>OY292356.1:7023164-8223164 GCA_958496195.1 Timandra comae
CATAGGTATAGCAAGAGCAAATGCCATGGGCCTCGCGCGTCAAACCTGACCACCTCTGACTGTAGTATTTTTGAGTGATATGTAATCATCATCTCAACTAATTTGACGTCCAATTGTTTAACATAGCCCTCCCCTATCGACGTCCATAGGGACTGATTACATGCTCATTGCAGCCAATGGATTTACCAAATGTGACCATTTCCATGGGGCCTCTCGATCACATATGCTAGGAGCTCCGCGTTTTCTAAATCCGCACTGGTTTGGATAAAAACCTTTGTTGAACTTGTTTCGAAATTTATTTAAAAACTGGGTGTGTCCTCGGGTATTTTACCTGATCAATTATGATTTTTGGGATAAAAACTGTTAGCCTTTTTTTGTGCCATTTTGGTTAACCAACATTTAGCTTGACTGAGTAAAATACATGGAAATTATTATGGAAATATTATTTATTTATTTAATAGTTTGCACAAAAATCAGTGTACAGGAAGTACTTAATGCTAGCAAGCATTTTCTACCAGTCTCCCTTTTCTACCAGTCTCTCCTATCGTTATTGTTTAAATAACATTCTTTTATTTTCTTACCTAAATATAAGTTAGGTATAAAAACTAGGCAAATAAATAAAAATGGTATTCTTAAATATAATGACAAACATAAAAATGTGAAAACATTCAACTTAAATTCTAACATTAACATACTGTACGAGTATTATCTAAAATTGTATCTATTGATAAGACACAAATCGATAATGCCAATTAAAAATAAATAAAATATTACATAAGCAGTACGTTCTAGAACTTAAAGAGCACCGATATAATGTGTCACCACTTTAACTCCCATGTAGCATGAGATGAGGAAGGGAACTCCAAAGCTGATGGCCCTCGCGGGCTGCGGGAGCGGTTTGACCGCATACACGATGGTATGCAGCACTCTCCCCGCGGTGAACAAGCGGAACAGCAGCGTGGCCCACGCAGCCTCGGGGTTGGTGGTCAGGAATAGGGCGCCCAGCACCCAGAAGGCGGGAATGTTCTCCAAGTCGTTGAGGTGGGCCCGTCTCACTCTCTCCACGTCCGGGTCGTTCAGCACTACTTTTGCACCTTTTACTTTTTTCATATCTTCGGGGTTTGCAAACACTTTCTTCGCGAAACGTTGTTTAGACGTTAAAAATGTGACACCAAAAAGTTTTAGAGCCAATATACCTGAATATAGAATGTACGATTGTACAGCAGGCTGTGACAACACTGACTCCATGATGTATCGTGGTTAATTTTGATGTTAATTAGGGAGTAATTGTGCACAGCGATGTAGCTAGGACGAGCAACAACGATTGAATGGTTTTTGTTGTTGAGATAACAAGTATACATATAATAAAAGATTATGACAAGTCACGCTGACAACTCGATTACAGTTAATATTCACAAGCATCACAGACTTCTTACCAGTTTTGGTATTGCGTAGGTTAAGCCGGTACCGGCCTTTTTTATAGCGTTTTCTATTTTCTGTTCAAGAAACGTCATTTGAATTAATTATAGTTTGATAAAAAATTTTGACCTGTTGGTTGCGTCAATCACTGCGTTCGCATTTTTATTTGTCAGTTAACCAAAAAATGTCGTATAGTCCTCTGGGTTGTGAAGGTCTGATGACTGGCAGTCGCTTCACATAAAATACTGACATTCCACCAAATCTGGTTAAAATGAAAACCGACCCCAAGTAGACATGGGATAAAGGTTCGGAAAAGAGAGAGAGAGAGTGTAATAAAAATGATTACAAATGTCATTTAAAATAAAATTACAGTATTAGTTCCATGATAAGTTTGTAGCACTATCTTAGATAGAAGATATAATTTTGCCAAATCCATATTCATTTGTATTTGTATAGCATAGAAGTAAAACCTGTGTTAAATTTGTTTTAAAATATATTCAGCAATTAGTTTTGTCTATATTATAAGAACTTACTTTTTGCCTAATTGCTTGTGAATTTTTGAGACAAAACTGCCAAAATTTATCAAAATTCGGCCAACTATTTTATTTTGATTGACTCACTCATTGAAATGTCCTATAGATATGCAAATTCTGTTATGAAAAACATCTGTATACATTTTCACTTAAATCGGTCCATAAATACTCGAGGTAGGTATATGTGTTGTAACAAACACTTAATAACTGTAAAAACTATAAGGTCTAAAGGTTAACTAAACATAGCCTTGAAAGGGCGCGATGGCGCGGTACGAGTTCGACTGACATTGTCAAGAATAATACTACCAAAAGTATATGTATATTTCATTTATATTGCCATCGCATTTAAACTAATAAATATTAAAACAAGTAAAAACAGGACAGGTATATTTTTATTCTAATGCTTCTCATTTAAAGTGGGTAATTGACGTTCGCCCACAATTTGGTCGTGTGCCATTTCAGAGGATGTAGAAGACAACCTATATGTGTGTGTATATGCATATGTTGGAGTATAAAAAACTGGGTAGATATTAATGGATTGTACAGTAACAATAACTTTAGAAAAATATAAATAATATTTATTACAAAAATTACACTCAAATATTCACATAAATATACTTATTATCTTAAATAGTATTGATAACATAAATGTTGATTAATCGATTTTCATAACAGAATTATAGAGCACCGATATAATGTGACACTACTTTAACACCCATGTATATTGAGATCAGGAATGGAATTCCAAAAGCGATGCCTCTCGCCGGCTGTGGCAGTGGTGTGACCGCATACACGATGGTATGCAGCACTCTCCCCGCGGTGAACAAGCGGAACAGCAGCGTGGCCCACGCAGCCTCGGGGTTGGTGGTCAGGAACAGGGCGCCCAGCACCCAGAAGGCGGGAATGTTCTCCAAGTCGTTGAGGTGGGCCCGTCTCACTCTCTCCACATCCGGGTCGTTCAGTACCACTTTTGCACCTCTTTGACCTTTAATATCCTCGGGGTTTGCGAACACTTTCTTCGCGAAACGTTGTCGAGCCGTTAGAAATGTGACACTAAAAAGTTTTAGCGCTAATATAGCCGAATATACAATGTACGATCGTACAGCGGGCTGCGACAACACTGACTCCATGATTTTATTGAGGTTAAGTGCACAGCGATGTATCCGAGACGCGCACCAACGCTTGATAGCAAGTGTATAATACCACAGTATCGCGGGTCACTCTGACAGCGCGATTACAAAACAATTATTTTGTTCACATTGGTTAGACTTCACACCGGTTTTGATACTTAACGCTGTTGCCGTCCGACGCTTTTTTTATTATTCATAGAAGTCCGGTTTTTTATCAAAACTTTCACATTAAAATATATTAATGGCTTAATATTTTGGTACAGTGGTGATATGAGTATAACCTGTTTTAGTTGAACTACGAGTAGCTGTACCCCGCGGTTTCATTTCATTTCATATAAGTAAATCGCCCATGCCGTTTAGACGCGAAGACGCGTAGACGTAACAAACATACACACACTCTTAAACTTTTAATATCCTATTAACTTGTGATAAGTATAAATTAAGCCAAATATGACTCATTAAATATATATATATTAAAATATCAGAGTAAGAAATAATAACAAAATTAAAATAATAAAAAAATATATTAACGAAATTAAGATTTTGTACTAATAAAACAAAACACAAATATTTCCCACACCTAAAATAATTATCAAAAATGTATCACAAATTATGGAGTCACAAGAATTAAATTGACGTGATGTAGTATAACACAGTCTGAGAACCCATGTAGAGGTTTATAATATAGGGTACCGCGAATGCAATGGCTCTGGTGGGTTGGGGGAGAGGCAGCACTGCGTACACGAACGTATGTACCACTCTGCACGCTGTGAACACTCGGAACAGCATCGTAGCCAGGAACACAGCAGGTCCAGTTGTTAAATACAGCGCGCCCAGTATCCAGAAGGCAGGAATATTCTCCAAGTCGTTGAGGTGCGCTCGCCGAATCCTTTCAACGACGGGGTCGTCGTACTTGACTTTCCCCCTAAACATTTTCGCGTCCTCAGGGTTTGAGAATATGCCTCTCAAAAAAATACGCGTTCCAGCTGTCATGATCGATAACGCCAGTAATTTTAGGGCAAGTAACGCCGAGTGAAAGATATATGCTTGCACAGCCGAGTTGTCCAGCGATAACGAAGCCATTTTTATTTTATGTTGTATTGTATTGTATATTATGTAGACACGCAAGTTCTTGACGCTACCTCGCGTATGGGCAAACTGGAGAACGTATTAATCGCGCGATGTAAAGGTACATACCCCTACACGTTTCACAATGATACAACTTCACGTTGTATGTAACAGACGTTCTAAACAGCTCTGTCTCCACTTTGTCCGTCCAAGACTGGTGGCGTTGACGTATAATTTATTACAAAATGTCTAAAATTATGCAAATCGTCTAATAATATAATATCGCTCGTACTGTGCAAGTAAATAGAGTAGGGACGAGTTAGTTGTATTGTGACCTTAAACCTTTCAAAACGTTTTGGTACTCATTTACATTGAACCGAATCAATAAACATTGGAATCGTATCGAAACAAATTGTTATTTAGTTATCGTAAGTCATTATTTACATAAATTATGAGATCTCCAAAATACTTACATTAAGGTAGCTACAGTTTTATTTAGGTAATGCTTGCTTTTCGTGTTATCACTATATTTTCTTTTTTGACAAAAGAAACGAAGAAAATTTTATAATAATCATGATTGCATAACTCAGTGGTTTGTATATGTAAAGCTGAACCTAACACAATCTTGGTGTATCGGAAATTAAGCTTTAAGTGTAATCCCACCAAAAACATTCTGTAAAAAACTAGCCAAGTCTCGATGGAGCTGCTTGTTTATCTCTAAAAAGTAATGAAATCTAGACAAAGTCGTGCCAAGTGTAAGGTTCCTTACTGCGATTTCTTTATTATTATAGTTAATGTTGTGTGACTTGGCCGTTGAAGGATACACTGTACACAAGGGTACAAAACTAGGTGCTCCATGACACTATTGCACCAATCTGTCGCCAGAACCACTACCCATTGACGATAGAAAATTGCCACTTGAAAAACGTTGATTCAATATCCAGTCAATTATAGGCTTGATAAAGCTGCGTATTTTAATAATGTTACAACATTACGTGTAAACAAAATTGACTTGTACCCACTACTAACGTTTTAAACAATGTTTAACGGCCAAGTCACACAACTTTAACTATAATAATAAAGAAATCGCAGTAAGGAACCTTACACTTGGCACGACTTTGTCTAGATTTCATTACTTTTTAGAGATAAACAAGCAGCTCCATCGAGACTTGGCTAGTTTTTTACAGAATGTTTTTGGTGGGATTTCATTTATTTTTGTTAAAACGTGTTTATATTGTTTTTTTTTATTAGATTTTCTTATTTGACACATTTTTTACTTTTTAGGAGTAGTATTTTATTACTAAGCGCCCCGCAGTTTCACCCGCGTAGTTCGCGTTCGCGTTTTCGTGGGAATTTCGGGATAAAAAGTATCCTATGTGCTTCTCCTGTTTCTAAGGTACCTCCCCATCAATTTTCAGCCAAATCAATTCAGCCGTTCTTGAGCTATAAATTCCTGTTCCCAATCCCGTGGGAATTTTGGGATAAAAAGTATTCTATTTTCTTCTCAAGGTTTTAAGCTACCTCCCCACCAATTTTCACCCAAATCAATTGAGCCGTTCTTGATTTTTAAATTCCCGTTCCCAATCCCGTGGGAATTTCGGGATCGAAGGTATCCTATGTCCTTTTTCTGGTTCTAAGCTACCACCCCACCAATTTTCAGCTAAATCAGTTCAGCCGTTCTTGAGTTATAAATTTCCGTTCCCAATCCCGTGGGAATTTCGGGATTAAAGGTATCCTACATCCTTTTCCTGGTTCTAAGCTACCACCCTACCAATTTTCAGCCAAATCAGTTGAGCCGTTCTTGAGTTATGAATTCCCGTTCCCGTTCCCGTGGGACTTTCGGGATTAAAGGTATCCTACGTCCTTTTCCTGGTTCTAAGCTACCACTCCAACAATTTTCAGCCAAATCAATGCAGCCGTTCTTGATTTTTAAATTCCCGTTCCCAATCCCGTGGGAATTTCGGGATTAAAGGTATCCTTAGTCCTTTTCCTGGTTCTAAGCTACCTCTCCACCAATTTCCAGCCAAATCAGTTCAACCGTTCTTGAGTTACAATTCCCGTTCCCGTTCCTGTATAATTCCCGTTCCCGTTCGATTATCCTAGTTTTTATAGTTTTCCCTTTATGTGGCCATTAAACCCTAACTCTGTACCAAATTTCAGCTCTCTAAGTCTATGGGAAGTACTAGTTCTATTTTGATGATCATGAGTGAGTGAGTGAGTGAGTGAGTGAGTGAGTGAGTGAGTGAGTGTCTGTCATAAATACGAAACTTTGCATTCGCTTAACTTCGGAACTAAATGACCTACAGACTTGAAATTTTATTTTAAGTATGTGATTGTATAGCTTACTGGATGACGAAAATTTCAGCGTTCTGGGCTTATCCAGAGGTCCTCTAATAGGGGCATGAAAATGAGGCGAAATGGTTCCTGTAAAGGATGGTACGGCAGTGTTTGCTTCGCGCTCGACTTGGCGGGGGGCACTGCCGTGCCCCCAGATGATTGATGGATATGGATCATAATAATCTACTGTTACCGTTTTTACAGCAAAAGCTTAAGTTATATTTCCTCATAGTTAATGAAAATTAGAACTTAAGGATCAAGTTAAACTGACAAAATACATCTATTATTTGAAATAGATATTACGATTTATAAGCATAAAAGAAACGCCCCCGGGTGGGCTCGAACCACCAACCTTTCGGTTAACAGCCGAACGCGCTAGCCAATTGCGCCACGGAGGCAGATGATGCTCGTGTTGAAATTAGACGTGTACTTCTCTTGATACATTTTTTTCAGTATTATCGTTTTACTATTGTTATTATTGATTTACATATCTTTTTTTTACAAAGAACCTTTACATTTTCTAGGAATGGTTAGAGTCGCAAGGTATCGAACTGTCGAAGGAAGAAGAATTGCCGGAAGACGCTTACTCGACCAAAGAACGTTGGAAAAAGGTTCCTCCACCTCAGAAACCAAAGAAACACGATGATCCATTGCGACGCTTTTTGGAATACGATGGAAAAGTTCTTGCGTGAGTAGTTTTTCGTATGTAAAGTGTTAAAAACAACGACTATTATTAAACGTTTGATCCGGTTGATATATGTGACTTATTGACCAATATATCTTGTACCAGTTTTCAATTTAGGCAGTACTTGATATATCATTGATTTAGTGACTCGGCCCAGGACACAGGTGGCACACTGCCGACCGTTATTAAGTGTACGTGGGCCTGTACCGTGATATGTAGCTTTGAAACTCGACTTAATTAATTTATGCAGAATGAAATGAACTAATTCAACCCGTTATCGAGCAAATGTCCAATTGTCGTTACGCATAAATTCAATTATCTACCTTATTAGTAGCATAGATATAAATAGAAACACAAATTCATAATTTTATGATAACTCTTATCAAAATAAACTGTATGCACTTTTTTATAACAAAGAATAATTAAAATCAACATATAACCCACGTAGACATATGCGAAAACGTAAATTCGAAAAGAAAATCCCCTTTTTCATTCAATTAAAATTGTTGAAAACAAAAGATTTCGCTCGAACGAATATAGCTTTGCCATGTCCGGGTTTTAACATGCAAAGTTTGCCATTGTTGACATTTGACGTCTATTTGGTAAGCTCTCTCAAATTGCAGTGAAATGAACCAGTCAGAATTCCCAATTGGTAAACATTGACGTTGGTCAATCCATTCAAATAATCCAGTTAGTGCATTATTTCACCGAAACCTTTCACCTAAACAGCTAGCTATAGTGTCGGACGATATACTCCATTGTAGTTAATTAAATCGTGTGAATGTAGCTTTAGAATCTAATTACAAGTCAGTTGAAACTGCCAACTAGGTTGGGAGCAGCACGTTCCCCTGAGGAACGTTAAGTGACTCGGATTTGTCTTCCCGCAAACTAATGTCACTCAACTTGTATTTACCTGTTTACTCATTCCGACTAGTAGTTTCTACCCACGTATTACAACGATGGAATTATTCATTAAATAATTGTTTATACCAAATGACAGCAGCGAATTGTGCAGACAAATATTTATTTTTAGAAAATGTTTTATAATGGAGCACTTCGTTACGTAAAAAGCAAATTATTTTTAGATTTTCTTTCTACATTCAAGCGATTTTTTGTTCTGAAATAGCTTTAAATTTATTTTGGTATTAAAAGAGACCCAGTACCTACCTGTTCCGTACGTTTGGGCTGATCGTATCTTTAGTGCAAAGCCCGTATAAGTATTTGCAGAATTGAGCCATTACCCCCCGTAGAAAGCGTATCCCACCCTCTTCTCATACCTTCGCTGGCTGTCTCCCCCTCGTGAAAGTAAACAGTGGAAAATTGAAGCTGGCCGCTCATGAGAACCTGAAATAGAATTGTGCGGTCCTATTGCAACAACGTTGTCTTAATTAAGCCCTGGCTCCGTACATATTTGAAGTAGGCCTAGTTTCGAGGACATCAATATAAACTTCTTAGTTTAAACCTTGACACTTTATTAATAAGGGTATTGGATTAAGCAATATAACTAATGTTAGTCTGGCAGTATATTGCGATACCGCCAATATAATAATTTGCGGCAGACAGAAACTGATTTACAATACTTGGACGTTATCTTGGATTAGGTACATACATATAGCTCACTAGTTTGGTTAGCTACAGATTGTTACAACTTTGTAATTGACTAATAGAAACTGTATGGTAATAAAATGTGTTATTTTCAGTAAGTAATATTAATTAACTTATTATATTTAGTCCCTTTGACAACAGATACACGTACAATATAGGGATCACATTGTGTACAGGAGGCCGTATACTGACCGAGGGGTGCGGTGGGCGGACCTAAGCGCGGTCGTCTCACCAAGAATTACTTCCATATTAATTGCTGGCTTTAATTACGTACCTTTTGTACCGCTCGGAGCTCCAAACAAGGCTTCAATTCAACTTATTAGAATGGTTATTCTATTGTAATTTTAATGAAATACAAAACAGAAATGTCAACAATAAACACTACCTTAACGTGGAGAAAACTATACTCTTTAGTAATCTGAAACGGAAAATCTATAATTGTAATTGTTTTAATAAATAAGTAAGAACTTATTTAATAATATTCACATGGACATTTGCACCGGCAGCATCAAATTATATTTATTCTTTGTACAATTTAAATTGCATAACGGTTGTATTTAGTTGAATCGACCTTTGTTTCGTGATGGGTGCTGTGATTTCGTTTGGAAGTATTCACTTCTTTGTTTCACATACATCAAGTATTTCAAACTGGGTATTCAATTTTCCACTTGCCGTGTGTTGTGCTAACGATGCTGACTCTACTTAACCTTTTGTGCCAAAAGCTTTTCCCCAATACAACTCACGCCAAAATGGAACAATATTTTTTCAAATTTACTTTGTTTGCAATCAAAAATATTTTGCATTTTACGATTTCCCTAGTTTCAAAGTAAATAACTAATGTGGATATGTTTATAAGAAGCATATGATGAACCGTATTGCAGTTCTAAACAATTTGTGTCATGTGAAAAATGAATCCATTCATATCAAAGAACATTATCAAACATTTAAACGTAAATGTGCTTGATTCAAGATAATTTCTTTTCCATTTCCTTGAATACTCAAAATGTGAATCATTATACAGTATTATAAGTGCCTACCTAAAGTTCCCTCTCAACTCGACAATCGGTTTCCCCACCGCAGTCGTCTTTTATGATCCATAAACAGAGGCCTATATCATTCCAGGGATTTTTATTCTAAGTAGGCAAGTCATAAATAACAAGTCTCTTATAATGAAAATATGTAAATCTACCCATTTGAGAACGTTACCTACTTTCATTCATGACTTAAAACTTAGTAATGTGATGTCCGTAAGCACCGAAAATATTATGAAACTAAAGTAATAAATAGCGATACATTGGCAAGTTATTACTTGACAGAAATGAAACCTCTTTTGATGAATGGAGCCGAGTTTATGACGAATCGTTTGATATTTTTAACCGCCGCCATTGCAAATGTTATCGGTCGATTAATTGCGACCCTGTTGAACTCTAGTTGCCAACTGACAATAAGTACGCAATATAATACAATCTTCTTTCAATATTCCGAATGGTATGCAAATAGTAAATGATTGTGTTTCATACATAGTAAGCAGTTGAGTACCGATATTATGTGTGAATATGATGTAGACGGCGGACGACGATAGCCAAAAGGTCGAGGATTTGATTTCCGCTGATATAACAAAATCCACTGATATATTGACTCTCTCCCCTCGACGTAATTCGTTCCACAATTTAAGGAAATAAAGGAGATATAATAAAACATGTAATATTTATTTATTTTCTACAATACATCATATATATTATTCTACTTGATGATAAACAAAGTTTTTGTATCATTCAATTCAATTTTGCTTACATTTGCTTGTAGTCTCACCTACCGTACGGGTACCTACACATATTTTTGCCCAGTAACTTTCCAAAGTTACATAATAATGGCAATAAACGATCATTAAATTAATAAAAAATGATGTTAGTCATATTATAAAATAATATCATACTTAATTAAAAGTTATACATAATAAGTACCTACACTTATTATGTAAAACACTAATAGAAAGTGAGCGGGTACATATTTTAATTCGTAGTATCCGAAATACTGATTCAATATTTGTACGAGATATGTTTTGCCAATTAGAGGGTTCATGAAAATTGCCTCTCGTAACTTCTTTTGAAAGGTATTCAAGTAATTCATACGTTTTTGTGTGTCACGCCTTGTTGACTAACAAACGTGACTCAAACGGAAGCTCAGGTTTCCCGTTTCTTGCAGTGCGAAAAACATTGTTAATGGGAGTTACAGTAAGAGGTGTAAGGTTACCAAAAGTTTTATAGATACTACATCATCCGCAGGTTTCACTCGCCCAGTATTATGTTGCCCTGCCTAAGATTTGTCCTAAAGATATTTTCCATGATTTCCCAGTTTTGCGGTTGTAATATTAATTATAAGTAAGATTTTTTATTTCTGCCCTCGCCTGTTTTTATTCTCTATAATAAAACTAAATCTATAATATCAATATCTGTATTTCCATTTTCCAATACCTATGCCCAAAATAGCACATTGTGACATTGACTCCTTAACCAGGCACTAGATCTGTAGGAATCGTTTCAAGGTTTATATTTAAAATTTTTGGTACATTTAAAGAAATGTATACGTTGGCAGTAGGTTTTCTTCTAAAGTACCGTTATGAAGTCCATTCAATGTTGTATTCCATCCAAATCAATATTTGAACTGTTCCATAGTTACTGAGTGCTCAATGTAAAGCTCCTTTAATCGTTTTATCGCTTCTTGCTATTTATTTACAAACTTTGCCGAATACAACTTGCCATTTCCATCGCGTTGCTGACATCAATTCTCGAACTACCCTGAATAATTGAACTACAAGCGCGTAATTAAATTGAAAATTGTTTATTTCTCGGAAGGTCCATGTTATGAGTTAATGAGGAAAATTTAATTTGTTAGGAAGGGTTAATGTTTCAGTTTGAATAATAAATAAGTACTTACATTAAATATTAAAATTTGGTTTAATAATCTAGGTTAGAATATTGCCGTCCTGGTGATCACCTGTTTAAAATGCTCGAGGTCAATTCCTGTATCGCATTTTGTGCTATTTTCTAACATCAGGTTTGGGATAGGCTTACAGTAAACGAGTTTGGTGAAAAACATTGCTCAACTACTTCTCACTTTACTGACATCATCAGTGAAAGTCTTTACTCTCTTGTGGAATCTTACAACTATAGATATGTTATTGAAAATCTCTAATACGAATTTACTTAGCAATCGGAAACCATATTTTAAACAAATTGTTTTATACAAATTGCAGACTCTTAAATCACATTTTTTCCGCAAAACATCAAAGGTGTCTGACAAACAGACACATCTATCTCTAGTCATTAATGATAAACATACCGTGTTCGTTCACTTGGAGTTTTGTTCATAAATCACTACTCTCTCGTCTCCCTACGGAACATTTGGTTGTCCTATATTTTTATTCACTCTTTTGGGGATCCGCAACTTAAAGGGACAAAGAAAACTAATATATCATATACGATAGGTTCATCTTTGAGATAGTTTATTTCTATAAAAGATGATAAAGGTTGTACTTAATAAATTGTACATATTATACTTAAAGCAATTTTTTGAAAAGCTGTAACTGCTGTAACGATTTCGATCAAATTTTGAATTGAGATTGATTTAAATGCAATTTACAAAAACTTGTACTTCCGATAATCTTTAGTGTATCAACTTTATAATCCTACAACTAACCCTTTAAAACAGTAAATTATTAACTCGCCTTTGAAATAGCAAAGTGTGTATAAAGTAATATAAAAATAATATGAGGTACCATAGGCGTTAGATAACTCAAATAGCTATCATGTTTCAATTTGTCAAATAAGTTTTAGTACATTGCTAAAAATACCTTTTGACGTAAGAAGTTAAAAAACAGACGTTAAATGGGGAAACATTTTTCTCCGAAACATGGCAATATGTTATTTTGTTACAGTTTTGACGTGGTGTGGGACGACCGAGATTCGGAGAATGGCGAATTACGAGATTACAAGTTGCTCTACTTTCTTCAAGATGACACTATCGCTATCAAGGTTATTCCCTCAGTATTCTACCCTCAGATACGAGTATAGCATAAAACTTTATACAACTATGACGTAAGAGCCTTTGGAAGGTATCTATGATATGCATATATATCACTCAGTAGAGGTTTCCCGTTTCCAGAGATTCTAAAAAATGGATGTGCAATTTATTCACTGAGAATTTGCTTTTGATGAATTTTCTGACTGACGTAACTCACTCTCATAGTCAGTTTTAATTAAAATTTAGACATAACTTGCAGCTCAAGTGAATCACAGAGCGTTTTCTCATTCAACGCTCGCAAACAATTCATTGTTTACACATATTATAGCGAAATAATTAATGTTATGCAAGTTGTTCAGTGAGTTTTGTATTTTAATTTGGAAACAAAGCTGAAAATCAGAGCAATGAATATTTATCGAGGGTTCGGGAACCAGGACGCACTCCAATTAAGACGCTCAATAAAAAATCCTCGGGTCCATATTGACAATGGTCCGAGCCCGAACCAGATAGTAAATATTTAATATGATATAATAAGACAAATATCCCCATTGAGTTTGTTTTATTTTTCGAAGGAACTGCACGATGGGAGGGGAGGAAAAGATCCATTTCCGTTGCTTCTTAAGAAAACAAAATTGCCAAAGAAGTGGAAAGAAAAACCAGGTAACATTTTATGAATTTAGTAACAATTAAATATGTACAAAACATAATGATTTACGAAAACATTTTTAGCAGATTTTTTTAAAAGCCTTAGGTTAAGATTTCAATAACAAAAATAATTTAATATTTTTTTACTTTTAACTGCAGCTTATTCGCAAGCTGAAAGAGATCACACAAAAAGCTTTAATGGTCTTACAATGGCGTTTGTTAGAACCCGCACGAAAATACCGATAAAAAATGAATGTGGGAATGATATGTGCCCGAGAGAAAGGGGAAATATTCCAGACCTTTTCTCAATAAATAATCGACCTAACGGGATAAACGATTTTTACAATAATGCGTTGGAAATCGTTGCATATTTTTACCCTAAATCATGATATTTGGATGTTATTTTTTTGTAATAATATTGTAAATTTATTTCATTGTGAAATGCCGTACTGAAACCTTTTTAAGTCTACCGTTGTAAAGTCATTCGTTTCCGCATTTTTAGCTTTTCAAATAGCATTTTGGTGTTCCACTTTGTCGGAGTTAACACGGACCAGTGCACCTAGTTAATCCCTACAGGCAGATAGCTGAAATACAAACTAAGTGCTCGGTAGCGGAACTGCTTTGTAATGAGTTACAGTTTAAAATCAAATGTAAATAAATACAACTCCCATTAGAATTACATACGACTATTAGATACTTTATTTACATATTTTAATATGAAAACTGAACGAGATTATTTAATAAGCAGTTTCATTTACGTAGATAAATCTTTCCCTTTTTAAATTCGTCTTAAAATATAGACATCTAATATTTTAAAAAGAATAAATAAGATACTCGCGTTGAACTAATAGGCCGCTTTTAAGAAGATTAAGCCACGAAAGTTTGAAGAGTTGTCGGACCGTTCTGAGACGAACTTCTTTACTAAAGAGATTATGAATTATTGCAACTGAAGAGAACGCTTTTTGCGACGTCTCCCTGTAATCACTTCGGTGCGGAACTCTAAATGTTAAAGTTAAAGAACAGATTTACACAACACAGGCTGATTTATTTAAACAAAACCGCTTGACTTCGCTGAATAGTTAATTGACATTTTGTTGTTTGTGATGTCCGTTTTGATCTACACAGCTGTATTGATATTTGTTAAACTTTTGGATGAATGCAATTTGACACGCAGATTTATCTGGATTAGCACGGGAAACCTTTTATCTCCGAAATTCTCGCGGGATCAGGATCTTGCTACGTAATCCGGAGCAACTTCCGGGTTAAAAAGTTTTCTATGTGTTAATCCTAACAATCAACCACATTTTATACCAAATTTTATCCAAGGCCGTTCAGCTGCTTGGTTGTGAAAGAGTTTAACAAACATACAAACGTGCAAACAATCTTTCACCTCTATAATTATTATCATCATTGCGTAATCCTGCATGGATCAGATTTCTACGTCCAAATTTTGACCTCTATAATATTTGCGAGTGATCTATTTCACCATCTTCAAGTAACGTTCCGAGTAGCCACTCACATGTTTTGTCTTTGTCACTTGATATAAAGTAAGAAAGAGACAAAACTAACTGTACTTGGCGAGTAACTTTACTTGAAGGTCGTGAAATAGGCCCTTAGTCTTAAATTACAATTTCAAGTGACTTTTCCATCGGCGGTTATGGAGACGACGGACGCTGAGGTGACCGAGTACTACGCCCCCAAGGACCTGATAGTGGGCGAGACTGTGTTTGTCCTCGGAAGGAGGTTCCTGCTTTGTAACTGTGACAACTTCACCAGGAGATATTACAAGTAAGAACTCTATATTTTGTCTATTGGTAACATTTTTAAGTGCTGTCAAACTAATGTCAAGTAGAACAATTTGTTTGACGTTAGAGTGGCATGTTAAGGAAATGTTCCACGACAATTAAAAAGTTTGGATTTAATCTAGGTTTCCAAGTACGAATTGCAAGCATCATTTAAGTATGTAGGTATATCATTTTTGCAATGAATGGGTCCTTGAGATCAATAGGATCCTTTGTTCAGCAGTGGACATGTGGGTGGACATCCAAAGCTAAGATGATGTAGCATAACTGCGTAATATTAATAAAATGATATAAATCTATAATACAATAATACCTCGGAATACTTACTAAATATCAAAAATATGTCAGGGTTAAGGAAGTCCGGAACCTTTTATTACGGTAAAATAACAATAAAAGAAATTGGGTCCAGAATATTATTAGACGGCTAATATAACTCGAGTATTGACCGAAGAGTAGTGCCCTGTAATAAGTATCGACAACGAGTACATGATAAGGGTGAAACTTCAATAGTTACACAATAAATATCTAAGATAGAACTAGTGGGGAATTTCCTTTGTAAAAAAGTATGAGCTAAGTATTGAGTGGGAGTTGAAACATATCTAGATACTTGCTAGATACTTATCGACAGTCGATGCTAGCACATTGTAAACAAGCTAAAAATAGATCACAAAAGAGTAACATAGAAAATAAATTGCTTTGTATTTTCTAAGCTTTCCAAGGGAATGAGGACTTATTATCAAATATACAGATATGATAATGTTACATAATAACGTGAATGCGTCGGCACTGTAACGTTATTACGCTGGTGAACGTAAGCACTGAAAATAAAATCAGGATTAGGCAAGCGGTCGCCGGCGCCCGGCCGGGTGCGGGGACCACCGCAGGATTTCGTTGCGTAACTAACTAGAGAATGTAATAAAATTCTTGGCACGTTTGAAAAAGTCGATGAGTAGCTACAAAAATGCAGTCCTTTACGGCTAACACATTTTATTATACGCTAAATTTAATTCGTAGTATTTCATTTTATTTGACTGATTTGAGAGCTTTTTTGTAGAAACGCTATTTGGAGTAAATATTTTGAAGAAATACATGCGTTATTCAACTCTAATTCCTTATTTCTTTAATGCTATTAAAATTACATCGTAACTTAATCAAAATAAAGTTTAATATCGTTAACGAGCGGTTAATCACTTACGCGGCGTCTACATAGTTTGTAAGAGATTTGGCAAAGATACGAGCTTACTATCGCATTATCGACAAACTGGCGTAACCGAGAACTTGTACAATGAAGGAACTACTAAACAATGATATAGAAGCATATTGTCGCATGACAATGGCCATTTCATTAGGCGCTGTCACTCGTCACACATAACAAGCGCGTTAGCGGGGATTATATGCTGAACGTCTCCATCTCGGCAGCTCCCTTGTATTTTATTTTCTTTTGACTATATTATAATACCATCCTCGTGACTGTATCATCTTACCCCTACGCTTTTTCTGTGTATAGTAACAATATTTTTATCAGGAAAATACATATTTATTCCCGAAGAGAGGTAGGTTACGCAAAATTACTTAGAAAGGTTCGTTATTAAAATAGTAATACGGGGTTATTACAAAAATAGATGTTGTTGTTAACGTGAACATGAGTTTTTTCTATTAATTTGATACCTTTCATTGTAAGAGGCCATTTATAGTTATTAATTGATAGGTGAGCCATTGTCTTGAAGTGATTCTCAGAAAATTACACTTATTGCCAATCATTTCTTAACTGAATACGTAGAACTAAGAATATTTCAGTGATTTAAGAGGTTCTTGTTATGCCACCAAAATGTCTAATAATTATCTATTACTAAGTAAATACAATAATGTATTTCTTTATGTAAAAAATACTTATTGTATTCAAAGAAACTGTTTTAATTCTGACAAGTTTACAGACATTTTTAATGGTGCATTCAGATTTCGATAATCCGCGCAAGGCATGAATATAATTTATAATTGTAATGTATATATTGGATTTAAAAAATGTAACAAATCATTTCTAAAAGTTTCCTATGTCTGATTATAGAGCGATGCTAAATATAGAGCAGCCTCCACCTGTCACGATACACAAAGACACCACAAAGGAGTTCAAGAGAGTAAGACGTTTCATCCTTACCATTTTTGTACAATACATTATTTAGTTTATTTTGAAATATTTCTCTACAAATACTAAGTAATCATATGAGATGTTTAACATTTGCAAAATATGTAATTTATGGCGAAATAATACTGCATCGGTATGCGAGAAAAACCTCCAATAAAGTTCTAAAATCATTCTTATTTTTTTCACTTAAATATTTATTTTACAGACTTACCCACCCCATATTGGAATAGGGGCTCCAGAAGATTCCTTACAGTCCTGTTTCGGTCTCCTACCGAAACCTCCGCACAAAGATGTCATAAAATACAATCTTAATGCGAATAAGGTGAGAATTTCATTTGATTATATGATACTGTATGCCTCCAAATATGTAGATACCTTTGTATAACATGTCTATGTACCAATACATATATAAAGTTTATATGGTATTCTACTGAGTACCTTTCCCAAAGTTTCTTACGTAATATTATAACAGACGCACGAAAAAGCGCTTTGTTATTTTTTTGGGTTTTATTCCTTCACATGTGCAAAAATATTTGACAATGTGCCAGATTTTAAAATACCCAAAGTACCTATAGGTTTGATGACCATTCAGTGGCCAGATCTTTTGGTATAAAAATACGATTTGAAGGACATGTTATTTTATAAGATTTAAGTGCGTAGGTACTCATTTTATTACACTATTTTATTTTGTTCCATTTGATGTCATATATCAATAACATCAAACGCATTTGGACGAACAAATTAAACAGAAAACCAATACATATAAACATATATTCATATTCTTTTCCCGAGAACCCTCAAAAGATTCTCACTTCTTTTCATTATTAGATACGGAATCCTTTTAAATAATAAACACCCGATGTCATGTATAATAATTATCCCTTGATGTTATTAACTTACACGGTACGAGCCTGTAACACTATATATGAATCCAATTAGTTTGCAAATGGCACACGTACTTATACACAGTCTATACGTGTAGTGTACGTATACATATGCTTTAGTATCTATGTGTTACGTATCAAGGTGTACTATTAATATTATAAAGCTGTAGTTTGATTTTTGTTTGGTTGAACGCTATAATTTGAGGAACTAATTCTAGTTCCAATTAATAAAATCTTAGATTTTATAGCCCTTTTGCCATAAGCTAATATCACACTACGATTAATAGGCGCAAAGCTAACATCGATAAAACCGCTGTGCACTGCTAGTCTACATATAATATAGCCTGATAAAGCATAGCACTCTTTAGTTACAGCATAGAACGTTATTTTAAATTAAATAAGGCTCCCGTAAGTCGCTAATAATGAATGAATGCACTGGTTAATTGAACAAGCAAACTATGTTACTGGGTATTACACCGGGCTTCTTACCTATAAAATATTAATGTCGTTTTATTACCCACTGAGAGTTACCGTTTTCAACTAAGATATATTTTCGGAGCGCACAGAGCAAATAGCCTTTGAGAAAGTTAGCGAATATTTTTATCGAACAATATAAATTATTCTTTGATATTTGAATTTGCAGTTTCTCCTCGACTCAATTAAAGTTGCAACGCGATGCCGAGATTCATGGAGAGACTCTTCTGACTCGACTCGCCTATTTGCTGTTTTATGACGCAAACACTTCGTCTTATTACATTTAAAAATAATATCTTCTTATATGCGATTTTCTCTTTGACTGACTAGTCTGACTTGTCTAGTCTAGAAAAAATACGTTCCATAAAATCGTATCACACTGAAACTATTGTAAAATAAACATTTTTTAAATAAGTATTATTTATAAGTACTATGTATAAACATGTAAGGTTATAAACACGTCTGTAGTAAATCGGTATGACATTAATCGGTTAACTTTATAGCACAATTAGCACGTGAGGCACCCTAGACCTAGATAGCTTTATTAGTGAGCACTAGAGCTGGATTAAAGTAATTAATTTCAAAGGTCAAAAAGGTTCTATCCGGTATCTCATTTGAATAGCTATGCTTACTAATCATGACGATTATAAATGTTCGTATCTCGTGGAATTGGTCAAGGTCTCGTCTCAGGGCAACTTAAATTGTTACATGATTACGTACCGAAACTGTATTATTTGTACCTTACCAATTAGGTAATTTAAGTTGATTACGTACTTGAATTATTGTGCGATTTACTTTATAACTATTAAGTAATAATGATAAACTCTAAAATAGCTTTTTATAAATAAGCTATGTAATGTTAATTATCTTTCGGTTGTATAGTATCTCCGGTACCTCTGCGAGCTGGACTGGATCCACCCCGAAGACAACGGCCGCCGGTTCATACTGTCGTACAGCCTGGCGGATGGGAGCATCAAGATAGGCGAAGTGCCGCGACGCAACTCCGGCATAAAAGAGGGAAAGTTCCTCAAGGCGATGCGAATCCAAACTCCAGACTCCGACCCCAACTTTCCCACTTATTTCACTCCGGATAAGTTTTATGTCGGTGAGCTGGCTAAGTCCGTTTTATTGATCTTAAAATACTTATTTGATAAAAGTTTCACGCACACAGAGGTACAGGTAAACGGGAACGTATAAGAACGAGAAAAAATACAATAAGTATCGCTCCCTACGTCGTTTACTTACAGCTATGTTCAAGGTTTGTATTGATCTTAGATTTACTTCGCATAACGTAAGTATGTATGTGTATGTATTTCTACTTCAGTTCACACTTTTTCCATATTCAGTTTAATTTGAATCGAAACTAAAAAGAATATTCATCAATTATTTAGCAACTTATTTTATAAAACACTATGAGAGTTCCTCACTCACCAGTCATCAGTCATCACACGTCATATCATATTGAATACCTTTATTGAAATTGGTTTCACAGGAATGATTGTACCGGTATTCAAACATCGGTTCCGTATTATTGGTTGTGACTTGTTCGTGTACCGCTACATGAGCGCAAATCCAGAGAAATTCCCACAGGAAGTGATCGACAACGTGCGAAATTATCACCTGCGAGAGGGCAACCTCAGGGACGAGTTTGAGGTGAGCACATGGTTGTGTCTGATAAATATTTATATGTATAACTAAAAGAGTCATTTTTAAGCCTTTTCAGGAATAAGGTTAGGCACAATTACGCTAATATGTATCGTAGATTTAAAACAATTAGGTATAATATGTAATAACAACTTTATTCAATTAATAATTCAGATGTAAAGAAATACCTAAGTATATTCTTCTGTTACATACCGGGAGACGCTATTTCCTAGCTAGGTTTTAAAAGAACCTAATAAATAACATTGTTATGGTAGAACGTAAAAAATATATACTGAAATCCAAATGGAAACGGTACGTTTTGACGTATCTTTTTAAAATGATGAACGATGTTGGCTTTAACGTCGTCGCATCGCGTCACTGACGACGCGACGGTGCACTGACTAATTGATGGATGTCCTCGCTCGACACGTCCGTGTGACAAATAGCAAATCAACACACCAAAATTGTATAGGCAAAACGTAGATACAAATCTAAAAACGACCTATATTTTGACGTATTTTATTTTGTTTCTATTGCTTTGCTATTGGATAAATTTGAGTTGATGATAATGTTGCAATACCTTACTTTTGACAGGTACATGATTTTGTTACGTAGTTTAAAAGAAAAAAAACAACAAACGCCATATCTAGGCAATGACTTTATACATATTTTATTCGTGATTCCAGGCGGCTGTACGCGAAGAACAGGCAGCAGAGATTAGAAGCCAGCTGGCTAAGATCGGACAGGCAGCCGTAGCCGAACCCAACGCAATGGAGCGATGTCTTATGGCACTCGATGTGGTGGAAGGCAGTGCTTCTCCGCCGCGCCCGCCTACACCGCCTCAGACCACAGACCGTATCTCATACGATGATACTGTTAGAGCCGTAAGACAGAGGTAA
This sequence comes from Timandra comae, assembly GCA_958496195.1. Lineage (NCBI taxonomy): Eukaryota > Metazoa > Arthropoda > Insecta > Lepidoptera > Geometridae > Timandra > Timandra comae. Next base: position 7,044,456 of record OY292356.1, read on the forward strand.
GATTATTACGATCAAGATCGAAGTTATTTTCCACCAAAGATTTACATGCAAGATAAAGTATTAAAAAAAGTAGTAATAGCTAAATTGTAACCACATATTACGAAATAGGATATGTCCATTACACGCTTATGTAATTTTCGTGTCAAGACCTTGCTCGCTAAGCAAAGTAATCCTGGTTCAAATATGTCATAAGCTCCTGACCGGTAACGTGTAATAATTTAATTTTCAATAAGTTTGAGATGGAGTTTATTGATATACTTACTTATTTTCCTTAATAAGTCCTTCCAGTGATTACGAAAGTTTTTAATGATTCAAAAGATTTTCATTTCTGGAAGTTTTTGTTGTAACCCGAAGTGCTTAACTTTTTCTAAAGGCTTTAAATCACTGGAGTGGTAATAATGATAAATGGCCCTTACATCAAGTAATCTTATTAACGCCATGTCGAATGCTGTTTAATCTCATGATTGTCTTTTTATGATCGTTAATAAATTCACCGTAAAGATGGGCCATGAAAGCTCTTAGTATTTATTGAGGTAGAGAAAGTATATCACTAATATAAATGTACGTACTTCTCCAAGAATGGTATAAAACAAGTATATACGTAACTTATAAACTCAATAAAATAGAGTAAAGAATCTACAAAGGAAATTCTTTGACGTCGACGTATCTAATAGTTGTAGTAGGTAGTTCCATGAGTGCATCAGTGAATGATAAATTGTGGTCGTGATTGGATTTTATAGGTCAAGCCTTTTTGATATTGAAATGCTGAGCTGTCGAAGACATAGGTACTTATATTTATTTATACATATCCGACATATGACCATAAATGTGTGTTCATTGATAGAAAATATATGTTTATTTTGTATGGCGATAGTCGTTATGCGTATTTAGAACCCTCAAAAGTTAAACCAAAAAATAACGTATGCGTAAAGGGCCCGAAGCCTAATTGCGGAAAAATGCCCACTTATGAGTGCAATATGGTCACTATTAGTACGATGCCAGACCTCACTTAATCGCACAGATCAATGGCCCCTGGTTAATTCTAGCACTTCACGAATACATAGGTGCCTACTTTAATGAAATCTTATAACTTTCCAGCAAACCACCCTGCGATGGCGTGGTTCCTCTCAAAGGTATCCTCAAGTCCGGTGCGGCTCGTGATGACCACCAGAAGGTGGTCTGCTTCAGCGGCCCCGCCGTCGACGAACATAGAGAGGCCAAACCCAAACGTGTTGAGTACCCGCCCGGACAACAACCTCACTTCAACGAGGACGAAGACTTCTGTGAGAATTTGAAAGATCCTGTACGTATTTTTATATGGATTACTTACATAATAAGCACTTTAGTTACCTTACCTTACAACGAAATGGTTAGGTGGTCAGGTGGTCACCATGTCGGACTGCCAAACAAAGGTGATTCTATTCCCGTGGGAGATAAGTTTGTGTGATTCACAAACAAAAGTTAAAAAATATGTAAACGGTAGGGGTAGCCGTAAAGGTCACTGATTATATTGATGGGATTTAATAGAGGCTGAGGTAGGGATTGAGAATAAAATACCTAATATAATGTATATTTATAATTGCAATTTTTTCGTTGTTTATGTTCAGGATCACGAGGAGCGCGCAGCAAGGCGTGCCCGCGATGAATGTCCGTACGAGATAATACCGAGCCCACAGGCCGCTGGTGCCGCTGATGAACCGGAAAAACCACGCAAACCTGGATACCTCGGCAGCTACGGCGTAGACTGCAAAGAGGTTAATCCAACAATTCCTCCTACTTCTCCTTCTAATAATAAGTACTTACCTATAAACGGAAAAGTGTTTGGATGAATGGATAGTACGTTTACTTCTGCTTCCACTTTAACGTAAAAACTACTGTATCGACTTACCTAAGTACCTATGAAAGATACAAATGTTCCCTATAACCAGGATGCTTTTCATTCCGAAATTCCCACGGCATTTTCGTGGGTGAAACCGCAGGTCACTGCTAGTATGTACATACATAAAGGTCGCCATATGAACTGTAATTAATACGGATACTTGAACCTATTAGTGGATTAGTTGATTACTCATTAGGTGATTACGACGCTTGAAATTTGATACCTTACTAATTTCGAATACTTATACTTACATACATGTATAACATGTTACACCTATAGAAGTATATATATAACATACGAACCAACTAGTTGTATCTTGCATTTTCAGTTGCGTATGGTACCTAGTAGTCATTTATGCCGATCTGGAAATTTTCCAATAAAAAGAGTCCCTACTTATCCTTGTTATATGAAACATCTGTTTCAAATTTCATTTCAACCGATCTAGCCTTTTTCAAAAATATTTTAAAATTTGACTGTAAATCATGGACTTGTTTAGTACCTATAGCTACATAATATATCTACCTACCTACATGTCATTATTTTCAAACCATTAGGCACACATTATGTGAACCAATTCACTGCATTCTCATTACGAACGTTAAAAGCATTATTTGATATTGGGGAGTGAATCAAAATTTACCATAACCGCAAACGAACGGTGCATGCAGCAAAACCAATATTCATATTTAAGTACTTATCTACTTATGAAATTGCGAAATTTACCATTTAATTTCCTTTTAAATATGGGTTTCACCCGCAATATTTGGTATGGACATATGAACTCTATTCAGAGAAATGGAACTTGTGACAATAAAATCTACGTACCTACCTATAGATAAATCCATTCATTAGATCTACCAAGTTAGAAATACAGATGGATAGTTTTATTTCGAGAAAATGGCTCACAAGTCACAACGGTTCTAATACATACCTTTTCCCTGCGTTGAAGTTTTAGAGACAGATACTTTAGCTATTTTATAATAAAAAATTACTTTGTCCAGATACCAGAATACATGCGTCTTTCACCTGACGCGTTTGATAAAGTGAAGAAGCTGCGTAAAGCCACACCGGAGATATCTCCCGCGGCCGTGCGTGAAGCGGAGTATCCTCGCAAACCGTTCCCGGCAGTGGGAGAGTGTATGAAACCTCCCGAGGACGAAGGAAGATGCGCTCCGCCTAAAGAAGAAGACGTAGCCTTCGCATGTCCACATGTGGAGACCAAGTTGCCTTGCTGCGACCCAGATGCACGAGACAAACCCCCCGCGTAATATTAATTAGCGATTTTAATTTATTAATGACTCAATAAACGCATTCTCTGCAACGTGAGGTATTGGAATGTTTTATTTAAAATTTGTTTCGGTATTTGTAGATGTATTGTAATGCACATGTAATATTTGCACGATGTGTTTGCTCAAATTGTGAGATGTTGTAGTAGGTGTTGATTAAAGTATGCCTGTCAAGCTATAGTTCCCGGGCTGGAATGATACGCGTTTCCCATTTCAAAACATGGTTCGTGTATGAAATCACCAGCACGCAGCTTCTTTCTCAAAGTACTTATCGCCAGAGATTATATAGGGCAGAGCAGGTCTTGAAGTGGGACTTAACAGGCCGATACTTACTACTTTAAAACCTTACATTGATAGCACAACAAAGCACTGATATTATCTCTGTAAAATGTACTGTTGCTCAATTTTAACTATTAAAATACCATTATCGATATTCATTATATTTTTTAACTTTCTTGTAGTGAAATGACAGTTTTGTATTTGACGAAGTGTTTGCACTGAAAGGAAAGGACTTAATAAAATAATTTGTATATGAAACACTTGTTTTATTTATATTATTTTTGTCAACAACAGGTAACTTTACAAATGTACAAATTCTTTAGGAATGTAAGTGAAAATTAGTTTAATACAGGCGGTACTTGTATATTGAGTAGTACCAATAATTATACAAAAAAACTAAAGTTGGTGTATATTTTGAAATTAGCTATTCATAAGTTACCACGATTTCAAAAGAAAAGATTATTGAGTACTTTCACGGGTCACAAACGCGCAACGGATTCACAAAATAATTATTTATCTTACAATTAAAATCAATTCATAAAAATATAGTCGTGATTAAATAGTTTTATTTTATAGTGATGCTATATCCAATTATATTTTGTAAACTATAAGGTTACGTTAAATATATGATAACCAGTACAATGATAGCTAAAGTAACGAACATTCCGCCAAATAATACGTATTTGTCCTGCGATACTCTTCTCTCAATGAGTGATATTGTCGCGTTCGATAGTCCGAGCGTGTTCGCCAAGTCTATGAGCCTTCTATGGGCTCCTTTCAACGTTTCCCTGTTGTATTTCAGTGTCTCTAGCATGCTTGCACCTGAAAAATAATAGAGATAAAAATGTTTTTTCCTATGACAACAAAGTTTACGACGATTACGGGTAATTACGACAACGCAAAGTAAAATCGAAATGCGTTCGACGATCAAACCACAGAGAAATAACGTAAGATTTTATTACCACTAATGTTACGCACAGTAAAGAATAAAACTGACCAGTACGTATTGATAAAAAACCTAAGCCCTACTCATTTTACTCTAAAGTAGGATCTTACAAGCTCATTTAGTTTTAGAATAAATTAGTACCTAAATTATATTCATAAAATACACATCAAGCATCGGCTTTACCGGTTTAATTAAGAACCGATGATGTCATAGATTGAACTTGGGACTTGGGTGCATTCAGACTGACATAGTATGCACAAACTGGTTCCTAACAGGTAAAGCTAATCGTTTTTGTATATGAACCAACTAATATACAAAAACGCTAGTCATTCAACAAAATATGAATTAAATAATAATATGTGCCTGTACGCTACGATAAAATCTTTCTGCTACAAGTATTTTCGATTTATGTTAAATGAGCATTTTTTTAAATATAATTATGCACAATTGATACCATAATCACGTTATCGAAAACAATACATAAAATATAAGAATCTTATGAAATGCTTATCCTGTTAGAAAAAGTAAAAAATAAAAATATTAAATAGCCTTCGTTTATTGAGAGCTTTAAGCTATAACAACGCGACGAAAAGTGTGGGATATAGCTACTAAATTGATTGATGCCCTGTAGGATTTTATTTTATTTGTCCTTATGTGAGTTTATCTCAGATATAAGTTACAATAATGCAAGTACACTGAAGTCAAAGTGTATTTTTAATTACTCACATTACAATTATGATCCGAGTAATCGTCGTCGTTCATCGTACATCAGACGGGTGGTTTCATTGTATTGTTAGTTTGCAAGTGTATCTACACGAATAGAGTGTCATAGGTACTTGTTATTCTACTATGTAGTGTTAGGTGTGCTTCTATTAAATACTGTTCTAGATCACCAGCATTAGTTGATGATAGTAATTCCTAACTTATCAATATGTTTAGTTCGCCTTGGTCCGCCGTGATCAAGCCCGGCCGTACCACAAGGTCGGCTCACTAGTTTGTTATGAACTGTACACAGTGACAAACTAACGTTAACTTAAATATTTAAACATAAACAAATTGTGACTCGTTTCAGTGCAGTGTTTGTTTAATACATATTAAAATGTGGTAAGTTTATCAAGATTTTTTTGTTTAAATTAAGTTTACGTACCTCATTTTTTAGCTTTATAAGACAGTTTTTTGTTATCACATCACAACCGGTAACGCGCGTTGTTTTTATATAAACAGTACTTTATATTTTAAGTGTATTTAATGTATAATACAAATACACGCGGCAAGCGAACGTTTGCGACTTGCAATTACATCACCGTGAGCCGAGACCGAGAAAATAATTACTAGACGTGTTTTTTACAATTAAACTAGGTACCTAAGTACTTGTATGTAAGACGTATATATAAGTAACTATAGGTTTTATTACTTAGTACAAAAGTTTCCATGCCGATTGTATCATTAGTGGTTAAATACTTACATTCAAAAGATATTTAAATGCTATTAAATATTAATCTAACTCACAAGTTTAGAAGAATTCGAAATGTCTCTACATAGTATAATATCAAAATCGATTACGGCTGCCCGTATGCACTTACACTAAGAAAGTTTTTTTAAACAGGCGCATCGATTTTAAATAAAAATTTCATCAAAAGGTTTCAAGGCGAAGGTTTATAGTAAGCATCGCATAGTTACTTATATGCAGATCGAAAACAGGCGGGAAACAGTTCTTAATAAACGTTTCGCACTCTGACCCCAAACTACCTAGAATTACTACTCATACATCACAAACATCCAAGATCAGAAAACAACTACTTATTTTTCTTTGGTGGAGAATTGAACTCGAAACCTTTTGCAGTCGATGTATGTTAATCCAAAAGCCTTCAAATAAAACGAAATACTTATCTACATATGTATGTGCTTATAACCATATTTTATTTGTGTTCTTAACTTCTTATTTTTGAGTTTTAATTGCAAAAAAACTATGAACATTTTCGATAAAAATCTTATTATTACTTACGTACTAGGTAGTATGAAGTTTTTTGCATACAACGGCGGATCCAGGGGGTGGGTCATGGGGGTCATGACCCCCCCCCTGAGCAGGTTCCAGGACTTAGACGGACCACTAATTGAACATAATGATTTTATTTATAAAAAAAATTGGCACCATACAGAGGCGCCAGGAGGTGGTCACATAGTCGTGGTCACGTCAAGAACTTATAATTTAATTTTGATAACATTATACCAGTTGTTTGGCAAAGGGTTAACCAAACGTGGTGAGCGTGTACCTGGGCCTATTTGGAAGATACACTTCGGCAAAAAATTTCTTGTTGTTAAAATAAAAAAAATATCGCCAGAATTGTCAATTTTTTTTTCGAAATTGCGTCTATTTATCCCTATAGCTTTTTTGAGCTGGTTTCCAGTCAAATTTTTTGATTGGTTATGGTCTCAGATATGACCTGGTCTGCTTAAAGCATTTTCCGACCCCTAAATAATTTGTTAGAATTGGTCACACTTCTTTCTTTTCTTTTCCGAACCTTTATTCCATAATTATTTGGGGTCGGTTTTCAGTTTAACCATATTTGGCGAAATGTCAGTATTTTACGTAAAGCGACTGCCATCAGACCTTCACAACCCAGAGGGCTATACGACATTTTTTGGTTAAACCAAATGTTAGACTTTTGAGGGCTCTAACTACCCGTAACGATTGTCGATGATGTTAGTAAGATGCTGTAGTGCAGACTTCCGTGCTGCAGAATGATTTCGAATCATCAAATACACAAATCATTCATTAATCTCTTTTAGTACGTAATGGAGGTAGAACATTTCGCCAGCACAGTAAAAACTAAAAAGAATGAAAAAAGGCTGTAAATGGTATAGCATCCCACCAGGCGCGTGTGCCACACCACTGGATGTATTCTTAACCCTTTAAGCGATTGCCAGAGCGAAATCTTGATTTGGGAGCAATATCGTCCTGTTATTAAGATAGACCGTTGTACTTGTTTTAACACTAATTATTTTCTAATAAAGTCACTACAGCATCTCAGTATCTTCAGAAGACCTCAGGTGAATCCAAATTTATTCATACTGTGGCGTATTTAAGCCAAACTTGGAATTTGTTTTTAACAGAATCCTATTATTTTTCTTCTATTTCCACTTTGCACCAAAATTTTTAACAAGTTCTTTTGTAATACATGTAGTATACAGTTGAAATAAGGAATAAACAGATAAGTTTTTAAATTCTCGGTTCCACTTAGTTTTCGTTTTAATTGAGTTGAAAGATCCCCTATAATATTTCTTTTTTTCATTTTACTAGCGTTAAGTGGTCATAACAAATTATTTAGACCTTGTAGGGGTCTGAAAATGCTGTGAGCAGACCAGGTGATGTCTGAGACCATATAATCAATTAAAAAATAAAAAAGCTATAGGGATAAAAGGTCGTAATTTGAAAAAAAATATTAAAAAAATTACAATTTTGGCGATATTTTTTTAATTTTAACAACTAGGAAATTGTTGGCAAAATTGTATCTCCCAAATAGGACTAGGTACACACCCACCATATTTGGTTAACCCTCTACCAAACACCTGCTATATTGTTATCAAAACTAAATTATAAGTTCTTGTCACTTGACCACGACTATGTGACCCCCTCCTGGCGCCAAAGCTGGATCCGCCCTTGTTTGCATATTTAAAGTCTTGTGAATTTATAGTGTAACTTTCTTGTCTTGAATATGAATTTGCTTAATTGTTTAATCAAATTGTTTTCAGACCCGGATAAAACATTTTTTTTAGTTTTTGTTAGCAATATAAATAAGTACATAATCTTGCTATTTTATTTGGACATTTTAAACTGCAATACCATTCTTATTACCTTATTATAATAAGCATATTCGTCTAACGTTATTGTACAAAAAACATTGCGGAAATTATATTGACGCGAAGAATTCAAGGTTCATAATGTTCAAAGGTTTATTTAGGATTGAATTTTATATTATCGGTTATATAGATACTTAATTACTATATCGAAAAAACTTCAAGGTGATTCCAATGATTGCGCGTACAAGCTTATAGAATTTAGGTATGAAGAATAAGAAGGTTCAAACAAGGTCAGGGAGATCTGGCTTGCAGCTATTGTCCAAAATTGAAGCCAATGTCATAATTAGATAAAAGCAAATTACGAAACAGATTGTCTTTGTGAATGAGAGGTTTTTGAGAGGTTTTAGGAATTATAAACTACGCTACTTTGAGAGAGAGATGTTTTGAGGGGGTTCTATCGGGGCTTTGATGTTTGTGTGTCTACTGCCGGTACAGGCCCTGGAATAGACTGAGGGTATTTGACGCTATACTTGCATGGTGGCAATAGACGACTAAATTCCAAATTCAAAATGACAGGGCACTTAACTGTAAGGAGTAATTAAAATTCGTAAAAAAATAAGTGTTTGTAAATATGGATAAGAAAAATGCGTAATCACACTGATAACACATTATTAATTTATTTTTTTCCTAATTCAAAAACACAACTCCTTACGTAAATATCAAAGCAATATTCAAGTAGCGTATTGCTATGACTTTTTCTTCTTCATCTTACTTACTACATTTCTTAAGAGTGTTATACAATGTTATATCATATTTTAAGTACTCCTTTAAGTTTGCTAAATGTGAAAATGATGTTTATTTGTAAGTAAGTACTTGTCTTTAATTTGGCAACTACATGACTGATAGCAATCAACTAGTGAAAATGTCTTCCAACTATATTTAACCACTTGCCTAGCTAGGAGAGTGAATCATTTAAATTAAGTTTCATTCTCTATGATTTGATAACAACAAAGTGTTCTTTAGACCACTCATAAGACAAATGCTGTTTTGAAATGATGTTTTAAATACCATAATCATTGGACTATAGTATCTAAGTGTATGTGACTCTGTGAGTAGCATTGTTTAATGAATAAAATTACAAACCTGTATGTATCATTTCATCAACATTTCTATGTGAGTTCTGCAGTGACCTTTGTTCCTGTGATAAGTAGTCCACATTGATAGCCGTGTGGTCGTGCCCAAATCTATGGTTTAACAATTGTTCTCTATCCGCTAGCTCTTGTTCTCTTCTACGTCTTTTGTTTTGTACATTTGTCAGTGATGCCTGGAATGTTAAGAGTTGTGATTATTAATTTATAATATTATATGGAAGCATATACATATATTGATCTATAATAGTTAACAGATATGTTTTAAGTCTAGTTGAAACTCTCACAGTTTAGTACTGTAGATAAATAAAAACAGAATACAGAATCAGTAAAAATACAGAAACTGAATACAGTAATATTTATTATCACATGTAATTTTAAAACAATATTATTTTACCTGTAAATGTTTATTGTCATATTTCAATTGATCTACTCTCATTTTCGCCATTGGTCTTTGATTGATAGGTGTCTTAAATACAAACACATCCAGTCTTTCACAGTTTCTGAAAACAGTTTAAAGGATTTGTAAGTCTTAATCTTAAGCACATTCTAGCAAGGTAAATAAGAACATGGTGATATGGAATTCAGTGATAGTTAAGATATTAAAAGAAAAGTTCATTTCTGCGAGACTCAGTTATATTCCGCTTTTGTTGAACTTGCAATGAAAAATTTACATAAGTTTTGGGAAGTATAGAGTAACATACTAATACTTTAGACACTAATAAAAGCAAATTTGACATCAGAGCATAGTTGAGTGAAATAACATTGAATTCACATAACACAATCTTTCATAAGTCAAAACTTTCTTTCATAATCCACTGATTTTAACATGTTTTAACGGAGTTATTTCATTGAATTGAATACTTACACATTGACTGAGTCAATTTTCGATTGAATCGCATTTTCTATTGAATTATAATTGGCTGGATCCTTGTCCAACATTTGAAATAGGTTTGATGTTTCATGTAGGAGCTGATTTGTTTGTAGATACAATGCCTCCATTGTGATAATTCCACAACACACTGTTACACTCAGTTATTATTTGAATCCTAGGTAAGGTAGATAAATCACAATCGAAATACTATTAATTTAATTTAATAAAATGTAACAAAAGTTAAGAGAGAGAATTCTAATTTCTATCAAACAGCTGGACTGGCCAACTCGCTTTTGTTGGTGAGATGTCAATGTCTACTAGAAACAATTGTCATATATTGAAGTTGACATTTGTAATACTTTGACAACAAAATAGACTGATGAATAAAGTTGAAATAAATTATCTTGTCAACACATATACTTCAGTCAACGTCACTTGTCATTGCAACTACCAACTGCAGACAGATCGTTGACTCACTTGACTCATTCATGAAAAAGTCTACGTATTTTTGTAAACTTTTATTTGTAAATCATAATTAATTAGTGAAAATAACAAGAGAATATATATTAAATAGTGACAATGGGCGACGCGTGCCAAGCCTGCCTTACGAGGGTGCCTCATGCAACTCTTATTGCAACGATCATGTGTTGTTTGGGCGTGGGTGTGTTCTGCGGTACAATGTACCGCGGTTCCACTCTCTCCATTTATATGTTTGATGAAGTATTTCACTTCAGACTAATATGGATTGAAGCTCTTCAGATGATATTTATCGTCGGCAGTGCTTGTATGGCCGCATTAGGATTCATGCTGCTTTGTTTGGGTTGTCTGACAACAGGTGCCACAAGACAAAAAGTATATCGTGCTTGGCGAGCTCGAGTTGGCGGAAGGATATCGTGCGCTATCTTTATGGTGATAACGTATATTTTAACATTTGTGTGGATCATTCTTCTCGGATTCCTCGTAATCACGACATTCTTATTCACCATATTTTGGAAACTCTGTTCGAAACCGAAGAACATCGAGTTGTCAACATGTATTGACTTCACACAATTCGATTTCATGTTTCCTTCGTCTGTGAAACAAGAAGATATGAAAATATGCGAGGCGCACAAAATTAAGCTGTTTTGCAAAGATTATGTTGAGAAAGCTGAGTTCATGTTCATATTGGCAATGGTGTCGTGTCTGCTGGTGATACTGAGTTTGGTGCACTACCTGATGTGCCTGTCGGCGAACTACGCTCACATCCGCGACCACGAGAAGTTCCAAGAGCTGCAGGAGCTGCAGTACCTCACCAACCCGGACCTGCACGCTTCCAAAGATCGTTTCTAGTATATGGCCCGCGCACCGCTCCTGCGCTCCCTAGAAGCAACTACTAAAATGTGACACAGTTAAATGCACAAGTAATTGACCAATAGTGACCTGTGTTCATTGGTATAATTGAAATTATCAAAAGACTGACTTTCAATCGAAAGTAATTCAATTAACATATTGGACATATCTAAAATATTTTCACGTATTTAAAATAAGGTTTTGTACTGTATAGTATATCCCGTTTACATTCCTATAGATAATGCTTTATACTTTTGTTATCCATTATTTGGTCCCAGAAACTATTACGACACTTTGAGTTGATGTTAATCACTACAACATTTAATATTTGTATGACCTATTACACTAACCTATTTGTTATCTTGTTAATGTAGCACAATAGTTGATAACAAATATTCACTTTTTAAATATAGGTTTGATTTTGTATTCTGTGTGCACCTATATTGTTTTACAGTATTTTTATATGAGTTCAAAAATTGTATGTACAAGTAATATTAATATAGGTATTAAATGCACTATATAGGAATAAGAGTAATGTAATACAGAGAATGAAAATAGTATAAATTTATTAGACTGAATTATTTTGTGCTGCTTTATTTATTTATTTTCCGTCCTTAACAAAACATTGCTAACGAAGATAGTATAGTTCTTTAAATTTGTATAGTTTTCTAATATTAATAGTTATTTTTTTACTTACAACGCTACAAATATACATTTAAGTATTCACTTATTTTGTAATTTGATTTAAAAATACATATTGTTAACTGCCCTTTATTAAAAAGTTAGATATAATCTATTTTAATGTAACTAGTATCTATAAAAAAAACCTTTATATTGTGAAACATTTAGTGAACTGTAATTAATTGAAGAGCATTTGTTTCTATAATGTTTATATTGGCATTTATAATTTAAATTAGGTTTTAATTTTAGAATCGTAATTTTCAAAAATTTGCATTTAAACTAGTATGAGCCAAAATATTGTTTGTATTAACTAATTTGAGATTCAAAAATCGTTTGATGTAGCTATTGAAGAACTGTATAGATATAGGGTTTAATATTATAGGCACATATTAATTATAGTTGTTAGTTATGAATTAATCCTAGATACATAATGTACCTTTAAGTTATTTTATGTAAGTAAATTCGTAATAAGAGTTTTATATTAAATTTCAATGTTCAAGTATATACTTATTTATTTTTATTTTCATATTATTATTGCAAATATTTATATGAGTATATAACTAAATCTGTAGAATGTATTTACGCAGTAAATGAACAAAGCTACGGCGAGGCTTAATGATTACCTTTAATAAATACTTTTTGAAATATTAAGGACAAAATATGTAACTATAAGTACCTACACTGCCTACATATCAAAGAGCATACATATATTGTTACTTAATCATTTGTTGGAAACCACATACTTATAGCAAAACTGAGGAGATATTTAGACTCAATAATCGATATTTAGAGAAGTGCTCTCAAAGAAATGCTTAAATATATTCAACACTAAAATTTTAATTATTTTTTAACTTTATATGATGATGATGATGGCTTCTTGGCCGATTTCGGCCTGTTTATTGGTTTCTACAATATCAATTTGAGCTTGGTTGTTCAGCTCGTCGCAGGTGACTTGCATACTTACCCTATTTTGGAAGCAAAGGTTCTGCCACATGGCTGGCACGTCAACACACCGTTCATAACATTAACTTTATATAACGAACATTTATGTACTTAGATATTGTTTACGGGTGCGCCAAAGTTCACCTAAAATTTCAACTCCGATAATTGGAAATCCGAAAAATTTCTTCCTAACATTTTTTATCCTAACAATCGCAACTCCTAAAATCTTTGTCACTAATTTTATAATTCCGAAACATTCAACTGCATAAAGTCTGTAGCAATGAACATCTTTTACACTTTTATTTGTTTTCCTATATTTTCTCAACATAACAATCGTGCATACTATTATTCAAAGTCATATCTTTTTTGTTTAGATTTATTTTTATTTATTATAATCAATATTATATACATAAATTTTTCGTAACTTTGTTTTTACATAACATGTAGGTATAACATATAACGCACGAGCCGAGCGAGCATAACCAGAGTCCTGCTCCAATCATTCAGTCAAGTTCCAGTAACGAATCGGTCCTATTCCTAATTATTGGTTTAGGTTATGTTAGAACTGTGACCCCAACGCACGAGCCGAGCGAGCGTAGCGAGCGTGCCGCGGCAGCGGCCGGCGAAGTGCCAGAACCGAATTGGTCCTTTAGTTATGGTTATGGTAAACTCCCAGGCCATAAGCATAACCGTAAACGAGTCATATAATAATCATTAAAACTATAAATATCATCTTCTACCCACATATATTTTTTATTACACTTGGTAAATGTTTCTTTCTGAGCATGAGTGAAAATATTATGGTAAGTATGTTTAGGGATAAAAGCGTTATGATAAAAAACAGTAGGAGTTTAAATATATTTACATGAATGTGTTAGCAATTAAAATTTTCGGACACATCAGTGTTATGAGCATCGTCGGTAGCACTACAAATAGTATGAATTAAAACTTTAGGATGAAATTTTTTAGGAAGAATGATCATTCGGACTACAAATAGTTAGGAAAAACATTTTCGGGTAAAGAACTTTAGGTGAGCCAATATGGACCCATTGTTTACATCTAGAAGTCACAAACAGACCTTTATTAAATCCCCACCTCGAGTGTCACGGGTCATACAGTTAGATCCAATTAATCCGACGATGACGTCCATTGTAAATAATACATCATACTCGTAGGTACTACACGACTAGATTAGTACATGTGCAAATAATAACTTTACAATCTGAATACGTCATTCTTTTTTGTAGTATTTTGTTTTTATACCCGTAGGTAACTAAGTAAATTTTAATTTTAATAGAGGTATTAGTTGAATTATAGCCATACCTTTTTTTGACTCGTGAGTTAAGCCATTGACGTAGCTAAACGCGAGTTGTTGCCGTGCGCCAGAGCCCCCAAGCTCAAAGCTTTCGGAACCTAGCCTTGAACTAGCTAAACACTGTCCACCTTCAGTTAAAGAGATTATAAAGTAACTTTGAAGTACGTAGGTACTAGTACAGTAGTACAGCATAAACAGTTTAGTTAGTTGCACCAGGGCTGGACCTTTAGTAACCTTTCCGCGCAACTTAGTTTATAATTATGGGTTTCAAAAATATGTAAGTACTTACCTTATGTGATATCTACTTGATTTACATTAAGTAAGTATATTGTATACTTATGTAGGTACCACAGCGGAAAGTCAGCGATAGCCACGCCCCTGCGGGCGAATAAGTAAGTAGGTACTACTCGGGGATTCCCTGCACTGCACTGTCTCTGTTATGACCTAATGTATCGGACTTACCAAATGCTTTTAATTTAAAGTTATCTTATAATATTGATTTATAGTCATGTGACTAAAATAAAATGCATTTATGCATAAATAAACTGTTACATTCCAATATCTTCAGACAGAAATGTATGACAGTGAAAAATCCGTTATTTTTGTACAATTTTTTAACCTTAAGAACCGGATAATCCTTGCCGTGCCGGCAGCATGTTATACCTATGTTGATTTATATAAATGTACTTACCTATAAGTATCTTATATACAATTCACTGCACACAGGTTTCGTCCAATGCTATCTTCACCTTTGCATTCGTATTTTTTTCCTTATTTTTTAAGGAACCTGTCCTAGTCGATATTTACTTAAACATTCTTTTCTTGCTACACATGTTCCTTATAATAGAAAAATATATTGCCTTGTTATTCAAAATAAGCTTTTTCTAGATATCGATAACAAGGAAATAACAATGTATGAGCGCACCATCTTTTAATAAACCATTTTGCTTAATTTAAAGTAAAATACAAACAAGTGTTAATTAAAGTGAACTTAAATATCTGATTATAAATAAGAAAATTATAAAAAATCGAAAGCTTAATTTAACTTTTTTGTACTTACTTAATGGTACTTACATACCTATAATTACTATTATCCCTAGATTTTATAAACCAGGTAGCAGGAATCTTGCACAATTCCGTCTGAGTAGGTAGGTACTACCGGAATACCGGATTGCCAGATATTCTTCTGCCAAACAATAGTGCATTAACATCACTGTTCCAGTTTGAAGGGCAATGTAGTCAGCGAAATTACTGGACACAATATTAATCTATGCACGAGACTCACCAACTGATGACGTCTCGGGATGATGAACGCAGTACAGTGTTATACTAAGTCTTACACTGTGTTTCTTATGGGCAGGCGCTTTGCTTACCATCAGGTTGGGTTGGGTGCTCTGTGCCATCCAGTGACCACCTCGCTCGTATGTCACTTGATCACTTAAAAAAAATATAGGTACCTTCTACCTAAGTATTCTTACCCATAAGAATATTTTCTTGATTCACACTTTCCAGAGCGTTCTTTTTTACGTAGCCACGTTTGATTCTGAACTTATTTTTTCGTTGCCTATTTATTACTTTCAACCTCAGGTCTTATTTGAATAATTGGTAAATATGTGACATCATATGTGTAATGAGTAAGAATTTTATTACTTAATAATATTGTTTATACACCTGTAAATGCGTTAACGACTGATAACTTACTTTTTGTTATTGTAATAGAAAAATTACAAATAAGTAAGTAGGTACTTTACTTACTTATTTGCGATTTTTAAACGACACAAGTAAATATTGCTGGATTTTAAGAATATGTAGACGAATTTGTAATTATTCGATCAAAAAAAAATAGATAAAACTGCATTTTCCCTTTAAAAATGAAAATTTGGCAGTGTACATAGTGATTGTGCCAGTTTTGTTGGAGTAAGTACTTAGGTATAAATCTTGTACAACAGTCTTTTTATTTTGTTCTACTTATGGTTCAAATAGTTTCGCAACTAGTTTAAAAATTCTGGATATACGTCTAGCTAAGTTTCGATCTAGAATACAGATATAGGTGCTTATGCTTAGACAGCTATGTAGTCGTGTGCACAGTTTTCACGATAAGACCTCATCAGACCTCTCTAGTAGTTCCTACATATCTACTTAAGTGCATACTTTTATGGTAAGTTTTGAAATATTGAATAATCCAAAGGAACAACTATCATAGGTAGGTATTTATAACTCCTATTTGTTAGTGACGTATCAATCTACTAATGGTAATTTATGCACATACCCGCGCTACGATACATTTCCAATAAGAATGACAGTCAAACGTTGGACCGGTCGGGCGCTTAGACGTGCTTTTGAAGTTTAATAAACACGCGTCGACTCCATCTAACAATAGTGACTAACATGTTCGACGTAAACAAATAACTTAGAATAAATGTGAACACAAATCTAAACAGTCTCGCGCAGTCACTCCAGCCTTCCGATACATTTGTTTATTGTAATCCAGAGCCACCGCGACAGTGACCACGGGCGAGGTATGTGCACAAACATTAATTATATTTTAATGATTTTTGTTAATTAGTAAATTACTCGTAGAATGCCGTCTGTGTCGTAACCGCAACGGTTATCAGGTCAGGGTGTCCAGTTTGATAACTTTATCCCGCCTCGTTATTATATTTTTAGTAGATAATTTGGTGTCATGTTCGGTAACCACTTGTTTAATCAATGCTCTTTGATTTGTGAATTAATTAATCAACAACAAAATAAGGAAAATATCAAATAAATATTTCAGTAAAAAAATAAAGTTTATATTCATGTGAAAAAATACTTACAAATTATTAAATAAAAAATATAAAAGCAAAAATGTTTTTTCGGAACAAATCGTGTACAACAAAAAATAAATCAAAGTGCGAAAGTTTTGAAACTTTATACGCCGAAGATAAAACTCCAAACGGTGTGTCGACGTCGCTGGATGAAGAATCAGATTGTTCTTCAGAAAACGTCTGTGCAATAACACCGGTAAATGGTGAAACTTCCTTGTCGAATGGACAATGTGAAGTGGTGACGCAATTTTCAGAAAATACGGAATCTAACACTTCTAATAACAATGGTATTGCTACAAAAAATACTTTAGAAATGTACCATGACGTACAACGATCGGAAAGCGAACAGTGAGTATTTGCCGTAGCTTATCGATACGGAAATATTATCTAACCAGAATAACCGTGACCGCAACCTTCATCTTAACCAAACTGATCTGTGTCACCACGCACACGCATACACAGATTAGCTAATATCCGGAGGCGTGAACTTTGTATCAATAAATACTAACCATGACATAAATTAAGCTTATGTATCGAATAAGTTTTAGTAAGTATTTATATCTGAAAGTAACTTTGTTACAAGTTCACACATTTGCAGAGTTAAGACCCTCACATTGCTCATAAGTAGGTGTAACAAAAAACCAAATCTTCGAATAATATATTAGGCAATTAATTTTATTGTGACCCTGTGATCTTTTTATGGGTATCGCCCTTGAATTGATCTTTATTAATCACGAAGTTAAGGAGTTACTTTATATAAATAAGGACTTACCTTAAAACCTCTTAACCTGACATCTAACAGTATTCTTGTGTTTTAACTAAAACACGTTGCCGCCTTACTTTGCTCACTACCGTTACAAGCCAATGAGGTCAAACTCTAGATAAAACAGTATTATAATTATATATATCCTGTGTTAATAAATGCTTTAAACCTACCTAGTGCTTAGATTATGAATCTTTTTTTTCCTTTCGAATTAACAGCCTTACTAATAAAAAATACCCACTGTGTATACGAGTATTCTTGATATAACGAGTGTGAAGCATATTAATAATTCGTTATATCAAGAATATACACAGTGGGTAAGGCTGTAAGTATTTAAGTAACTCTCATTCAAGTAGACTTAGGTAGGTACAAGTTGAACGTTTTAAGTGGGCATACCTTACCCATAATAAAATAAATCTGATCAGATATTGGGGGAAAATATTCATGTTTGAAAAAAAAGGTTTAGGTACCTGAAATCAAATTCGTTCGTTTTTAAGACCAACCACATGTAATATGTAAGTATATCGTGTGCATTAAAAATGAACGTCATTTCTAAAATGGTATTAAGTAGGTAATACTTTTTTTAATTTATTGGGATTGCTGTATTTTCTTTTTATAAGTACCAGGGTTTGATCCTTATTAACGACACATATAGTAAACATATTTTCAAAACTAAGTTTCGGTTTAATTCTTACCTATTTTAGTGCAATGTTGCAGTTTTTAGTCTCGAAATCGTCCTCAAGACCCCGTTGAGTTATTTAATGTTCTGGAGATATAGCTTTGAATAACCTCGTCCACTCCAAAAATTCATACTTAGCATAAACTGATAGAAAACTACCGTATCATAAATCTTGGCTTTAGAAACAGATAAATTAAATAGGTATTTGAAAGGTAAAGACGTACATACATACAAAGTTATCTTTAACTTAATTTGTCTTTATATCCGGACCAATTAAACTTCCAAATTAAAATGTTTTATGTAATTATTTTCTCATTATATTGATATGTCAGGGATACAGAAGTGAAACACAAAAGACGACATTAAAGTTCATTACTACTTACGGTCAAGGATTGAACTTCTGTCGCATCCATTACTTTGCAAAACTTGTTTCTTATTTACGGAAACTTTAGTTAATTTCTTAACAAATTATTTAAAGAATATCAATTAATGTAACTTCCAAAAATGTGTTGTTAGTATCCTTAATCCTAATGAAAAAAGGTACAATGCCCATTTTCCATTGTAGTTTGTAAAAATTGTAAAGCTAGATTATTTATCTTTAACATTTATGAGCATTAGTTGTTAGAACACATTTTTTATTTCTACAGCATTGTGAATGGCATTATGAGTATTATGAAAACTACGTCAATTGACAAAAAATTAAAAAGGTACTCAAGGGTTAATCATTTTGACTTCACAAAACAATTGCAAAGAAAATATTAAGGAAATAGGTATGTCGGTAGTTACTTATGTGCAAATCATACCTATTCATTATGTTGCGAAAATGACAATGTAATACCAAAATAAATTATGAATGAATCTTATATTTAGGTATACATTTGTGTACCTATTGTATATTTTTGGAAATGCCTGGATAGCAAACATTCCCTTCATTTGCATTTGCACTTCCGGACTACTTTCTTCTTTTTACTGTTCCCTAACTAGATTTACTTGTCTGTAGTTAGGGATAAGGTATCAGAAACTATGGACATTCATACACGACCACGATAACCATTAAAGACGTAACAAACTTCATACAAATAACTATTACTTAGTTCATTTATAAGGTTTCTTTTTAAAGACAATTGTACTTATTTCATTAATAATTACTTACATTTATTATTATTAAGTACTTGTATTATGCACATTGTACCATAATATTAGTTAAATACTACATAATTATTTATAAAGTATTACGTAAAACGAACGTCTAGAAAATTGTAATGGATATCTATTAAAATTACTTGTTTGATTAGGATATTTAATTAAAAAATGATCTGCAAATATAGGTACCAAAGGTACTTGTGATTGTGATATGTTATGTAGTTTGCATAATAATGTAACATAAACAGTCTGAAGTTCTAGGTATTTTTATACCTAAAGAGATGATCAAATTGTGTGTATCATTAGCTATTTAATGATTGTCCCACGAATATAAATAAAATCTAACCACTTAGTAAAATATTTGTTTTATAAATTGAGTTCTGTAATGTCCGCTACCGTCATCGCAACGGTCATTTTAATGTGGAGATGATAAATACTTAAAGGAGTTTATTTTTTATATTATTCGTACTTATGTACTTTAAATTACCAGTAATACTAACAACCGTAAATCAGAATTATTTATTTCGTAGGAATCTATACATATATCTATACTAATATATAAGCTGAAGAGTTTGTTTGGTAGAACGCGCTCTTCAGTAATTTCGGTGTTAGATAGCCCAATTATCGGCGAAGGCTATTATAGGCTATATTTTATCCCCGTATTCCCACGGAAACGGGAACTATGGGGATAAAACCGCAGGGCGTTGCTAGTTTTCATTCAAAATCCGTGATTGATCTAGTTTAAAAACTTTCGTATGATTTTAATAAGTAGATATTTTAACAGTATAATTTTCAAGGCCCGTCATTAGATTATGCATGTACCTATTTTGGTACTAACATTTATGTACTATAAGTAAATACAAAAACATGTTTTGCTTCCTGCTCAAAATAATAAATTATTATGAAATTAAAATCATAAATCACTAAATAATTAATGTAGATTATACTTAGTAGTTCACAAATAAACAATGATACTCGTATTACCTACTTACTTATATGATAAAAACATCATAAACTTCCGTTATTTTTCTTAAACATTTATTACTTACCTGCATACTCGTAAATAGGTACTAACCATGGTACTAACCTACGGAAGTATGAATAAGTGTTTAGACATTTCAGCACTCAACCTGTAACATTGCACTAAATTGTACAAATGACTTTATGTAAAACTGGATTTTCCCTCAATTGGATGATGAAATTGTATCCTTTCTTTAGTACCTACCTAAGCGTTTGTAGATCGTCGTACCACAAACAAAATGGATCCTCTATCTACATAAGTGTCTGACAATATTTTCAAAGTTGAATATCGAGTTAATCATACCAGTTTGACGGCATGGGTACTAATAAAAAGGCAAATAAAAATCGAATCGTATTCTACTTATAGCTTTTGCGTCACGCATTTAAAAAACATTTTCGAAAACATGTTTTTGTTTAATTTTGGCACTTACTTTTAAATCAACGTCCTGTATTTCCCAGATTTGTTACCTGTTCCATTAACCTTTAATTTTATGACCTAATTAGCGTTTTTTTTTTAATATTAAAACCTAACTTTATTTTAATGAACTGCCTTAATTTGTTTTAAATAGGGTAAATAAACGAGATTATAAATCTATTTTTAAAACCTATATTAGTCCTAATTTATGATTATATATGTCAACCGCAATATGCATAAATAGATATGAATTAAATTAACATTTAATCTATTTTTGTTATTGTCGTTTTTAATGAGCCAATTTTAAATTGCGCACACTGCCTTTTAAGAGGTCCTTATTTCCATTCCTGAACAGATCAAGTATTTTATATTCAAATATATTTCTCAAATAATTATGTCCGCTATCATAAATCCTGTAGCTTATTAGTATGTATTTTCAGAGACTAGAGGACAGACTATGTATACTATCACTTATTAAATAAATAATATAATAAGAAGTACTTAGTAAAAATATATTTAAAAAAATCAATTGAGTATTTTTAATTTATGCGTACTGTGAACCGATGTAAGTTGACATTTTCAGATAGATGCGTTCCCGATAGATCCTCCTGACGGACGATACCACGATATGTGTCTGCAACTACTTGTAGTGGGATTTAAATAAATTCCATACGCAATGAAGTACTCTTATCAAAGAATTAAAAGGATTTCCAATATTTCACACCTTCAGATTCTCACAAAAATAGCATTCACTCAATGGACACGCATACATAAACGTGAAGATGTTAATTAATGTTAATATGAAGATAGTTGTTAATTTTATTTTATTTTAAGAATTAGTGACCCACTCCATAATAAGGACGGATATACTTATTTTACTCCATGATCTGTGACCCACTCCGTTCAAATGACAGATTCAAAACTTCTTGTAGATTAAAAAAAACCTACTAAGTACTTATATACTTACGAAGTATGCCTTGACAATTACGAATTATACGAAAAAGTAATTATACTAAATAGAGCGAGACTTTTCAAGTGATGATCCGTCTGCATTTGGCCTTAAATTTTTATTGATACGTATGTATAACAATTGATATAATGCAAAGGTCTCTGGGGACATAAAATATATAAATCGCTTTTAAATATATTCTATGCGCGTTAACAAAACACGCGTGACCTCTATCTTCATATAACAAAGCGAAGATGCATTACATACACGAGTAGTTATTCGTTTAGACTAGTTAACATGCAAGTAGCATTAAATCACTTTAATACAGTACTTAGTGTGTTAATGAACTTAGTTGTAAAGAAACAGTCGTGTTAAACATAAAAATGTGATAGCGAATGTAAGTTAAATAGCATGAAATTAATAAACCACATTATTTAATACCGTTGTTTGATATTCAAATTAGGTGTCACCTGCACACTTTTCTACAACTGTAATATGTTGCTTGATTTTGGGTGTCCTATAGTGTTCATTTTTAAGTTTTTCTACGAAATATATAATATGTATATTATAGTACGATTTTAAATACTTATTTGTTATTTAAAAACCCGATTCTAAATCAAGGAAAATATTTTCGCGGATCCACTTTACATATTTATCTATAAACGAACACAGACTAAAAACAGGTTTTAATAAAGCTGATTGAAATAACAGCATAAAATAATTTAAGACTTAGATAGATCGTATCATAACGGACAAATTACACGTTCATACAAAATTGAATTGATAATGTTATAAGTAAGTATCTATACAAATAACTATCTAAAATATTGCGTGATTTTTGAAATCGGTGTAATTATGCAATTTTAACTGATAAAAATTATGTCTTATACATTGTCTTGAATATATTTTAGTATTGAACTGTACAGTTAGGGTCAACGAATGTGATTGGTGAACAAGAAAAAATAATTACATGTGGTCTGAGAGGCCAAAAATAAATAAACAACATTTTCACCGGACCCGCGTCATAGTACTTGGTTATGCGTCGCCGCTGAAGCACGCCGCCCGCTACGGTCATCTCGCACAGGGTCAATACTTACTACTTCCTAATGATTTCAATAAAATCACATTAGCAATTCATATTCAAACGCTTGTTTTGCGTGCAAACAGATCCAGTTTTGATCGAAGATTTGATAGGAAAACATGTGTTTGAATTGATCGTATATTGGTGTTTAGAGTGTTTCGAAGCGGGGACTTTCCGCAATGCTTTGCTGTCCGTGAAACATGTTCGTTTGAAGGTTAGTGAAATGTGTGTGTGACTGCAGGTCATTAGCGATTCCGGAGGGACTGGTGATGGACCCATTGGCGCCCACCGCGCTCGCGGTCTCCACAGAGTTCATGGATCGGATCGGCAGTGGCCTGACCTTGCTCAGGGACCATGGGAAAAAAGTTCAAAAGGTATCATTTTCATTTCAGACCACTTCAAAAACATTTTCATTCACTTCAATTGTTAATGTTTTCTTAGAATGTTATTTCTTGCTTGTTTTGAAATTAAAAAGATCTTAATACCGATCAGCTATTGTTACCTCCAATTAGTTTTTCGGTTTAAAATTTAATTTAATTGAGTATAACTTACACATAATTCAGAGTTCTTCACACTTTACTTCGTCTTTACACGGATCTAGATCCTTTTCGATACTTATAAAAAATTTTATGCGCTGCTAGGTGCTAATTCATGGTTATTGCGATCTGTTCTGTAAATATTTTTTTCATTGTTTTCAAGTTTATAAATAAAGACGTAAATTACAAATTTACTTATAAAATTGTTTGCAAACAGACAATAAGACAGGTTTGCTAATTTGATATTTTTTTACCATGACTTAATTATTATTTACGAGGAACTTATTTATCTTACGATAATTTACTTTGATTATATTAAGCACCACATTTTAAATATGATGTACTAATCAATTTGTTTTCTATTGCAGTATGTTTGGAAAAACAAGAAGTTTGACATATTAAGGAAATCATGGAAATCGATAGTAAATATTGTACTTATCGAGGCCAAAGATTTACCCAGCGGGCCGGCGGGGAACCTATACTGCAAATTCAGGTTCGTAAATGAGACTAAGTACAATCAGAGCCATATAAAGTACCACCCAATGGTAATGCTCACTTCGGTATTACCAACCAAGGAGGGTACATTTTAACTGACACTGACTGTACACACATACATATTCTTTTTACTCGTAATATCAACCCAAGACAGCCTCCTCTCATCCAGTTACCAATAACCTTGGAAAAACCGGCACTCTGCCTAGCTTGTGGTAGTCTTTTTTGCTTCTGGCAACATAGGTTCGATAAAACAAGCAAAAATCGTACAAAAAATCCTCTTCGGTCAAACAAAAACATGTCTGCTAATTAAAATAATAATAATGTTATCTCCATAATCGCTGTATAACACATGCAATCATTATAAATCGTGCTCTATCAATGCTACAAACACTTCGTATCTGAGATTCTTCTCTGCTTGCAAAACAAAGATAAACTAGTGTTTCAACAATACGTCCATTGTTTTTAGAAAAGTAAAGGTAATAGGAAAAACCCGGTAATTATTAAAATCATTTGATACATGTCTTAACTGTTTTTAATGTAAACTTCTTAAATAAATTGGAGAAAAAATTAATGAAGTATAATTATTCTATTGTTACAAAAAGTCTTAGGTAAAGTTTTTAATAACGTACGTACATAGCTCACGTTTACGTAGTTATAGTAGAGTTAGCAAAAAAAACCGTAATTATATAATAAACGGATGTTAAAACTTGAATGAAATTGTACCCGAATATTAGTTAAGCCATAAAACTTAGGTACTTAGGTAAATCTATAAAAAATAAGTAAAACTGTTTCTTTTTAATTAAGTAAGTACTTACAGTTTATATTATAATTGCAATTTACACGAATTCGTATACATTATGTTGGTATCTGATAAATTACATACAAACAAACTCCTTGTTAAATATTTGCGGAAAACAAAAACTATAATTATATTTTAGTTAATTTGAATGTCAAGCAAGTCAGGATCAGGAGTCAGTTTCTATTGTTTAATACGTGTGTTAATACAAAAACAAGATGAATAATATTTGTTTGGAAAAGTTATTTATGTATAATTTATTCTATACATATATGAAGGTATAAATTTATATGGATTGTATTATGTACTACTTACAAAAAATATACATGATAAACAAGACTTTTATTTTTTAATAAAAGAAAAAAAAGTATATAAAATGCCACCGTCTTTTAATATAATGACGTACTTATTTTATTAAAATATTGAAAAGTGAGAGGAAAATGTCATTCTTAAAGAAAAAGGAAGTGAACAAACAGTCCTTGAATTAGTTCAGTTTGCATTTCGACCCAGAATAAATCGATCCATTATTGAAATCAGTCGTTGTTACATTACCTTTAAAGTTCTACTAAAGTATTGTATTTACTACTTAACTTATGTACCAGTCATTTTAATTCATCATCAATTCAAAACAAAACATTTTTTATCTATACTAATATTATAAAGAGGAAAGATTTGTTTGTTTGTTTGTTTGTAATGAATAGGCTCCGAAACTACTGGACCGATTTCAAAAATTATTTCACTAATGGAAAGCTAATTTATCAGTGCGTGACATAGGCTATATTTTATCCCCGTAATCCCACGGAAACGGGAACTACGCGGGTGAAACCGCGGGGAGCTACTAGTTTTATATAAGCATATAGTTTAAGTATTTAAACAGTGTTTGTTTAAATACTTACCTACTACTACTACCTCACCTCAGGTAATTTAAGATGTCTCCGAACTTAAAACAAAACAAATATCCAAGATTTACCTTCATGTCATTCAACTTTGATTAATTAAACTACTAAATATTCTAATTAGTATTCCAACAAACTACTTTAATTAACTAAGAACACATTTTTTGTACTATTACATCAAACAATGCGTATTTTACGCGTCGTTGGTCTAAATACAAAAATAATGTAAAAAATATTCATAAAAGCGCGTTTCAAACAACTTTTATCTATTCTTATTAATATTAAGGCATTGTTTCAGATTGGGGAACGAGACGCATAAATCAAAACAAGTGTCGAAAACTAAACCTTTATGGTGCGAAAGATTCAACATTCACCTTTATGAAGAGAGTCTCCTAGAAGTCACTCTATGGCATAAAGGGAAAGAGAAACATTTTATGGGCCGGTAAGTGATTTTGTACTATTACCTACATGGTTTTAAATACGACGGTTTACCCAAGCACGGAGTATGTTTGCATATTTGACGTGTGCATACTTTTTAGTACAAACATACTTAAATAACAAAACATGAGTTGTCTTGAAAGGGAATCGAACCCGTAACCTTTGGCAATAGCAGGCAGGGTCACTACCGACAACACCTCTTGGTCATCAAATACCTATACTATGAGTTGAGTACCAACTAGTACTAATTTCAAGGCACTCAATAGACATCATTTGAACAACAGTTTATTTTAAGACTTGACACTAATTTAGATTAACGGCTAACTAATCAAGGGCGGTCAGATATAAAGTGCATCGATAGCTCGCGTGAAAAATATTTATCTCGTCAAGTAGTCATTCTTGTTTTAACTTCGATACGTATACGCAACGTGTTTTTCTTTACTTAAAGTGTTCTCAGACCAAAAATACGACCAAAGTTCAAAACGTCTTAAATCTTTAAAATTATTTTTTTGTGTGTAGTTATGTCAATATCAATTAACTCATCGATCGATTAAATCTTATGAATATCGTTCGTGCGGTTCGTGCTGTGAGTGTTGAACATAAGTAAATAAGGTAAATATAAGTAACTCTAATACTACAAATATAGGAAGAATATTAATATCTTTATCGAATAGTCAGTACGTTTAATAAAAATGTTTGAAAAAATTAACTGAGCTTGCGTAATCCCCGATCCCGTAGAATTGCTGGACAAGTATCCTATGAACAAATCACAGTAGGTGCCTATCTAAAGGCAACTCTTTTGCTTGTATTTGTACCAAATTTGATTTAAATGTCAGCTTTTTGAGCGTAAAGGTGTAACAAAACAATAACGTGCCCACCAATTTTTAGAGTAGGTATAATTTTAAGGTATTCTTCTATATTATTAAATAACTAGCAGCGCCCCGCCCCGCGTAGTTCCCGTTCCCGTGTAAATACAGGGATAAAATAAGCTTTCCATGAGTGAAAGAATTTTTTGAAATCGGTTGAGTAGATCCCGAGATTACCCCTTACAATTTAACAAACACACAAACTTTACTTCTTTATAATATAAGTATAGATTACTGTAAGTACAACAAAACCAAATCGAAATTTAATCATACTTTTTACTTCTTTATACGAGTATTAGTGTGAAACCGCTTTAGGTCACTCTTGTAACCTTAGTCAGTAACATTGAAATGTCTATTTTAACATTGCGCTTTGGTTTAAAAGAAAACTAATTTTGGTTTTATTTGTTGGGCTAAGATTTTATTGAGGTTAAAAAATAATAATTTTATATTAGTAAATAAGTACCGAGAAAATGTTAACTCACCTTCCGTGTAATATGTTTATTAATTTTTTTTTATTATCAACATAAATAACGTTAATTTTACGTATTTCATTTATTTGTTACCACTACTACATATAAAGTATAACTAATAAAATAAGCCTCTGTTAGATACAATATAAGTCAGTTATTCTTAGGCAAGGGGATTTAATAACTGATTTTAATAAGGTACTATAGATTATGTTGTTTATATGACTTTGACTTAGGGACAGATTTACCAGTTGCTGATACTGATAAGTGTCGGATAGCTTATTCACAAGTTTTGTCCCTTATCATCAACTGGTGAAACTGGCCCTTAGAATAATATAAGGACATAATTAGAAGTAAAACTAACCAAACTTCGCACTCTAGGTGTTCAATCGACCTGAATCTATTGGAGAAGGATAAGACTCAAGACTTGTGGCAGGAGTTGGAGTGCGGTTACGGGTCTGTTCACTTGCTGGTCACCGTGAACAGGTCCTCGAGAAACGTCATCGCAGACAACATACCTACTACCACTAGGGTTCATATACCGCCAGCTCCTCGTCAATACGTAAGTAGAAGAAATATTTGTTTATTAATTTAAAAGAATTGATACAGCATAAAATTAATCATTTATTACTCGTATTAGGTATATTTAAAAACCCCTCGTTAAAAAGTTCATAAAGCTAAGGATATTCTCGATGTCAACTAAAAGCTAAAAAAAGCTCCTATAAATAAAATAAGATAAGAGATTCGGGAGTCAAAACAATGGATTTCTTCCTTTGTATAGAAAAGAGAAAAACTAAATGCTAGCTTTTTCACCTTAATTTGCTAATAACTATTACCTATTCGGATAATTGGCGATTCGGTTAATCGGCGTTCTACTGTACTTCTATACTAATATAATAAAGAGGAAAGATTTGTTTGTTTGTTTGTTTGTATGTAATGAATAGGCTCCGAAACTACTGGACCGATTTCAAAAATTCTTTCACCATTAGAAAGCTACATTCACCCTGAGTAACATAGGCTATATTTTATCCCCGTATTCCTACGGGAACGGGAACCACACGGGTGAAACCGTGGGGCGTTGCTAGTATATTATAAATCAACGAGGACCAATAAATATGTACGAATGATGCTAATACAGTACGTTCAACACGGTAATAATTAAAAATATAGGAAGCAAAAATATTGATATTTTTTCGTCACATAAGGTTGTTGGTCTCCAAACTTATGGTGATACCTTCAATATTTTATGAGGAAGTGACATTGATTTCGCGTTCCCTTCTCAAGGTTTTAAGTTGTTTATTGGTCTTGTTTACTTGTAAATAAATTCCGGGAAATAATTAATACCTGATGATGATACTTCGTTTATTTGACCCGATCCAAATTGATAAATATTTTTATTACTTAAACCTTTGAAAAGTTTTTTGTGGCGTTTAATTTGTGGCAGTTTCCAATCCAACGACGTAAAATTAATGTTTTTTACAACAAAAAGTTCAAGAAAAATATAAGCAGTTTAACATATAATCATCTAAATCAATATGACGATAAACAAAACATCTAAAAATAGATTCTCAGTTAAACTGTTTCTATATAAATTACTATTATTAGCAAGTCATTACATAGAATTATAGAAAAGTGATAATACTCGTACTTAATATACAATAACATGATGAAAAAGTTCCATTTAAAAACAGTTTAAACAGCGGAAAGTTTCAAATCATAGCAAACATCCTGCTTTAAATATTATAATACAATAATAAATACAGGTATTTTATACGCCCTAATAATGGAAAAACATATAATCTAGTCTTATTTATTTTAAGATTAATTATATTCTAAACTAATTCTAGGATAATTTACATAAATGCATTATTTATGACTGTGTTTATAGAATAATATATAGTTTAGTGGGACTTTTTTACGTAGTTTTTTTTATTTTTGGTTATAAATAAATAAATTATATTCGTATTCTATTTACTTGATTTTTTTATTAGCTGGTTTGATTGATATTTGCTAATGATATTAAAACCTAATCCCAAAATAGAACATAATAAAATGTTAATTTCATTGGTACTTGTAGCTTTAATTTCCTCATTTTGTCGAAGCTTTTTTGGAATTAATACAACAAAACAGTTGCATTTAAAAACACGTTGAATCATTTTGAAAGGAACGGAAACTACAAAGATAAACCTTGATATATAATTTTAAATTTACAGTTAAAATTAACGGTGATGAGCTCACTGAATCTTGTTAAGGACGTAATAAGATAAATTGATAAGGAAAATTCTAACGTTGCACAATTTGCATTCACTGTGTGTGCGGTGCAAGGACCGGCCGTCAGAATACTTATCTCTTGAATACCGATACACTTTTACCTTACCTTACAGCGACCTGTTACCTTTAACGTTCACGGTTATGACGTGACTCATTTGGACTTGAGACCACTGAACCGCAGCGTCCGGTTTTTATTCTCTGTTTGCCATTGGAATATTCCTCATCTCATTGAATTATCGCGATCGATACGTAAAAACCAACATGCTCATGACGCACGACAACACGTTTTCTAACATAAGAAACAAAGAAAATAGAAATTTGCGCTTTACGTGTGATGTGGTGAGCAAAAAATCTACCTATTGTATGAATTATGCAGGTCAAAAAGGTTGGATTTTCTTATGGAAAATATGAATTTTAATACTACAATGAAGTACTTAAGTTCAAACTATTTTAAATATTCATATGTTAAGATGATTCACGTCGAATACCTAACGAAATAGGAAGGAAATAGGACTTTCAGGACTATCGGTTAAAACCTTTTCTTTTTTTTTTGGTTAGGCATTTTAAGTGACATTGGCAGATAATGACTTGTTAAATAAATTTGTTGAAGTAAAAACAATATTTACAAATAAAGCAAGAGAAAATAAAAATTTAATTAAGATGTCCCTTGTGAAAGAAAAAGTGCGAAACATCTCGGTTATGGTATCTCGTGTATGTTTCAAAGAATCTATTTTACTATAAGTAGTATTTTATTGACACCAAAAATGGTGCTGCATCTTCTGTAAATGTATGTTTCACAAGACTGATCTTGATAGAAATTAAGTGGTCTCTGTTCATAATGTAATGGGGTGCGCTGTATGTATAACGTTCCTCACTCTATAAACAGTTTAAATGGATTATGTTGAGCCCTTAGAACAACCCCAAACAAACATCATTAAATTCACGTACCAGGGATCTATGTATAGTCTTACCGTTACTTCTTCACGTCTAAACGGCTGGACCGATTTATTTGAAATTTGGTACAGATGTCCTTTATAACTAGAAATAACACACAGAATACTTTTTATCCCAAAATTTCCTCGGAATAAAGTTGAAGAAAGCTGGTTAGTATTGCATAATTCATTTCGAATTTTATTTCCAATCCAAAGAAGCTATTGGTGTGCCATGTTACCAAGATGTTACCGGAACTGACTATACTCGTTATAGGCCCCATTTAACCTCCTTTCGGCTTTACGGGTAGTTTTGTAACACCTTGTATTTGTAATTGTCATAGTCTTTGTACCGGCTGGGCAGCAACATGGAGGATGTAGGAACCCTGTCTGTGACCGTCCATGAAGCCCGCGGTCTGACTTCAGTCCGACTGGGCGGCAAGACGCAAGCATACTGCGTTCTTGAACTGCACAACTGGAGGGTGGAGACGCAGACGATATCCGGCACTGAGGACCCTACTTGGAGTAAACAATACACTTTGTAAGTACATTATTTTAATCTATATTTACTATAATATTAAGTACTAGTAGCTCCCCGCGGTTTCACCCGCGTAGTTCCCGTTCCCGTGGGATTACGGGGATAAAATATAGCCTATGTCACGCACTGATAAATTAGCTTTCCATTAGTGAAAGAATTTTTGAAATCGGTCTAGTAGTTTCGGATCCTATTAATTACAAACAAACAAATCTTTCCTCTTTATAATATACTAGCTGTGCCCCGCGGTTTCACCCGCGTGGTTCCCGTTCCCGTGGGAATATGGGGATAAAATATAGCCTATGTTATCCAGGGTGAATGTAGCTTTCTAATGGTGAAAGAATTATTGAAATCGGTTCAGTAGTTTCGGAGCCTATTCGTTACATACAAACAAACAAACAAACAAACAAATCTTTCCTCTTTATAATATTAGTATAGAAGTATAGATAATGCTACGAAGTTTCATCGATACGCTATCGTGAACGCATCTTACTTATCCTCCTAATGGAGTGAAGGCTGAAACTAGTTCCTTGAGGGATTTGACTAAAATTGGTACAGAATCTCAAGTTCCTTTGTTTGTACGGTTGAACGAGTTTATCTCAGAAACTGATTCTATTTGAAAACTTATTGTTTTACTTATTGTTGTGTTGGATAGCCCATTTGTCGAGGAAGGCTATAGGCATCATGCTACGACAATAGGAAGCGAAGCTAACGAATGAATGAATGATTGAATAAATAGTTATTTATGGTACAAGCGAGGTAAGTTGGTGATTACTTCCGAGGCGCTATTGAGGCCCGAGCCGTCAGGCGAGGGTCTGAAGATAGCCGAGGATAGTAATCATCAATACACGCGTGTACCATACAACGTTTTTCAACACATTTGCGAAGAAATTATCGTATTTCGCTAATAAATAAACAGTTTTTCTATTCGCGCGCATCCAACACAACAATGGTGATCGGCCAAAGACTAAAAGAATATACTTATCAAAAAAAAATCGAATGAATGAATGAATGGAATCGACCATAGACCTACCAAAAGTAAGGAAACATAGTTGAAGTTTGTTTTTAAAATGTATTGACACATTTTTTTTGGTATCGAAACTTTTTTAAAAACAAAGCAATTTAAAAAAACAATCAATAACTCACTAGTGAATAAAACGTGTCATTATTCAACTGTTTTTGCACAAATAAGAGCCCCTTTATGAGCAAGTGTGTTGAAAAAAATATTGATTTGAAACTAAATCTAGGTATACTATTAGTGTAAATCTCTCTGCCTGTAAAAGATCATATAACCATAATCGTTAGTCATCGTTATAAAGTCATTGTTTTCTATTGTTTTAGTGCAGTAAAAGATATAACATCAACATTAAA
The DNA here is from genome assembly GCA_958496195.1 of Timandra comae. Taxonomy (NCBI): domain Eukaryota; kingdom Metazoa; phylum Arthropoda; class Insecta; order Lepidoptera; family Geometridae; genus Timandra; species Timandra comae. The sequence continues at coordinate 7,077,393 of OY292356.1, forward strand.
TGTGACAATATTCGACGATTCGCCATTCAAAGAAGTCCTGGGACGAGTATCGATACCTTTGCTCAGGATTGAGAACAATGAGAGCAGATGGTACGCGCTAAAGAACAGCAGTCAGAAAGCGAACGCTAAAGGGAAATGTCCGAGAATACTACTACAGATGTCACTTGTTTGGGATCCGGTAAGTTGTTTATTATTAGTTCGTATTTTGCAATAACAAAACTATCAGGCACTCATAATTATGTATTTAAAAGTAATAAGTAAGTTAATCTTTTGGTAGTTTTCGTTCGATTTCCGAATTCCGGAAATTATATTCGCAATCATATAAATTTTGATTCAAAAATATATGTATAATATGTATAGGTACTTACTCGAAAAAAGATTATTTTAAAGCTAACCTAAATCAACGAGACACTTCGTTATACTTTAAAAATGCCAGAACTTGTTTTAATCTAATGAATCATACTTTCCAATACCTACAATATTTATTTATAACTCGGTAAAATTGAAGAGAATAATTTATTCCACGTTGTATTCTTTCTATTTCTAATAATTGAAATGGTGATGAGATTGCATCTAATTTGATTAACTAAATACGTTAAGACAGTTATAAAATTTTCCATTTTGAATTAAATCTTTTGTTTCCGAAACTAATTAAAATTTGTTGTGATACAATAATGCATCGATTGTCTACAATACATTCAATTATTTATAGAGTATATAAATAATACAAACAAACAGTCATCGCTGACCTAAAATCACTAATTAAAATGTAGATACTACGAGAACACATTATTTAGTACGTATTAACTTTGGACTACGTTCTGCGATTGTTTATTACTTACGTTAACCCAATGGGAAATTTACTAAATATATCCTAGTTTAACTATTGAGTATTTACTTTTACTAATGAATAAACAAAAGAATTTAAAAAAAAGTGAGTACAACAACTACTGAGATTAGAGGGTAATCGTTGATATACATAGGTTACTTGCACAAAAGTAAAATGGCCGACTGTAGATCCCTCAACAAGGCAAACGCCTCTATCACTAACATATTAATAGGTATATTAGTTACTTCTGAGGAATATTTTGTTGTAGAGAAATGTCGTTTAATTCCGCATTAACTAATAAAATATATTAATTAAATCTTAATAATCTCTTCTTAATAAAATTTCTTATTGCTTACAGATAAAAGCGTCGCTCAGAGTTTTAAGACCAAAAGAAACAATTTATACGGAAAAGAAGGAAAACAAGTTTAATATTCCAATGATATATTATAACTTGAAATTCATCAAGGACATATTCTCCGCTGTCACTCTTGCTAATGAACATTTTAAGTAAGTATAAAAACTTGTATGTTTGGTAACGGTTTAGCGGTGAGCATTTATTAATAGGTAGTTGCCCCGTGAATATACCAGCAAGCATTTTGATTCCTACCTTTCGAGATTAAAATATGAGCCAAGTAATAAATCTATCGGTGTTTTAAATCTCATTGAAAAAACAATAGATTAAGCCAGGAATCGAACTAGTTGATTTTAAAAAAAATCTCACCCAATGCAGAACCAATTAAAATGATTTTTTTATTTTTTTATTAAAATCGACCTCTCCTCGTCTTCTTTCAACATTTTTAGGTATTCCCTATAGTTTCAAATTTCGTCTACCACGCCCACTAGAAACACACCCTATATATTTAAATATATGAACAATGAATACTCTTCATGCATTGAGTGCGTTGACACAACTAACCACTTCTCATTGTTCGTCTATCTAGGGTCACCGTAACAAAACAGCTTTCATTAGACATGTAAATATTTAACACAATTACTAATATAGGCATATTTACTTTACTGTCCCAATTACGTAAATAAGTTCCATTCAGAGAGTTCTGTTTCATTAGCATTATAATATGATTCATGAGTTTATTTTTATTACTTACACATAAGTTACGTGAATATTTACTCAAGAACAAAACTCTATTGTTATTTATTTATTTAACATATCTGTAAATTGTCGTTTTTATGTTAGTTTTACATTAATTTATTATTCATTTCAAAATAAATTATATTTACTTATGTTAATTAACGTAATGTTAGTTATTACATAGTTATTATTTAATAGACGTCATAATGTCGCAACATTTTTAGAATTTACTTTAGTAAATATAAGAGCGTGATCCGGTGCTGAATCAAGCCCCTTGCTCTGAAGGCTGAATTGTTACTGTATAGTTACGAAGGAATCTTGATCAGACCAGATATTAGTAGTGCGGAAACGTTACTGTGTTGGTATCCACCCGTATGTTAATTTGCCACGCTCAAGTAAATCCAAAAATCCCCTCTTCGGTCCCCTACTATAATGGAAGAATACTATAAAAATAAGTATTAAATTAATATTTTCTTTTGACAGGGAACTCTTTGAGTGGGAGAATAGACAACTGTCGACGGTAGCGCTGATAACGTGGCTCACGTTCTGGTTCTACTTCCAACTGTGGATGACACCATTACTGCTTCTCATGCCTTTCTTCTACTATTGGAACGTGAAGGCTCGTGGTAAGTGTTATTTATTAAATAACAGATCTTAAACGCGAATAAAACATTTAGCCAGTACTACAGAATATCGACGTGAGGTAGGTAGTAGCGCAAACTATTGCGTTCCCTCCCTCTTCCTTCTCCTTACATCCCCTTATCCTTATTATACCCCATTTACATCCAGTCGTTAGGGAAGTGGGCAATAACTGAATGTAAATAATTTTATTAATATTTTTGTTTCAGCTCTATCATCAACGCAATTGCTGTCTTCCGAAGAAGATAATGTTGAAGTTGAATTGACAAAAGTAATTTTTAAATTATTTACCTACACTTAATACATAAGATATATTTACAATAAGTTTATTTACTTTTAATAATATTGCTATTGGTATTCCGTTGATACAACATTTATTAATAAAATTTTATTTACAGGATGATACGACATTGAAAAATCGACTTTATGGCCTTCAGGATTTAACGCTAACAATAAAGAATGGAATAGATTTTATTGTTTCCCTGCTGGAGAGGGTGCAAAAGTAAGTATTCATTAGAGTAATTCAAATTGTAAATTTATGATTATTCACGTTTACTTAACAGTCCCTGCTTTCATGATAAAATCAATGATCTATATTTTATAGTGAAAAGTACAGTATTTTGTTTGTAAAGCACTTAATAAAGGCAAAACTAAAAACTGAAAATAATGGAAAACCGCATTATAGCTGTTTTGATTGACATTAATATTTGTTATTTATTCTTACCATAACTTTTCTTATATTTTAAGAAAATGTAAATCAGAGAAGATCAACTTCCAAGAACTAACTTTATAATTTTCTTTTTCAGCTTGGCGAATTTTTCAGTACCGTATTTAAGTTATTTGGCCATCATAGCACTGGTGGCTCTCTCCGCTGCGTTTTACTTCATACACGTTAACTATTTATTTATGGCATTTGGTAAGTATCCTTCTAGAAACATTTAACTAATTTATTTTGTCTCTGAAGATAAACCAGGGCTTTCATTGTAAAGGTCAACACGTCTTGATATTTAATGCCGTAATTTTTCCTAGTTTTCTACCTCAAGCGATCGTTGCACCGCCCCCATCTTGGAAAATTGAATCAAATATTAGTTTTTCCAAAATACCTCGTATTAAAACTATTTTAGTATAAAAATATTAAAGAAAGGAAAGTTTACTACAATTTTGATAAACCACCTTTGCGATGTTAACTTTTGAAACTTGTGAATAAAATTCTAATGATAAATATTTTCCAGGTATTTATAAATATGGAAGGAAAGCGTTGAATCCTGAACGAAAACCGAACAATGATATACTGGACTTTTTGTCAAGAGTACCTGATAATGAAATTATGGTATGATCATTATATTATTTATGTTTTATTTAAGTTTAATAAGTATATAAGTTTATAACTTTGTCAATTATAACTCAGATACAATTTTATTTATCTTCTATCAGAAACCTTTGTCTCTTGCGTTATTAATAAGCGAAAAAAGGCAAAATTTAAATTATAAAAAATATTACGAATCCCTAGAGAGTAATTCTACATTTTTTAGTTAAACCAAATAAGACTTGAGGCTCTAAATACCCGTAAATGACTCGATTTCTCGATGATGTTATGTACAGTACGACAAGGAGTGATGGCTTCTCGTACCCTCCGAAGCAGGAAAAATAAATCTATCTAAATATATTTAATTATTTATAATATTGTTACAGAAACAATGGAAAGAACTGGAAGTTCCTGAACCTCGAACTACAAGCGAAAATGATATGGAAGTACTCAAAGAACAATAAAATATGGTGCCTGCGTCCTCATTGCCATATGTGCCATAAAAACAACTCCTTCGTTTTAGAGCTTTCTAAATATGTGTAATCCTATTTAATTATTTAGATAAGTACTTTAATTTAAGTATTTTTCTATGTATAAATTATTATCTATTCGTAAACTATATTTCATTAGGTTTCGTCGTGAAACAATGGATTTATAGTTTGTGGATTATACAGGGTGTAATATTTTATCCTGTAGTGACATGTGATTAGTTCTTTTTCTCAATGCGTTGAGATCAAAGAGCGGTGTACACTCGTGTCCATAATGTTACGGTCTGTTTACAGGCTGTGGTACAACCGTGATATTAGAGAGAGAGATGTAAGGGTGCGTCTAGATTGTGTAACAAAACATGTTATATAATATTGTTGTATAACATTGTTTAATAACATTGTTGTATAATATTGTTTTATAACATTGTTTTATAACATTGCTATAGAACATTGTTATTTATAAAACTTTATAACATGTTACATAATCTAGACGCACCCATTCAATGGATGTTGTTATAAGACTTACAAATTGTGATGTTTAGTTACAAATTAACTATAATTTATTATTAAGAGTAGAATGTTACTTGAGTAAATATATGCAAAAATATTTTATATGGTATTTTATTATTCTATACAATGTATTTATTTATTTTCATTTACAAATGACTATCCCTGAGCTGTATCTTGTTCTTTCAGTTTATTTCTTGTCAGTTGTGGCGTCGGTTCGGGTACATTTAGTTCTCGCCAATCATTCTGAAAGAGATAAAATTACAGTTATTTTTTAACGTTTCATTCAATTCATTATAGGAAGTGTATTCTTGCTGGTCTACTATACCAATTATACGTTAGAGCTTTGAGTGTGAACGGTCAAGTGTTTTTCTATACATTTGTCTGTTCTGGCGTTACGCGACGCATGTTCCGTCAGATATGAAGTTTCCCTTAATTTCGATTGAAACCAATAACATAACAATCATACAATATATATTTTTGTGATTTGGCGCTATTGCCAAGTTCAAAGACAAACCTTGAAGAAGAACCTTGTTCCAATACCGAGAAATCAGTCATGATCCAATACCGAGAAATCCAATACCGAGAAATCAGTCAATCAGTAATGATCTCTGGGAATACACCTGTATTCCCAGAGATCATTACGTCAAGAGTACACCAGCTGATTCAGTTAAAGTAATAGAGGTATTTGTGTACTTGTAAAGTATTACTACATGATTAGATAAAGGACTATGAGGTATTACTTACCAATATTTCAGTATCAGGTATCCTGGATATGAAATCAGCCAAATCGTTGTTCAATACGCGATCGGGTTGAAGGAATTTCCTTGAGAACTTATAAATACCTGGAATAAATATTAATGATATTTAGCTTAGCAGCTTTTAATATTAGAAATTATTGGAATCCTTAACTTGAATACCTTAATTTGAATTGAAAGAGACATTATTAAGATATGTTCATATATACGAGGCAGTTTGCCACATGTTATTTACCATACATGTACCTAATTATTTAGAGTCACATATTGAGCACGTCCATATTGTAATATCATAAAATTTCTTATTATATTATGCAGTACTTATATTTGATTAAGCTTACCAAAACCCATCATAATATAATTGAACGGTATTATATAGAATCCAATTGAAGCCATCACCAGCAATGTCATCGTTAAATAACTTAAAAACGGCACTTTGAAGCTCGCCAGGCTGAAACACAAAAAGGAATATAAAATAACTAGCAGCGCCCCGCGGTTTTACCCCCGTATTTCCCGTCCCCGTGGAAATACGGGGATAAAATATAGCCTATAGCCTTCCTTGATAAATGGGTTATCTAACGCCGAAAGAATTTTTCAAAGAGGAGCAGTAGTTTCTGAGATTAGCGCGTTCAGCCAAACAAACTCTTCAGCTTTATATATTAGTACTTATAGAAGTAAAGATATAGATTTGCTCATTATCCCAAAGTTAAAATAAAATATTATCCCAGGGAAAAATCTTTTATAAAAGGAAAAATCTTCTCTAAATTTTATTTCAAAAATACTTAAAAATTGCGTAGGGTATATCAATTTTCAAAACTCGTCGATGTCTTTTGTATGGAACAATTTTTGTTAATTTTCAAACATTATTTGTAACTTACTTATAAAATTTCTCCGATAATGATGCCATATAATCTATATTATCAGTGATAGTGAGTGTCATTTCAGGTATTTCCTGTATCCTGCTCGTCAATTTCCGGTCAGGTTTATCCTGTTCTGTGACGCCGTAACCTCTCATGAAGGATTTTTCTTCTGAAATTGTATAAAGTGTTTAGAAAAGAAAAAATAATTTAAATACGTGAAATATAAGTATATACTCTTATAAGTACGTCTGAGATTAGTGGTACTGATTAAAATACAAAGGTACTATGACGTCACACACATTTACTTATAATCTCACAATTTAACTTCTAAGAAAATCTTTTTATCAGATGTATGTTTTATATGTAAAAACCCAAGTACGGTCATCACTATTCTCGGTGCTCGGCAATTTGACTGCATGTACCTGACTGGATTGTTATTATACAAACATAGCTTGGGTTTGGGATCACTGACATGCATTGGGCACTATTTAGTCACAGAAGCCTGTACCCTGTAGTGAAGTCTTACAAACCAAAATACCTCTTAACTCAAGTAAATATTAATTTAAACTTACGATTATTTCTGTTATTGATCCAGAAATACGCGAATGGTACCAACATCAAAAGGGGCGTGGTCCACAATTTGAAATGGTACCAGAATATGAGCCAGCAACACAACACCATCATTGAATATTCACGATTGTCCCACTCGAATAACTGTCTAGGGAAAACATTGAATGTACTTTAATAAGCTTTCCTTATCCAATATGAGGTAGAAAAGAATTCCATTCTCAAAGAACAATAGGTCAGAAAATAAGTTTTTTTTATAAATTATACTTATTAACCAAGGTCCTTTTATGTGCCCAGAGACGATATATGAATTAACAAAAATGACTTAATTTAGAAGAGATATTGGATCTCTATCTAAAGAAAATTAAGAGATTTTATATAGCGGATACATTTTATCCCATTTTTATCCAATTCACATGAAAATTACGATAAATCTTCGTATTACGTGAGCAAAACAGCAAATTACAGCTAGTTCATAACAAAAGTATTATACTTACTTAAAACTCTCGTTAAGATCTTCCAGCAGCACGAAAGTATCTCTGACAAACTCGATGTTCTTGTACACGAGCGCGATGTCGAACTTCTGCGGCTTTTTGATGTACTTCACTTCTTTAGGTCTGAATAGTCTTAAAGACGCTTTAATCTGAAATTAAATAACATTGCAATCACTAATGATGGTATCTTAGTTGTGGCATTACTAGCACATGAGTTAGTTTCTGTTGTGATACCCGAGATACAAAGAATTAGCCTACTGGTGATTACGATTGAAGATGATAGAATTAATTATATGAAAACAAAAGAAACACACTTACCTTTTTATTTTCTTTAGTATCATTCATTCGTACTTGTTATTTCGTCGACTAAACCCTAAACTTACTCTGTAGTTTTAACGAATGATGCGATAAGGATCAAAACAGGCACAAATGCAGAAAGTTCGGGAAAACCTTTACCGAGCAGCGGCCCAAAACCAAAAACAGATTAATCAATAACACCACTCACCGGATTCCAATACAAAGACATCTCCAACAGCACTCTAGGACAGTTCCCCCTCGCGCTGCTCCTCTTAGACTTGTCCTTCAGCGCGTACCATCTCATCTCCCCATTATTGACCCTCAACAAGGGTATGGCCACTCGGCCGACGGAGTCGTTACGCAGCGCCGTCACTATTGAACTCTCGTACACTTTCAGATCTAAAGTGGACGTTACGTCGTACACTTTGCTGGAATGTTATATTATGGTTTAATTATTTGAATGTGTTTATGGACTTTTATTGGTAGTTGAGATAATTATTGTTCGTTTCACATTAGTAATGGAATATAATGAGTAAGACGAACTCAATGGCATAGTGGTCACCATGGTGAACTGCCAGACAGAGTTTCGGACAGGATTTCCATATTAAATGTGATCTATAATTGTATCTTAGTAATATTGCATTAAATGAATTGTGAAAAGTGCTTATAGTTTCTGATAGACTGGATATCAAAAACAAATATGTAATTAGGGGTCAATTGAGTTGCTATGAAAGCTTTACTGGGACTAGATGGCGATATATGAACATAATATCTAAACATTTAACACCATTAAACAGATACAAACTAACAATATAAAGTTCTGATTCCACGTCGGCTCCTGGCTGGGCGCTGTGCTGTGTGTGCGAACCTTTTCATTGTCTACCTCCAACGTACAGTACGCGACTTGCTTCCCTCCCAGGCCTTTAGCAGCTATAACCTTCACATGAAGTTCACCGACTATGTGCCAGTCTTCGCCGAAACTGAAGAGTTCCTATGAAGATAGCAGAGACATTGAAGGAAAATATTATCTTAGTTAAAATTCATATACTTACTTAATTAAATAAATAGTAATTAGACAAATAAACGGTTTCAATCTGACTATTATAAGAAAATTATAAGGCTTCCTGTCTCAGTATATTTCCAAGCTCCAAGATTTCTTTCAACATGTTTGACTATATCTTATAGATTTGATTTAGTCGGATACCGGATTTTGTCTACTACTATACCCGTTTGAAAAAATCACTCTGTAGTACTTACGTTGTGTTTATTTATGGATAGTTCAACAGTACTCTCTTCGGCAATAACTTCTGTTTTGTGTGTATTGCATATAGTTACGGAGAAATGTATGGAACCATAATTGTCATCTAATTGTAGCCAGACTTCATGAGTCCGGTCTCTTTCCAACTGTGAAAGGTCCAGTACGCCACTAGAAAAATAAATGAAACAATAATTTTCCTTCACGACCAGTTCGTTTATTTTTATAATTACAACAGACTCAAAGCTAATAGTGTGGGTACGGTTACCCACGCTATTAGCTTTTAGCCCTTGCCGGGGCAAGGGCCAGATGCCCTTGCTTCTTTTGAAAAATACTGTGTGTGTGAGGCTGGAACTTAACCTAACGTATTCACAAACTCCATTAGTGTCTTATAAAATGTGAGGTGATTTAAAAGTGTATACCAATGCAAATGTGATGCTTTCAAAATAACTTCATCATGGTAAATAGTAACATAAGTAATCGATAAAAAATCTTTAAAAGTTAATTGACACACGTTCTTACTTATTATTACTGATAATAATAAAAACAAAATCAATAAGATACTGTTTATCAATGGATCAATGTTATTAGGATTAACATTTCGAAATCTTTGTATTATTTTATTGACTTTCAAGGATTATTAAAATCACGTTATCTAATTTATATTACGTAGTTAGTTAATACTCAAGTCACATGTAGGTAAATAATATTTGTAATACCTAACACAAAGACAATGATCTAAGTTTTGACAATGAAAATGGAGGACGCTCTACAATCGATACTGAGTTCAAACTGTAATTTAATTACACAATAAATCTTGGAAATGCAGAAACGGAAATTACACGGATATTCTAACCGTGAGGCACTACTAGACCAAAATGTTTAAAAAATGGGTTTAAAATAGTATGTAGAATGTCTCTATTTACTTACTTTCCCATAAAATTCTTCTGTTTCCCTTTGTCCCATAGCGTTACTTTTAACGAGTCATCGTTGTATACATTTGAAAACTGGAATCGTTCACGCCATTGCGGGGAATGCGAGTCAACTGTTTTAGATTTAAATAACTGTGACCCCAATCTGAAACATACGAGAGCGGTTAGTAAAGGAAATATCGACTTTTGTCACTGCTGATGTAGTACAGTGGGAAGGAATAGGCGTAATTACTATTACCAATACGTGTTGATGATGCAAACCAAAGTTATTTAGACACTGTGCACCATCCACCCAGATATCGAATCTTCAACTGCACTTCACTAACCACACCTTTACTTAATTTTATGTTTGTATCTCCATGATAAAGCAACAAATATGGTATAGGGATCTTAGAGATAATACTTTAATTTTAGTAATTAAATGATTCATTAATTTCTTTTATCATAAAACTATTGTTTAAGTATTCCATGTTTAAAAGTCTGATTTTAAAGATCTGATAAAAAAGCTTTCTAGTAAAAAAAAATATAGCTCTATGTAAATAAGTAGAGTTTGTAACTTACCTTATTTTGCAGTAAAGACCGTGAGATGACCCATCATTGGGTACATCAGGGAGACCTTTGGCTTCGACCAGCACAACAGTCACCAGTGTATCACACACACTCTTCTCTCTCATGAGGGTTCCCCATCGCGATGACGCCTGTGCGAGGGCATAGAGAAACATCTAGTACCGTTCTTTTTTTGAGCGTGTTATGCTAAGATATGTTTTGGTTACAGTTTTGAGGGCTCTATCCATAACGACAGCCAATGTAAGTAGCACAGCGGAGACCGAGCGAATCACGGAAATGCTCATGAAATAAGAGCAATTTCGATTTTAGAAAATAATTCATACTATCAATAAATAAAAATCAAAACATGTTTTTTGTAGATAAATACAATATGATAGTTTACCTATCATGTATTCGCATCGCAAACAGTAGATATCTACAACAGTATTATCATGAATAATTTGCTATCAGATAAAGTAAGATTTCATGTTAGAGTACTTAGATTACCTTCTCAATAGTAGTAGTTATGAAGTCTAAATGTGATCTGGTGTCGTCATCGCATTCGATTGATGACGATGTGGACTCTAGGATTGCGCCTGAACTTCTTCTCGACGGATTCAAAAGGTTTACCAAAGAACTTGGACGCCATCTGTAGTGATAAGTTTGATATTATAGTGTCTTACATTAATAAATTGAGAAAAATCAACCAAGTGCCAAGTAGTTTTCGATCTAACAGCCTTACTAATAAAAAATGCCCACTGCGTATATTCTTGATATAACGAATTGTTAATATGCTTCACACTCGTTATATCAAGAATATACACAGTGGGTATTTTTTATCAGTAAGGCTGTAAGAATTTACCTCTTTGTTTTTTTAATCAATAAAGAAAAAATACTTCGAACAGATTAATTGCGCGGTATAATTTCTTATTAGGTATCTAATCTATATAGAAAATCTATTAAAATAATACGTGAATGTATCTATTAAATTAGATAAGACGAAATGTTTTAAGTGTTTGTAATTTTAATTACGTAGGTACTTATTTCGTAATTAGTAATAATGATCTACTGACCTGTTTCTCAACCGCACCGAACTGTCATTGCTGCTGAAACTATCGACTGAAGACCGTTTCTTAGCCAAAGCATTATTATTATTTTTGTCCAAATGTAGTGCCAACGGGGGCATTTTTAAAACAATACTGACTAATACTTACCTATTGTTTGTATTGTTCTTGTCCTTGCCCGATAATCTCTTACGAAACCATGATAAATTGGTAATCAAATTTTAATTGGAAGATAAAGCTAAATGCAGCTGGGTATCTAAATAAAATGTAGATATTAATATTACCATTTATCTACATAAGTAATATGAATGTACCCACCAAGGTGTTTGATAAGAGAATTTCCCTCCATTCGATTTTAGAGTTCCGTACCCAAAGGGTAAAAACGGGACCCTATAACTGAGTCTTCACTGTCCGTCCGTCCGTCTGTCACCAGGCTGTATCTCAAGAACGGTGAATTTTCACAGATAATGTATTTCTATTGCCGATTTGCCGCTATAAAAACAAATACTCAAAACAAAATAAAATAAATACTTATTTAAGAGGGGCTACGATACAACAAACGTGATTTTTTGTCATTTTTGGTACGGAACCCTTCATGCGCGAGTCCGACTCGCACTTGGCCGGTTTTTATAAGTACACTTACTTTAGTAAGTACTTACTTATATTTTTAACCGACTTCCAAAAAAACAGGAGGAGGTTCTCTATTCGACGTGTATATTTTTTTTTTTTTTTTTTTGTGTGTTTGTTACGCGATTTCTTTGTAATCATGAATGGAGCATTTTAAAATTATTGTTTCATTAGAAAGCGGATATTCGCGAAGTGGTCCCATGTCAAGGAAATCAGGATCTGATGATGGGATCCAGGAAAAATCGAGGAAAAACCCCCAACAATGTAGGCTGGGGTGTCGATTGACATTATTAAAAGTAAAACTACCTGTGACCCGTGGTTTTGCTCGCGATATTCTTGATACCATAAGAGTTTCTGGATGAAATTTTTTTGGCTGTATTCTTTCGTATTTAAATCAAATGCTGTTCACAATTCATGGGTTTAGATATAAAAATGTCCTGTTTTTTAATTCGTTAACACACACTGAAATAAACCCGAACCTACAACATTTTTTAAAAATGTTTTTTTATACTATTATAGGTGCCTATTACACATATATCTTCAGAGCGTTTTCATAAAACTTTTCGTAAAAAAATATATTTAGATATTACAAACAAACACTGCACCAGATTAGATTGTATATATTATTTAAATTAATAAATAGACAGTATAAACGTCATCCTCTATTTTCGTTTTTATTTTGACTTTGGTTAATTTTCTAAAAAGTTTTTATACCTTTGTGGTTATAAAGAAGTTTTGTAATAAAATGATGGTTTAATTGGGATGATGAAGTTAAAAAGAAGTAATAAAATGCAGGGTTGTGTTAGATTATGAATCATGAGTAACATCAGCTTATGGGACAGGATTCAAGCGGTACCCGTTGAGGTTGAACTGCTCGACACTTATAGAGCAGCGAAGAAATCCCTGCAAGAGGCTATTGCCCTCGCAACTCTCACGGCCATCGTGGGACCTCTCCTTGCCAAATGTTGTCTCTGCTATGGTAAGCGAGGAGAGGTCTTGGATTGAGTGCGAACTGCGAAGCCCTCTCCACTAATACTATCCACAGCAGAAGGTTGGGCAGACGGAAGCGGGACTACCACTTTGTCCTGCAACCGCCATCCTCCATCATGACTCCAATAGTAACTAATTATAAATTGTAAATATGTATTAATAATATCGTTTATTTTAAATTATTTTCTTACTTTTTAGTGCTGAAGTCGGTTTTCATTTTTTTTAAATTAACCTTATTTAGTATCACCACGATTTTCTGGGTTATAAGATACTCAATAGGAGGGTGTAGTATAAATAAATACCCATAATCCCTTATCATTACAAAATGACCAATTACAATTTTCAGACTTGTTAGAGCCCTCAGCAGTGGTTTATTTAGGTACTTACTAATATCAAAAATATTACTACCTGAAAGTACCCAATAATACTTAATATAAGGTACCTTCGGGCAGTAATCCTAATCCTAACTAATATTATAAATGCGAAAATAACTCTGTCTGTCTGTTACCTTTTCACGGCTAAACTACTGAAACGATTGACTTGAAATTTGGAACAGGGGTATGTTTTATCCCGAAATTCCCACGGGAACGGGAACTACGCGGGTGAAACCGCTGCTAGTATTATATACATATACTTATATGGTAAGGTGGCCATCAATGAAACACTAAAGTTTGAAAAATTGTAGGTAACTGCAGTTTTCTGTACAGATTGGCATGCATTCGTATACCTATTGATAGCTGGGATGAGCTAGGCTAACCGAACTTGCAACACCGTGTTTTTTTTTTAACTTAAAATTGGCGAATATCCTTTTTGTTTATTAGTAAAAAAAAGCTTTATGTAAAACCAACACTACGCCATCTAGGGGGAAGTAGATATTTTTTATTAAAGTTTACTAACACTAGATAGCGCTAAAACTTAACTAAGATTAGTTTTTACCGTATGACGCCAGAGGCGCTGCATTTTGGCATCTTTTTCATCGCGTCGCGTCACCGATTGGCGCTAGTGTTCGCTTGATTGACAATTCGTTTGTGTTGTAGTAAAAAGTGTTTTACGAGGTTATGGATTGAATTTTTAGTTTCATTTGTGGATTTTAGTGGCTTTTGCTTTTTTATTGAAAAGATGGATGGAAGAAAAGAGCTTCTTTGTTCGCAGAAAATATGTCGATTCTGCCTAGCACAAAATGATTCATTATTGACAATGTACGATGGAAGCAAAGCGCCAAAAAATGTTGTGCCACTTTCTGTTAAAATTTTATATTGCGTCGGAATTGAGGTAATTAAATTGATAATATTTAGACTTTTAACTCTCTTTTTATAAATATACGCATTGCATGAAATAAATAAAAATTCAAGCCAACTAGATCAGTGACTTTAATATTCTTTAACTTATGACATGTTCAGCTAAGTAACTTGTTGCACATTGTAACATTAATTAGCAATAATGTAGGCATGAGAAATGAGTCTAAACAAGTAGAAAGATTCTAAACAATTGTATTAAAACTCTTCAAAAATTGCTATTTCTTAGCATAGATTGATGGCGCCATCTGGTGGCGGATTCTTTATTTTGTTTCCTATTGATTAGAAATGTTTGTTAAACTTTGAATGTAAACAATATAAATTTTACATCTTTTACCTTTATTTATAGACATTTCCTTCAGACAAAATGCCTCGATTCATATGCAATAGGTGCAAATTCTTCATGGACTTGTGCTATGGATTTAAGCAGATATGTCGGCAAGCTGATGAGAGAATATTACAATTTATTGAAAATGGATCATCTCTAGATTCCGTTTACTGGTCACCACTTCTCATTAAGGTAATTTTACATTTTATTTAAATACCAATCCATAAAAACAGCTGTATTCTCAGTATTTATTGAATAAATTGACTGATTGAACTGAATCGATTTGTTTTTCAATTATCTAAAGTCAAGCCTCATATTTTTAAAGGATTCTCTCTGGGTTTCAATAACATGAAACTAAAAAAATTAAATAAATATAAAAAAAAAATTAAAATAATACTGTCATAATTTATAAATTTTAATTTAAGTAATTGTTTGTAAAGGTATTCCGTACAAATGGCAAGACTGCAGAAGTGGGTATGGTTGAGACGGTGGTACAGAGTGGAGAGACCGTTAAGGTGATGGCTGAGGAAGTATCTGAGAGTGAGGAGGATGACGATGATGATGTTTATAATGTTAAGGTAAGAATAAACAATGTTATTATCAAATAAAGTTATTTAATTTTGCACTTTTTGACTTGGGAACTGCAATATTTTTGGCAGAACAAATCTCATCTTAACATAATATGTACAGAAAAATATTTTGTAATTAATATTAAGTAATGTTTTTTAAAGTCTTGTTAAAAAGGTTTATTAAAAATTAATATTTATGCATTCTTGACAATATGTCTGTCAGTGTAAATCAAAGGATTTAGAAAAACTAGATCAATTATTAGGTAAAACCCCCATCAAATTTTTTTTTTCCATTGCAATCTTACAAACTAATGCCTTCATATTTAATTTTGGTATCAAGAAGTAAACAATAAAATGTATTATTGTTATTTAGTTAATATGTAAGTACTTAAAATGTTAATATAATATTCATACAACAGATTGGTGATGGACCGGAAGAAGGGAAACGCATCAAAGTAGTGTCATCAGACTCTGGAAAGCGTAACCGTAAAGGTATTATTTAGCAAACATTGACGCCTTATATTCACTACCTCCGTGTGTTCATAGCTTGTTTGTCCCTGTGTTGCATAAAATATTTATTTATTTTGTTTTATGCATCATGATTTAGTTATAAGCAATATCAATATTTATACTTTATAAGTGGCCTGTCTTTATAATGAACATAGTTATGATTTGTAATAAACTAAGACTTGGTTATTTGTAAAATACTAACCATAGATTATATTTTCATACTCTCCTAGGGTCATGTTATTTCTTTTATTTTAAGAAATCATTACTATGTTCAAAGTAGTTTAAATAAATAATATATTGTGTTCTTTTTAAGTTTTCAACATGATTACACCAAAAGGTAAGATTTTCTTTTATTATTTTTAGCTTTATATATTATGTAAGTATATATTTTAATGAAGAGTTATGAAAGTTTTCAAAGGAGCATGTTGAAATTATTTTGATTGGATTAGAAAATGCACGTGATTCGTGATTACTGATATTAGGATTTACATATTCCCTACATTATAGTGTCCTATCAATGTAGATTCAAAATTAGCTAGTGTCTCGTATAGATACGAACAAACGATATTCAGTATCAACTTTATCATATACATATTAATTTATTGTCATAAAAACATGATAATAGTAAACTTTCACATAGTTTTCTTACTCTATCTATCCGTCCAATATAAAAACATAAGAAACCTGTTAAAACCGAACCTTAACTAACCTACCCTAAATTCACAATAATAGTAATTTAACTCACAACAATACCAATTTCATATCTTTTTAGAAGCTTTTAATTAGTTTCATCTGTCCGTTGTCTGTAATCAAAACTTGCAAGCCATTTTTCGACCACATCTGGTTATCCGATAGAGCTGAAATTTGGCATACAGGTATTTATGCAAGTCCCATGACAATGCAATAAAAGCAAAAAAAAGCTTCTTTTTAAAAAGTTTTTTTTTTAATTTATTCTTGTTTGTTAGTAAAACACTACATTTGAGTTTTAGATTCCGACTTTGGCGTGGCGACCGTCAATCACGGTTGTTGGGCGTGTGACGAGTGTGAGCGAACTTACCCGCTCGAACAACTATTGGACCTTCACAAGACGCAGAAACATCGCAGCAAAGATGTGGAATGCGATGAGTGTAATGCGTAAGTGTTGTTCATATATTAATACATTTTAATAAATTCTTAGTACAGCCTCCAAAATTGCGGGACATTCCCAACACAAGTATCTGTCATACATAAGGATTAATATCTGATTTACGGCCTGTTGTATCATTGTAAAAATATATTCTTAATGCTATTAGTAAAATAAAAATCTCATCTATTTTAAAACACGTTATACCTTTGAGAATGCTATTAGTAAAATATTAGTAATCTCATCTATTTTATATATGTTTGAGCTTACCAGTGTGCCCTATATTTCTAGCCAAAATCTATCACTTAACATATTTTTTTTTTTTTTTTAGTAAATTTTACTCTAAATACGACTTGTACACGCATCAGCAGACCCATTCCGATGAAATGCCGTTCCAGTGTGTCGCTTGCAATAGGAAATTCAAGAGATTGGTCCTTCTGAAACGTCATGAGAAAGTATGTTTAAGTTTTTAAATCAACATTTCACTATTCAATTTATAAAATTTAGTAAATGTCTTAATATAATATGTTCTATTGAAATTAAATCATTTAACCCGCATGGGAAATGGAAAAGACGACTTCTGGCTGTCGACGATGATGATAATAAACTCCATATAATAACCTCTTGTCCGAAAGTAGTTTTCTTTTATCACATCATACACTAAATTATATGATAAGAAAATGATATTCCAAATAGAAGTATGTACATAATTATCTTCAATTACCTACATAATTTGTATGGTCCCTTCTAATGTTTTAGACAATACACGCCGAGATGCCGCAGCTCCCATGCCCCTATTGTCCGGCGTCATTCATCTCCACTGATGAACTACTGACACATCAACAGAAGCACCTCAAATACGTCGACGGACCGTTCCCTTGTCATACCTGTGATAAAACGTAAGTGTTCAGGTGGAAACACACTTATTGATCGCTGAAGTGCCAAAAAGAACATCTTTTCCGTATATTAAACAAAATACTTCACTGCGTCTGTTTGTCTGTTCGCTCTAGACTCAAAAATTACTGCACACGAGGAAGGTTTAAATATAACTGGCTTAGCCTCGTATTCTCACGGAACGGAAATTACGCTGGTGAAACCGCAGGGCGCTGCTATTATAGTATAAGTAACAGCAGCACACAGTATTAATGGCAAGCAATACGACAGTTATATACCTCTTCTAATACTAAATGTATGAAATCGATACCATGATGTTGTGCGTTATGACAACACGACACAGTGTGTTTCCACCTTTAATTTTATTTAACAAAGCTATTATTATTTAATACTCTCATTTATTTTTCAGATTCAATGATAAAATGCTACTATCAAGGCACTTGTTCAATGAACACGTGAAAAATCAACCATTCAGCTGTTATTACTGTCCGGAGCGTGAGTCGATAACGAATGCGAATGAATCCCGAACACAAGCTATGAACACGCACACACAAACCATAATACACATTTTATTTCATTATTTAATATTAACTTTTCTTTATAGAGTTCACAAACGTCCAGAGATTGAGCAGACATCTGAAAGCGCACGCAGGAGAGAGGCCGTATCCATGCAAACATTGTGATAAAAGCTTCATGAAGTCACATCATTATACTAGGTAAATGACACCCCAATATATCCGCAATTTAGCATTCTATATTTAAGGAACAAAGCTGTGGAACTTTGTAGGAAAAACATAACATCATCATTATTCGCCGAAAAATGGTATTATATTATAGCGCAATGTAGCGCAGCGTACTATGACGTTAATGGTATGTAAATATATAAAACCCTGTCTAAAAGTGTCTTTACAGGAATTTTTGAAGATACAATTTTTGAGGGTATTTTTGGAATTACATACTTACTATAAAAAAGTGTGTTTACAATAACGTGTGTGTGTGTTCCTCTTCCCAGACATTTGCGCGTGAAGCACCGCGAGGTGAATGCGAGCGCGTTCCGTTGCGATCAGTGCGACGCGTCGTTCGCGTCTCAGGACGAGCTCATGTTCCACTCGGCGCTGCACGCCACCGCCAACCTTGTGTGCCCGCTCTGTCAGGAGAAGTTCGACGACGTCGATACTGTCACCGCACATATCAAGTCACACGTCAACGGTAAACAACAGGCCAGCATTATTGTGTTCTTTTTTCAAAACTTTATATGACATTCTCAATCTCTCTCTGGCATAGAGATAGAATAAAAATACAATTCTCAGTCTACGTTCTTTGGTAACGAACGACCATCTATTGTTATTATGTTCTATTTTCAAATTTTATGTGGCATTCTCTATTGTGGGACGCCCTCCCGCCAGGTGGCCTGACGACCTGAGGAAGGTGGCGCGGAGCGGCTGGATGCGCGGAGCTGTGGACCGAGCATGGTGGCGCGGCATGGGGAAGGCTTATGTCCAGCAGTGGATGATTACGGGCTGACGATGATGATGATTCTCTTTTTGTATTTGCCTCTTCTCTATCTTTGCGCGACTTATAAAAAGGTTTTGTTTGTTCAAACCTCAAAGATACTAAATAGTAATAAAAATCGGTATACAAAAGGAGGCAAAATTCTTTTGGAAATTACGTTTTGCCAAAATTAATATTTAATTAATAAATTACAGGTACAGAATTTATGTGTGATTATTGCGAGCTGATATTCACTACAAAGGAGAAGCTCGAATCACATATGGTCAAATGTCACGACGAAGAAATAAATGAGGTAAATAGTTTATGCCTACATTATATTATCTGTACCTATCTATCTCATACCCTACATACAGGTAGTTAGGTTAACAGTTAGGAGTTGGTTGCTGTATGAAGACAATAGAGTAATTGACGTCGCGGATAAACCCGCAACCCACAGCACTTTAATCGAAAAGTATTCAAGCATCATTTTTAGGCAAACTATAAGAACCGCCAACGTTCGTAATATAAAAGTTATTTTATTTTATATTTTTGTATTTTATGTCTTCAGGAGTATGAAGCCGATTCAATGGATATGGACGCTGAAGACGACGATGAATACAACTCTCTGAATGGTAGTGCTTATTTATGTATTAATTTTAATATCATTGAGCTATTGAAATTTGAACTTTATTGTCTAGTACATATAGTTAATTTTACAAGATATAAAATAGGTTTTTTCCCTGCATACCTCATCTCTTACACTTCTTTAGCTTTACAAAGTTGACTTTATGTGACCTGCATTAAAGCTCAAAATGCAATGTATGCGCAGGCCAAGTATGTAAGATTTGTATTTTCTATTTCAGTAACTGAAGAAGATGGCCACATGGTGGTGGAAATAAAGAAAGCTGACGATTACATGGTTAGTATAAATAATATTATTATACTAAGGTTTCATCAACAAACTTCTATTAAATTTTTGGCATTTTAATTACAGTTGCCAGCTTCAGAGTCTGCAGAAGATGAAGAATCAAAACATGAAATGAATGCTCAGTCTGAAGGTAATTTCTTTCTCCAAACTAGTTTCAAATTGCAATGACCGGAGTCACAGATACAGTTTATAAATACACACTTGAATTAGTTTTATAGAATTTACTCACTCCATAGTGCCACATCTACACCTATGTGGGAAAGTGTGGTGATCATGCCTCAATATATCACAGTTCTCATAACTACAATCTTACAAGCTAATACTATCTAATATATAAAATTCTCGTGTCACAGTTTTCGTTGCCATACTCCTCCGAAACGGCTTGACCGATTCTCATGAAATTTTGTGAGCATATTCAGTAGTGGACCAAGAGCCCGCAACTGCCTGACCTTCGTTATTTTATAAAAGCTGAAAGTTTGTCTACGTGTGTCCCTAGTACAGGTAAGAATGATCCCCACCCATGAAGCTGAGGCAGCGGTGGCTTTGGCAGATAACAGGTAACAAAGGTGTATGAAATTCCATCTCAATTTCGTCATAGTATAAAACTCTATTTTTTGATATTTGATGCATAATCATATTATAACTCACGTTGCTCAATGCCGGACAGCTAGTATGGTTCCAACCCTCTGCCGGACACCCTTAAACTATGGTAATTTATAATTATACTTACGTCATTTTATAAAACCTAAATTTTATATATAATTTTTAGGGGGCCTATTAATCTATGTTTCCATAATTGCCGGACAGCTTCGACGGTTCCATCATCTTGCCAGACGCATTCAAAGTGATGAGCAATAGCCCGTGAGTGCCTGACTTTCGTTATTATATAAAAGCTGAAAGTTTGTCTACGTGTGTCCCTAGTACAGGTAAGAATAATCCCCACCCATGAAGCTGAGGCAGCGGTGGCTTTGGCAGATAACAGGTAACAAAAGTGTATGAAATTCCATCTCAATTTCGTCATAGTATAAAACTCTATTTTTTGATATTTGATGCATAATCATATTATAACTCACGTTGCTCAATGCCGGACAGCTAGTATGGTTCCAACCCTCTGCCGGACACCCTTAAACTATTATGGATGATGCCAGAATATGTTTGGACTCTGTTACCCTCTCCAATAGCTATGTGTAATATGTCGTTGGATAGCCATAGTTGAGCTGACAAAAGGTTCCTAAGGAGTCAAGGTCCAAATCTTAGTCCAAACAGAGTTATGCAGTACTAAACATATCAATTTATCATAATATCATCCACGTAGATTGTTAAAACAAAACAGTGTAATGGTATAAGGTTATTTTAGGTTTGTTATTATTATAAACATTGCATTTCCTACATTTTTTTTTAAATTGAGTTAGTGAAGTGTATAACACCTGTCAGCCTTCTTGCAGCTTCTGCATTTATAGTTTGCTCTAGAACCAGGTCAATAGGTTGTCTTGAAAATGGCTTGGTAGTTCTTTTAATTCCAAAACAGCCTTTTAGGAATCCTTCATACAAATCAGGATGAGTTTTGTCAACTCTCAATAGATTATCATAATATTTGACGCTCCACCTAGCATAGTTTTGTTGATTCAATATAAAAAAAATGCTCGCTGCCTCAGCTTCATGGGTGGGGATCATTCTCACCTGTACTAGGGACACACGTAGACAAACTTTCAGCTTTTATATAATAACGAAAGTCAGGCACTCACGGGCTATTGCTCATCACTTTGAATGCGTCTGGCAAGATGATGGAACCGTCGAAACTGTCCGGCAATTATGGAAACATAGATTAATAGGCCCCTTAAAAATTATATATAAAATTTAGGTTTTATAATATAACGTAAGTATAATTATTGGATGATGCAAATTTTGGTACCCCTTCCAATAACTATGTGTAATATGTCGTTGGATAGCCAAAGTTGAGCAGAACAAAAGTTACTATGGAGTCAAGGTCCAAATCTTGGTCCGATCAGAGTTTTGCAGTACCAAACGAAATATCAATTTTTCAACGATTTTGAGGCCCATGTATATATCATATTTTTAAATGAGGTCATAGTGGACCCAAAATGTAGGAAATGCAATGTTTATAATAATAAAAAACCTAAAATAACCTTATACCATTACACTGTTTTGTTTTAACAATCTACGTGGATGATATTATGATAAATTGATATGTTTAGTACTGCATAACTCTGTTTGGACTAAGATTTGGACCTTGACTCCTTAGGAACCTTTTGTTAGCTCAACTATGGCTATCCAACGACATATTACACATAGCTATTGGAGAGGGTAACAGAGTCCAAACATATTCTGGCATCATCCATAATAGTTTAAGGGTGTCCGGCAGAGGGTTGGAACCATACTAGCTGTCCGGCATTGAGCAACGTGAGTTATAATATGATTATGCATCAAATATCAAAAAATAGAGTTTTATACTATGACGAAATTGAGATGGAATTTCATACACCTTTGTTACCTGTTATCTGCCAAAGCCACCGCTGCCTCAGCTTCATGGGTGGGGATCATTCTTACCTGTACTAGGGACACACGTAGACAAACTTTCAGCTTTTATATAATAACGAAAGTCAGGCACTCACGGGCTATTGCTTATCACTTTGAATGCGTCTGGCAAGATGATGGAACCGTCGAAGCTGTCCGGCAATTATGGAAACATAGATTAATAGGCCCCCTAAAAATTATATATAAAATTTAGGTTTTATAAAATGACGTAAGTATAATTATAAATTACCATAGTTTAAGGGTGTCCGGCAGAGGGTTGGA
Organism: Timandra comae; assembly: GCA_958496195.1. NCBI lineage: Eukaryota > Metazoa > Arthropoda > Insecta > Lepidoptera > Geometridae > Timandra > Timandra comae. Next base: position 7,100,597 of record OY292356.1, read on the forward strand.
ACCATACTAGCTGTCCGGCATTGAGCAACGTGATTTTTGATATCATTATGCATCAAATATCAAAAAATAGAGTTTTATACTATGACGAAATTGAGATGGAATTTCATACACCTTTGTTACCTGTTATCTGCCAAAGCCACCGCTGTCTCAGCTTCATGGGTGGGGATCATTCTTACCTGTACTAGGGACACACGTAGACAAACTTTCAGCTTTTATATAATAACGAAGGTCAGGCACTCGCGGGCTCTTACTCCATAGGTCTGAGAATCGGCCAACATCTATTTTTCATCCCGAAATTCCCACGGGAACGGGAACGGGAAACCGCGGGGCACAGCTAGTTCCTTTATAATTATTTCCATTGTCTTAATGACTATTTCATAAATTTCCAGATACCCCTTTAAATATTTTCGCTATTCCTTATACTTTCACCCGCTCAAAAAAAATACATGTTTCAACAGACAGTGAAATGGACGACTCGATGTCTGCTAAAGTGGATACCGAACCCGAGGTGAGTCTCCCGGTGAAGAGCCCCCCCAAGCCGGCGCCCCCGCCGGCCGAGCTCCCGCCGGCGGCCGTCGCCGAGAAGGTGCAGGAGATCACGCTCAACAGGGACCCTGTGGGATCCGCCGCGCTGGTCTCCAAACAGGCAGATACTAGTGACAAACAGGTGAGATTGGGGAATTATACTTAGGAACAATGTTCGCCCTTCATCCTCAACAGTATTTAAAAGAGAATTTTATTCTACAGATCTCCCAGATATTGAAAAAAGCTGAAGAAGTTAAAATTAAAGTTGCGCAACAGACTGCTGTAGCTCAGACACAGGTTAACACAGGTACGTTTTTTTTTAATGTGTATAGTCTGCTTCAACAATATGTAAACTTTTTGAAGTCAACTTTACATCCCTATATAAATGTCAATATTTATGACCTCTTATCAGTCCCCTTGTTCTAAACAATGTTTTCATTATCTAATTTCATAGATAAAGAAGAAAAGCAAGCAGAGAAAAAAGAGAAGCCTAACAATAACAACAAAGCTGTGACGTCGACCACTACGTCGGGTGCAAGCGAAAAGTCGTTGCGCTTGTTAGAGAAAGAACTACAGGAACTCAAGAGGGTAGGAAAATAGTACATATTTATTATTAACTTGCGAAACGGAGATATCAAATTAGTTTATAACATATCCTAATCCACGTTACTCTTCTTTTATAGAAATGGTTTTTATATCAGTCTTGTAGTTTTTGAGTAAACAAACAAGATGTTGAATTAAATTATTTAACTTAGCTAGTCTGTTACAGTGATTGTTATTTAAAATCAAACAATTGTTTATCAATCACCCTAATTCAGGTTAGGCTTGTGCCCCTCGGTGGGGACATTATATGAGCTGATGATGAATTGTTTATTTTATGAATATTTTACAGACAAGTCGCCCAGAAATCAAGACACCATCAAAACCACTAGAGGCTCTAAGAAACAAAAGACCACAGATACACACTTCCACACCAAAGACTAGGTAAATATAACTTTTTATTTATTACACAGGGAGCCTCATACGTACGGTACGTCTCATATTCTCGGCTAGTTAATACTCGGTTTGAATGCATGAATGCAGTATATTTATGTTCTTGTCGAAATGAGTTATATCAACGATGATACAGCTATGTATTACGTACGAGTTTTGTAGCCGCGTAGCATTGCTACGTATTTTTCATCGCTGTGTGCGTGGTACATAATGTTATTACTGACCTATTAATAAATAAATTTCTATATCCAATTCCATAGAAACGCAGAAAAGAAAGAAGTACAACCGCCTAAATCAAACGTTGAGAAGAATCAAGTACAAGAGAAGAGAGTTCTAGAACGCCGTGCAGTCACTAAGGAGAATAAGGAGCCGAAAGAAATTAAGGAAACCAAAGTTGTAGCGAAAGATGCTGAAGATAAAAGCGTCAAAGAAGATGAAGTTAAGGAGACTAAGAAAGATGCTAAAGAAAAAGAACCGGCCAAGGTAAGGCCTCGGGTATAGACCTTTTATTTTTATTAATCTAGCTTCTGGTTTCACTCGCATTCTTATGTGATGTTTTAAGCAAAACAAAAAAAAAATGGTGGAATGCCATTTCAGTTTTTATCAACATTGGTAACGAGACTCCTTTTAAGCATTTTTTGCCGCTATTCCTTATTCAGATTTGATGATCCACATCCAGTTTAAAAACCATCTATAATGTGAGTTCGGGAATATTTAAAGTGTTTAAGTAATTAATATTTTTTTCCAGACCGTAGTTAAAAATGGAGCAAGTGAAAAACCAAACTTAGAGGAGTCGGTGCGCAGATCGACGAGGCCTTCCAAGATTAAGGATTACGCGAAAATGATACGGGACAGGTAAAATGTTTTATAAATAACTAGCGGCGCCTCGCGGTTTCACCCGCGTAGTTCCCGTTCCCGTAGGAATATGGGGATAAAATTATGCTAAAAACCTTCCCACTGAATCACTCTATATATTGAAACAAACCGCATCAAAATCCGTTGCGTAGTTTTGAAGATCTTAGCATACATAGGGACAGAGAAAGCGACTTTGTTTTATACTATGTAGTGATATTTAAATCTTGTACAATTGCAATCATAACAAACAAATACGGACAAAATACAGAAACAGTTGAACAAAAGCATTTGGTGCAAGGGCAAAGACAGTCTTAAGTAAATTGAAACAATCTCTTTAATGATTAATTAGTAATTACTGTTCAACAGTTCATCTGCAGAAGACTCGGATGAGGAGAATGAGGACGAAGACGACACTAAGGAGGATAAATCAATCAAACAGGTACTTAAAGGTTTTATTTAGTTGGAAATATTACTACCATTTTACAATTACTCGAAAACTGTATAAGTTAAATAAAAAAAAACTTAGTAACAGTTGTAGAACTTGAACGGAAAAAAAGGTTATATGACTTATTTCCTCTGGTCAAAATTAACTTAATTACTATCTTAGTAATCTAAAATTGTTCTTTCCTTAGAGAGGGCGAACCACCCGCAGGAAACAAGCCACAGAAACTCCATCCCCTGCCTCGACCGGACCCAAGAAACGCGGACGGCCGCGTAAAGACAAGGCTCCTGTTGTGTAAGTACTTACCAATGATAATATAGCTATAATGATAACTAGCTGCGCCCTGCTGCGACTTTCATCGGCGTATTATGGAAAAAAAAACATTTAACATTTTACAAACAAGTCGCCCAGAATGATTTCTCTCAATTTCAGACACCATCAAAACCACTAGAAACAAACAAAAATTACAAACCCATGAGATTACACTACTTAAAAAACTTCCTCTTTGGTCTCTCGTGTTTGTTATTGAAAAGTGCATTAATATTCCATGTGTACTTTAAAATGTCTAAAAAGCTAGAGCTACTTTGTTTATACAAACTGTGTAAATGATGATGTAATTACTTATATTAAATTATAAAATATTCTAATTTTGCAGACCGGCTAAAATGAAAAAAGACGACTCCAGCGACGATGAGGCCAAAACTAAATCTGAAGTGGCTACCGAGAAACCTCCTAAGACTTATACTACCAACACTCAAATAGCGAAACCCAAAGAAGACACTCCTCCAAGAGATGAAAGCAAATTGGTAAGTGAACTAAACACTGCTAGTAGAATACTTTATAATAGTACATTATACGTCCTGCTTCGGCTTCGCACTAGTAAAATATTCGCAATATGGATTCTCTCGCAAATCTTGTGCTGAAAATTCAAAATATGACAAAAAAAATATCTAAATAGGAAGAGAAGTTCTGTGTCTAAACGAATTCGGCAATTTATTTTAATTAATCGATTAAATAGTTTTATTTCCAAAACAAACCAAGAAAATCTTTCGTAGCTAAAAGCGTATATTATGCGAAAACTAGCATTTTTCTAGACAAGCTGTGCGTAATAGCATTTTTGGATTTGCTATTCGTAATAATAATACAAAACTTTAATCATAGGAGCAGTTGAAACCAACAACCGAACCTAATGCAAATATTCTCGTGTCACCAAGTGGACAGACACTCAAAAGGGTAAATGTTTACAAATTAGATGCCTATCTTAATGTTTATAGTCATCTCACCTTATGCACTATTGTACCTATATTAACATTCACGTGTAAATATACCCTTATCTATATTTAGTACATATTATATTTAGAATTAAATTACGTAGACATATATTAATCATTTTCTTATTTACATAGTATAAAGTATTGGTTAATATGTATTCTTTATAAACTTTCGTACTGTTTTCTAGGTTCCTATAAAATCGTTGCCGCCTGGAGTCAAACCACTACCTCTTCCAAGAAGTAAGTAAAATGATTTATTGTTTCTTTATGTTTCTTCAAAGCTATTAAAATATTTTATAGTTTTTGTACTCTCTAATGAATGCCACCAATGTGCTTATCCCAAGAAATCGTATGTTTAAATTATTGCTTTGACTAATTTTTTAAATATTTTTACTTTAAGCAATGGGTGCCGGCGAAGTATGTGAAATGCAGATTGGCAAGAAAGTGGTGAAAGTACAGAAAATTGTGATGACTAAAGCCGAGGTGGAAGCTATGGCCAAGAAGGGGCTCGTTGAAATGAAGGTAATTTGGATGTATGTTTGTTACTCTTTCACGCAAAAACTACTAAATCGATTTATATGAAAATTGGTACAGATGTTCCTTATAACTAACTAACAAGAAAAAAGGAAATAACACACTTTTTATACCAAATTTTTCGTGGAATTGCGACTTACGCGGCGCGGGTGAAACGGGGCACAGCTCACGTAATTTTTAAATTGCTTCAAAATTAACATGGTTTTTATACTTTGTGGTAATGTTTCAGGATGGCACAATGGTGTTGAAGCAAGGTATTAAACTGCCAACAGCGCAATCAGCGCTTAGTACAGAAGCAGGTACGTGAAGCTTCATATTATTGTTTACACAATAGGGCATTCGCCTCTCTCACTGATGATATTCATACAGTGAAAAGGAATTACTATTTTTTTTATATCGTTTTATTATAATTACAGATAAGAAACAAGAATCTCCGAAAAAGGACTAGCCCATTAGAACTCTATTAAATATTAAATAATGATATAAAAACTGCATTCAATGTAAGCATAATAGATTTAAGCGTCTGTATTACTCGTACAATTACATGTTGTATCACATGAAATATATATTAGTATAACATGTTCCAATGTTCACATTAATTATGTAGTTAATGAGTTGTTTTATGAGATGTACAACATTACTATATACTTAGATGAATATCGTGTAATATAGACTTTAACGGATCTTCACTGTACCTTTCACTATACATATAAGGTACATAAAACACATAAGCATTTGTAAATATACGCATTGCTATGTTTCTTTTAGTAAACATAATGTATTTTTCGCAATAACTTTGAGTTTATTTAAACTAAATAAAAAATAAGTAAGTATGTTTTTGTTTATTTTATCCCTGTAGTAGTTTTAATTATAATTCACTGTCTATTTCAAATAGTTATCTAATGTCAATTACACATTGATAAGATTTTCTAACTATATAATAAAACTATGGAAATATTTCTCTTTATGCAAGGAAATGAGCATTATCTACGCTAGTTGTGATTTCGTGGAAAATATGAAAACGAAACTTATGCCACTCCCACTCAATAACTAGGTCTTTATAAACTTGACCCAAATCAAACCATTTGTTGTGTGAATAATAGGAAAGCATTTCTAATATACGACATTAGTAATGTTACAGTTGTTGGAAATTATTATTCATCCATCTCAGGCCGGACTTTCTTTCACTGTCGATTATAAAACAGTGCAGAGAATAGGCGTATTCACCACACTTACCTAATGGTTTATCAATACTTCTATAATACATGTAGTCATGTATGAAGAGTTTGTTTGCTAATGTCAAACTACTGGTACGAATTTATAATATTTTTCTATTTATAACATCACATTACGATAAAATGAGGAGCTAAAGTAGGAGTACAGCAGTTAGATATTAGATAAGATATTATCATTCATAGAAAGTACGTTAATAGCTTGCAAAATGGCGTCGCAATATTTATCCAACTTTAGTTCATCTACTCAATCATAGATGGCGCTGAATAAATGTATAGTTCAAGTAGATGGCGCTTCGATCGCCAAGCGATTACCGCCCTTTCCACGAGTTAACGCGCGCGGGTTGATTCAAAAATTGTAATCAAACTTGATCAAAAACTCGCGACAACCGGCAGTGGCAACCGCCGACGAAACGTACCACTAAATTTTTTTCTCGATATATTTTGTGACTATACATCTTGTGGTGCAGTGTTTAGCACACAGCTGAGTTAAGTTGCAGTGGAACAATAATAATAAATAAAGTGAGTATTATTTTATTGTAAGCTTTATTAATTACTTATCAAGAATATTTTTCGTCTTTTTTTTAATTTCACTAACAAAAAGGACAATTGAATTATTCTTGAGTAAATTACTAACTAAATAAATTCAACTAAGTATTTAAAATGAGTACCTTGCTAATATATTTACTTACTTAAATATTATTTTTATAAATAAAAAAAATACCTTTTTTATTCAATTTATTTAATAGTGATATGCTCTGCTTTTCTCATGAAAAGCTGTGATAATTGAATTATATTTTGAAATAAGTACGAGTAATTAAAATATCTTAATTAAATACTTAAGTGTTTTTTTTAGTTAAGTGATTTGTTTATCAACTCGGTTTATTAAAATTATTGTGATAGGTACCTACTCGTAGAATAACTTATGCTTGCTTAACTTTTGATTTCTAACAAAGTAAGTAAGTATTTGTAGTACCTAAGTATACCTAAGATACTAGCTTATTTTAAAATTAATTTGTTCTAAAAATTTATAACGTTTTCATAGGTACCTATCTAAAAAGAAATTGAAAGGGTCTGTTTTAGACACATAATTTCCCGAAACCACTGAATGAATTTTCCTTCTAAAACTCGATTAAGCGCGAAAATAAGCGATTTAAAAAATAAAGTTGTAGTAAATTTTCCTACTACTGAATATAAAATCCAAACAAATCCGTTTCACGTTTATATTTTCAATTACATTATTGACATTGAGCATTCAAATATATAATAGTGGACTAGGAAAAAATACCAACATCCAAAATGGAATGTGTCAACAAGTCTCACAATATTTTGTTATGTGTTAACATCATGTTATCGCACGGTGACTGAAACATGCTAAACGATTAGACATGGCAGTCGGCCAGAACTTATAAAATCACAATACCTAGTCTACTTGAATTGAATGTATGAGTACTCATCTAAATACTTATATCTAAAATATGAATTATCTTCATATGTATTTTCTTGATGGAAAACGAACTTTTGTAGTATAAACGGACAGATTAGATCTCCGCAATTAGATACTCTTTAGTTTGGGTCGTTGTAGTTGTAGTTTTATCCATCACTTGAACTTGAATCAATGAAGTTCGTTCAGAAAGTTTAAAATTTTGTTCTTGTAAGTTGCTGATACAAGTTTCGAACTTAGATAGGGGTCAGTTACTATAATGAGATGACTGTAGTGATGTACTTAATGAATGGTTGAATTTAATGAAATGATTATTTCTTTCTGAACAGATGATTTTATGACAAATCATGGTTTTCAAAAAAAAATAGAGAATTTATGTTTTTCACCTAAGTAACCGTAAACCTTACTCATCCATAATAAAGCATACAGTTTTCTTACATAACTCGCGTATCTAACGACGATCTTCATTTTCATTATCGCCATTGTTTCACGTGATTAAGCCCAGTTTGCTAAAGCTACTTTGCATTGCAAAGATAATTTTGATTATTTAACCTACAGAAATATTTGTTTTGGTATTAATTAGAAAAATACTTGTTTTATTTAGTATGAAAGTTATTATGTTTAAAACAATTTTAGACTTAAATTTATTAGTCATACACATTAATATTTTATCTCATGAAATGGTTTATTTTATTACTCATGACTAATTCGTAATAAACACATAAAAGAATACTGCCTAAATTACAAATAAGTACTTAGGTACATCAAAACACACAATGTGAATTTAGATTAAACATATGGTTATAAATAAGTACCTGTTAACAACTTAAATAAAATGTGAGATAATCTGTAAAATACTTATCCAATATTTGATGTTCCTACAAATTAATATTCATTCATGTAGACATATTTCTAAAACTGTTTTTTTCTTTTAAACAAACAAAACATAAACCAAATCGTTTTACAAAAGACGGAGTAACCAACAAAAGATGAGTACAACCAAACTGATTCTCCTCCTTTTCTGAAGTCACTAAAAGACATAAGACATGGTTAATGGCAACCAAACATATCAATCAATCTAAAGCTTAAACACAAACGAATAAAAACCATATCAACATTTACTTTGGAACCGTTTCAAACATGAGAAAGTTAAATGTGTCATCTGAACGTAATCCCAGTTTAATTATGTAAACAGTGCTGTACAAACGGTAGTGTTTGATGATAACCATATGCGTGCATATAATGCTATCTGCGACACCGGCCCTGACACGGTTGGTAACCAGTTCATACAGACCAATGACGATGCTACTTTTGTTTCTATACTCCTGAATTACCATGCTTCTTGATAGGCAGAACTAATTCTTCTGTTCAAATGCCCGGTGTGGGCTATTTGGTTGTACTTTGTAGGCAATTTGTAACATAAACTGTATTTGTTATATTAACGTATTTAAAAGTAAGCATTATACTGTAGCTGTAGACTGCAAATTTCCGCAAAAGAATATCTTGATTTGTTACAGTTTTTCGTATAAACTAACAGCCTTACCAATAAAAAATACCCACTGTGTATACTCTTGATATAACGAATTATTAATATGCTTCACACTCGTTATATCAAGAATATACACAGTGGGTATTTTTTATTACTAAGGCTGTAAGTACTTAAATAATAATGATTGCTACTACTTATAGATAATAAACAATTAGGTATCATGCCCATGTAAAAAAAAATAAAAAAAACGTGTAAAATCGCCTTTATAAAAAAGAAATTTCAATACTTATATTCATATCGCAATAAAACAATAATTAAGCAATCTGTTCATAAATCAATAAAACAATTAATAAGTTACGTTTTTAATTAAATTACTTTATTAGTACAACTAATGTAGGTGTTGCTGTGAACCTAGTTTATTAATATTTATGAATAACAGAGCCAACACCTTTGTAATCCATTATTTATGAAACTAATTTAATATCGTGATGAATTATAGTCTATAAATAAGCTTTAATTAATATAAAAATAAATTCTCATTTTTATTTATTTTTGTATCGCAAATAGACTACCAACAAATACAAACGTTTTATAAAAATACGTTAAAACGTTTTCCTGTTCAATATTAAAACTATCACAATTACGTATATTTTACACATAGTCAAGTACAATTTACGTAATGTGTCATTTTACAACCAACAATTAATATACTTACATACGCACTTCTTAATCTTACGAATTACATGGTAACAGCAGAGATTAGGAAATAGGAACTGTTTCATAAACCATAATTACATCATATGTTTATTAAACGTACCTTTAATTTTTTTTAAGCTATTGCATAGCTTCTATCGAGAGCCTTGAGCGCGGGGACCGAATCCAGAAATTCCGTAACGAAAAAAAACCTCACGTTTTTATTATTTTTTTATCGAAAACTTTTTTTTTGTAAATTTTCCAAAAAGTTTTTATAGTAATGTAGACAAAGTTTTTATTGTATGAAGTCCCAAGTACTACATAAAAATTTCTAAGGTTAGGATTGCAATACAAAAATAAAAAAAACAATTAGTTGATAAAATTGCTATGCAATAGCTTTACCGCGGCAGTCCCCGAGTGCCACACGTTTTTTTAATAAAAATACTATGTATTTTGAATCCTTTGATCTTACTACGTTATTGTTATATAATTGAGGGTCCTACTACTCGTAAGAACTGTTGATGATGATAGTAAGATAACTGCGACTGAAGACGGATTTATAGGTGAGCTCGTTAAGCTTAAAGTATCTATGTATTATGTAAGTAAATTCACGAGGCGTAGTAACCCTACTCTACACAATACACTTTAGGTAATACATACGTACCAAATAAGTACATATGGTAATACATACGTACAAATAATTAAAATGCCGACCTTGCTAATATGAAATAACTAAGCTTTTATATTGGTATTTTATGAATTGAACAATTTCATACATTTTATAATAACGAGGCCTTTTCAATGTCAAAGGTTTTAGAACTTTGTTTATTGTTTATATACCTAGATAAATTGATTGATACTAAACTAGTGTCAGAACAAGTACTAAAGATTCAAAAATAGGTTTTGAATGAATTCTCTGTACAATAAACGACCAGAACCACATGGTCAAAAATAAACGTGCATTATTTTATTGTTCTAACATCGCTAATATCGTAACATAAGTAAGTAACTGTTTATACTTGAAGATTTTCAATTTCATAGCAGATTAAGTTGACTTTGGCTTGTCATGTAAGCCATCTTTTTTTTACATAACGATGATAAAATCATTGTAAATTATTTGTTACCAGTGACAACTGCTATGTGCAAATATTTATCATTGTTAGCCAAATGCAAACTTATCTCTTTACATTACCCGCACCGCCAAAAGATTAATCAAAATGATTACATAAATGTTGGCATTAAATTACTCTGATAAGAATGTAAACTAATTATCTGATGACTAACTTTCATAAAAAAATCTTGAGAAGAAATGTTGTAGAAACTTCTTCTATGACGTGTAAATGAGAGGTAAATAAAATCAAATATCAATACCAAAATTCTCTTTAAAAACTTCATTCAGAATCTTAGTTACCGAGTACCAATGTATTAAAATCAAATTAATTAAGTAATTAAGAAGAACTTTTGTCAACGAACAGTTTAAAGAAAACTGAAAAAGCTTTTCTTTTCTTTAATAATTAGCAATGATGGCAGATTAACGTTATTTTGAAACTCTATTTCATTTTAAACTTAGCAAAAATAATACCCACTACTTAGATTAAACGTGATAGCTGAAAGAAATAAATTAGTTATGTAAATGAGTGCGGTTGCCGCCCGCCCAACTACGGCTTAGCAATAGCTCCGAGGAAACAAACCGGACGTCCGTTTTTATACGTGAACACCGTTTACAATTATACAACAGCCTTGAACTTGAATAAATAATAGTTACCTATATTTTATTGCGGTTTTTACGAACATACATCATCTAGTTATCGCGAATATGACATCCATATGTGAATATTAAGTTTCGCCGCCCTCGCGACTCGAGGCTATTTTCCGCCTACTACTAAGGGTTTTTATAATCGACTTACTAAGTCTTGGGTCATACCATACATCATTGTTCTTAAAACGTGACACTTCATTTTTTACTATTACAAATTTAATTTGATTTATTTAATGGTGTAGTGCTTACGTACTTATTACAAACTTGTGTACTCATAGTCCTTTAAATAGAATATGAACTCATTTGCGAATAATATTGATATTATAGTTGATATCTATAATAAAATATAGGTAGGAACATGTCAAACGTCAATATTGTTGTATTTGGGAACATTACGTAGTATATATGTGGTATGTAAGTGTAAGTAGGTACATATTTCGTATATCGATTTCGTAATAAAGATAACATAATCTGTAATGGATAAAAAATATCAATAATATGAGATCATTCGGATCAACGAAAATAGTAGTACTACCAAACATAGCTGATAGTACTACGAAGTAGATTAAAATAAAATACTTACATTAAAATACCATCTTTTACGCGTTTCTGCGGCTTGGCTTTTGGGTTCAACCTTTTAACCCCGCAGTAAATGCGCATTTTGTAGGTTTAAATGTAACTTATTCTTCGTTTATGTCTGATCCATTTGAAAGGGTCATCTCAGGTCTCCGATAAGTCGTTTATTTATAAATACAGCATCAAATATTTTTTCTAGTATTCGAGAATTAAATAAAGTAATAACTAAGTATAAGCATAGTCTACCTATATGTCGGTAATGAAGTTTCTTCTTTGAACTTCTACCATAAGTATGCACACGCGTGTTCTTGAGAACTTGCTCCAATTTTTCATCGGTTAAAACTATTGTAGGCTATAAGAATCGAAGAGTTATAGTAGCCGAACAAGCAACGTTTGATAGCCTTGACATTGGAAACGGAACCAGTTTAGTCGACGTCTTATTGTAAAAAACTAGACAATATAGGTAAGTACCTAATTATTGAATCATGATTCACTACAGTACTACTTAGCTTACATACTCTTACAAACTTATTGTATTACTTCAGTACTACGGATAGGTACGTATAGTAGTTTGCTACAAACCACACTACTACTCCCGATTGTATTTAGATTCTAGTTTTTCCTAAACTACCCTTTATCTAAATATACCTACATATATACCAAACTCAAATGTGACTGACTGGCTAACTGATTGACATAGTGTTCTATCAATGCACAGCCCAAACCACTGGACGGATCGGGCTGAAATTTGGCATAAGAAAGAATTCCCACGGGATTGTGATATACGCGGGGCACAGCTATCGCGTAATAAATATCCAAACATTCACATTTATGTTTGTACGGTAGAATCGAGTATACGATTTAGTTTTTAACGGCATTGGCAATCAAACAAGAGACACTTTCATATGTATAATTAATGACAAAATACTTTCATAAAAAAGCCATAAAAATTGATTGTTGAACAGTTAATGGCTACCGTTTTGTTTATAAATGGTAAAAAATGATTGATATTTTAAAATTGGTTTGCAAGTTTACGACTGGCCTTACAGTGCCTATCTTTTAATGCACTTTATAGCCCACAGATTATGCGTTGCGCGCGACAATGCGTTGTTCAATTGCATAGTACTAAATACTTAATTAACTGTTTACACGTCCTCAAGTCAGTAGCTCTTACTCTTATAGTAAGTGCCTGCAATAATATCATACATATTACAGATACTACTTAACTATTATGTTCAGGTACACTTGTACCCAGCAAAATTACATAATATGTATAACTTAATCAATCTCTCTATCATCTTCTTAAATCACTACATAGTATAAAACAAAGTCGCTTTGTCTGTCCCTATGTCCATATATGTGCTGAAATCTTTAAAACTAGGTACGCAACGTATTTTGATGCGGTTTTCAGTAATAGATAGAGTAATTCAAGAGAAAGGTTTTTAGCATAATTTTATCCCCACATTCCCACGGGATCGGAAGCTACGCGGGTAAAACCGCGGGGCACAGCTAGTTAAGTATAAAATTATCTTGTAACGATTACTCCGATAAATTCCGTCAGAGCTTTTGGCTGGATTACACGGGCTTCGTAGCTAATGCTTAGTGGTCAGTGTAATGATCTATTATTAAATTTTCAAATAACCTTTCGTCAAAATTACTTTATTTTAGAAACACATCTCCAGCAATCAAAATTGGAACAAAAAATGTAAAGAGAATTCTAGAATATTTTTTGTCGTAAAACGACCAATGATTGATACACAAACATTGCAAACTTAGATGACATTAGAGGTTAAATTGTTGATAAAAATCCTTATCATATCATTATATCTATATACTTAACAATTATAATAAAATTAAACAAACCTTACTGGTATATAGAATAGAAACCTAATTTTTCCGACCTTGACTTCAAATTCACTAATAAAAACTTCTGCTATCTGTTTGTCGATATCATTATCCGACGTCCATCCGGTTTTGTCGGAGACTAATATTATTCTAGAAAAACATTAAATGCGCTTATAATTGGGACGTGGTGTTAAATTACTTATAATTTATTTAACCTTATCTGGCAACGGACATTTGTAAAAATATTGATGCAGTATTGTAATTAAAGTTGATTGAGGATAATTTATAAGGGAAATCTGCAAAAAAGTTGTATATCTATATGAAATACGCGCTAAGCTTAAACAGCCCTGTAGTTGTTTAATAATGTTGACTAAAGAATTGAAGTAAATACATTACAGAGTCACAAAAACCACAAAGGCTGTTCCAAGAAGACATTTTTAAAATAAAATAAATAAATATCTATCATTTCTTATGTGGGTGTTGTAGTGTTGTAACAATGAAACCATGTCTCTACAAAAAGTTAATGGATATCGAACTATAGAGTGCTGTCCTCTTCAAATACCCCTCGATAGAAAGAGATAGTGAATACAAAAGGCTTTTTGGTAACAAAATTACTACGTCATTGGAAGTTACGGTGCGTAACCCCATCGTTTTCCTTCTCAATTCGTGGGATACAATTATAGTCGGTCCGAGAGCTCGGAGGCTTCGAGCTACAGCTATTATTAACGGAGGGTATTGAAAAAACACGCCAGTACCTTAGATAATTAAGGCTGCCCACGGCATCGCTCATGTACCCGAAACATGTTCCAAGCTAATTTAAATTTTGTATACTTATACCATAACTATAAGTATATTCGTTTATTTAGTTTTATGTAATTTACACATGAGCATGACATACAAGGAGGAAGGAGATATAGACAGACTGATTATACTCGTACAAATAAATAGGTAAATCAGTCTACGTAAATTAAGTTAATTTAATGAAAGCTAAATTAGTTAAATAAAAAAAGTTAAATTATCAGATTCTTATATTATCTAGATTCAAATTAATTACTTTGATAAATCTTAATATGCACAATTTATTGTATCTGATAAAACGATAAATTTTTGCGTCATACTTCATAGTATTTCTTGGTACACTATCTGCCACACCTATTTTTATCAAACTTCAGAAAGAAATTCTTTAAATATTTTTTTTTTTATCTATATAATAAGTAGAGGTCGTTGAGGGCAACTGCTTGTACCTACCGTACGTGATGTAAAAAATAGCCCAAATAGTACTGCAATTTCTGCATAAACTATATAAGTACTGGAATATTTCCATTTACTATTTAGCTATATTTGAAGTTTGATGTTACGTATGATATAGTAATCTACTTGAAAGTGAACATATAAGTCACAGATATCCATTGGTGCATATCCTTCAACAAAAAACATGACACCAAGAATTACGATGCGGGTGTTTTAACCATTGAACTATATTTTACTGTTTATAATAGCTGTGTGCGAATTTTCAGTGATACTGTAACTTTCTATCAGTGTAAGAATTTTGCGACTCGATACAGTTTTTTATTCATTAATTAGTGCACTACAAACAGAGATACAAATTTTTCGTTAAATTAGTATTTATTCAATTAGAAGTTGACTTTTCTTCAAACTTCCGACGAAAATGTGAAATAAAAATAAGTAATATTATTGCAATTAACAATAATTAAGGTTGTATTTGAACGTACTTTTGTGAGTTGTAACTTAAAATGTATATGTTAACAGAGGACGTTAACAACCATCTATCAAATTGTATCAAAACCAGTCTGTTTTTTTTGTTCTGGAAGGTTCGACTATCATTAGAGTACGCCCGATGCCATCGAACTCTGTACTAGTACGTTTGTACCCCACAAACAAGGTTGCAAGTGGCGCGTGAAGTATCAAATTACCTTTTCATCTCATCGGACATACGGAGACACATTAAAACAACATGATTTCATTTCACGTCAAATTATTATAATTTATTAATGATTAATGTCAGATCGTTCAACTTATTTCATGATTAGGTAATTGATAGTTATTTTTTATATTAAACACGCTTATTTATAGCGTTATAGTAGAATAGTTAAGTAGGTACAAATGGGTTATAATAGTTGGCAATCACGGCAACATAACTAAGGCCGGTTGTATTTATGTGAGCACCGGGCATAATATAACCGCACCGTAACATTATTTTAAACAAATTATACTTTATTACTTATTAAATACACATCAGTCTAGACTCGACATAATTACGACAAGTTTTCAAAGATTAACAATATAACATAATATAATGTAAGTACAAGTACTAAGGTTATTTATTTTATTTTTTGATTAATAAAATCGAGCGAAATCAAAATGTCTTTCATGAATATCTTAGAAATTTTTATATACTTAATAGGTACTTTAGTATCAAATAAAGAAACAAAGTTAATTAAAATGTTTTCGTAATTTTCCTTTGGGTGTGCCTACGAAGCAAACCTTAGCGTGGATATTAACAAAGGTAGTAAAAATAAATTATTTGCGAGGGTGACAATCGTACCACCCAGTGTCAGACCCTTGAGACAATATACGGAAATAATAACGTCGGACTATTTTATATTTTTAAGATAAGAATCGTTCTACGCATTATTTTTAACTAATTGAGGGTCACAGTCACCCCTGGTAACCTAACCTACCCTATTGTAATCAAATCGTTTATAAACCACTTATGAATTATATTGACTTTATCATGATCTAAATTGTTTATCAATATCTGAAGTACGACGCCATACATTGTTGAGTAGAAATCATTTTAGTCTTCAAGTTCAATAGATAGAATTTACAAAGCAATTTGTTGGTTCAAATTAACTTGGACTGTTGTAATGGTTCATTAATAGTTGAGTTTACCCGATTTATTTCTCCTAAGTAATAAAGTTGATCGAAATTGGCTATAAATAACGGTAGTCTGTGGAAACAAAGCATTGCAATGGTATTTATGGCAGGTCAATCAGTCATTGGTCACGACACGGGTGCGCCTCCCTTACGAATACTGTCATTAGTATTTAGCTAATTTCTATTAAATGTACTTAACTATCTTCCATTCACATAAGTAATTGAATAGCTGACAGTGTACTAAACAAAGTACGCAAATTAAAAAAAAAGGTAGCACTCCGGGAGTGCCGGCAAAAGTGAAAACTTCAATATTAACGTAGTGTTTAATTATAAGTATAAAATTACTATCATAATTTATTATTAGATACCGCTGCAGCACACTCAGGCACGGTAGAAAGAGTGGGAGATACTAGTTCCTCTCCCTTCCCCTCGATCTTACGCTTTTTCGATCAGCATCACGTGACCCTGACGCGAGTTTGAAAGTTTTTACCCATACAAAAAAAAGTGCTCAGCGCCGCTAAAGAAGTTTTCACTTCAAAAACTGAATCGTGAAAATTACGCATGTGGATACCTTTATTATCTCTTGGAAGAAATAGAGGGTGAAAATTTGTTTGAAAATCCGCCATTTTGATAGGTAGAGATATGCTTAGCAAAGCTACTAAGAAGATTTTCAATTGGCAAGATTCACTTGTATGTGATTTTATGGAACTGCCTCAGGGAATGAAAATAACAAGTATTTATATACATTCAAGTACACAGAATAATCTGTTGTGTTATACCGGTAAATACTATTTAGTTATTTTTAACTTTTCTTAGTTTTATACAATTAGCAAATAAACAAATAAGTATGTAGTTGTAAGAGCAAAGTAGAGCAGTATTTTATGTACGTCTAGAGATAAAGAATGTAGCAATAATATTTACTATTATTTAATTACGCATAATAAATATTCCTATATTAATTAAATAACTAAGACAGTTTCTATGATTCTATATAATTTCAATAACACACAGCCACCTGCATCCATTCTGCAGTTTCATGATACTCAGATATAGGTAATTCTGTCTATGACTACATTATTTTCCTATTACACATGCAACAAACGATTTAAATAAATAATTGTGATTATTCATGGAAATCTTTTATCCAGACTCATTCCATTCCAAGTATTTACTGTAGATAATTTCAAAATACTTCGTAAGTAAATAAATGTGTTTTATTTTATTGATTATTTCCTGTACGCTATCCGATGCGTCATTTTTAATTTACGTTTTTAGATTAGAACCTTATTAGATTATCTTGTTTTATTATAATTATTTAAAATGCAAAATCATTGAAGGATTGAGTCACGGTATTTTATCGAAAATAGTCTGCAGTAGATAGTTACTTTGTTTACTTATTTCTTTAAATAAATAAGTATCTTAAATTAATGAAACTATTTTTAGAAACAAATAAATACTTAATACATACATATGTCTATTTGTTTGTCCCTAAACTTATTTTGATGTAAGAATTTTCATAATTATAATTCTCCAAAAAAATTACTTATACATAGAAAGACGATTGTGTTTTCTTTGATTAACAAATGTAGGTAAGTACCTATATTTTTCTTACTGCAAGTCTTTATAAGTAGTAATGTAATTTATCAATAAACATACCTAACTAAATAACCTACAAATACTTGCCAAAGGCCTTGTAGACCTACTCGTATAACTAATATGGAACACCGAAGGTTTCTACGAACGCATTGACTAATGAAGTCCTGAGGGATCAGCGGTACTCGGAATACTAACTCGAACACCTTGGGAACTCAATGTAACTGATACACATCAACAATGTTAATTAACAACAGAACTTTAATTAATCCGTCTACATGGTATAAAATATTAAGTCCCGTGCGGTGGTTTGTCTCTTGTTCTGTCTTTTTGTATAAACGCGCTAATTTAAAAAAAACTACTGAGATACTAACAATTACAACAACTTATATATAATTTTTTATACATACATAATTGATATTATTCTATTAAAATAAATATTGATACCGCGAAGGTCCAGAAATCATCACCATTTTTTCCTAAAAGATCAGCAGATCTACAAGGGAGAATTCAATTTGGATTAAATTAGAAATAAAATTTTGTGAATAATGGGGGGATTTCCATTTTAATAATTCAGCGGTTTCTTTTCTGTGTAAGAGTGAATCATTTGATCTCGATATGATATGACATGAGGCACGATTATTATTGTCATTTAATCTCGTATCCTACACGAGTTCATTCCAAATATACATTATCATAATAATGTAAAATATTGAAACTATTGAGATACTGTTCTTAAATCCTACTAACATTATAAATCCGAATGTTTGTGAGTGTGGACGTGTGGATGTTTGTTCCTCTTTCACGCAAAAACTATTGGATGGATTTGAATGAAATATAGTACAGATGTTCCTCATACCTAGGAATAACACATAGGATACTTTTTATCCCAAATTCCTTCGGGATAAGGTTCGATGCGGGTAAAACGCGGGATATAGTCTTCTATAAAATAAAAAGTCTAGCCAAGTAGCTACTCATAATTAATCAGTTTGTGCTACTTAGATAAAAAAATAACTGATTCTATATCTTTCAACAATCAAACATTTTAATGACAAATACCTATACGTCCTAATAAGTATTGATAATACTAGTAACAAAGTATTAGTAAGTATATGATATTAGTAGGAAATTGGTATCTAATGGTCACCAAAATACACGAACAATAGTGATTCAATATGAATAAATAATGTATACTAATGATGTGTTCATAGTCGTAATGGTACAACTATTTATTTCACCATCATTTTACTGTAGAAAAACGTATCTATATTATATACTTTTTATATCTAACCTGACAAGAATATCCTAATATTAATAGGCCGAAAAAGAGATCGAATCATAAGATTCATTAAGTACGTCAACTACGTACTAAAGTGAAGGCACATTCTCATTTATTTGAAACATAACTCGAGTTTGAAATCACCAACTGCATAGAAGACGTCAAAATTCCGCTTGTTACTCCTTTCTGGTAAAAGAAAATGCAGTTAGCGACAAACTTTACGTCAACGTTTACAAAAGTCTATGATGAAGCGTTATAAAATAGTATACTTATCCTAAATAATTAATTAATCATAATCTAGTCTAGTGTATATAAATTAGCTTTTCCTAATAAAACATTACTTTTTTATCTATAAGAAACACATACTTTGACGTTTAAAAATTACGTCGCCGCCTTTTTTAAAACGATTATAAATAACTAGTATCAACAAATTCCATTACGATAAAACAACGATAAGATACGACATTACGTTATCTTTGATATCTTTACCATCTCCTAAATATACGTTACGTAGTTATAATTTTTCTATTCGGAAAGAAAACTCTTCTATCCTATGTTGTTAGTTAGAACAATATTGTTTTTTAAACATGTGAATTACTTTTGGATATTTTCTATTAAATCTTTGTGTCCAAAGAATTGAAAATAGATACGTTTACTATACTTAAATAAAAGTGGTTGATTTAAAGTTTACTTATATGTGTTTTTCAATGTTAAACAATACTTACTCAGTGTGATTAAAGTGATTCAAAAATAGAAAATCTGAAATCTAAATTATCTCATTTTAATTTAAGTACATTAAAAATTCTATAGGTGAGTATACAAATATATTCTAATTATTATCAATACGTACTACAATAGTATTAAAGACAATCATAGAGTTATTTCCATAATACCTATAACAGAACTAAGGAAAACATAATAAGTCAATCGTAACATACAAATGACTGTTGATTTAATCAAATCTAAGTTTCTCTATGATTCAGTATAGATACATTTGCGGTAAAAAAATTTGGCTCACATTTACATAATGAGAGTGAATGTAATAATTGTACCATGTCAAGATCAATGACTCATTCTTACACAGAAAAAAAAACCGCTGGATTATCAAAACGGAAAATCCCTCCATTAATTCAGTTATTCACAAAATCTAGAATACAATAATTAATTCTTTATTCTGAGAATAAAATCTGAAGGTTTCTTTTAAAAGGAAATTAATTATAAACGGTTACATGACGCTGAGACCAGACGGGGTTTTTTGCTAGATTTTTTATTACATTCAATGTCAAACAATGTACGTATACCGAGTTGATATAGTAAATACTTAATAGCTTTGTACATTAGTAATACATGTCACAACATAAAATACGGGTTCAAAATATCTCTCTGACACCATCAAGCTGAGAATATCAGATAATAAAACGTGTGACCGACAATAAAAGGAAAGGAAATATCTCGGTTTCGAAGTCACTTGACTCGTAAATTAACAAAAAAAACTTAAGATATTTGATTCTATAAGTAATATGCTTTGCATAAGCTATAAGAAATCTCTTCATCTTCTAAATTTTTTTTGCGTGTCATGTTTTGCAACGTTCTATTAGTTACCTACATAATGCTCTCCTAATATTACCCAAAAATTCAATCGGTCGGCTTGTATTTATATCTTTAAATTAATTCTCCGATCTGTATCTTTCAAAAGCTTCCTTGATTAATAGAAACGAGTTTGGTCCAAGCAGCCTCCGTTTACAGGACGTTGAACTCATTTTTTGTCCTCCACCAAAAACAGGAATATGAAAGATAAACCATGTTGGGGCGAAAAGATATAAAAGTCGTAATAAAATAACAAAGAATTATATATTTCTATCATAGCGTAAATATTTAGATAAGTACAATACGACAAGTGAATACCAGCCCAAGTAAATAAATAGACCTTTGAAACGTTACGTTTCAAATTATTATGGTTGATTTACCCATGCCTAAACTTAAAATTTTACTGCTAAATATGTACTTAGAAAATATAAATATTTAACCTTAAATACGCCTTAAAATTGTATGATAATATATTTTGACAGCGGAATGCGCACTTTCCAGCCCGGGCTGAGTTATTCGTAACGTGCGTGTCATTTCAATGTTTTAAAGCAAATCGAATCCAATTGTATACATTGTTTGAATACGTAAATGCTACCCAACATTGACTAATCATTACTTAACTGTTATTATAAACCAAATGAATTTTAATTGGAATATTTAAATTACAATATATTTTGGTAGACGGATATGTCTAAACTGTCAAGAATAAGGTACGCATGTAAACTGCAAATTAAAAGCTAATGTGTTTTTAAATAGTATAAAGATAGAAAGATAGATACAAACTGCTCATCTATCTATATATAACTGACTAATATATTGAATAATAATGTTTGTCTATCGTCATCAAGCTTTAACTGCTGAACCGATTTGGAAGTTTAGTATGGAGATAGTCCAGTGGAAGGATATAGAATATTTAAGTATCACTAAACGATAGAGATCTACAGCTACACGTCTAAAACTGCGAAGCGTATCAAGTTTATAAAATATAAGAACGCTGAGTCAACAAGAGTTGTAAATCCGAATATAGACTAGCACTTAAGAGCACTAAGCACTTAAGCGGTTCCAGTAGTAAGGTTACAATAAAGGTCTTTAATTACATCTATATTACCTACATCCTTTTAAGAAGACCTTAAAATGAAGTTCGATCGTTCCTTCGTACCCTTCACCTTGACATCTACACTTTCCCTGTGTCAATACCATATTTTTGTTTACATGACACTCGCTCCGATAATCATGATGTCCCCATAATTATAATATACGACAACAGATAACGATTGTTTTCGATGAGCCCAAATATTCAAGGCCAAATAAACCCATTAGTCTTCGGGAACATTCCAAATGGTTCATTTATAAATATGAAAAAGTATTTTACGATTATGTTAAAAGTGATTTTCGTGTCGTTAAAAGTAATAATTGACTTCCAATGACCTGCCCTTGGCTAAATAACTACTGTACTTTCCTTATAGTCCTTATGTAGTTATACCAGCATTATTTATTGATTTAGGTATAAGTACATAGAACATTATATAACTCAACTGTTATTCAGAAATGTTAAAAAATAAGAGAGAAAATTCCACTTTTGGAAATCTCAATACCAATATAAGTAGGACGACTCTCTAGGACGTTCAATTTTACATTATACCCAAAAGTAAACAGACTGTCAAAATCATGTAGGAAGTAATACCGTGCGTGGAAGAGCCACGCTCTCGCACTACATAAACCAATTACATAAGCAGTCCAACACAATGTCATTAGACAAACATGACTAAATGTCAAATAACGACAATGTGGCTAATGTTATCACAAAGCATTAGCAAGTGTGAGCACAAACTAAACTAAACCATGAACAAACAGACGATCTTACGCCTGCCATTTACGTCTGCCATCACTGTTTAACATGTTAATATTCTTTTGTATGACCACCAGATAGAAGGTAACACGCATAATTACATGACAAATATTAATGGGGAAATTACTCATAAGCTACAACTGAAGTAACTGTAGTTGAATTACGTATTTATTAACTACTAGCGGCGCCCCGCGGTTTCACCCGCGAAGTTCCCGTTCCAGTAGGAATATGTGGATAAAATTATTATTAAAAACCTTCCCACTGAATCACTCTATCTATTAAAACCGCATCAAAATCCGTTGCGTAGTTTTAAAGATCTAAGCACACATAGAGACATAGGGACAGAATAAGCGACTTTGTTTTAAACTAGGTATGTAGTGAAGTTTATTTGTAATAACTACAGCTACACATTAAATTTATCGTCTTCCTTACTCGTAGTATATTCAAGTATTGTTGTTCACAGCTAAACATATAGGTACATAGTTTAGGGCTATTAATAGGCACAAAAGTTATCTAAGTGTTAGAATATTTAAGCTTATGGAATATTTATCAATATCGAAAACTCGATATCAAAAAATGACATTAACATGAGTGGAACCGCGGTGCACAACTCGAGTTATATCAAATCAACATCCCAGCTAAGCATTAACAGGTTTTACAAAAGTAGTATAGATTAACCTATAGATTTAAAAATATTCCAAATCTAGTAGGTTGAATGAACTAGCATGCGCATAGCAATAAATATATCAGCTAATGAAAAACGGACTATCAATAGATACATTTAATTAAAACAGTTATAAATATTTTAAAGTTATATTTTGATCAGAGTTTTTGTATCGGTCTCAACTTTGACTTCCTTTCGACAATTTTAAAAGGTCACAATTTAATAAAAGGCTTCTCTCAGTAATATTTCTCACTTTCCCGCTGTCAAGGTAAGAGGAAAAACTTGAATTAATTACTTACTTTTATGTAAACATCAACAATTGATACAAGGACATTTCTATTTATAAATGGAAAGGTTTTCAGTATGTTTTATGTGGGTGAGGCTATTATACCAGAAGTAATAAGCTGAGTTGTATCTACTATTTGTATGTACCCCATTAGTGTATGTAGGTACTTACTCGTATTTGTGGGAGAAAATGTACTACATCAACGACACATTAATATAAGCTTATTCATTTTCATTTCAAATAAAATTTAATAAGTAATTAATCTTCTTCTTCCGAACCTTTATGCCATGTCTATTTGGGGTCGGTTTTCAGTTTAAAAATTACGTTATTAGTACAAATAACAATACCTGTAATTAATTAAGGATAAAACTACTTATACATTATAGTAATTTCCATGAATATATTAAAACTTAAGATTAATAATGTCAAGAGCACCATATATACCTGTATAGGCTATACAATACTTGTACATTGTATACCTATTGGTGGTATCACCATTTTGATGCATACATGTTCACGGGTAAGGTAATGAGACTGCGGTCACGGAGAACGACACAGGCCTTGCATTGATCTCAACAGACCCTAAACAAACGTGGATCACAGCCAACAAATCGTAACATTTTATTACTCTACAAAACGCAATGTTACCGAGAAAAACAATAAAGTTCAGGCACATCTCCCGTTTATTCTAAACGATATGTCCTAACGTTTAATACGTCCTCATTTTAGAGTGATTTATTTTATCATCACACAAATAAATAATGATTTTATGCATGCAGTACTTCTTAACGACTTGTTATGCATGCTACATACCTAATTATAACGATTTACTGTAACAAAATTACTTTTTTATTTATAAATCTTATTACGTATTCAAAAATAAAGTAGGTATTAACATATTTAATGAAGGCACGGAACTATGAACAAAAGCTCCGGCAGTGCTATTTAGATATTGTTTAGATTATTATCTATTCGTTGGAAGTGAACGCTAGGTGACAGGAAGCCAGACACTTTCCCAATTTCCCGCTAATTGTGAGTGGACCGGCACGCGGGTGTCAACTGGACCGTGCCTGCCCTCCGCTAATTACTGTGATTCGCGTCCGGTGGTCGCATCCTCCACTTCCCCCTATCATTAGTACACTTGACCGTGAAATATTGCTGAGCCATCAACCGCCGAAACCATTGTTCCTATTGTTTTCCACAACTATAGCGCTAGAAAAGTAATATAGTTAAAATGTGAATAGACAAACAGAATGTTATCAGATTCAGTGAACCAACGAGGTATAACACGAGCCTCTAATTTGTGTTTCGTAATAAATGACCAGCGCCGGAGGGTTCTACGAGTACAATCTCATCACAGTTTTTTGTTCGCACCTTAATTGACGCTTTTACAAATGGAATTTAAATTCTTAAGACAGAAATTTTAAAAGTAATTTATTATGAAAATGATGCCAATGACCTGTAATTCCATTCGTAATTAAGTACTTAATTTTATATAGTTCATCATCATCTGTATTCCCATTAAAAAGACAACCATCTATATAGCTTTGAAAACTACTAGACGCACTGCTAAAAATGATGTCCTAACGCCTTAATTAAAAACTATTTAACTAAGTATACCTCTTTCCCCGAATTGTCTCTGAATCTGAATTGTGATTGATTGGATTGATTGTGCTATTTAAGCAAGAACAATCTGCTAATAATCATAGGAATATTAATTCTTGTTATTTTATTTTTTACTACTTAGTTGTGCCTCGGGAAAGCTCTTCTCCTGTTGATCGTAGCGTGATGTTTTATAGCCTAAGTATAACCTAAACCTAAACTAAACTTTGTTTTATTATTGTTCGCAGGAAAATGGGTGAATTAGGAAACAAGTTGGGTCTGAATGAACTAACCGGAGGAGCGGCAGGCATTAGCAGGGCACTCCTAGCAGAGTTCATCGGTGAGTCGATTAGTGTCACACCGAGACATATTGTAGCTTTATTGTAGGATGTCTAGGGAGTTAGCAATGCCGACTCTAGTCACACTATGACGGCATTTAATATCCATTTTCATATAAATGATGTCATGATATTGAAAATAAAGTTCACGTCTTTATTACCTTTATTATCGGTAATTTGGTTGACACTAAAACGTGTTAAATAAATTATCTTAATAAATGACGCATATCTTACATTGGTATAGTTTTGCGGACAAATGTTTCATTTAAATATTTTTATAGTTTTAGATATGATCTACATGAATGATATTTACCTATTGTTAATAATATTAAGTTAGACCAACGTGTTACAGCATTTACATTTATTTTGACTAATTTATTTTTCTGCCTATAGGTAATCTGTTGCTGAACCTTTTCGGATGCGGTGCTTGTATAAACATCGCCCAAGGAACGAATGCGGCACCTGACATCGTGCTCATTGCTCTGGCTTTTGGTCTCGCTGTGTTCGCTATTGTTTCTGTAAGTATTCTTAGATTGTCAAATAAACTAGTACTTAAACTTAATTAATTACTTAAGCTTTTTCTACTTATTACAATGGCTACACAATATAATCAAGCAAATAAAAAATACTTAAAGCTTTGAGTAGAGTACTTACCTATAATAAAACAACATAGAATATTGATTGAAGAGACTGAAACTAAAAGCTTACAGCCTTACTAATAAAAAATACCCACTGTGTATATTCTTGATATAACGAGTGTGAAGCATATTAATAATTCGTTACATCAAGAATATACACAGTGGGTATTTTTTATTGGTAAGGCTGTTAGTCAATAATTAGATTATAATCAAAGTCATCGTATTTAAATAAAACTTACGACGTTTTACTCGCTTTAAAGCAAAATGTTATACGTAACCAAATGTATAACAGAATATTAATAGTTAGTTAGAAGCGATACCCGATCCGCGACCCTAAAACACCACGTTTTCAATTAACTCACATAGATACATATTTGCCCACATAATGGCAACACTGTGTGATAAGCGTTATCTATTTCGTTTTGTATCTACATATCTCTATGGCGTCTAACAGCCTGTCCGCATTACCTAAATGTATCTGGCAAATGTATTAATAATTTAAACATCCATTAATATTTATATTAGGAAGATACTTATTAAATATATTTTGCGCGATTAGTCAGCATTGTTGATTTATATTCGTCCTACAAACATAAGTTATTCATGTAAAACAATTAAAGTATCATCTAAGGCTGATGATTTCATAGTTATGCCCATAGATTCATTTCATTACAATTTACATTTGTTTTTTTTAATATTGTGATAAGATTATGATAAAAATAAAAAACATCGACTTCTAGGTATAGTTTCATATGCACATGTTCTATCTGCATAAGTACATAAGGCTTGCGAGTTATTAATAAGTACTTACGCCTATTTTTCCTCACTGCACGGGTATCAGCGAAAAAAAAGCTTCGCACTGCAGTGGGACAGTAATTAAATAAGCAAATATGAAATGTTTATTTCAAATACAATAGAATTTTAATATTAATTCAAAGTATTTTAATGTACCTAAATAGAATATTTTTGATATAAATCACCAACTCTAAGTCGAAATGCAAGGTCGTGTCCTTCAGATCACCAACTAACAATTTATCAAGTTTTTATAAGTAAAAACGAGAGACGTTCCTGTGTAATTCTATTCATATCCAAAATAAATATGTTCGAATGGCCATAGAAAAAACTTTAAAAGCCTAAAATGAATTGATCTAATTGCGGAAAACTACCCCGTTACAGGTGTGTCATTCATTTTATTATTGTTTATTAATTATGTTTTTCCTCAACAGGCCATTGGACACGTATCAGGAGGCCATGTGAACCCAGCAGTGACAGTAGGGCTGGCGTCTGCTGGCAGAGTGAAGCCCGTGCGAGCGATCCTTTACATCATCGCGCAATGCGCGGGCGCGGCCGCTGGATCCGGTCTCCTCAAAGCTCTAACTCCTGAACGTGCTGCAGGGAAACTGGGAGTGACTGGACTAGGCACTGACGTCACACAACTACAAGGCTTCGGCATCGAGTTTTTCCTCGGCTTCGTGCTTATATTCGTCGTCTGTGGCGTGAGTAATTACATCTATTATCTATTAGTAATAATGGTGTATGAGATACTCGCTTATTATTGTACATTGACTATTACAATTGCTGACGTAATTTCTACATTTCCATTGATATTAATACCGTTAAAGTTAATTATAAGATTTCTATTGTGTAAGTTTAAGTACTTGACTGTATAATTAAAAGTCTTTATTCAATTAACATCCTACTAAGTACGTGACTACGACCTTTTATTAGGTACTTATCTATCTAGTTACATATTATGATACATAGATAAATAACTCGGTCCAGTAGCCCCTATGAACTAAACTATAAATAGGTTACCATGTTGTTAAAGTAATTAAATATAAAATTAAAATAACCTCGTTAAAACATTTGAAGCCATAACAGAGCGACATAACAATCGGCAAGTAATCACAATGAATGGTACGAGTTTCGTGACGCGCTGTTATTAGCGGAAATCGATGTTAAAACCGTGCAATCTTACAAATTAAATATTTATTTTACATACTCTAATATATTAAAAATAGAAGCACTACTAAATAATAATAGAAATGGGTACTTAAACCCTAGTTTGTACCATTTTAGTAGACATTAGCAGACAAGTACTTCACATTTTACTTGGCATTATTTTATTGCGTAAATAAACTATCGGATCTGGCTACAAAATAAATCAAATCCCTACTAACTTAAAGTAATATTTATTTATGGTACAAGCGTGTAAAGTCGGTGCTTACTGCCGAGGCACTATTGAGGCCCGAGCCGTGAGGCGAGGGTCTGAAGATAGCTGAGGATATTAGGTAATCATGAATGATGAAAGGAGGATAGGAATCGACCAAAGACGTACCAAAAGTAAGGCAACATAACTATGTTGCCTTATTTATTTCGTTATCAAAAAAAAACTATACTTTTAAAAACAAAGCAACTTAAAAAAATATATAACTCATTTGTGAATAAAAAGTGTCATTATTTGACTGATTTTGCACGAATAAGAGCCTCTTTATGAGCAAGTGTGTTGAAAAATAACATAAAGTACTTTACAATCGCTTAAAAATGCAAAAGTTATGTTAGTACAGTTACATGTTATAATTAAGCTTACATGAAATTATGTGAAACTCTTACATGGAGACTCTACCGAGTATAGTTTCACGTGTCAACCAATCGGTGGGGATATTTGATACAAATATCTACTTGTTTATTTTATAGGAATTCCCAGACACATTTCATTTGGAATTTCCACGTATGATAGACGAATTAATCAATTAGAACAACGTTCTTCCTTTTTTACAAACTTAATATTAAAGAATGACTAGATTAATATTGCTTAAATTTTCCACCATGTTGTAGTAGTTAATGTGGGTATAACAGCAAGATATTAGTTTTAACTATGGAACCGATAAAGATGTAAAGAATATTAAGAATAGCGAATAAAATCCCTGCTTACAGCCTTACTAATAAAAAATACCCACTGTGTATATTCTTGATATAACGAGTGTGAGGCATATTAATAATTTGTTATAACAAGAATATACACACACAGTGGGTATTTTTTATTGGTAAGGCTGTTAGTATCTACTTACTTATTTCAGGTTGGATTTATATAACTTACCTAAGTATTGATACATAATATCATATTTCTTCACTCTTCTGTTCGATTCTTTCTAACATATTTTATTCGTTGTTTTCGAATGCTTGGCAATCACAGATGATCTATGATCTGTAGAAACTAACATATTATTTTATTAGGTACTTCACAGTAGGTGATCATCACTCAATGTCAACTAAGTAAATACATACCTAAATAATAGACTTGCTTCAATCGTGTCCTTACGACACCTTGTTTGGTATAATTGTCTTTAAGTAGCCAATGTTATGTTACATACCACTTTATACATACTTACAGAAGCTTCTAGATTTGTTTTAACTACAAAGTGCACTGATACTTTTGTTCCCGGATATACTTAAAATGAGACCAATGACTTGCTAGGATTAGAGTAATTACTACTACACCTTCCGCACTACCTCACTTTCCGATATTAAGATATCTGATGAAATCGGATAATGATTAGAATTATCGTCTTAACTTAATTATTAGGATCCGATGGTCTCACACATTATCTAATTTCATCTGATAAATCGGATGTGAGTACTTAGTAAGTACTTGATAAGTACTGTAAGATTTTTTTGCCTTAAGTATATTTATATTAGTTTAGTTATGTTCAGCTTGCTGCCACATCTTGTTCGCCCTGGCCTCATCACCATTTTAGTAACAACGAATTTCTTATAAGTAATATGTTCTTATGTTCTCAACGGATGCCTTTACCCTATTAGGAAGCTATTTACCCAAGTAACATAAAGTTCTTGAATTAGTTAATCAGCAAGAAATATTAGCATTCATAATAGTAACTTGTTACTCTACAAAACAAATGTTATTCAATCTAAAAATACCGACAAAAACTAATTGATTAAGATAAACTTCAGGAAGTTAAAAAATCACGAAAAAACAAAGCAGACATTGTGAAACCACAATCGCGTGACAAAATTCAGTATTTTGTTCGCAAAACGAAATAGCCAAAAAATTATCATAAATCAATAGTTATGAAGGCAACTCGCGAAATAATATTCGGAAAAATTTGATTCCCTTAATGGTACCTACTCATTATTAGGTATTGCATTATTATACGGCGTTTGGTTATAACTTAATTTGTGATACAAAATATCCTTTAAGGTGGCCATTGACGAGTCATTTAAACAGATTAATGTAGACTAAAACTGTGGCGTCCCTCCAAAAGTTTTAAGCCAACTATATTTCCCCACTGGAATCTGGAATCGCTCCGGTGGATTGAAGACCAGTTTTGGTTGGACGCCCGTTCAACTGATCAATTCGACTGACTCAATGGCCACCTTTTACCTCATCATTTTGTTCCCACTGATTATATTTTTAGTTATTTGACTACCCAAGTAGAGCAGGCTGTTTCGATTCCAGTCTATAAATGTTTATATCAGTCTGGATGTGTGATTGAATTTGTATCACACCGATATGCGTAACATCTGAAAACAGCTACCGAACTTTACGAATATTATAGAGTACTTACCTAATTATGTTAACATAAGAAATATAGTGTTGTAAAATTGAGTTCAACAAAACGTTATTTTAATTCAAAGAATATACCTTCTTACTAGCGTATTTATTTGGGTGTTCCCAAGTTGATATACAAACATATATAAAGTTAATGTTATCTTATCTACATGGCAGTAGCTGCAGTGTAGAGTAAATCTCGCACTTGACCGAGTAAACTTATTTACTTTGATACAATCTTTACTTACCTGTTGTTATTTTAGTGGTGTCACCTACTTTTTTATTTATCTTTTGATTTCTACCGTTAAAAATATAAGGTTAAGTTTTTTTATTCACAGTTTGGTACCTACCTACTAAAATTTGATATCTACGTAATGCGATAGTAATTATAGCTACATCTGCTTACAAATAGAATGCCAGATTTTGATGAAATGTTGTCTGGGAGAAGAATTTTACACAACATAATATCAACATTGTAAAATGAAAACCGTAAAACTGGGAATGTTGACTGGTATTTGAATGAAATACCTGGATGTTCGAATCCTACTCGAGAGTGAAAATAAAGAAAACTATTTTCCTCGGCATTGCAACGAATAACTTAACAAGTAGTGTAATCTAGCGGGCGGTAGCAGAACTAATTTTGGTTTTTCTTTGATATTACTCTTACTAAAATGTTTTTTAATCGTAAAACAATTACAGCCTTACCAATAAAAAATACCCACTGTGTATATTCTTGATATAACGAATTATTAATATGCTTCACACTCGTTATATCAAGAATATACACAGTGGGTATTTTTTATTAGTAAGGCTGTTAATCAACTGGGTATATATTTTAAAATTTATAAATATTCATATTAATTCCTTAGGTATGTGATTCAAACAAACCGGACAGCAAGGCGACTGCTCCCCTGGCTATTGGTCTGACTGTGACTCTGGGTCATCTCCTCGCGGTCGACTACACCGGGTCTGCCATGAACCCCGCTCGCTCCTTCGGATCCGCCCTTGTAGCCAACGACTGGACTGACCATTGGGTAAGTTTTTTTTTTCTTGGCACCGCGCTATTTGTATTGCCATATAAATTGGTTAAGTTTGTATAGTCTAGTATACAACCAGCTTGTACGAGTATAAGTGCAAGACAAAAAAAACATACAATTTGTATATTATACAAAATTGAGTTTTTTTTATTTAAATTTAGAATATTATTTAAGACGTCTCTATAATGCCAGAGTGGTCATCATACCTACTGGTACTACCAACAAGGGTTAACGGGTTCGATTCCCGTGTAAGCATTTATGTCATTCACACGCACAATCACATTGTCTTGGTTAGGTATAGTAACTATGAATGTTGTATGCGTAGTTTCTGACACCGCGCCTTGGAGTTAGTAACTCTATTCACTGGGCTTATAAAACTCAGTTGGTGTCAGTTACTATATAAAGATGGGCATAAGTACCTTTTTACATACAACATAACATATTCATTCACTACATCATCTCATTATAGTAACTGACCCGACTAAGCTCGAAGCTTGTATCTAGGGTATCAGAAACTACGCACACACCCAGACTGAGACAAACATTTGTTGTTCACACAAACATTCACCCCGCACGGGGATCGAACCCGCAACCTTACAGATGGCAGTCCGGCATTGTGACCACTCTGCCATCGAGGTCGTCTCGTCAAGCAGTTGACCCTATTCCTTATCAAGAGTAATCATGAACCTTCCTTTCTTCCTGTGTACCAGATATACTGGGCGGGTCCAGTGGCGGGCGGAGTGGCCGCCGCCCTGCTCTACGTGCACGGGTTCTCCGCGCCCGCGACCGAGACCCCCACGAGGTACCGGCCCGTCGCCGCCGACGAGAAGGAGGTAACCAGAGTTTAGAACTAGGTAACGTAGGGCTCCTATAGACTAGCTTCCGTCATCGTAATGCCGCAGTTCACTAAGTATTAATAACAGCTTCTGTAAGTATGTTCTAACTCCTGCAGCGTATTGCGTAGCTGAGCATCTTGCTAAGTGTATAACAATTTATTTATAAAGGGTGTCCGGGCATCGATGTCGGATACTTTAAGGGTGTAAAATATGGTATTTTTTATCGACAAATCACGGTTCCAATTTTCACTAGCTACCTCCATTACAAAATGGCGGCCATTTTGTTTTTTTCAACTCGACGCGCGGGTGCTTGTACTGATTTAGTCATTGCTATCCATGTAAACGTCCTAGGAAGATAAAAGATGTCTCATTTGAAAGTAAATAATATAAGGTATTATTAAATGTAAGATTTTATTTCATATCTTAATTATAAAATAACAAAAAATCATTACAAAAATAAAAATCAATATTTTTTTTCAGACTTTTTCTGCATTTTTTTTATTTTTTGTTAAAATTTGACCTATTAACCTACATTTTTCATCTTGTTTTTTGATAGTACAGAATATTTACTTAAAAAAGAACCATACATCTTATAGCCGTATGAATGATAGTTCTAAAGTTAGGATGGTTTGAATATGATCCTTAGCCAAGAAAATCGTCTCGTATTGCGAGGAGTGCTCGACGTGCTCGTCCATGGGACTGCGTTGTTGGGATTATCTGACTCGGACTATTATTTAGTCCGTCTAAGTGAAGGTAATTGATCAAAAAATGCTACATTTTACTCCATATCTGTATCATAAAATAGTAAAAGAGGATGATAAAAACAAAAACCATTATGTGTTTTCGTATATTTTTTAGATTATTTGTCTTTTTCTTAAAAATTTATCCATTAGACTACATTTTTTTTGTTGTTTATAAATAGTACAGAATATTTACTCAAAAATAAGTCATGCATTTTATAGCCCTATGTATAATAGTTCAAAAGTTACGGAGGTTTGAATATGACCCTTAACCGTGAAAATCGCCTCGCATTCTCAGGATTACTCGTCCGTGGGACTGTATGGCTAAGGGTCATATTCAATCTGTTTAACCTTTTGAACTTCATAGATACCCTAAGTAAATGTGCTGTACTATCAAAAATAAAGAAAAAAGTAACTTAATGGTCATTTTTTAAGAAAATACAAATAATCTAAAAAATATACGAAAACACATAATGGTTTTTGTTTTTATCATCCTCTTTTGTTATTTTATGATAAAGATATGGAGTAAAATGTAGCATTTTTTGATCAATTGCCTTCACTTAGACGGACCAAATAATAGTCCGAGTCAGATAATCCCAACAACGCAGTCCCATGGACGAGCACGTCGAGCACTCCTCGCAATACGAGACGATTTTCTTGGCTAAGGATCATATTCAAACCATCGTAACTTTAGAACTATCATACATACGGCTATAAGATGTATGGTTCTTTTTTAAGTAAATATTCTGTACTATCAAAAAACAAGATAAAAAACGTAGGTTAATAGGTCAAATTTTAACAAAAAATAAAAAAAATGCAGAAAAAGTCTGAAAAAAATGATGATTTTTATTTTTGTAATGATTTTTTGTTATTTTATAATTAAGATATGAAATAAAATCTTACATTTAATAATACCCTATATTATTTACTTTCAAATGAGACATCTTTTATCTTCCTAGGACGTTTACATGGATAGCAATGACTAAATCAGTACAAGCACCCGCGCGTCAAGTTGAAAAAAACAAAATGGCCGCCATTTTGTAATGGAGGTAGCTAGTGAAAATTGGAACCGTGATTTGTCGATAAAAAATACCATATTTTACACCCTTAAAGTATCCGACATCGATGCCCGGACACCCTGTATAAGTAAGTTTATAATAATCGTATACTTGACTTAGTATTATGGTAAATACGTCTGCTAGCTTCTAAGTTCAAATTAATTGTGATAAAATTGGTGTCATAAGTAGGTACTTACTCGTATTTACTTTTGTTTGAATCCACTCATGTATTTAGATAAGCGCAGCTAAATATAGGTGTATCTAGAAGTAGAAGAAGATCATTCAAAAGGCTTGGACAACATATAACTTCAAGCTTTTATTCGAAACATAGATTCAATGCTTTTTAGTTTCTTACCTAGTTTTTAAACTCTTAAACCTCTCTTCTCTTTATAACTAACTTACTTACTACCTAACTTACTTCAAAATGAAGATAATCTTAAGATATTAATTATGGGTAGGATCATTTGAACGAATAATAATGGTGGATATCAAACGCATCCATAGAAACGTAGCATAGCTCTGGTGGAAAGGCCCCCATAATATTATGCAGACGAAAACCTAATCAATCTTCTTTTCAATAGATGCCTAATGCTGTAAGCTAGTGAACTGCTCTAACATTATAATTCGTATTAATACTATTTATAGATAATAATCCGTTAATTACAAGCGTACTGGACGCCTCGCACCCACCGCCTGGACTGTTGAGCAAGGCGTAAGCAACGTTACATTAATCACATCTTGAGCTTTGTACACCTTAACTAATAACTCGACTTAGATATAGGTTTGTTTCCCATGTATTATTAATACTTAAGTAGATGTAATCTTTTAATCTGTTAGTCAACATGAAGTTTTTAATTTCTAATTAAATCACACAGTCACTTATAAGTAGAATCTTTACTAGAAATCTTTGCACAATAGTTTGTAACACAACATGCATTTTTGTATGGTCAGATTTTGTATCTATATCTACTGAAGTCCCATGTACTGTAGCTAGTAGCTACATAAGTATCTTATTAATACCAAACCAAGTACTTAGGTCTTTCAAGTCACATAAGTACCTACATTTATTTTGGTGTAGTTTCTAGAACAATTTTCCTTACAACATTATCATCTTATTAACAAAATTACTATTTATATGCAGCTGAAGAGATTGGACGGTGGTAAGGCCGACGACTTGGCCTGAAGCCGCGAGTGGCGCGCCCCGCCGCGCCCCGCCGCCCTCCACCACCTCCCGCGCGACACAACCCGACCATATCGACACCCCGTGGACTGAACGCAGTGCATGGTACAGGGCCAACGTATGACGTCATTTGAATCTACCCACAGTTTATAGAGGGTCGATGGAGTCCGTCTATCTTTCCCTCTATATTACAATATACGATAAATGTGTTTTGAAAGGTGACTATTAAAACAGGAGCAATTTTCATATAAGTAGGTACTTAAACTGATTATAGCTTATTCATTCTTATTATTTGACATAGATTTAGCTTACACTTCTACATTTGTTTTCTATAAGTTAATGCATATCAAACTGTTCTTACAATATGCAACACCAAAGTTTTACTCAAATATACAGAGTGCTTTAAACCAATTCTCCCTGAAAGAAAATATTTCTAAATGGGAAAACGATTTTTTTTAATGGTTGTCTTGGCTAACACTGAATATCAAAGGAATTATATTATTTTAAGAACTATGATATTTTGCTCCTGTTTTAGTTTGTACCCTTTATCCTCTATGACGTTAATGAAATTATCTATCGAACAAAATGTATTTTAAAATAAATATTAGAATATAAAAAATGCAACTAAAATGTACAACAATATGATGCAAATAAGTAAGTACCTATATTTAATATAAGTTGTGTTATACGAAAAACAATGTTCTTAAGTAAAAAAAGTTTTATATAAATTTATATTAAATTAGTACCTAATACATATAATTATGTAGTACCTAGAAATGCACCTCACTAGCACTTTTACAATTTGAATATTTTTAAGAAATACGTTTGGTTGTTGAGCAAGTAATTAAAAGGAATTCACTACACTCAACTTGCAAAATTTTATGCATTCATAAAAAAACATCCATTAATATTTTATGAGTCTGATTCTATAACAATATAATGTTTACCAGTTTTTGTAAAATTTATTTTGAAAAACCCAGTGACATTCTCCCAATGTTTATGCACTTTTTAGATTAAAATATTTAAATTAAACAATTTGAAATTGAAATGTATGCTATAAAATAATAATTAAATTAAAATGTACCCAATCACCGAACCTATTTGACTCAATGTATTTCTTTAAACGTTTTGAACAAATTCCATAAGCTTTGATTTTAATTAATTCAACACACGAAAATTTGTCTTTTAAATTCAAAATAATCTCGAATAGAAATCAAAATATTATATTTTTCTATGTAAAATATATTTTTAAGTAAACTAAATACAACTTTATATCATAAAATAAAAGTGTTCATAAATTTTAACTTCTTGAATTACCTGTATGTCTAATTTGTGAATCAATTTGTGAATGTAAATTGTATGTAAGTTAAATTAATAAATGATATTATTTTATGAGATGCATATTATTTATTGAAATCTAAAGTATATTTGTAACACAATCTCTAAGACAGGTAGCTTGATCTTTGCGTTTGTGGTTTAGATATCGATTACGGACCACAATTCACTTAAAAGTTTATTCTAGCTATTGAGTTTCACACAACAACTGTGAACAATTATTGATTTTTATTTATTATTGTTTATAATGTGGCAAAAAATGATTATTTATTTCGTCATCCGGCCTTTTTTAATAACAATACCTGATACTTAAATAGGTACAGTTCCATCAGAATCTCGTGGTAAATAAGGAATAAAAATTTGTAACATCTAGTAAGAAAACGATCTCAAGAACATTATTAAGTATGTATATTCATTCATAACTACATCATCTCAATATAGTAACTGACCCCAACATTCTCCCAAATAAATAAAAAGGGGAAACCAAATAAAACCGTTTAAAAAAAGAATAAAACAACAAATATCACAAAATCATCTCTATGTATATTGTCAAGAATTCCAAACATTATTTTACAAAGTTTATGTAAAATCTTGTCAATGAACAAACTTATAAAAGTATTTTCACATTCATTATCGAAGTTGAGAATTCATGATCGACAAATATCGACCTGCGATATTTCACTGCTAAACTAAATATTTAGGTACGTAAGTATCCCTCACTGATGGATGATATTAGTACAGTGAGGAGAAATAAGCAAAATAGCCACGTTTTGGTGATGTCAATCCGGAGCCAAGTTAGACTTAACAATATAGGTCTGTAACCCAGTTTCAAAAGGTAATATGTGCATTGAACGAATGAATTTGAAAATTGACGAACTTTTCATTCCGTGACTGAACATAATGACTCGAGAAGAGAAAATTAATTAATCATTATTTTTTTTAACATAATCATTCACTACATCGTCTCATTATAGTAACTCACCCCTAACTAAGCTTTACATTATACAATGTTTGAATATTTTTATAAGTTTGTTTCATTTTTTTGCCTCGTCATTCATATTTGTTCATATATTTGGTTACATTTTACGTTGTTACTTCTTTACGAATTACAAAATTTTTTTCCTTGAATTTAAATAAGCTGCCAACCACAAAATATTACACATTTTTAAAAATCATCCTTAAGAATACGTGGTTTAGAATACAATATTGAATGGAAAATATATGTTTAATAAGTTGTTCTCATTGATCTTTTTTAGACAATTCTAGTATGTTCTTTGCAAAAGTTATATCCGTAACACATAATTCATAATTTTAACATATTGTACGAGAATGGATTGTTAATAAAGTAATCAGTAAAATATATAATATGAATTACTGTAGCAGCCTACTTATAACAACCGAAAGTCTAAGGATTTGAAAAATATGGCAGTACAGAGTGATTGCTTATAGAAACTGACATTGTTAAATGATATTATACAGTACTAGCTTTTGCCCGCGGCTTCGTTCGCGTGGAATAATGACTTCAAACAGAATTTGGGTATTTCCCCTTTTCTCCGCCTAGGGGGGAATTTCCAAAAACCCTCTCTTAGTGGTAGCCTAATCCCGCCAACATACACACGTGCCAAACAGCTCTCTACGACGAGTAGTTTCGGCTGTGCGTTGTCTGTCAGTCAGTCAGTACATCACTCAGTAACGGAAGAGTTATAATAAAATAAGATTGTAATTTCATAGTACACAGGTATATGCCGAAGTTATATGTTATTAATAAAGTTAATAATATCTTTGAGTTTCTTTAAGCAAACACCCTAAAAAGTACCTAATAATAAAAGTCAGTCAGTCTTAAACATACAGACTAGTAATTAGTAAATAAAACTAGAAAATTATGTTATTCATATAAACATTGAATTGTTCTATTCGATAATTATTTACAATTATTAACACATCTGTGGTTTTAAAAACACTCAGATTTTATATTTAATTTATTCGACAAAGACTAATCTTATTATATAAACAATCAGTGATTATCTGATTTTAATTCTAAGTGTTATTTTATTAAATACAGAAACCACAAAAAATATTCTTAAAAAAAAGTAAAAAATAAAAGGTACAAAATGATAAAATATTACTTAAGATTAAAATAATCGTAATACATAATCCAGTACCTAATTAAATTATTTATGTACTTACTTAAACATTTTGGTATATTTCGATATAATTTACGTACAAAAGATTAACTTATATGTAAGTAGACTTAAATTTAATATGTTACAAAAATTATAACTACAAAACAATATAAAATTACAAATTATCAAAATAATGTACACTTTTTTTAAATTAATTAAATGCAGTGTTAATACAAACAAAAGAGATAAATTTTGAGACTCACTCGATAGCACCACTCAATATCGCTTACATTGTTTTGATACTTGTGAAGTACGTAGTGGCGTAACTATAAGGGACTAGACACATTTGTTCAGCTCCGTTCAGCATTTGTCCATACAAAACAACGATTTTGTATGGAGACGATTCAGCTGAATGGATGCGTACGCGTCTCCATACAACAACAAAACAAACGCTGTAATAAATGTGTCTAGTCCCTAAGGTATCAAAAGGAGAAATGCCAAGGACCTCTAATCAAAAAGGTACTAAAACATTGTCTCTTGAACTCATTGCTTTGGGACTATTTGTCCATATCGGTCTTTACAATATGGATAGACAGACCCAACCCAAAGACCCATTCGGTTGGGTCTGTCTAACCCCAACGGATAAAGGGACCCAACCAGGTGAACGTTTCTTTATAGCCTATGCCATGGGCCCTTGGAGGACGAGGGGACCCAATCAAATATATCGTTTCTTAAACTCATTGGCTTGGGCCCATTTATATATATTGTTCTTTAAAATATACATAAAGGGATCCAACCTGACGAATGTCTCTTCTTTAGTATAAGAGTGTAGTATAGTTACGCTGCCATCAACTAAAACCTGTTTAAATTATTATTATAATGTAACATTATGACTTTTTATTATAATTTAAGATTAATGCGATATATTTTGCGAGTGAAGTCTTGAAGAACACAGCATTGCAACAATTTGACTAATGAATGTGATTTTTCATATAAATTTAAAACATTTTTGCTTGTCGTGAGGTATCCGCGTTTTGAATAGCACTGAGTCGGCTCTGAACTGTGTGTATAGCAGAGGCGTGTATCCCATTACCTGTTTAAAGTCAAGATTAAATTATTTAGCCATTTATTTATTATACACAATTTACAATCATTAAATAATAGTTTAATTATAGACAATTACATTTCTGAGCCGGATTGTACTCCAGACATATTGTGTAATTAAGAAAATGGAACGAAAAATCTTCAGTGTCCGAATTGTATTCCTGAACTAAAAGTCGTTTTATCGTATAACTTTTGCGATTTCCTTTATTGTTGAATTGTCATAAACCTGTTTATGTTTGTCAATTTTCCTAAAAACAAAATTTTTAGGTAATATTGAATCTCAATGAAATACAAAATCAAAAACATATTCCTTGTTATACACGAATAAGGAAGTAATTAACTAACATTACAAGTACATACCTGCGAGAAGAACTGTATACATTTATGTCTTTCACCAAAATGCGTTTCGTCTGACGACAGCGAGACAGGACAGCCGGGACATCGGAACGTCCACCTCGACGTCACCTAATATAAAACTTAATATGAGCATTGAGCATCACTTCATAATATTTTGATCAAATAAGTTACATAGTTTTAACCTCAAACAACAAAAAACCGGTGAACGGAAGTGCGAGTCGGACTCGCGCACGACGGGTACCATTTTTTTGATATCGAGTAAAAATAGGCAAAAAATATGGCGTTATTTGGTTGTACATGAGCGTATGAGTAATTTTTGATACATACACGTTGCTACAAGATAATCTGAAATAAAAATGAATCGCAAAATGTGTTGGTAAGCGCATAACTCAACAACGCCTGGACCAATTTGGCCAATTCTTTTTTTGTTGTGTTTGTTATTGTCAGGAGAAGGTTCTTATGTAAAAAAAATATGGAAAATCAATGGGAAAATTGGACCCGTGCGAAGCCGTGGTGGGCCGCTATATGATATATTTATAACTTACTTTAACAGGCGGTTTCCTAGTTATATGTGAAACTAGGAAGTTCATAGCAATGTCTTCACAGTTCATATATTCATCGACGTAATCCCGGATAGCTGAGGGTAGTATGCGCCAGTACGCCCACAGGTAATAGCGATGAATGAACGCAGCTCCCGTTAGTACCATACTCAACTCGCAACTACAATAGTAAATAAAATCAACATTTATTAATAATATATTAATAATAAATAATATATGGGTCGTATTTATTACATACCTATAGTTGGAGTTGTATAAGAAACCATTGTTGAAATTAACATCCCACGCGTGATATCGGCCCGGAAAACCCACTATGCGATCCCGTTGTTCGCGCCATACTCTGAAATACATTGAAGTTGAAGACACATAATTTATGAATAGGAGAAAAACCTATTATTAGTTTTTTTATAGAGCACAAAATGGTACCTAAACGCGAAGACGATTTCATCATGCCTGAGATGCGCGTCGTCGTCGACACAGAGCACGGCCTCGGTGTCGATGAGGTGGTACGGCAGGAACCGGTTATTGAGCGAGTTCCGCGCCGAGCGCACCACCGCCACCGGCGCGCCGCTCTCCGGCCACGACGACATCGACTTAGGCGCCGACGGGCCGTTCCACACCACTATCACCTGATGGATACAACAAACGAATCGTAATTACAAAACAATACGGCACAATAATGTTACATAAAGTAACTAAGTATATTATTATTAACCTTATTCAAATAGGGCAGACTCCTCAAGCGGGCGATGGCGGCGGCAAGCACGGCCTCCCGCTCGTACGTGAGGATGACGACGGTGAACTGCTCCCTCGGCCGGTCCCCGCCGAGCGCGGCGCTGAACTCGCGGCCCGCGCCGCCCGCGCCGGCGCCCAGCGGACGGAAGCCCGCCGCCGAGCCCACGAACCGCGCCTCCGACGACACCGCCGGGTCCCACGGCAGCTGCGGGAACAGCGCGAACGGCTCGCCCCAATCGTTCCACATCTCGTAGCCGTGCAGCAGCGCCACCGAGTAGTTGCGGCGGTACGCGGGGCTGGCGTACGGCGCCTCCATCGGGCCCAGCGTCTCCTCGGGCTCGGCGTCCACGGCGGGCGGGTCGAGGCGCGGCGGCGCGTACGAGTCGTTGAAGCCGGGCGGGCTGACCACGGGCGGCGCCGGCCGCGCCGGCAGCCCCAGCCGCGTGCGCAGCGCCGCCACCAGCGAGTCCACGCTCGCCTGCACCGAGCTGAGGTAGCGCTCCCACAGCAGGCGGCCCTGGCGGCGCATCACCAGCAGGTCGGCGTCGGCCAGCGCGCGCACCACGAAGTGCAGCTCGGGCACGCGCGCCGCCGGCAGCGCCAGCGCGGCGCGCCGCCAGTCCAGCACCTCGGCGTAGGGCAGGCGCAGGCGGTCGCCGCCCACCAGCACGGGGATGGCGCCCGAGCGCAGCGCCTCGTACACGCGCGCCTGCACCAGCGCGGTGGAGGCGTACGCGCGGTCGGCCGGCGCCAGCACCAGCGCGAACGTGGAGTCGTGCAGCAGCGCGCGCCGCGACCGGTCCGTGCCGCACAGCGCCCAGTCGCCGGCCGCGCGCACGCCGCGCCGCTCCACCGGCGGCGAGCACTCGAACTGCAGCAGGAACGAGTCCGCCGCGCTCGATGACGACACCATTTTTTGCAGCTGGCCTATTAGAGCCGCATTTCTCTCTTTGTCGGCCGCGTTGGGGGGCGATTGTGATCCCTGAAAACTGAATATTTCATCGATTTATATTCTATTAGAGACGTGCGAACATCGAAAAGTACAATTATAATGGGAATACCTGAGCAGATATCGTCTGCGAGCTGGTGCTATCGGTGCGCAATCGGCCCACACGTCGCCGCCCGGCGGGCCGAGAGCCGGGGGCGTCACTATATCGTATCCCTCCCGGAACTGTTCGTGCGTGAATGTAGACTGAGCTATTATGGCTCTTCCGATCGATGCTCCTTTAAAAGCGTCGCCGGAGCCGACTGATAGCTCTCTGCGAGCTAAATTTAATAAGACATGGTTCCTTCCGTCACCTCCCCAGTAAGGTAGAGCTTTTAGCGCTGTTTCATTTAAATATGATTTGTAAGACTCAGCCATCCTGCAACAATTCT
Organism: Timandra comae; assembly: GCA_958496195.1. Lineage (NCBI taxonomy): Eukaryota > Metazoa > Arthropoda > Insecta > Lepidoptera > Geometridae > Timandra > Timandra comae. The sequence goes on from OY292356.1 coordinate 7,144,001, forward strand.
AAATTGCTTATCTGTACAAAAACACAATATAATATATAAATACTTACTTTAAGGCAAATACTTACGATACACTTTTTTCTATAGGAAAAGCTTCACCAATGATTACTATATAAATGCATGCTTCATTTGGATTGTCAGTAAAATGAGGATTGTATCCTAGTGTTTGTTTAAGAGTAGTTTTTAAAAATCCGTCCACCTCAGCCCCAGAGAGCGGGGAATAAATATCAGGATCATAGAGATAAATAGGAAATCCTGAAGTAATAGAGCAACGAGAATGATCAAAACATGAGAACATTCGACAAAATGATTCATGATCAGATTTGATTGGTGGAAGTATTGGTGGTGGTTGGGACGGGAGAATTGGATCTGGTGGAGCAAGTTCTGGAGACTCTCGTCGAATGGCCTCAAGTTGAGCAAGACGAGCTTGATCAGCCGAGGCCCGTAACCGTTGCAGCTCAAAAGCAGCCCGCGCATGCTCCGCCTTAGCACTGTCCGCGCGAGAACTAGCTGCAGCTGCTTCTCGCTGTAATCTACCTCGTTTTGCTTCTAATTCCCGCAATTCAGTAGATACTGAAGCCTAGGAACATATTAAGTTACTAGTAGAGTAAATATCAAAAGTAATAAAAGATATATTAAAAGATATTATCAGTAATAAAATAAAAATTATGTTTTATTTACAGATATGACTAAAATGTGCATTATAGGTAGGTATTGCAATAAGGTGACTCGGAGTGGGAAGTGGCAAAGGAGCTTAGCACTATTTGTACTTATAAAATACACACCTTAATTCTCAACATTTCTTCAATCCTTATTTTAAGGTCAGCTGCATCCATAGTAGATATGTCTCCAAACGTATCCAGACTGTGTTGAATTGGATGTAAAGAACCTGACATTGTTTCATACTGAAAAATGTTTATTGATACAAAAAATACTTTCCACTATAGAATAGAAGATATAAGATGATAAGAACACGTTTGGATAGTGAGCAGTAGAACTAGAAACTAACAAAATCATACTTTACAAACATGGAAAGACCAAATAGACAGTCATTGTGAGTCTATATAATATGAATTTCATTTAAAGTGAACTTAGATTATACTTCATTTAAATTAATATAACATACCTTGGGCAAGTAATAATGTGTAGAAATTGTTATTACAATAAGAATCAAAGGAACCAGAAGTAATAAACGAGATAGTTTGAGATGTTGTCCAAGCCAGAAGCATATTCGCTCGTAAAAAATCATTTTCATGAATAGTCCACCTCTTCAAACCACTTCAGAAACGTGTATGTAAACTGGCATAACACAGTCAAATTATTAAAACACATGAATCTATAATAAATATTTTTAATTAATTAAAATTCAAATCATAAAATTTTCTCTCAATACATTTGTTGATTTTTTCAACACAATCCGAATTCCGATCCGATCCGATTTGCATTTGATTTTGACTGCTGTAAATGTTGACATTGACAACAATATAACTTGTTTATAATTAATAAACTGTTGTCAATGTCAACATTATAATATTCCACATGTGTGGAATTATATGTACAAAATTGATAACTTAGATATAAAATTTACTTTTGCTCGTGGCTCCTTCTCATAAGTAGTTTGAAGCGAAGTTTATTTTCAGAAATGCCTATTCCTACCAAAGTTCAAATCGGAGGTTCGCTATGCAGTGGTTACTATAGCAACACTATAAGATAATACAGGGTGTGTTATTTTTATTCCCGCTTGGCGTAACGAAATATGAGAGTGACTTATCAAAGCGAAATATTTTTCAAAAATTAAACAATAACGTTAATTTTTTTATCAAAATCAGCTTCGCTCCTGCTTTTTAATGCATTCTTTATACACACGCCCGAAATTAATAATGTAACACCTAGGACGATGTAACACCATTCTCTCAAGTATCTTGCAATCATTGGACGCAATATTTAGCTAACCTTGCGATATGTTCATAAAGCGTGTAGGTATAAAGTATAATGATTCGTGGAAAATAAAATATTGTTGAAATAAAATAAACATTATGTATAAGTATTAAAATAACGAACTTTATTAAACTTAACCAAGACATTTTAAACTATGTACTTATCAAAAAAAATTGCAAAACCTTCGTACTTACATAATAATGTTTTTAAAATAATTTTACACAAAATAGTTTTGTCTAGAGCTAATTACTTATAAGTAATTAAAAATATGACGACCAAACTCAAAATTGCAATGCAACGACAAATCGTAAAAAAAAGTGCAATCGAATCGCCGATCGCAATTATTTACATGGTGCGCGATGAAAATCATTAATTCTATCGCATACACATTTTTCTACGATTTGCGTTGCGAATTACGATATTAAATCAAAGGGAAGAAAAATTAGCGTGAGGCTCTAGGAATTCCCGTTTTGGTTTTAAGAATGGATGGACGCCGCTGTCCACCTGATACTTATAAAATTTATGTTACAACAATTCAACTTGTAATATTTTTTAAATTATACAGAATCTTGAGCGATAACAATACAATATTCTGAATATTCCATTAATGTATAAACCTATGAAAAAAGAACAAAAATATAAGGAAGTACTTAAGTAATACCTATGTTCCTATAAAGGGTGATATCGACCATATTAAAAGAAACAGCTGGAAGAGGTAAATTATATGAGTATTATATATAAAAACAGAACTTATAAAATTCAAGGTATTAACCAACATTTACAGCGCATTTATTTTTGTTGTCGCCACCCTATACGAATAATTTAAAAGTACTTACACATGTATTATTTACAAATAAAATATAACAGAAACAGCTATAGGTTGTAACAGTAGCATTAACTTCAGTACACAAAATAATACATAGACAATCGGTTTCTATAAAATTGTAACTTCGGTACGAATAACAACTCATTAAAAATACGCGAGAAATTCCCATAAAAAGACGAATCTATAAACTTTTGTGCATAGAACTAACTACTCACTGAAATGCAGGTAGTATATTCCGACAATCTCTTAACTTTTTAACAAACTTCTTAGAATATGTTTAATCTAAGTTAACAAAATAATAGGTAGTAGTTACTTATACTTATTTATTCTCCGTTAATTGCCATTTTGATCTACTATGAGCTCTTTACAAATCGTCATTATTTCATATTTCCCTGAACATGTTTCTTCATGGCCATCCTTATTAAGCGTTTGTGTATTAAAGTATAACTCGCATTTATTACATTCAAATGCTTTACAATCATTTATGTTATTAACATTACAACCACCAAAATGTTCATACGCACGAGTTTCGTCTTCAAAATGTGAATTACATTTCGAACATCTATAGAGAGTATTGATGTCAGTGTCGTTAATAACATTTACCATTTCAACAATATAATATTTGTTAGATTTACATTTATTTCCATGATGATTTAATAAATGAGAGAATAATTCTGTAGGAGTAAAAATTAAATCACATTTCGCACAATTTTGCTTGCATATTTTGCTTTTTATGTTACAATTGTTAGTGTGTTTTACAACTTCAGATTTTTCCATGTAATGTAAACCACATTTTTTACATCTAAAAAGTACAATAGGATTAACATTTTCTTTATTCGTAGCGATATTTTCTTCGCTAGGCATTATTTTTTGCACATCTTCGTTTGCCTTTTGTACATCTGTTTCAACATTATCATGAGATATTGGATTGATAGTTACATCATCCTCATTTTCTTCCGATAAATCAAATGTCAACAAATTCATATTCTCTATTTTGAATTCCGGATCTACTTTATGCGTTTTAAGATGAGGACTATACGCTTTGGACGTAAAATATAAATGACATTCGGGGCATTGACTTCTGTTCGTACCAAATATACACACATGCTTGGAAACATATACAAAGTTTTTAACACATATCTCACAATGTTTACATCTGTATAAAGTGTAATCATATACCATTCCATAAAAGTTAGATCCCACTTTTTCTTCCTCTTCTCGTTTTTCTTTGTGACCAAATAAAATAACTTTCATATTTTTGGAAGTATAGTTGATTATATTTTTATGCTTCTCAACATGCTCACCATAATCAGTTTTAAGAAATAGCAAATCACATTTCGGACATCTTAGCAAAACGTTTCTATTACACTCATGATCCTTGCTAGATTTTTCAATCACAACATAGCAGATTCTACATTGGAATAAAATAAATATATTAGTTTTACTGAGTATTTGTTTAATATAACTTTTATCTTCTGTTTTGTTAAACACAACAATATTTAACGTTTTGACATTCACATTGGCATTATTACTATGAATCAGTTCGTGTTTAACTCGTGAATTATTTGAAATCAGTGGTAGACCACATTTTGTACAAGGATATTTTCTAATTTTATCAGTTTTACATCCCATATGTTTATAAATATAGTCAGGGTCTATAAAATTTCCACATAAATAACATTTATATACGGTCAATTTCGGTGGACCACTTTGCACAACATGCAGAACAACTCTGTGTTCATAACGATATATGGATTCGCCAATAAGTTTACTCACGATGTCTTTACTTAAAGTACCAAAAACATGCTCGATCCAAACTTTATTATCGGAAGTAAAGTATGTTGGGTCAATATACAAAATTTTGAAACTGGTTGCATGAAAATTTTGATGACTTTCATATGAATTGTCATCAAATTGAAAGGAACATATATTACAAATTATATTTTTTTTTCTATTTGCTTGTATTTTAGAAGCACTATTATAATGTGTTTGACAATGTTCGATCAATTTGTCATAGACATCGACAGTAATAAAACAATTTTTACATGAATATAAAACTCCAAATGGCCCTTCAGCTGTATTTACAATATTGTTAATATTGTTAACAACTACAGGCTCTTGTTGCCTTTTTAAATCCTTAGGTTCCACTTCTGATTGTGATTCACTTTCGATATGTATAATATCATCGTCAAGACCCTTATCATGATCTTTTTTGTCATTTGTGCAGGTTTTTTTTTTCTGTGCAGACTTTGTAGCAACTTTCATAGAATATGTATGATAGTACATGTGCAATTTATGAGCCGATTCCGATAACTTAATATGACATACATCGCACTTCAAATATTTCAATTCATTGCAAAAATGGTTGCGCACTGCAATTTTGTTCGTAAAATATACGTCGCAGTTATCACAACGTGGATATTCTGGTATAGGAGGGTTGATTAAGTTGCCTTGAAGGTCATAAAACTTAAAATTTTGTATGCATAAGCTTTTGTCCGTTTTGTGATATTTTTTATGAACACCTAAGGTTTTATTCGTTAATACAAGGCCACATAGATTACATACATGTTTTGTAATATCGGAACATCGGGATTGAATGTGAGCTTTACGCGAAAGACCTACATGACTTAAAAAACATTTACAAGTAGGACAATAGGTTAAACAATTATGATGCTCATGTAGTCGTTTAACTGGAGTTCTCACAATGTCAACCATCTGTTTTCGTTGTTCCAAATCTTGTTTATTTGAAATGATATCACACACTATTATATTAAAGTCACTTGCACACTTATTTGCTTCATGCTCACTTGCATGATGTTTAAATTCCATTTCATCAATAAGAATATCGCAAACTGTACAGTATGTTACTCCAGTGCACACATCCTGCTCACACGTATCATAATGTTCAAAATACTGGCTTTCATTGAAGTGTATAGCACATTTAGTACATTTAAAAAGAAGATTGGCATACTCATTTTCATCAATGTCGTAAATCATAATATTATTATCAATGGTGTGTTGTTTTAAATGCATCTTAGCATCTACTTCTTTGAAGATACGTTGACAATGGCACTTCCAATTTATTAACATTTCCATGTGACCTTTATGGTCTTGAGCAAGTTTTGCTGACAAAAAATGTATATCGCATTTATTACATTTATAAGCTACATTATTAAAAGCATATGCAACTTTTTCCTCAGTTTCAAGTGTATCATTAATTTCATTCTTTTTAATTTTTTTGTACAACAAATCTGCATGATATTTATAGATATGTAAATTGTGGGCAGAAACGTTTATACTTTTCGATGGACAATATCTACACTGTGGACTAAACGACTCCTTTACCATTTTTAATGTTTTAGTGGTGTTATGTTTTAAAACTAAATGATTGTAGAAAGATTTTATAGATTCGAAATAGTATGTACAAATAGGACATACAAATACTTTTTTATTTTTTTTGGATTTTACATTTTCTTTAGTATCTGGAGTAAAATCATTTGTATTATTTTTTTTCACAGTAGCTCGAGGTGGTCGAGTTGCTTTGTTTGATATATCCTTGTTTTTTGTGTCACTGTCTTTGGGTACTTGACATGAATCAGCCTTCTGATGCATGTCCTCCTTAGCTATGATTTCATTTTCTAGCTCGTCAATATCCATACTTTCCGATTCGTTCAAACCATCATCACCATGAACACTAGTATCATTATCACCATCAACAATACTATCATTATTAACATCATCATTACTTTCATCATTGTCATGAATTATGTGTTCATTATCTTTGTTACTGGATGTTTCATTACTTTTTTGGAATTTCTTAGGATCAAGGTGTTCATATACATGTTCAATAAGAGATTTAGCATCTGGGAACATCTTTTTACAGTGGAAACATTCTCTATTCGATTCATTTTTTGATTTCCTTTCCGACACAGATTTGTGTTTGGAAGTAGAAGCTTCTATTATTTCTTTACTATCTTTATAGTTAACTTTAATTTTATGAATTTCCTTGTAATGACCAATGAGAATTACAATAGAACTGAAGTTTTTATTGCAAATGCTACATTTATTAATCTTTGATTTTCGCTTTGTATGCTCGTATTTATTTTCAGTTGTTTCTATAGTTTCATCATTTAAAATAACTTCATTAATTTTGTTTATAGATTCTTTTAACTTCAAATTATCGTGTTTCTTGACATTCTTCAAAGGTATATTTTCTTTATGGTGCATTTCATTATGTCTTTGTAAAGCTTTTTCAGAAGAATATTTGAAATTACATTTTGTACATTCATTTTCATTTTCTATATTTTTTTTATTTTCTTTTGGTACCCTTTGCCTTAGAGTTCGAATGTTATCTGATGGTAATGGACTTGAATTTCTGAGTTCAATTCTTTTAATTTTATCTTTATTATGAGTAGATGATGGTTTAGACTGTTTTACAAATTTTACTTTTTTATTGTGCGTTTTTTTATAATGTCTATACAAATTACCTTTACATGAATAACTATTCCCACAGATATTACATTTATTTAAGTTTGACATAGTAGATTTTTTCACATTCGCAATTTGCCTTTTTTCCTCACAAATCTTTTCTTTAGATTCTTGTGGAGTGCTTCTTGTTTTCATTACATTAAATGGTTCAGTTTCTGGTTCAAATTCAAGTTTATCGACAATTGAAACCTTTTTGTTTTTGTGAATGGTTCTCATATGTCTACTTAAATTTGCAGGGTTATGTAAATTACACTTACAAATTTTACACTGCCTACTTAATGATGGTTTGTTTGATATGTCAGACTTTGTATCATTTTGCTTTATAGATGTAGTTATCTTGGTATGCATTTGTTTTTTATGTCTATACAAACAACTTGGTCTTGGAAATAATATCAAACAAATGTTACAAAATCTCTTGTTTCTCTCCAAATAGAGTTGAAGATCTTGAAGAACAATTTTTGGAACTTTGACCAATTTGCTTTTAATTAATTTGTCCTTTAGTTCATTAGATGTGTTTGGTTTAGAGCCTAATATTATTTTATTACCATATACAATGGTTTGATCCGAATTTTGTGATGCAGTATGTGATGGTATATCACTGTCCATAGAGTCATCTTGTTCAATGGCAAGTGGTTCACGCTGTGATACAGATGCTGCAAAACAATTTAATTAAACATGCAGTACACCAATATTATTATTGTTGATTTATTATATGATTGTACTCTTAAAAAATGTGTATCATTTAATTAACAATGTGTTTTTGACCGAGCAAGTGAAGAATCAACATTTCAACAATTGTCCCGAGTTTAGTTTTGTTGGATTGGATCTCTGATTCACTTTTTAGGTCAGTTCAGAGCTAGACACTATATTTTTTGGATGGGATTTTTACATACCTTCATCAAAATATTGAGTTATTTCTTTTTTGATTACAGACAAATCAGGAAACAATTGCTGTATATGAGGATTGTCAAGAACATCATGCTCTTCAATATCTATATCGTCAGCCATACTTGATTCTGCAAAACAATATTTAGGTAGATAATATTTCAATAAGTACCATAAATTAAAGTTAGACTTACCTACAAATAAATTAAATTTACAGTAAGTTCTGTGAATTAGCAGTAAAGTACTTAAGTTTTCTAGCCCAAAGCATAGGGCTAGAAACTTTCTATCTTATAAATATTTTGCATAAATTTAACGCGGGCAAGATCGCGGGGCACAGCTAGTACTTCGTAAACTCTATAGTACATACATACCTAATATTAATTAGTAAATAAGTACCTACATAGCTAACATAAACTTATTTCAAATGTATTTAGTTGTACAATATAAGTCGGTCCTATTTAGTGTTAAAGAAAATGAAAAATTATAACTGTTTTGTATCTAGATTTATAGGATATTTATAACGTACCTTTAAATGTATTTCTTATATCAGCTGATGCGGCACTCCATTATTAAAAATAAAATAGAGCTTATGAAATTCCAATGCGCTTTGCTTTGAAGGAAGACAAAATAAATGTTGATTGATACAATACAAACAAAATAAATGTGTTCCTGCCGAACTGACTTCCATCCAATTCCAAGTTATAGTCCGTCTAAAAAGAGTAGAAACTAATGTTTGTGGAACTAACTATATTCTGTGGCTGGCAACACTTCATTAAAAGTCAATCTTGTCAGTAATAGTGCGTGTGAATGGTTTTGATACTTAACGATACAATTATTATTTTCAGGTAAATCCGGGAACATAAATAAAATAATCTATTCCTGTGGCAAGTTTCATCTAAATCCGTTAAGTGGTTTTTGCATGAAAGAAACATTTCGTCCATCCACAATCCTTCTCCTCACAATCTTCCGCATTTATAATAAAATTTATTAATAGGATTTAACCACAAGTTGTGACGTAAGGTGGTTATGTGAAGTATTAAGTTAGCTTAGAATCATCACAAAATGTTAAATGCCAATAATACAATAAATAATTAGCAAGTATCAAAACCAGTAATTATGTAGTATGGGGGATACCAGTAAATCGATAGTGGCGGCTTAATTTTTTGTCTCTTTTTAGACGGACTATATATTTGGGATTTGATTTTAGATTACATTTGGGATAAGATTTGGGGTCTAATCACTAATGTTTTGTCGCCATTTTACTTAGTATTCTGTCAATGCTAGCAGTTAAGCAATAGATTTATTACATGAATATGATTATTATGATAAATGGATATTAAACGCATCCGTATTTATGTATAGCTCAGGTGGAAAGGCACCCACACCCTTTCTTGTAAAGACTTCCAAAACCAAAAGTCGGCACTCGGCAGGAACACACCCATTGACAATGACAGACATGACATGACAACAGACAAACTGGCTTTTTCCTGGCTCCGGCAGACCCAAAACGTTATTCCAAATAATTCCAATCCAAGTCAAGTCATTCAATCGAAATAGAAAGAAGTTTGAAAATGGTTAAAAAACTTTTTATTTAATTACTATTAAACTTTGTTTTTGCTGGAGTAATCCAGCAAAAACAAAGTCTATGGTTGCGGTATCGATATCCAAGTGGGTGGGATGGAAATTCAGTCAATGGCAGGGAAGTGTCTCTGCTCTGCATGGTCTCTGCTCTGCCCTTTTGGTTGGACTGAACTGAATGTAAACGGGGTATAAAACAATTATTATTTTATAATGGCAAATAACCAAAAATCTTTTTTCATTCACTCACTCATTCACTCCACCTCACTTCACAGCTGATCAAATGTCAAGAAAATGGAGTTTTGTTACGCATTTTACTCTTTCAGAATAGAAAAATATTAATAATGAAGTCAATTAATACAAATATTAAAACCAGCCTAAGCTAGAATGGATAATACAAGTCCATTTCAGCCTTGGGCAAGTGATGATAGTGCGAAAAATGTAAAACCCGAAAGAGATGTAGTAGATGACGCGAAACTTCATACAGAAAATGTCAATCATCCAAAACATAGGCAAACTGCGTCTTACGATAAAGAGAGTGTCGTTGTTCCATCTAATACTCCTGGAACTTCAAGTTCCACGGGCTCCGCCCCGGAGCCCGGCCGAAGTAAGGAGTCCAAAATGGACTCTAACAAAATAACATCTATGCAACAAATTGTAGAGAACACCCTCAGGTAATCTGCTTATATACTAGTCTGTTCAGCTGTACTGTTATCAAATTAACCATTCATACGGTTTGTTCATTTTGATTATGCCTTAATTACATTTTAATGTCATAAATTAATAATAAATACTCAATAATACATAGTCTAATGATATTATTTACTACTACTATTATGTGCTATTTTATGCATATCATAATTTAATATACATGTATGTATTACATTCATCCTGCTTATAATCAACATAATCAGTAACAAATGTAGTGATCATATAGTAATGATATTGTATTATTGCAGTCAAGATGGCCGGCAGCGTGTGGCACAGCTGTTGGAAGCTGTAGAAGCTCTGAGTGGAGCGGAGAGACTCTTGTTGTACCTGAGATTACCTACTGGTGTACCTCCACACGATCCACTCAAACAACCTATCAATCCCTTGGGGTCTAGGTATGCCAAGCAATGTTTGTATGTATTCATAATATTTCATTACTAGCTATTGTATTAAAACCTATTGTTATTCAGTTAATAATTTTATATATTCTAACAAAATTCTAATGATTCTTATTTTACTGATTTGTCTTCACTGACAATCTTCCCAATAACATTTCATTTAATATGTGTTTTAAAATGAGTATTGTTATTTTACTGCCTTTTTCCATTTCTTGTTAGGGCTGAACTACAACAAACAGTTATTTGGATACAAACTCATTTAGAAGTGGACCCGGACGTCTCTTTGCCAAAACAAGATGTTTATGATGAATATATGTAAGTAGGTTTTATATTTATATTATTTGTAATGTTCAATCATGTAGCTTAAATAAATATTCTGTGTGTTAAAATGACCCTGAAGGTAGAATAATATTTACTGTGGAATAAATATATTTATATTTTTTTCTTTAACCTATACTGTCCCACTGCTGGGCAAAGGTCTCCCCTGTTGGAAAACAGGGGAGACCTGCAATACTTGGAAAAGTATTGCAGGATTTTTTTTGTATAATAAATGTTTATTTTTTTCTAAACAGTGCACACTGCATGAGTAACAACATGAAACCACTTTCAACAGCTGATTTTGGGAAAGTGATGAAGCAAGTTTATCCCAGTGTTAGGCCACGACGTCTCGGGACTCGCGGTAATTCCAGGTATGTATCTTATTTATTTATTTTATATTTTGTATTGTGTACATAATATAACCATTTTTGAAAGAAAATAAACATTTTCTTATTTGTCAGTCTACTCACATACCTACTTAGATATTATGTTAGGTTGCTAAAATAGTACGGAGAAAATAAAATTATTAAAAATAAAAATTTATTTAATATTTCTAAATTGTTAAAACCATGAGGGTAAAACTGCATACAGCTAAAGCCCTGCGTAAATTATAATGCGTCCCGCTCGCACGGATGCAATGGCGACCGGGACGCAGTATAATTTACGCAGGTGCGACAGAGATAGATAGCTACAGGTCAACGTACAATATTCTCTGTGAATTACGACCATGCTATAGTAATGCAATTTGGTATTTCTCTCACTACTAATTCACTTACAATAATAGAGGTTTTTATATAGGTTCTATTATAATTTTTTCTACTGAACAGATTTGACTAAAAGATTAAATCAGTGTGTGAATTCCCACTTGTATTTCCTTAATAACTTACAACTTTTTCCTATAAAACGATTTAGTGGTAATAACTTAATAGATTAAAAAGATAATGTTTTTCTTTTCTCTTAAATGACCCACAGTTTCTGACTTCGGTATTTATGCGGATAAAATCGCGGGACACAGCTAGTAATTAACATAGTCTTCCAATGATTGTCACCCCTTTCATTTACAGAAATTTATATTAATTTCCATAAGTACGTATATTTTTTTCGATACAAATACAAACGAAGTCGTCAAATAAACTAGTATCTGAATTTTATAAAATAAAATACGCTAAGATAACAAATTGGTAGTGTGCACTTCGCTTTATCACTGGACTGACGTATAACGTGAGATTTAAACTTACGATTACTGATAATATTTATGATAGATTACTTATCAACGTGGTGTCCAACGTTTATAATTAACCAAAAGTGTAAATTTTAATTGTAGGTAATTAAATATAAAAAATTGGAACAGATTATTTATACTTATTATATTTACCTGGCTTTATCATCACTTATTTTATCTTTAAAACTACGCAACGGATTTTGATGTGGTTTGTTTTAATAGATAGAGTGATAATTGTATCCCCATATTCCTACGGGAACGGGAACTACGCGGGTGAAACCGTGGGGTGCCACTAGTATTATAATAGAGAAATGACCAAAAGTTTTGTTGTAATAAAAAAATAGTACTAAGTATACAAACTGAGGGTAGGCTCGAACCCCTCGGTGGGGACACGTGAGCTGATAATGATGATGATACAAACATAACTGGAATAGATTAGGTGCCTAGGTTTATCTATTGCATTGTTCGAATGACTGTTAGACATTGTGGTATCGAATACTAAGTAGGTAGCTTATAAATTACAGTGTTATTTAAACCAATGCAATATAATATTTATTATAATGGTTATCAATTAACTGAGTCATACTCTGGTCACATATGTTGGACACTATGTGTAAATCCATCACTATAAGTAGATCTCCTAAGTCTTGCTTAAATTAAATGATTATTTATTAATCTACTAGCGGCGCCCTGCGGTTTCACCCGCGTAGTTCCCGTTCCCGTAGGAATATGGGGATAAAATTATGCTGAAAACCTTCCCATTGAATCACTATCTAATAAAACAAACCGCATCAAAATCCGTTACGTATTTTTAAAGATCTAAGCATACATAGGGGCATAAGGACATAGGAACAGAGAAAGCGACTTTGTTTTATACTATGTAGTGATTAAAAGGAACTATTATAATAGGTCTTATGAGTTCCTTAGTGAACGCGATAAATTGTACTTATCGTATCATGCTTATAAGTTGATTTCTTCCGTTTTGGTCTGTCGTGCATAGACCATTATAAATTGCAAAGGAGTGGGCGGAAATCTAGTATTAATTATATTATTATCCATATCCTTTGTATGAATTGAGATTGATATTATAAACGCGAAAACGTCTCTGTTACTCAATCATCCATCATGAAATTTTGCATGTACGTTAGAGGTCCTTTAATGAATGCAGGATAGTTCTAGGTGATCCATAAACTTCCATGAGATCCGTATAAACGAAAATACTAATAGCTAAAACCATGGAGGATAGCAAGTCTCATATAAGTACTCATCTTAAGCGGTGGATAACGGCATTGGGTTCCATCTATGGAGTATTTGAAATTGAAATCTTCATAATTCTAAGCTGACCTATTGTATTATGTAACAATACAATAACAATATTGTGTATAGGTTTTTTAAATGACATTATCATGCAATGTTTTATCAATCACTTATCAAGTTATCATATAAATACGAACACGTTGAATCATTACTTAAACTTGTCTGAAAGTCATACTTGCCTATTTTGAACAATGTTCCGGCAGTAAATATCGTCGACTAGTTTTACACAACCAAAAATGGAATGTGTTTTCAGGGTATACGAGTATTATAATGTATTCACGTTTATTTACTTAACTAGTACCTACATAAAGTTATTCTACCATAACTTCTAAATGCCTGATCGGATTTCTACAGTAAATGTAGATTTTACAAGGCACGACTACTAGAAGTACGCTACCCAAAGAGCGATACGACTGGATACGACTTATGGGTAAACTATTTGTTAGACTTTTAAGGGCTCCGTAAGTACACGTAACGACTGTCGATGATATTAGGCATTAGGTCGTCTATCGGGATTAACGGCTTAACGTGCCCTTCACAAAACGCTACTGAAATAAAGCCACTTCGGTATCAATCATCACCAGTATAGCCAGATAAGCTAGACGTTACTTTGCTCTTCGAAGCGCAAGTAATTCGCGGCCCGCACTGGGCTATGAGCGCTTCTAAAGAAATAGGTATTTTACCGATATAAAAAAGGCATAAGTAATCGAATATTCGCTTTACCCTTCTATATCTCGTTAAGCTAGAAGCCCATTAGCATGACTCGAGTCATAGTAAATTTATGAAATCGATAGAATCGTGGCCCGCCACGAAACTACATACCTACCTATGTACACAAAATTGTGTTGTCTTTAGAGAAACCAATAAATTAATTTTCAACCAAATCATTATCATTTGTCACATAATGCTTTCATTTCTTAGACATCCAAATTTTATCGCGAACGTTTTGAACTTGGTGTTATCAATAACTTTATTGTAACAGTATTATAATTGGTATATAAGTACTAACGTGCATTGATAACTATGTATATTATTATATTCCGGGTCACTGAGATTTAAATAGATCATTGTACTACTTAATTTCAATAATTTAGGAGGCACGAGTAGGAAGTAGGATGATCGGAATCTCATATAATATTGTGAATGAATGTTGTTTTTTTCTTATATAAGTATGTCTTTCGATTCTTGGCTAGCATTATTTTTTAATCTTACGATTCATAGATTTGTTCATAGTTTTCATTAAAATGGGACACTTAATTGATATTTTTTTGCTATTCCTTACATTTACTGAATTGGTGCATAAAATACTCTATTTTACTACAAAACATTTTTATTTTTTTTCAATTTCCTGTAATCTGGCATTTCCAATTACAATTTATTCCAAAACAATTAATCAAGTTACTCAATCACAATTTGCAAATTAGGTTTATATTGAATTAAATTAATTGAAGATTAGATTTTTATTGTAGTTGTTAGTGATGCCAATTATATTATTTCTATAAATATACTACTACAGTACCTACTAAAATATACAATGAACTCGTAAATATATCTTATTTATTGAATTAAATATGAGTTTCAATTTATTAAATAACGATTGCGGTTCAAGAGACATTAGTTCGATCATGATATGCATTTATATTGTCATGCATTAAATATTCATATTAAATCTTACCCTACCATGTTTTTATGCAGCTGATTCGCTGATGATGGAATATATTAAATGGGTGTAAACTGTCTGTATACTCATTCCAGTTATCAAAGTAATTATGATTGTCTTCAGATATTGCTATGCTGGTCTTCGTAAGAAAATCAAGTTGGAGGTGCCGCAGTTACCTGATTTGGGTGATTCTATGAAGGTTTGTTATATGTTACTAAATATTAAAAAGTGGCTGTCTTTTTGTTTCCTCATTTGTTTAAAGGCGTTTATCTCGAGAGCTAAGATTTGTAAAATCTCTTGTATTTATTAGATTGTCTGTTTACATCTCTAGTATTAATTAATTAAATAAAAGAAGTCTCTCAGTAAAAAACAACGTACGAACAGGTTATTAGGTTAACTTTAATAACATGATTCGTTTTTATTATAGGAACCGAACGTAGCGGGAAAAGAAACTGAAAGAGTAATATGTGATTGGGCCGAAGCGAAACTTGGTAAGATGTTTTCTAGAACCTTTTATTATGTAGGTATTTTATACTTTTCTTAAAAATCTTAAAAGTAGACGTGTATTGCCATAACATTTTGTTTTAAAATGTTTTATTTTTGGTAATGTTATAAATATTTTTATCAGGCCTAAAATTTGTCAATATCTCGGAATTAGCGAGACACCTAATGACGGCCGGCACGCAGCACACCGCCCCCGGGCCAGCCAGCGCCTCGCCGCCACCACACGCTTCAGCACACGGTAATATTCCTTCAAAATACTAATATAAATACTTTTACTCATTATAAGGTGTTTATATCAAAACTCTATTAATTTTCAGCCCTCACGGATGAAGCGGCTAACCGGCAACTGATAAAGCATCTCAAGAGAAAAATACAGGTAGAGAACACATTTTTATTCTGTTAAATATAAACCTATTAATTAGTTTTACAAGGTGTTTACTAATTTTTCTAAATACCCTTTTATAGACTCAAGGAACACCGGGTCGCCCCAAGAAGAACAAAGCGCAAGAGATGACGGGAGAGTCCCCGCCCGCAGCGTCGACATCGTACGTGAGCCACCACCCGGCGCTGAAGCACGAGGGCGAGGGCGTGGCGGAGGGCGCGTACGGGTACCAGCAGCCGTACGTGCCGCTGTACGAGGTGCGGCCGCCCGCGCCCTACCCCGCGTACGCGGCGCCGCGCGCGCTGCCGCCGCACGCGCCCGCCGCGCCGCACGCCGCGCACCCCGCGCACCCCGCGCTGCCGCACGACTACCGCCCCGAGCCGTACCCGTTCGAGCCCACGTACGCGCCGCGCGACCTCTCGCTGCCCGCCGACCTCGCCCACAACCTGCCCATGAACCTGAGCACGGACGCCTCGCTCGACCTGTCCACGGAGCGCGGCGAGTGGCAGCGCCGCCGGCCGCCCGAGCCGCCGCCGCGCCTGCCGCTGCCCGGCAAGAAGCTCATCCTGGAGGCGTACCAGAGCGAGACGCGCTCGGGCTCGCCGCGCGCGCCCCACGCGGCGCCCGAGCCGCGCGCGCCGCCCGCGCCCGAGGAGTTCCCGCGCACCGAGTACCTGCCCAAGAAGATGCGCGCCGCCGAGATCCTGGGCGGCAAGCTGGCGGCCGCGCGCCACGCGCTGCCCGCGGCCGACGCGGGCCCGCCGCCCGCGCCCGCGCACGCCGCCCTCGACCCCTCCGTTCGTCCCGAGGTCGCTTTTTTAGAGGATCCAAAAAACTTAACGAGCCGGTCCAAAAGCACCGCCGCGGCGCTGGCCCGGGAGGAACGAGAGGCGGCGAGTCCCACCCCGTCGACGAAGGCTCCGACGTCTAAGTCCGTGCGTCCCAGGCTCCGTAACGCGAGCGGCCGGCCCGGAGGACTCTCGCCCAATCGGACCGAGTCGCCCGACAGGCCGACGACGCCCGACTCGTGTTGCGGTCTGGACGGCATCAACATTAAAACGGGAATGATCTGCGAGGAGAAGCACTCCGAGATACTGAACAGGGAGAGGGTGATCAGCATTTGCAACATAGACAAACACGATCTAGATGACTATCTGAACGAAGGAAGCAGCCAGGAGCACGAGGAGGAGATGTTACAGTACTTCCCTCGGGCTCCCCACGCGGAAGCGGCTAAGCAATCGCAAGCGAATCCCTCTGACGGTACGGCTACTTTTTTAGAAGCAGGCCAGGACCCACAAGACGATCATAGTCAAGGAAAAAGTGAAAAAATATCACAATTGCGCGAATTACTAGCTAAAAATTTAAAAAATCAAAGTGGGTCCAATTCTCAATCCATACCACTGAATCAAGGATTAGTTTTACAAGATAATACTAGCGAACAATTACCTAAAGCGGTCATGTCTGAAGGAGCTTTTAAACCGCTGGAAAGTGTTAACGAGAATGAAATAAATGGCTCAATTCTACCGAACCAGACTGATATGAATAGTAAACTATCTAACAGTAATTTGCCAATTGCAAACGGAAATTCTTTGTCATATGTAAACGACAACTCTGGACATTCGATGGTCGCCAATGTCGGCAACTCACATTTATACAATGGGCATTGCCACAACGAACCCCAAAGCCCCACCACTAGAACGCAACAATATGACTTCGTGCCAATATCCGATGGGTGTCATTCCCCGGGAAACTTCAACTCAAAATCCCCATTAGGGTTTAACATTAGAGGACAAAGTCCATCAAAAGTGACTAAACAGAATGTTATAATGGGTGGTTCTCTGCAAACTTCACCTATATCACACAGTACGGCAGCTAGTCCTTTTGTTAGCCCCAGAAATACGCCTGTACCCCGATCTCGATTTTGTTCGCGGCCTATACCCAAACACAATGGAAGAAAAAGGCGTAATCTGTTATCTCTCGGTATGAACGATCGATGCAATAAACAATTTGCTGTTCCAAACGAACAAAAATTCATCGGCAAGTCACCCATAGGGTGCCACGGGAAATACTACCAGCCCATGTCCGCACCTCCCTCGCCGAATATACTCACGTCCCAATACAAGAACATGTATCAATGCGCCACAGGAATACCCAATGGTGTTAACAACTTATGCTTGAACTTTTTGCCGACCACACAATTTCGAGATCACTTAAATGGAGAACAACCGCATTCTGCGGATCCGTTATCAAGTGAAGTGAGTCAGTTCTTCCAAGACTCGGTCAGTTACTCGAGGCCGAGCCACGATGCATTCAGATCTCAATCGGTACCGTTGAAACAAGGCATGAACAACATGGGAATGATGAGTTACAACAATACTCCTGTCGGGTCGGTTCCTCCCACCCCGATACCGAATGAGTTTTGTGACTTTGGATCGCTCGCAGACACTTGCGATATCACTAAAGCTGGTTTGAATAGAGAAACTCTAGATAAAATATATAACGCTATAGATAGCAGTAATGACGTACTTAATGCAGATGCTACACAAAGTCTCTTAAATGCCAATGATACTATGAGTAATGGTTGCGATCCTTTGCCAGATCAACAGATATTATCCGACGAACAGTTGACTTCGCTCATTCCCAGCGGAGACGATTTACTAGATCGAAATAATCAATTCAATCAAACTTTCGCAACTGATAGCACGGCCACAGATAATGTAGAGGATTTCCTTAAAAGGACAAACAGCATCGAATTCGACTTATCGGATTTAGTGACCGATAAAAATAAATATTACACTTCACGATCGGTGCCCAGTACGCCTCTCCCATTCAAACGTACCGTGCCCAATTTACAAATCGATTCGCGTCACTCGCGAGAATTATTTGCGGCTGAAAATAATTATAATAATTTGTCGAATGGTATATCATCAAAGTCTGTTCCTTCGACTCCACAATTTGCAGAGGACAGAAGCGTTTTTAGTTACAGCAACAGAGATTTTCTAATAAACGGTAACTCAGTCGGTGCAAGCCAAATTCATGAGACCGTTGTTGACAACGATCAGTCGTTGACATCACCACTTCACGACATGCTACGTGAAGATATTCTATCGGAACCATTGACGCCCGCGCTGTTGGCCGACTTCGACAAAATGGACGGAGCACCGTACGTCGATCTGTAGTTTAGTTATAAAAATCATGTACATAATGTATTATATTGTTATTTTAGTTTAATTGTATAGACACCGAAATATTGAAAGAGTACAATGTTCGATCAGTATGCCAAGTTGTAGGCAACTCTGCATCGCATGTTAATACTGCACATTTTATTATCGCATCGATATATCGTGCACTATTGAGTAATGTGATAATTTTAAAATTGCTTCAATTATGAAAATCAAAATTAATAACCCCGATCTACGAAATCAACAACAAGTAACTTGTTGCAAGAATTTTAAGCTAAAAGTCACCAAAAATCGATTCACTCGCGGTACCTGCATGATAATATTTTTAAGATTATACTAATTTTATAATCATAACGCATTGTGGTAAAAAGATAATGCTTAGAACGTAAACGTTATGTTCTATTCATATAATTGTAATGTAAATATTATTGTATGTTTTAATAACGCAGTGAGATTAACATATTCAGCGTAGCCAAGTATTACAATTACAACCACCTCATTGCACTTGCTAATGCTGAACGTACTCGCCAATTCATCACCATTATTTTAACATGTATATACATAGATATATGAATCATGTTAGTTATTATTTTTATATTAAAAATTATCTTCGCAATCAGCAACTTTACAACTACCCAATGTTTAAATACAACAAACATTTGGTAAAATATTAGAAACAAAATACAAACAAATGAAAACGTAAGCCTATGAATTAGAGTAGATGGGTATGTGCCTCATGACAATATAGTAATATACTCAATATTATTGCCACGTACATCGAAATTTTTATAATGTACTGTTTACTGAACATTTAGTGAGACAACAAATATAGTCGTATGGTATTTAACAGTTCCATCACCATCGTAACTGAATTAGTTTTAGTATTTTTTACAATCAGACCAATGCGGCGTGCCAAGCGCGCTTAGTAAACTAGAATTGGAAATATATAAATAGTATATAGTTTATGAGAGATGAATTTATTGTAAGTTAGCACAAAGATTTAATATATTTTATTATCACATAGGAATTTACTTGATATACGAATATTTGGTCGCATCAAATGCGAAATAAATTCATAGCGTACCTACCGTCATGTCATGGCTACAGCGAGCTTGTAACGCTATATATGTTATATTAGTTTAATATATGACATGTTTTAATATCATTTCTTTCGTCGGAATTTGACCAATACATACTTAATGAAAACGTAGATTTTGTCATACATTCGTTATGTATAACGGTTTTGTTTGCAATCAGAATTTTGCGTAAATTGTATGCAAATAATAACACCTAGTTAAAAACATTAATTACTAGCATATTTTGGTATAACGTCCGGTCAAATATCCATAACACACAACTGTGCTTTTTATCATATAAGCCAACAAACTAAGGCCTATAAACTGATGTTACAAGTTTATCAACAGTAATACTTTCATAGTTTGTTTTCCACATCCTGTGCCTCTGTAATAGAACATAGATACTACTGATATAGGAAGCTTAGTAGTCGAGAAACGCTAGTACAAAGTAAACACTGATTCGACAGGGATACAAGTAGATATATGTATGTAAGTAAAACCGAAGACTGTTAAAGTTTGTAAATAATATTGAAATGAAAACAAGACTTGTCTCGATCGCGCCGCGCCGTCTCGTATAGATACGGACACCGGCTTCAAACTGAGTTGATCACATCAGTGTCGTATTCCAATTTGGTACACTTACCAAAATCATATAGTACCTAATTATTATTAAGTTTTATTATTACTAAAGGCACGTCACATTTATGTTAGTGTTTAAGTCGTTGTGACATGTACATACATATTGATGTTTCATTCCTCATTAAATTTCATAATTTGTAATAATCGTTAAGATTTCGTGTCATGATTAAATGTCGCAGTTGAGTATGTATGTATTAATTGTGTTTGACATTATATAATATATAACAAATGTGAACATTGTTAGCTCTACTCACTGTTTGATGTATGTTCCATGTGTTGTGATCCTTTAATATACGATACGATAACATTACACGTAAGTAACTAAATGTTTTAAATATAATTATATAAATTTTTATACAATGTATATTGTAAATACACATTATCGTTTCTACCGTCCCAATGTTGATTGGCAAAACATATATTATTCTTCCAAATATGTCTATGTTTTAGTATTGTATAAGCTTATTATACTTTATATTTTTGTTATACAATTTCATTAGCAATTTATGAAAATAATAATTACACAGCCGTTTATTATTGTGATAATGATAAAATTATTAACTCATTAGATGAGACAATTTTAGTGTTTTATTATATTCGGCTTAAAAAAGCGACAATTATAGACATTTCTGGTCATATTACTCGTCAATCAAATTCAATTTTTCTACTAATAAATAAGTGTATTTTTATAATGGAAGTACCTTCATATTAAATTGCCTAATTTTGTTTATTATCGTGTGTAGTAATGTACAATCCACAAAGTCGGATAATCCGCTTTGCTATTGTAATATATCTTCATATTTTTAAATACTTTTTACTTCATATTTTTTAAATCAAATGATCAATTCAGTGTTTTGTATAATTTCATTGTTTTAACGGGTTTATAAATAATAATCCGATGTTAATTTAATATTATATTATTTAATAATTTGCTGAGTAACAAAAAATCAATAAATAAGTAAATAACAACATTTTTAACTGTTTTGTATTAAATGACGTACCAACTGGTAAACAACACATTGTGAAATACATGACACTTTGTTTTACTTTTAAATACATGTATTTTGTTTTGTTATATTTTGTTTTTAATTCTAATTTTTTTATGTACTACTCCGTAAGTTTAGGATGTACGTATTATAAGTAAAAAATAATATCCATGTTGTTGATTAGTCTTTTATGGATGTTGATTTAAACCATTTGCTATTCAGTGATAATAAATGGTATAGTATTTTTATTTGATTTTACTTTCACCTAAACCAAAATTATTTATAATTACATATAAAACTTATTTACAATAACAGAACAGTAGGTGTATTTAAACATTAATGACTAACTTAACACATACCTATGTCACATCACATACACAAACATACATCTTAACTTATTTAAATAGTAATATCAACCTTTGAAATATACTGCAGGGGACAACCCTCACTCACTAATGATACTAATTCAGTGAGGTGTAATAGACATAGAAGTATTATAGACAGAGTAGGGAAGGCATACGGCTGCCTGTAAGCGGAAACGTCCGATGGTTACAAAGAGAGAGAAGATCGCGTTATCCTATTATTGTACAAACATTTGAATTGTTAAACATACATAGAAATAATCAATATACTTGTCTATTATGTGTGATTGCTATTCCTCACTCATTTTACTTACGCACTATACATACACAGCTACAGTTTATATTTACAAATAAAAGAAAAACTGCCCCACCCAGTTGTGATAGTGAATTATTAACTATAATACAACATAAAAAAAATCCAAAAAGCAGTTGTTTCGAACTTATGGAGGAACGTATGGAGATTTTGGCAAATTGTTTAAAAGTATAGATAGATAATACTGTTTATGACCTATCTCCCTTTCCATATTTATCCAAAAACCATTGGTGTAGTATAGGATCATCCTCATGTCTGTAGTTGTCATTCACAGTAACAGGCTGGCCCGGACACCATTCAAATAACAAACTTATCATTGGTAACTTCTGTAAGTCATTCACTGATTTATCTCCATGCAACCTCTTTATTTTTCTTGCTATACTTCTCTTAACAAATGTCAAAAATGTGTCCAGAAAGTTGAAACAGACATTTGGGTTCCAAAATTTCTGTAAAATAATGAAAGTCAGTTTAAAAAATTGCTATTGGTTAACGTAATATAATTACTACTAGGTTTGGGTACTTCAAGTATATTTATTACCTGAGAAATTTTAGGTAAATCTCTGACACTGAATAACTTGAGTTCCTCCACAATACCATCATCATTTCTGAATCCACAGACAATTGTTTCTATACCCACTAAAAATGACTGGCACCACCACTTTTTTGTTTTGAATCTCCTGAAAATGTTAAAAAGAATATAATTGCTTAATTTTATTATATTAAACAAACTCCATTAAGATTTAAGATATTCTTACCTAAAACTCTTTTCTTGATTTGGATGTTGTAAATGCCTGTTAGTTTTAAGTTCAATAAATTCTTTTTTTGATAAATAATTAATGACATCATCAACATTTTGTTCTTGTGTTGGTGTTTCTTCTTCTTTGAATTTATCACACCTGATACCGTCCATTTCAGCCCCATAAACAATGGTGTGACGATTTAATTTTGTTGTATAAACTAAGGAGAACTCCTCAGTCTCATCTACTGGTACATTCGGGTTTGGTTCAGAGTCCGGTTTGTCTGGAAATATAAATCACACACCTGTTATTTGATGGCTGTTAGTTTTAAAAGATTTTTTTTTAGTACCATGATCTTAATTGTTCAGAAACTCACCAGACAACATATATTGTTCAAATTTGTATCCCCAGGAAGTAAATAGCTTTTCTTGGGCACTCATTTTTTTTTTTCTGTAAATTTTCTCTTCTGTATCTCTTGCGCAGAGGTATATACTACCTTTATATAGAATGGCAACTATTTTCCACGGTTCTCTGTTTTCATACGGTGTGCAAGCAATGCAAGTCAAGAGTCCACGATAGCAAAAGAACTGTGAATCGTTTAAACTGAGCTCCAAAGTGTAATTCAGTCTCACCTCATTATGCAGCAAAAAATTCAAGAGCTCTGTAAGTTTAACATCTTGATCTTCCGCTTTATGTATGGCTTTATCGTAAAGGAGATTCAAGTCATATTTTACTTTGCATTCTTGTATGAATTTAGCAAATTTTAAGTTTTGTAATCCAATAAATCCCACGATCTTTGGGCGTTCAAAACGCGGGAAGGAACCAGTATAAATATTAGGTGCGACATTTAACTCTGGTTGTGACATTTTATTTATAATTAATAACGTGACATCAGTTTCAAGTCGAATAATAGTTTTAATCCAACATTTCCAAATTTCTAAAAATGTATTGTTTGTCTAAGAATAAATAAACAATAATCCAGAAGTCCAGAACCACCCGGGCAGACAGACAGAAGTTTGTTTCATAACAATCAGCTGATAAGTGATAGATAGCTGTCAATCAAGTAGCGACGACTTCACTTTCAAATCGACGTTGTCGTTGTCAAAGAAAAAAAAATAAAGCGCACATGTTTATCTGTCAGAATTGACAGAACAAAAAGTTTATCGATGTCATGATGTTGATGTCATGCATGTCGTTGTCGTTGTCGCCGGTGTCGCCCACCCATATTTGTTGATGTGCAGTGAATTGATTTGCCGTTACTTTAAATTTTGAACGGGAAATATGTTTATCTTATTAATTTGTTAGGTTTAAGTTCTAGTTTACATGAAAATGTGTTCTACTTTTCAAAAATGCAGGCTGTGCCTGAAACTTGGCGACTTTTGTTCAATTTTTGAACAAGATGATTCTATAAAACTATCCGAAATGGTTATGGCATTTACCACTATACAGGTATTATTACATTTCTAATTCTAACTATTGTATGTTCATTTAATAGTGGGCGACGATTAATTAATGTGTATTTTAATTCAAGATCTTCGAAGGAGATGGTTTATCGGATCGTGTTTGCACTTCATGTATTGAAAATTTAAGCACTGCCTATCTTTTCAAACAACAGTGTGAAAGAATCGACTCAATGCTTAGAAAAGCTCCAGGTGGGAAAGTTGTGCTATTACTCTTTAATATAGATTTTTTGGATATGTTTATTTAATTAATAACATTAATTATTGTCTCCATCCCAACAGATACCAACATTAGTAAACCACCAATGGCAGACTATCATGATTTGTTCTACAAAGAACTCCATGTCCATGACTGTAATGAGGAATTTATTGAAGGAGAAATCAATCAAAACGCCATGAATGATATTAAATCGGAGCCAATTTATGCTGTTGCTAACAAACCACATTTCCATGAAATAAGTGACGATACAGACAGTGACATGGATTCTGTTAAATGTGTGTGTTGCAATCAATCATACAGCACAAGGGGCACACACACTTGTCTTGTTCAATGTACCATAGAGCATAACCAACTACAGCGTTCCAGTAGCAATGAGACCCTAGTTGCCTCAGACCTGACACCTGTCAAACATTCCACACAACCTCTCCCACAAATTCCAGAGAGTCCGACCCCTGTAAGTGTCACTTGTGTACTCTGCGATGAAAAATATAATCAATACAATGATTATGTCATTCATCTTAATAAATGCACTACAAATGTTAAATTGCACCACTTTGTTTGCCCCGTGTGCCACGAAATGCATACAAACAAACTTGCCTTTTTGGAACATTTGAAAACCACACATTTCAAATCGGAATTGACTGATTCTGATGGTGTGGATTGTGTAGACTTTCTTCCCACATTTGACAACCCTAGGAGACCGAAATCTGCGCGTAGACAAATAGGTTGGTCTATAGAGGACATCTACCAAGAGATTGATTCTAAGCCACCCGAAGAAAGCCACCATACACCATCATCGAGTGTGTTCTTTGACAAAGAAACACCTAATTCAAGTCCCTTTAAAAATTTCTTTGCAAAATTGGGGAATGAGTGAGTTTGGTTCCAATATTGGCATGTAATGGGGACTCCGCTTGGCAAGTTTAGACACTAATAATAACTCTACTGCTTCACCTATTTTCATGGTATTTAACACAGGGAAATGCTTTCTTGCTCATTGAAATCACTTCTTTACAGTTTTTTAGTCATAATTGAGTATTTTGTAAAAGAAAGCACTAAGCTTTTACTTCTATTCTTCTGTTTATCCTATAAATTTTCCTGTACAGTGCTTTTATTTAGTCAAAGTAAATAAGTATTAGTTAAGGAGTAAAGCTTCATTAAAACTTTGTTTACATAATAGAAATAATATTTTAATAAAAAAAAATATTATTTTTAACATCTTTAAAAAAATTGAGTTGCTTCTTTATTCAACCTGTATATTGTTATGTTAATTAACTACAGTTTATACATGCTAGAAACACTCTAGCTAGTGTAGATGTTATAAAAAAAAAACAATTTTCCCATAGCCAAAATGATAAAAAATATCTAATGTTTGTTAACTATATTCCAGGACTTTCTCTCGACAAAGCACACCAAAAAGAGTGAGTTTTCGTAAATTGATTGAAAATGGGAAAGCAAAGACTGCTGTTTATCTTCCATTCAAAAATTACATACAAAATTATAAGAAAAAGAAATCTGATGGATACAGTCCGATTAAGGGGAAAATGCAAGTTACTACAAAGGTCAGAGCTAGTTTGCCAGTTGAAATAGTGTCAGGTAAGACAACAATATGTGATTGTATACCCTAGAAATAAGAATATAATCGAGAAGTCATCGTTGCATAATTTACAGGTCTTAATCGCGTAATACATAATTATTAAGGATTATCTATCCAGGTAGTCATCCAAATCTTGAGAGTTATGTTTTTTCGAAACACCATTCGTATTCCATAGAGGATTTTTTTTTTAATTGAAGAGGTGGGAGGTAGAATTGTTTATAATTGAGTGTTTGAATTTTAAATATTTCTTTTCTTTTCAGACAGTGACTACAACTCCCCAAGTGGTACTTCAGAAGAATCATGGAGACTGAAGCAGAATTTAATTTGTGCTTGCGACAAAAAAGTTTTTATGCTCTCCGAATTTGTAAACGTGAGTATTAAATACAAAAACTTTTCTGTTTCTTACTGTCGCATTGCATACTGAATGACGTCACCCTTAATCTAATATGGCGGATACCCAAAGATGGCAGACCAGATAGTTTTTTTAATAATTTATGGACTACACTACAATCTGTCTTCTGTTTGTTCACATTTTAATTTGATTCTTGTTTATATTCTGATTACATAACTCAATATTACAGGATCGTGACAGAATAACAGCTATGATAAACGAACTAGGAGGTGTTGTAGCAGAGAACACTAAAATGGAGATGATGGCAACCCATTTCATATCAGTGTTGCCAAATGACACATTCACGGGAATGATGGTGTGCGCCCTCGCAACTGGCAAATGGCTGCTCAATGTGAACTTTGTATATGACAGCTTCAGGTGTAAGAAGTTCTTACAGGTGTGTATAGCTTAAAGTTAAAAAGCGCCGTATTCATTATATTGGTTCTTGAAACATCGTCAAATTATCGAAAACATAATAAAATTATATAACAAATTAGAAGAGAATAAGTTAAAGAAAGGAAGCGTAGTAACATGCAGTTTAAGTGTTATTTAATTTTAAACTTTATCTTCATTAGTATAATACACAGTATTGCTCATGAGTTGTTAAACTGAGGTGCTCGATTTCCATGTTCTATACCCAACAACCTCTTGTTTTGCTTACAGGAGTATCTGTATGAATGGTTGAAGCACCCCAAAATACTCGAAATAGACAGCACAAGTGTCGAAGTGGCTAAGGCAGCGGTGTACTGGCATATGGAACTACAGACGCCTCACACGAAATACCCGTTTGAGGGGAAACAAATAGTTTTGATAATGAAGAAAAAGTACAGGCAGTATTATCAAATGATTTTTAAGACATTGAAAGCAAAGCCTGTTACTTATGATCCTAGGTATTTATTGTATTCATTACTTTATTTCAAGATGTGCTCATAGACGAACCTGCTCATCGCGAATTTCTTGTGATTTTTGGCTAAGCAAGGAAAATTAATAGTCCTTCGCAGATTTTTTGTGTAAATGCCTAGGAAATTTTGGATAAAATGTTTCCACTGTCAGCCAATATAAAGTCGTTTCGTTTTCCAGAACACCAGGCAGTTGTTGTACTGCAGACTACTGTTTCGTCGACATGAAGGTCATTGAGAGGGTCAAGCTGCGTTTCTTCGCGCGTCATAACGTCCCTGTGTTCCCGTACCAGTACATACTTGTATATCTCCTAAAGAGAGGCAAGGTTGACAACGAACATAAATACTTACTGCAGGACTGCAAGATGTACCCGACTGACAACAATTATTTGCTCAACAATACATGTTAATTTTAAATATATTATTGCATGTTAATGTTTAAAATCTATTATTTTAATATTAATGTTTTTTTTTAAGATTGACTATTGACTGGTGTTAGATTTGGCCTTTTTTATTTTTAGGATATTATTAGATTTATGAAAACGAAATTGTTTTTTAGTGTTAATTTACGTATCTTACGTTATTTTTACTACGATTATATCATAATGAAAATGTATCTTTAAATTTTTACGTAATTAGGTTAAATATACAAAATATTATGTAGATAATTCAAATATTATTCTGTTGCATCTAACCTTTATAGATTTTACTTTTGTTAGATTTTTTAATATATTAATGAGTTTTAATTAAACTTGAAATCATGATATTTAAAATGCATTTATGGGTAAATAAAGTCTGGGATTTAGGATAACCGAATGCCATATTATAGTAATAAGACATATTATTTTCTGAAATAAATTTATTATAATATAAACAACATTTTATTATTTCGTTCAACCGCGCCCTAAGCGAACATTTTGCGTCCTTGTTCTCTGACGACCGCAGATCACTCGTGTTTCTTTTGGTCTCATTTTTATCTGTAATACAAGAAAATAAAATAGGATCTCAAATAATCGTATCTATCTCGGACACAATAAATAATAGTATAGTATAAGAAATACGACTGCCTGTCGCTGTAAAAGCTAAAGTAAAATAAAATATACTTACAGTTGGTATCTACAGTTGTTTAAAGAATAAAATTAACCTTTGAATAAATGATCCAGCAAGCAGCAGTAGCTATGATAGTTCCTATCATGCCCAAGAAGTGTTCCGAACTTGGGAAAAAATAATCATCATTTTCTGGTTGACCTTCCTTCGGATCATCACAGTTACAAAATGCCAACAAATACAGGAACATTATAAAAACGTTCCAATTTCATTAATGCAACTTAATTAAAAAGTACAAAATTAAATACATTTCTAATTTAAATTTTATTTGTTACGAGCTTTGAAAAGTCACTCTCTGACTTATCAAAGATTACGAGCGTTAATCAAATGTGACTGACTTCTTAGAAGTCAAGTCCTCTATGCTGCTTATTGGCTACTAGCTTTTGCCCGCGACTTCGTCCGAGTGGAATAATGACGTCCGACAGAATGTAGGGTATTCCCTTGGGGTTTCTGGGGAAGGGGAGAAAAGGGGGAATTTCCAAAAATCTTTCTTTAGTGGTAGCCTACTCCCCCCAACAAACACACGTGCCATACAGCTATCTATTTTAAAGTAGGTTGTCTGTCGGTCAGTACGTCACTCGGTAACGGAAGAGTTTTAAATAATACTATAGGTTAGGTAGATAGCTATTCATCTGAATATGTGTATCTACTCTTTGCATGTGATTATATTCTGTCTCAAGTACATAATATTACTTATGTACTTACATATTTCCCCTTGGGTCTCATTAAAAATAGGTAAGTAAGTATAACGTTGTATAATATTCTCCATATAAGGGATAATTTGCCCTTGAAAATGCATCAAGACGAGATTCTCTCTGGTTTCTGGTACTTGCATATTACCCCCTATAACACTACTTATGCGTATTAGACGGACCTTCATTAATAAACCCGTGCTTTCCGGTCGATATATAAAACCTTTAACTTTATTAAACCCAAATATTTAAATACTTACCTATTGCATTATTACGAGCATAGGAGAGGCCTTAATCGTCTAACACCTAGGTACTGTACGTACCTACAAATTGTGTGAAACTTCATAGAAATCATCAACGGTTCTTATCCATCCCACTTGCACATGAGATTGACTGTTTATTTAGGCATGAGACGACTATGCCATGCTTTTCGAACACAGCCACATGAATAGTTTCAGTTTGCACTATGCCCGTCATTTGAAACCTCCTATCACGTTTCCGGAACGCTGATTCTAGAGGGCCGACTAAAAAGAGTAGAAATTAATGTTTGTGGAACTAACTACACCTGTGGCTGGCAACACATCATTAAAAGTCAATTTTGTCATTAATAGTGCGTGTGAATGATTTTGATACTTAACAATACAATCATTATTTTCAGGTAAATCCGAGATTATACAAAATTATTCCAGGAAATAATCTACTCCTGTGCCAAGTTTCATCCAAATCAAATATCTTTTTATAATTTATTATTTTTTTAAAATGCGTGAAAAAGTAATAAACATACCTACGTCCATCCATCTCTTATCCATCCTCACAATCTTCCGCATTTATAATAAAATGTATTAATAGGATTTAACCACAAGTTGTGATGTATAGTGGTTATGTGAAGTACTAAGCTAGCTTAGAATCATCATGAATGCCAATAATGCAATACTTAAGTAAATAATTAGGTAATCAAAAAGTAAAGTATCAAAACCAGTTATTATATAGTATGGGGGATACCAGTAGAACGTCAGTGGCGCCCTCATTTATTTGTCTACTGTTTTTAGACGGAAGTGTGTACTACCTACAGTTCTTTTATTATTCATCAGGAATTCAACGTAGGTAGAATCGTCACTTGTATTGTATCATACATTGAATTCGTGATGAATAATAAAAGAAACTTAAAAAAATCACAAACTACCTACATAATGAGATACAAATTGTAGGTAGGTAGTTTGTGATTTTTCTAAGTTACTTTGGTTCATACAACACTAAACCCCAATTAATTATAAAAAATCTACTCCAGTTATACTTTAACCTAAGTACTTACCTATGTAAAGTATCCTATTTAGAACATGGGTTGCATTTGGTCGTCTTCCGAGGTAAAACACCGTTTTTTCACTTTACAGTTTTATTTTAAGTGTAGGTTAATTGGACAAATTAATTAATTACTTACATTTAAACAACTTTATTTATTTACAGGCCGATGTTTGTCGACATTGTTCACGAAGGGCAGTCAATAATTTGATTATTATAAATCATGAATGTGAAGTTTGCATTACAAACGCTACCCGATGCGTAAGTATGAGACAGACATCAATACCTATTATTTATCACCGGTTAGATACTAGCAGTGCCCCGCGGTTTTATTATTTAAACTTATTGAATCACTATAATCTATTGATAAAAACTGTAAGTATTAAATTAAAATCAGTAAGTAGGTACTTGCAATACTTTAAATTAAAAGATACGACAACAAATAAAGCAGAAGCGAGTTCATTATAACGATGTAAAGTTATAGAAGTAGATGGAAGTATTAACACACACTATAGTTACAGTTAGTACACCATGTACCTAATATATCTCATGATCATGTTTTAATTCCTTTGTAACTTTGCAGACAACGGTTAAAACTCGACCCTATTTTGGAGAATACCTGTGCGTTTGTGGAAATCAATGGACAAGTCGACTTTCCTGGGCTTATCGTTACCAGAAATGCCAAAGGTGCAGAAGCCAAGTTTACCCCATTAGACAGGTTACTATTCCTACAAGCTTGCACTTAATAAAGGTAAAGTTTTATTGTGAAAAATATATTCTTTGTTCAAATTCAGAGGCCACTCCGCCCGTCTGATATGGGTAAGAAAGGACCACCGAAGAGACCTATGTCAGATGTGCCAAGAAATTGGTTCTTACTGTGGCGGCGTTCGTAAATGATTTGTGTTTTAAGTACTTATAACTCTTAGAGAAAATGTCTAATGTATACCTAACTAGTTATTTCGTTTATATTTGCATTCATTAGAGATGCACAAAAAATAAAGCCCATTTTTTGGTATTGTCATCATAAACTAATATTATAAATGCGAAATTTTGTAAGAATATATGTATGGACGTTGGATGTATATTTGTTACTCTTTCACGAAAAATTACTGAACCGATTTGGATGACATTTATTACAGATGTTCCTTATCACTAAGAATAACACATATGATACTTTTTATCCCAAAATTCCTTTTTTTACGCGGTGAAAATGCATAGAACTGCATACCACCGTGAGCCGAGATTGGGAGGGCCCCCGGTGGCAAGTAGGGCTCTCCCAGCCAGAAGGGCTGGGCCGGATGTCGCTGTGTTTGAGTGGGTTCAAACACAGCTCGTTCCGTCCGCGTTACATTGGGGAGCCGCAGGATCCCGCGGGGGATTTCTACCACGGCACCCAACGCCGGGCCCGCACTAAAGGCGGCGCCCCCCTCCTTGAGAATCCTGAAATTCCTACGAGATTTAGCACCGCATTTTATATTTAAAAAAAATTCAATACTTAATTTGGTTCTAGCCCCGCGCGGAAACTTATCCCGTGGGGATTTGGGATAAAATGTAGCCTATGTCCTTTCTCAAGCTCTAAATCAGTATAGTGGCTTATGCGTGAAAGACGGAGACAGGGTTCATTCCGCATTTATAAATTATAGTAGATTATTTTGCGATTGATCTATAGATTTAATTCGATGTAAGAACATTGTGTCGTGTATGATAATGATAAATTGATATTTTTTGTATAAATGGCTAAAAAGATTTCCGAGACTGGCTTTATGCTGCTAGATTTTGTTTTTTTTTCAAGTCAGCCGACTAAAATGGCGGTCACCTGCTATGCCGAAATCTTCTTAGCCCTTTGGACATTAAGTCTTAATTTTATTGTTATCTCAATGAGTATGAATGTTATTACCTAAACATGTAGGCATTTCTAATATGTTGATTATAGTTAAGAATTTTCAAACAATTGCCATTATCTCATCAATGAAACATTTTTGTATTTTTCAGTAATCTTTAATTAAAGTAATATTTTGATTAAACACGTTGTTGTTTTTTATAGTACATACAATATACAAAGTTATTAGATAATAGCAATATTACATGAGAGATCGTTTTACATTAACAATTACTACTGAAATGGTAAAGATCGCACGTAGTTTATATAACACGACATTTATTTCTACAGACAGAGTAATCATTTGCTTAATCTTATTATAGCAACTGACTCCTAATATTATCTACTTGAATCAAAGATACATTTAGACCGAAATAAACTTCTAAAGATGGTACAAATTATATTATTCAAATCAGAAATCGAACCTGCGACTTTGAACGAACATGTTTGGCAGTCTATTACATTGACCACTGTTAATGTGTGCATAACTAAATAACTGCAATCGAATTTTTAATTCATTCGAAATATTTAGAAATGATCCGATATTACAAATAAATTCTTTGGATTTGTATTCGTTCTTATTTTGAGTGAAATAAGGTACATATTTAGCTATTTATTTGTAAACGATTTTCATTTTGATCTACATTTATAAAGACACATTAATTTATAGAAGCTTTAGTGAGAAATGTGAATCTTAATTCGCCATCGATAGCCATCTATGAGTGTGAGGTTTCGTCCTCATTAGTAGTATTAAGGTTCTCCTTCACCGGGAGCATTCGCGTGTAATGTAACGTTACAGATACGTCTTTGAGCATTATATTACAATAGTACCTCCCTAACTAACGAGCATTCTCGTATAATAATTACAAATTACAATTAATAAATTACAAAGCATTGTAATGCTCGGTTCTCCTCCTTCACTGATGTAATGCTCAAATCTGTAACGTTACATTACACGCGAATGCTCTCGGTGTAGGAGCACCTTTATATTAAAAGTAAACATTTATACACAAAACGAGATTATTCTGAAGAAAATATACTCGTAATAATGGGAGAAATACGGGTATTTTTCAAATATTCCGTGAGATCGATAGTGAATTCGTTCCGTTTCTCCGACAAGTATGCGAATAGCGGCATCATGGTGGTGCCGAACTCTTCCATGTTCGCGAGGTCGAACAATTCGGCGAGACTCGCCACATTGTACGTCACAGTTTTCACTATTTCATTTGTAAGGAAGTCTTTAAGGTATTTGTACTGAAAGGAAAATATCGGAATTACATTTTTAGTGCTTCACACACTACACATTTATTTATTAAGGACATAAGTGAAAATTACGTTTTGAAAATTAAGTAAGTACATAATATCTATATCTAAAATAAAACGTTAATGCATTTTCGAGTATATGCCACATCATGCACAAAAAATATAAAATGGACAAAATTAATATATGTACGAGTATATGTAATACATTAAAAGAGATGAATTATGTATGTGTTGTATAGTGCATAAATAATATGCAGCATATACAATACATAAATAGCCAAATTGCGAACACATACGCTATGATGAAAATGGAAAGTGACTTTACAATAGCGGGATACGTCGGACAGACAAATAACGTAAATAAATGAATATAGTATTAGTACTCATTGGAATTAAGTCATAAAATTTAAAGCACATGAATTTTTGTGATAGCTTTAAGTAATCATATGAATAAGGACTTTTAGTAGCGGTTTAATTTAATATTTGATTTTTATTTAATTTTATATTACCCAATCGATATAATATTAAAATAAATAAACTTACCCGTATAATATATACAAAGTTTCGTAAACAATACATCAAGCACATCCAGGATTGGCTGGTGCGGTTCGATTTCTCAGCCATAATTATAATAGCCAAGGCATCGTGGAACACCTTTAGTATGCTCTTGTCATCGATTATTAGCAGACTGTCCCATATACTGCACCATTCACTTTGTGTGCTTGATGGAATCATCTGAGGAACAAAAATAATAATATGCTAAAAAATTGTGTAAAATTAACACAGAATCGTATTATCTGAAGAATGAAATCAGAATTGCTAAACAGGATGTAATTGTGTAAGTATATTCTTTACTTGCTTAATAACATAAACAACCTTTTTCTAACTTTAGGTTCACATAATGCCTGAAAGTATTTAAGAGAGTGCATCATGTAATAATACTATTAATGTTTGATGGTAAAAAATAATTTTATATGGCTCTATAAATTTTCTTGTATGGTTAGCATTAAAAGTATCAGTAAAACAATAACCTACTTGTGAAATTACTGATATTAGTTCCTGTGTGTTTAATCTTCTGTCAATTGTCTTTCCAGTGACAGTTTGCAAATAGTTTCCTGGAGGGCCCCACAGACTTATGTAGTAGTACAAATTCAATGGTAGTGTGTTTACCAATTTGCTTTTCAGCCAGGACTTCTCTTTTACTGAAAAGCAAAAATGTACATGTATATTAATTACTAGTAGCGCCTTCACCCGCGTAGTTTTCAATTTACCCCCTTTTTCTCCCCCCTAGGGGGGAATTTCCAAAAATCCTCTCTAAGTAGTAGCCTACTACCCCCAACAAACACACGTGCCAAATTTCAGCTCTCTACGACCAGTAGTTACGGCTGTGCGTTGTCTGTCAGTCAGTACATCACTCAGTAACAGAAGCATTTTATAATAATAATAGAAGATACGATTCTTCTTCTTTGCATGTCGACTCATGCTTATATTTGTGAGCACTAGAACTCAGCTACAGATATAGTAATCAGTGGCTATGTATATAGAATTAGTTATTCATTGCACTATGTGAGTACACTATTAAAAACATTTCAATCCTTATGCACTATTGTAATGGGTAAAATCGCAGGGCATATGCAATACATACTATCTAATTATATTAATTGTGTTATAACAAAATTTAAAGCTATAATATGGGATGATCTTGGATTGGTTATGAAGAGCAAGTTTATATACACATAAAAATACAAAACAATTACCAGGAATAATTTGACCGTATGTCCGAAACAGTAACTTCTGTAGTTCTATTGTAGATTCTGTAACAATGGGTGCTAGGGACGTAAATGTATTAATTTTCCACCGCACCATATCTAATACTTGGGCCAGCATTGCCAACATGGGAGCCCTGTATTCCACCAACTCTTCCAACTTGTAGGCCTCTTTTAACAATTTTATTTGTAAATTGGTCCTGTGTATATCTTTTGTAATAAGTGACTTATGTAAATTAGTCATTATCACCAGAAGTAACAGTTTAGATCCAGATAATATATTCATTTCCTTCAATCCACTAATAAATTTCACAAAAGTATTCTGTTTTGCTTCAGTTTCCAAATGATTATCAATTATTTCTTGTATTACTTTAACAATGCAAGGCTCGGTTTCATTGCTGTAGTAATAATTTGCATATTTTTCTAGCAGTTTGATTACTCTTAACATTATATTGGCTTGGTGGATGTTTTCAGAAGCTAATATCAATATCTTTGTAAACACCTGCTGTGGATTTTGTATGAAGACTGTTAATACATTGGATAGATCGGCATCTTCAGATGCAAAGAGTTTGTTAAATATTTCAGTCATTGTGTTGTTGAAGTCTGCCGTTTCTTTTGTATTAGAGAAGTTGTTGTTATTGAAATGTTCGTCAATAATGCTATACTTGGTTGATATACTACACAGTTGGAATGCTTTTAGGCAAAGACTCTCCACATAGTCCTTGTTTTCTAAATTGGAGTCAATGTGCTTGTTCAGCAATAGGTAAAGTTTGTGACAATCATCTTCACTGTATTTATCCAAATTCAACTCAATAACATGGAGAAGTTCTATGTTTTTGCATACATCATCTTTGTGTACCAGTGCTTCAATCCACCTTCCACTGTCTGCGTCATTCTTGTTGATATTGCTCAATATAGTCTCATCATCTGTTGCATTTATAATGTCTTGCATTTCGATGGGTTTCCTGGCAATCAGTTCTATCATGCTTAACAGAGGATGTTCACATACAACTGGTATTGTGAGCAGTAAGTTTTTAACTTTGTAGCAGAGCTCACCAATTGATTGCTGCATGCTTTTGCAATTCTCTTCAATTTCACTCCAACAGCAGAATACATCAACACTCACCTCCATAACAAGCTCTTTGCAGACATCCAACAAGAATGTGTTACAGGTGTTGAATGTCTCCATTATAACATTGTTGTTGATGTCACAGACAAACACTGGAGTAAGATCAGTTTTGAAACAATTATGTTCAAATGTAATTCTGTAGAAGTCTGCTTCAGGAAAGTTTGGATCTATTTTGCTGGTGAAATTTGTGAAGCAATCAATTAATAACTGAAACATTGAATACATTCTTCTTCCTAAATATTTGTAATGTTCGTATTTGCTCAGCCTGGCTAACTTATGGTTGTGTGGTGGTTCAGTGTAGTATTTAACACAGTTTTGGATGTTAGTATAAGCTGCTGTGGCTAAACCTTTCTGTTTTTCACCCTCACAGTTAAATAGATGTAGTCTACAAAGAGCTAAATAGCAAGCTGAACTAATCATTTTTATCTCATCCAAGCATTCTAATGGGTCGAAATACTTTAAGTTGTCAATGAATATAGTAGCCACTTCTACTGACAACTGAGGGAATGAATAAGATATTATTTCATAAATGAACTTCTCCATGTGAAGGTTCCACATCAGTTCACACATGAGACATTTGGATATAGTAGGCAATGTCCACATTACTGTGTCTATTTCCTCACTCTCTATCATTTGCTCAAGTATAGGCAAGTCTGAATTTAGCACAATATACATAGCAAACAATTTAACTTGAGATTCTTTTTCCTTTATAACTCCAGCGCTGTTGATGTAATGTCCCTGGGTTAGGTAGGTTTTTATACAATCAACAACATAATTTATTTGATGTTCATTACCTGGAAAGTGAATTTTTATAAGAACAATTTTATTCATTCGAAAATTTAACTATCTTTCGCACTTAGCAGGCTTAACTGATTAAATAGGCTAGTGGATATCTAGAAGACCATTAAAGTAGGAAAGAAGTACATGCTTCAAATAGGATTTTGATAAACAATCACTAGTCTAGTTAGAGACTACTAAGATTAGCCGTAAAGGCGCAGTATATTTTAGTCCTACAGTACCTACCTACCTATTATATTCAACATAAGTACTACGTTCATTTTGTAGATTCGTGGAATGAATTGGTACTTACCGCCTTTAGCCGATAGCCTTGAAAACTGATGAACATTGTCAGCAGAGATTAACGCCCCCTGAAAGGCTGATAGTTCCGATGTGAAATTCATATTGTATGATATTAGAAATTTCGGATTCAGTTGCGATTAACAAATCATACAATCATCGGGTAGGCATTGAGTTTCCGCAAAACTACTGATATTATCTGCCGGAAGCTAATTCTTCTTATTTTCTTTGCAAGAAAACACAATACATGGCTTACAGTAACATTTATTACAAAATTAGTACGTTTCTTTCTACTGCCGAGTAAATAATAAATCAATAAATTACAATTACACAGAACAGGAGCAAATAGACGGCACTGCACTGCACGCTGTTTGTCAATGTCACTGGCTGACTGACTGACTGACCCAAGTCTAACTAAACCACAGATAGAACAATATACCTCGGAGGACTGAACTGTCCCCGAATTATTTGTGTGTGTGCTGCCCAGAGGCATTTTTATTTTATAACTAAATGGAAGGTAGAGGTCAGGAGAATCATCTCGTAGAAAATTGAAAAAAGGATGCGTACGTGGGCGCAAATGTCAAAATTAGAGTTTCGTATTCGGCATTTCGAATTGCAAGATTCAGAAAATAGTTGTTGTAATTAGGAATTGATAAGAATACAATATTTCATAAATATATTAAGTTTTAAGCCATTGTAAACATACTTACATCCTACTACTATTATAAAGGCGAAAGTTTGTAAGTATGGATGTTTGTTACTCTTTCACGTAAAAACTACTGAATGGATTTGAATGAAACTTTACCACAATATAGCTTATACATCAGAATAACACATAGGATACTTTTTATCCCAAAATTCCCACGGGAACGGGAACTACGCGGGTGAAACCGCGGGGCGCTGCTAGTGTTTAATAAAAAACTAAAACAAATCAAATTCTGAATCGTCAAATTTTGAGTTTGACATTTGCGCACACACTGCACAATCTATTTTCCATGAGCAGCATTTGCATGGCTTAATGACGTCACTGATGACGTCCCATTGCTTTCGTTGGTGCGAATACGCTCAATTCGGTCACTCCGTAAGCGCGCTATCGTCGGTACCAATCGCGCGAAAAATCGCATTTAGGGCCGCACGGTTAGTGTCAAGATGATACTCCTGACCCTCCATATTGATAACTTTTTGGTACATGTGCTACCAGCCCCAGCATAAGATTTTCCTATTTTATTGGGGGTTTTTGAATTACCCTATTTACACTATGCTCCTGCTACTGCTACTCGCACTGCCGGAAATATTTCCCAAAATACTTCCGCGACAGTACGCTATTTACACTATGCTGCAATGAGCAGGTGTGCTACTCGTCATGCCTATAGGATGTAGGATTTAAATTAAAAACAGTTTCATTTTATTGATTTATTCAACATAAAATAAATATAATTTACAAACCCTGAACAACAATTTTGAGTATTCTATTTACTTAAGTATATCAATTTGTCACATATTTTTGAACAGTTTTAAGATTATTGAGAGCACTCTCAAATTTTTCATCTATTTTTAGTGCTTCCATATACATCTCTTGAGCTAAATTGTATTTTTTCCAGCGATGATACAAAACACCTAAAACATAATGGCATAAATAA
This sequence comes from Timandra comae, assembly GCA_958496195.1. Taxonomy (NCBI): domain Eukaryota; kingdom Metazoa; phylum Arthropoda; class Insecta; order Lepidoptera; family Geometridae; genus Timandra; species Timandra comae. The sequence goes on from OY292356.1 coordinate 7,183,936, forward strand.
GACGAAAGTTGAAATTAGGGGTATTGGTCATTTTTCCAAAGCTGGCACGAGCAACACATAGACATTTTACACACATCTAGTCTCTGTGAATGTCACTCAAAGTGATGTCGCACGTGACAGTCATCATGACAAGTCAATCAGCCCCTCTCGCGCGCGGTCAAGCATTTGAGTATTACCCTATTTACACTATGCTGCAATGAGCAGGGAAGTGAGGAGATAAATAAATAAATGTACCGCCAAACTGTATACTCACCTAAATTGCTAAAAAGGACTTGGTTTGGCTTGCCCTAATACCCTAAATAGTTTAATTTATTTACTTACCCAAATTAGCGAAATGGATAGCTTGAACTTTATCACCAAACAATTTTATAGCTTTTTTGAAGTGCTTCTCGGCATCTTCATAGCGGTTTAGTTTCCCGTAAATATTTGCTATAGCAAACATAACGGATGGTGAGTTTGGCAGTACTTGTTTGGCTCTAGGTATCACTAATAGAGCAATTTTAAGTTGACCTGCAAAGTAAATTTTGTAATATATTATATATAGAAACCTACTTTACCTATACATACTTCATTTTATAACATTTTTTATGATGTAATTATAATAATGGCCTATTTCACGACCTTCAAGTAAAGTTACTCAGCAAGTAAAGTTAGTTTTGTCTCTTTCTTACTTTATATCAAGTGACAAAAACAAAACATGTTAGTAGGTACTCGAAACGTTACTTGAAGATGCTGATATAGGCCTTAAGTCTAATGGGGAAAAATTGCACACCTGTATTATCGAATAACGCTAGGAGATTGGTCCAAGCCAAGTTGTGTGCTGGATTCAATCTTATGGCCTCCTTGAAATGTTCCTCCGCGTCCCGTGTCTGATTCAGTTCAAGACACTGCAACAAACAGTATATTTAATAATAAAAGTTATTGAAATATAAAGACACAAGAGCCCAAAATAGTTTAAACCTGGGCTATGGCTGTCCTGACCTCCATTAGAAATACATTACAAGATAATATTAGTAGGATATAATCCAATCCTTACTAATATTATAAACTACAGAACCGATTGACTTGAAATTTAGTACAGGGGTAGCTTATGGTCACGGGAAGGACATAGGCTGTTTTATCCCGAAATTCCTACGGGATCGGGAAATACGCGGGTGAAACCGCGGGACACAGCTAGTATTATTATAAATGCGAAAGTTTGGATGTTTGTTCCTCTTTCACGCAAAAACTACTGTATCGATTTCGATTAAATTTGGTACAGATGTTCCTTATAACTAGGAATAACACATGGGATACTTTTTATCCCGAAATTCCCATGGGATTGGGAATCACGCGGGTAAAACTGGGGGGGCGCAGCTAGTTTTTATTATAAACTAGCTGCGCCCCGCGGTTTTACACGCGTAGTTCCCGTTCCCGTAGGAATTTCGGGATGAAAAATAGATGTTGGCCGATTCTCAGATCTGCTGAATATGCTCACAAAATTTCATGAGAATCGGTCAAGCCGTTTCGGAGGAGTATGGCAACGAAAACTGTGACACGAGAATTTTATATAAGTACTAGCTGTGCCCCGCGGTTTCACACGCGTAGTTCCCGTTCCCGTGGGAATTTCGGGATAAAAAGTATCCTATGTCCTTTTCCTGGTTCTTATCTACCTCCCCACCAATTTTCAGCCAAATCGGTCCAGCCGTTCTTGAGTTATAAGTGGCGTAACTAACACGACTTTCTTTTATATATATATAGATATCTTACAGGCTAACATACTTATATTTTCATTGAACTAACACTAATCACGTTTCTTCAATATTAAGATAATGAGCTGCATTTTTGAATTTTATTAAATAACACTTACCAAATTTCCAAAGTTGTAAAAGCAATCAGGATATTTCCTACGAAATTTCAATGCCATTTGGTATGCACTGCGAGCTTTTTGATAACGTTTTGTGTTCGCAAAGACTATTCCCAGGTTCATCCATGCAGCTGGAAAATCTGATCTGGAAAGAAAGTCGCAAATAGTTTCATATTTATATAAAAAAAATATAATTATATTCTAATTTTTTGTTGATGCTAGCTCTTATGGAAGTCTCTTTTCCGAACCTTTATCCTATGTCTATTTGGGGTCGGTTTTTCAGTTTTAACTAGATTTGGTGGAATGTCAGTATTTTACGTGAAGCGACTGCCATCAGACCTTCACAACCCAGAGGGCTATACGACATTTTTTTGGTTTAACCAAATGTTAGAATTTTGAGGGCTCTAACTACCCGTAACGATTGCCGATGATGTTAAGTACGACAACCGGGACTGACGGCTTTACGTGCCCTCCGAAGCACGGAAACGCTCATGAAATTAAAAGTCATTTTTAGTAATGACCCATCACAGTCATGATGGTGCCAGACGTTGCTTAACCACGCAGATCACAAGTGATCCGCGGGTAGCACTGGGCCATGAGCGCTTCTGGAAGCTCTTATGGAAGTAATTCTAAAAATATAAATCTATGCTAAACTATGCTTCATGGATTTACCCGCGTAAATCCCAATCCCGTGGGATTTTCGGGATAAAAAGTATCCTATGTATTATTCCTGGTTATAAAGAATATCTGTGACAAATTTCATTTACGAGCTAATCAGGAAATACTGGTCCTATTTGAAGAAAAACTTTTAGTACTAGGTAGAGATTGACCATTTATCGAGGAAGGCCATACACTAGGCCATGTTTCATCCCCATATTCTCACGCGAACCGCGCGGGTAATAAAGCGAGGCACAGTTAGTTTATAGAAGTAGAAAGTGAGATAAATATTCTAAGAACTTACTTGAGACCCAAAGCTGTCCTAAAATAGAATTCTGCTTCAGAATATTGTTTCTCGTTTTTGAGTATATTTGCTAAATTGTTCATAGCTTGATAATATTCAGGATAAAGTCTAAAAACATAATAAAAAAATACTTCAAAATAGATACTCATGAAATGCCAATTGATTATGTTGTTATAAAACAATTAGTAAAAACAAACGAAGTTCAGAATATAGGATATAGGCACTAAGATGGCGAAGCTAACGCGGTTTAAACTGAGGGGCAAAGCTAGTTTAATATAATAAGTAATTAATATAGAATAATAAATAAATAATATTTAAATACCTTATCGCCTCCCGGTACTCTTGTTTCGCCCACAGAGTACTTTGTTTCGCGTCAGCCACTTTGGCCACATTATAATGAACCTTAGCGTTCAACGGACACACATACAAACCGCTTGTAAACAGTTCGTATTCGTTACGCCACTGTAGCGATCTGCGCCAACATTTCATACCAAACACTAGTAGGAGAAGGTAGAATAAAAATATTCCAATCTGAAATATAAAGTAAAAGAAGAGTTGAAAACTTAAGTTTTTTTTATAAAAAAAATATGTGTCATAGAGACGCCTATTACCCGAAGGTACCTCTTAAAAGTAAAAACATATTATCTACAAGAGTAGACAATACATTGTTTATATTTAAACTTTTATATTATTAAATACACCTGCACCCATATCAAGCAATATACTGCTGTTTTAAGGTACAAAACATTTGAGTAGTTTGCTCAACACTTTTACAAACAAGAAGTTTCTGAAAAACAAGTAAAAATTTGGTAACAAAAACTTCACATACCTTTTTTAATCGTCTTCTCTGTAATATTTTGCTTAATCCAATTGCAATGAGAAGGCAGAAACCTGCAGACGGTATGTACAGAACCCTTTCTGCAATCACAAATCCTACAGGGTAAAATATATTAGCTGCCGGTAGATATGGAATGGCTGTTAGTAATATACCTAATGTTATATATCTGTAAAGAGATATAATAATGCTTTTTATGTAACACTCAAGTAGGAATAGCTAAGCAAATACAGCTAGGTATGAAAAGCTGCAAACATCAACACTTTATATCAAAGAATTTTTAGAGATCCACATTTTTTATTAAAGCTTTGATTTTACTTCCATTTTTTGCAGCATGCATTGCACTTTATCTGGGATTAATAAATCAGTATTGGCCTATTGGGTGCCCTGCTTTGTAACATAATGGAGTCACTATAAGTTATATCATGCAATTAGCTATTTTACTAAAACTCTGGGCAAAAATCTACTGGCAAGCATAGGATTGACATAAAAAAATACCTTTTTGATAATCCACTGATTGTCTTATCCATTAACATTTTTAAAATTAAAATACCATAAATATACATAAGTATTATAAAAATGATTCTATTATCATTTAAACTTTCTATGAGTGGTATACATCCCATGGACCAGTCATAGCACAGCCAGTGCGGCCATATTAATAATAAGAGATTCATAAAATATACATAGTTGTATGTCGCCACCTGTTAATTAAAATTGAAAATGTTACAGAAGAAATCTTAAAGGAAGGCAGATTTTGATGAAAACTAAAGAAAAAAAACATTTTATATTTGTAAAATGGAAGTGAAATTGAAACAACTATCCCATAACTACTGTATTAAAAACTACACACATATTCATACACATACTTGTGACGATATCTTTACCTTAGTAAAAGTAGTGTTAGCAAAAGCAGCAGGATTATCAATGGGCTTGAATTCTGGTTTAGTTCTGCCCATTATAGCCCATCTGGTGTATATAAGTAAAATGGATGCAATAACTATAAACAGTACTCTGATTCTGGCCTCATATGATTTATTTGACATTTTTAATGAAGATGATTGCTTCATTTTGAACTTAATAATAAATTCATAGACAATGCAGAAACCCTGAAAAAGAACAAAAAAATAATAAATACAAAATGATGTTGTTTCAACTACAATAACAAACATTTTCACATTTATACTTTAATAAGTGTACATGTTGCAATATAAAAGAAAGATATAGAAATTCAATGTATAATATCTTCTATTTGTGGCATAAATTGAATAAACAATTTTAAAATTGAATATCATTTATTTATATTAAATTTGATCCACTTACCAAAACAGTCACACCATTTTCTTTAAACAACATAGATATACCAGCTAATACTCCTGTACTTATTAAATAAATATATTGTTTATACATATTTTCCTCATGAATTGCTCTATCATATATTAGAAATGCAAGAAAGAATGTTGTAGCAGCTAATATGTCTGCTCGTCCTACGATGCCAGAGACAGATTCAACATGGATTGGATGTACGGCAAATAGCAAGGCAGCCAGGAATCCAGGGTCAGTCCAATACATTTTGTCAAAGGATCTCTTCAAAAGTGTTCTGTATGTGAGCCAAACCAAAACACAACATAACACATGACATATTAGATTAGTTATTTTAAAATGGAATGCTACAAACTGTCTTCCGCTCAGCACATAATTTAATCTGCAAATGAAATTGTTATTTATATTGCGGTCAGAGAAAGCTGCTAATATATTAACGGATTTTTATATTTAAAAACTATTGTGAGTTGTTTATTTTAAGTTTTATTTACGTTTTAAAGATATTACCTGAAAGAAAGTACAGTTAGGGGTCTGTATGATTTATGACTGTAATTTTTCAGTATACTTGTTCCCCAAAAATCATTATAAAACGGTTGAATAAATGATTCACTGTAAACATCTTTGTTTTTTGTAATTGCTTCGGAATCGTCGAATACGAAATCACCATGTAAAGTAGTTATAAAAGGTAAGGTCGCAAAGGCGCAAATTATCAGAAGTTGCCCCAATATTTTAATTAACATTTTGTGTAATATTTGCTAACTCTTCACATGTTGAATGTTAGAATTAAAATTGATTATAATCGATAATTCACTACGAAACGTTGCGGGCGGCGGTGCTGCGCTGCAGTGCTATAAGCTATTTGTTTTGTTTTTGTTTGGGATTATGATATGACACAGACAGTGACATTTGACATTCCTTAAAAATTGGATGTGTTCAGTCCAAACTGACTTCCAAAGTCTAAGCTAGATGGTCTAACTTTGTGCCGCTCTTTTAACGAAGGAATTTCAAAAAATTATAAATTTTGACAGATAAACAATAGGAACTCAGGACATCATCATCATCATCCTGGACACTCAGGCCGAGTCTGTTAGGTAGTTAGACCATTAGTCAGTGGCAGACTGCGATATACGTGAACACACACATCACATTGTTAAAATGAAAGTCATATGTCATGTCGCTATATGTCATTCATTCATTTCATTTGTCAAATTTGTCATTGTCTTGTCACGAAGCGAAGAGCTTGGGATTTCTATTTATAATTCGATGAATTTATTTACCTAAAATTACAATTTTATTTTAAATAAATGAAATAATTGTTATAAAAACCATTCACAATGCCGACTGTTATTTTATTAGATGTTTCATTATCAATGTCACGTCCTGTGCCTTCGTCGGATGGAACGGAAAATCATACTCGACATACAATTGCTTCAGCCGCTATTAACACTTTTTTAGACTATTTAGGCAGTCATGCTAAGCTGGAATATGTTACTTTGGTGTCTTTTTCATCAACCTATGAAGGTAAATGTTTTACACCCGTTTGTAATGCAATGGTACGACCGAACGCATAACATATAAAACTTGATGTCTGTATAATCTACCGGCTAAATCTCTTCGGTGTACTTTCTTCTTGGCTCCTCGGCGACAGACACGTCGTAATACCCAATAACTTTGTCTACAAAGGTTATATGCCATAATACAAACTGAATTGTATCCACACCCAACTTACAGCAAACACATAATTCTTAACCATTGGTTATGATGAAACCTCTTTCCAGTTGTGGTGCCATTTACCCGAGATTATGACTGTATTAGAAACAAACTGTTACACATGGATGAGGGTGACAAAACCTGTTTAGAGAGTGCATTCTTTGGAGTCAATCTGCTTGTACTCAATGAATGGGGATATCAAACACCTGTGCAGATTATTTTGGTAAATACTTTTATTATAACTTTTAATTTAATTTTTATTATCACTTTTATTAAGAGACTAAACTTGTTTGTCGTACAAGTTTGTAACTACTACTTAACCAATCATAATTGGTAATTTTATAAATGTGTAAATTCTAAAGAAACATCTATCTTTTTTAAAATTAAGCAAAGAATTCACTGAAACATAAATAACACAGGTAAAACCATAGGAACAGCTAGCTAGTATCCATAAACTGTAACAAATATTTATTGCTACATTTATAACTAGCAGCGTCTCGTGGCCAAGTGATTACGTTACTCAGGGTGTATGTAGCTTCCTAATGGAGAAAGAATTTTTGAAATTGGTTCAGTAGCTTCGGAGTCTATTAGTTCCAAACAAACAAATCTTTCCTCTATAAAATACTAGTGTAGATAACTTAGTCATTAATATTTAAATAATATATTTTGTAGATAACAGATGGCAGTACAGGCGTTGGTCCTATTGGCCGAAGTCGTATAATCCAGGCGCTGCCGCTACCTCCGTCATACCCGGCCAAGATACACATACTGCCAATAGTATCACCACATGATCCTTGCTTACAACAAGGTAAACTAATACAGTAGAAATTGAGTAAAAATAAACTTTATTATTGTTTTATAAAAATCATAAAATTTCGAATTATTAAGACATAAAACAAAATACCCTAATTTGGTGGAGACAAATAGCAAAAATAGACCTTGTTACTAACATGCCATAACCACAACTATGTAGTTGATGCTGTGACTAAAGAATTTAATCTCTAAAGTCGAGTATTATCTGTTTATTAGTATACTAGCAGCACCCCGCGTAGTTCCCGTTCCCGTGTGAATACATGGATAATATATAGCCTATGTCACGCACTGATAAATTAGCTTTCCATTACTGAAAGAAACTTTTTTGAAATCGGTTCAGTAAATCCAGACATTACCCTTTACAATTTAACAAATATACAAACACACAAACTTTACTTCATTATAATATTAGTATACATTGAAGTTAGAAAGTGTAATTGCAGAAAATTGGCTTCCGCTTGTTACCTTTTACTATTTATATTAATAAAATGTCCCTTTACTATTCCAGCAATGCCGCTTTACCAGAAAATTATAGATTTAATAACAAGTTCTAACAGTTATTCAAATGGTTCAATCACCCGGGGAACTGTGTATTGTCCTGATCAACTTAATGTGCCTGGGGTTTGTATCATAATTATAACATTTTTTTTCTTTAGTAATGTAAAAACTATATGACAAAATAATGTTGGTTACTATGATTGAGGTTGTTCACACAACTTTAGGATTTCTTTAGTTTGAAACTGCGAAGCTAAATGTGATGGAAGAAGTAATAAGTAACCTTAGTCGCCCTGATCATGATAGACTGTCAAACAAAGACTTACATTTTTGACGACCTCATGGCAGAGTGGTCACTGTGCTGGACTGACATCCATAAGGTTGCGGGTGAATATTTGTGTGAACCACAAATGTTTATCTCGGTCTGGTGTATGTGTGAATGAGTGTGTGCGTAGTTTCTGATACCCTAGACACAAGTTTCGAACTTAATTAATTAGAGGTCAGTTACTATATTGAGATGATGTAGTGAATGATTATGTTATGATTCCAGTGCATGTTAAATTTGTATAATACACAAGTATTGAACTTGACTTGTGTGTGTGTCTATCTGAATGAATGTAGTTTCTTATGCCATAGATAAGTAAGAAAATTAGGTGTCTATTGATAAAATAAAATTAGATGTAATTAGGTGCTCTAAGATGAAGGTGATTATTTATAATGTTATTCTTTATGTTTAGGCAATAGCAGCAATGACTCGCTTGTGTGAACAGCAGTACCAAGAGTTCTGGTGTACCCTCAAATGTGGACAGTTGGAGTCGCGAATACAATTGTTTCCCGCACCACAGACTGTATCGGAAGAAGGCCTCATGGACACTTATACCTTGAGCAACCAAATACAAGTAGTTGGATTTATTCAACAACAAGAATTAGGTGAGGATTACACTATTTTCTTTAGTTATTTATGTTTATTAATTAAATTAACATCAATAGCTATTAAAAAAAAATACTGTTTCTTTTGTCTACCATCATTTAGTTTACTAATTGCAGTTTCAAAACTTTGTGTTAAAGTCCAATGGAAAGAAATGTGTGACGAAATTATGATACTTATGTAATTGTAAGATTATAGATTTTTTAATAACCTAAATATGTATTTTGGTTCAGTCTATTCCATACCTTATTGTGAAACATATAATGTTGCTTTTATACTAATACCTTTATTGATGTACGAATTATTATTGACAGGTACTCCAATAGCTATAAGCAAACATTTAATTATACCTCAAGCTCAAATTGGTGGTACCACCACCTCGACAAATGCTAGAGATACTTTTGGTGCTAAAATACCTGTTAAGGTAAATTATTTAATTAATTAATAAGACATTATTTTTATAAATAAGACTTAATATTAAACTATTAATGTTATTTTTAGGAAACTCCCAGTACGGAATCATCGACATCTGAAGAAGATTCAACAGATCCTAGTAAAGTGCCAAACTTTTGTGTGCTACTTCATGGAGCGCTCAAGGTAATTAGAGGAAATATAAATAATCTAGCGGCGCCCCGCGGTTTCACCCGCGTAGTTCCCGTTCCCGTAGGAATATGGGGATAAAATTATGCTAAAAACCTTTCCACTAAATCACTCTATCTATTAAAACAAACCGCATCAAAATCCGTTGCGTAGTTTTAAATATCTAAGTATACATAGGGACAGAGAAAGCGACTTTGTTTTATACTATGTAGTGATATAAACTTTACAATTCCAAAACTGTAAGGGCCTTTTTCCTGTTACTTTGATAAGGTAATCAGTATCCTTAAATGTCATATATGCTTTTCTTACATCACGGATAGCACGCGTCTGGCCGTCTGCTAATACCAGCATATGGATCCGCGCGCGGGTGTAAATACGCATGATAAAAAAAGGCACTAATATTTACCTTGCACGGGCTCGGGAATCGAATAGGGATAGTCCGTCAGATAGATTTAAAAAAAATACCGGACACGTATTTTCCTTTTTTATACAAAAAAATAATAAAGACGATAACAGTGCATAGAAAACTCGTATGACCACACAGCTAGGTACACTTTTTACCTAGAATAATCGTCACTAGCCCCCACTCCTCAACTTTAATGCGTTGTAACTAAGTCAGTTTTATTAATTTGTTAAACATAAAAATACGTGTCTAATATTTTTCCGAAATCTACCTCACGGACAAATAAGAATTTCATTTTGTTTACCCAGTCTTCATCACAATTCATTTGTGTTCATTTAGTATTAGCAATGTGATCCCTTGCGTCTTTGCGTCTATCTTGCGTCGGTGGCGCAGGGGTAAGGCCGTTGATTTCCGATCGGAAGGTGCCTGGTTTGAACCCCACCAGACCCGCCACGTACCAATGTGTTTTCAATTTACGAATTCATAAGTACGTTAATTTCGCAACTCTTACGGTGAAGGAAAACATCGTGAGGAAAAAAAGGAAGTTGTGTATGAAGTCGACTAACCCGCACTTGGCCAGCGTGGTTGACTAAGGCCTAATCACCCTAATTCAGGGTAGACTCGAGCCTCTCGGTGGGTACAGTATATGAGCTGATGATGATGAATGTTATCTCCCCATCAGGTAGAAGGCATGGCGGCGATAGTGGTGCTGGGCCCGGAGTGGTGGGGCACGGTGTCGGCGTGGTGCGAGGCGTCGCGCGCGCGGCGCTCGTGCCTGCTGCTCAGCGTGCTGCGGCCCGGGCCCGCCTCCGCGCCCTGGCTCGGCCCGCTCGACCAGCTGGGGCCCGCCGACGACGGGGCTAATGGTGCCGGGGGTCAGTAAACAAACGGAGACAAATCAGAGTGTGTGAATTTTCGTTGATTTACACGAACACTACACATTGAAATAAAACTACTTTAGCGGATATTTGTCGTGAAAATTGGCTTCTTTCACACACAGTTATTAGGCTCGCCCACGTCCGATATATTTAGTGTAGATTATAATCGGTAACCGATTTTTTGGCCCAATAGTCGGCTGCCTTTTTTGTACTAAGTTTATAACCGATGTTATGTAGAACGTGTGTGTTGCACCATTGCTTTCAGTACGTTCTCCTTTTCTCCTACAAAAAGTCGGTACAAAAAAGACGGACGTGGGTGAGCAGCCTTAGGCGTCGTCCTAATTCACATTGCTCGTACGATGGAACGATATGTTTTTATCGTGCGTCGTCGTACGAATACAGCTATCGGACCTTCGCTACTCAGATGCAATAACCCAGGGTGATACGATTTTTAAAAAGAAAGACCACAAGAAGAAATGCCTAGTTTTAGTTTTAAAGAGATATGGTTGATAGAATTTTGAAACAAGGATAAATGACTACAAATTAAAAACTGTTCTTTTTTCCAGAAACATTCCCTATTCGATCATGGCGCTCGTACAGTGGTGGCGGTGGATCGAACTGCGCTTGGGCCCGACCGCACGCACTATTGGCCGATGTGCAGAAGGTACTTCGACACGCTAGGAAACTGCCTGACAAGACGCAACATCTGTACAAGGTTCGTTTAAATATACATAATAAGAATGATTATTTAATGACGCTAGAATCGTGAGTGATACTACGAGTTCCAACACTGATGCTACGCTACGACTCCCATGACTGATATGGTATCATATATTACTATGTACTATGATATGGTATCATATATTACTGATATGGTATCATATAGTTGTCCCAGGATTGACGCTACGAATAATGTGGCTGATGTCTTCGAGAACCGTGACTGACGTTACGAGTCCCGTGATTAATGCTACGAGTCCCGTGATTAATGCTACGAGTCCCGTTGCTGTAGCAACGAGTCCCGAGACTGATGCTACGATTCCCGAGACTGACGCTACGAGTCCCGAGACTGATGCTACGAGACACGAGACTGATGCTACGAGTCCCGAGACTTATGCTACGAGTCCCGAGACTGATGCTACGAGTCCCGAGACTGACGCTACGAGTCCTACGAGTCCCGAGACTGACGCTACGAGTCCCGTGACTGATGCTACGAGTCTCGAGACTGATGCTACGAGTCCCGTGACTGATGCTACGAGTCCCGAGACTGGCGCTACGAGTCCCGTGACTGATGCTACGAGTCTCGAGACTGATGCTACGAGTCCCAAGACTGACGCTAGAAGTCCCCGAGACTGATGCTACGAGTCCCGAGACTGATGCTACGAGTCCCGAGACTGGCGCTACGAGTCCCGTGACTGATGCTACGAGTCTCCAGACTGATGCTACGAGTCCCAAGACTGACGCTAGAAGTCCCCGAGACTGACGCTAAGAATCCCGTGACTGATGCTACGAGTTCCTTGACTGATGCTACGAGTCCCGTGACTGATGCTACGAGTCCCGAGACTGATGCTACGAGTCTCGAGACTGATGCTACGAGTCCCGTGACTGATGCTACAAGTCCCTTGACTGATGCTACGAGTCCCGTGACTGACGCTACGAGTCCCGTGACTGACGCTACGAGTCCCGAGACTGACGCTACGAGTCCCAAGACTGACGCTACGAATCCCGTGACTGATGCTACGAGTTCCTTGACTGATGCTACGAGTCCCTTGACTGATGCTACGAGTCCCGAGACTGATGCTACGAGTCTCGAGACTGATGCTACGAGTCCCGTGACTGATGCTACAAGTCCCTTGACTGATGCTACGAGTCCCGTGACTGACGCTACGTGTCCCGTGACTGACGCTACGAGTCCCGAGACTGATGCTACGAGTCCCGTGACTGACGCTACGAGTCCCGAGACTGACGCTACGAGTCCCAAGACTGACGCTACGAGTTCAGAGACTGACGCTACGAGTCCTGAGACTGATGCTACGAGTCCCGTGACTGACGCTACGAGTCCCGAGACTGACGCTACGAGTCCCAAGACTGACGCTACGAGTCCCGTGACTGATGCTACTAGTTCCGAGACTGACGCTACGAGTCCCGACACTGACGCTACGAGTGCCGAGACTGATGCTACAAGTCCCGTGACTGACGCTACGAGTCCCAAGACTGATGCTACGGGTCCCGAGACTGATGCTACGAGTCCCGAGACTGATGCTACGAGTCCCGTGACTGATGCTACGAGTCCCAAGACTGACGCTAGAAGTCCCCGAGGCTGACGCTACGAATCCCGTGACTGATGCTACGAGTTCCTTGACTGATGCAACGAGTCCCGTGACTGATGCTACGAGTCCCGAGACTGATGCTACGAGTCTCGAGACTGATGCTACGAGTCTCGAGACTGATGCTACGAGTCTCGAGACTGACGCTACGAGTCCCGTGACTGACGCTACGAGACCCCCGACTGACGCTACGAGTCCCGAGACTGATGCTACGAGTCCCGAGACTGATGCTACGAGTCCCAAGACTGACGCTACGAGTCCCGAGACTGACGCTACGAGTCTCGTGACTGACGCTACGAGTTCAGAGACTGACGCTACGAGTCCCGAGACTGACGCTACAAGTCCCAAGACTGACGCTACGAGTCCCGTGACTGATGCTACGAGTCCCGTGACTGACGCTACGAGTCCCGAGACTGACGCTACGAGTCCCAAGACTGACGCTACGAGTCCCGTGACTGATGCTACGAGTCCCGTGACTGATGTTACGAGTCCCGAGACTGATGCTACGAGTCCCAAAACTTAAGCTACGTGTCACGACACTGACGCTACTAGTCCCGTGTCTGATGCTACGAGTTCCGAGACTGACGCTACGAGTCCCGAGACTGATGCTACGAGTCCCGAGACTGATGCTACGAGTCCCAGTCCCGTGTCTGATGCTACGAGTTCCGAGACTGATGCTACGAGTCCCGTGACTGATGCTACAAGTCCCTTGACTGATGCTACGAGTCCCGTGACTGACGCTACGAGTCCCGAGAATGACGCTACGAGTCCCAAGACTGACGCTACGAGTTCAGAGACTGACGCTACGAGTCCCGAGACTGACGCTACGAGTCCCGTGACTGACGCTACGAGTCCCAAGACTGACGCTACGAGTTCAGAGACTGACGCTACGAGTCCCGAGACTGATGCTACGAGTCCCGTGACTGACGCTACGAGTGCCGAGACTGATGCTACAAGTCCCGTGACTGACGCTACGAGTCCCAAGACTGATGCTACGAGTCCCGTGACTGATGCTACGAGTCCCGTGACTGACGCTACGAGTCCCCCGACTGACGCTACGAGTCCTCCGACTGACGCTACGAGTCCCGAGACTGATGCTACGAGTCCCGAGACTGATGCTACGAGTCCCAAGACTGACGCTACGAGTCCCGAGACTGACGCTACGAGTCTCGTGACTGACGCTACGAGTTCAGAGACTGACGCTACGAGTCCCGAGACTGACGCTACGAGTCCCAAGACTGACGCTACGAGTCCCGTGACTGATGCTACGAGTCCCGTGACTGACGCTGCGAGTCCCGAGACTGACGCTACGAGTCCCAAGACTGACGCTACGAGTCCCGTGACTGATGCTACGAGTCCCGTGACTGATGTTACGAGTCCCGAGACTGATGCTACGAGTCCCAAAACTTAAGCTACGTGTCACGACACTGACGCTACTAGTCCCGTGTCTGATGCTACGAGTTCCGAGACTGACGCTACGAGTCCCGAGACTGATGCTACGAGTCCCGAGACTGATGCTACGAGTCCCAGTCCCGTGTCTGATGCTATGAGTTCCGAGACTGATGCTACGAGTCCCGTGACTGATGCCACAAGTCCCTTGACTGATGCTACGAGTCCCGTGACTGACGCTACGAGTCCCGAGAATGACGCTACGAGTCCCAAGACTGACGCTACGAGTTCAGAGACTGACGCTACGAGTCCCGAGACTGACGCTACGAGTCCCGTGACTGACGCTACGAGTCCCAAGACTGACGCTACGAGTTCAGAGACTGACGCTACGAGTCCCGAGACTGATGCTACGAGTCCCGTGACTGACGCTACGAGTGCCGAGACTGATGCTACAAGTCCCGTGACTGACGCTACGAGTCCCAAGACTGATGCTACGAGTCCCGTGACTGATGCTACGAGTCCCGTGACTGATGCTACGGGTCCCGAGACTGACGCTACGAGTCCCGAGACTGATGCTACGAGTCCCGTGACTGATGCTACGAGTCCCAAGACTGACGCTAGAAGTCCCCGAGACTGACGCTACGAATCCCGTGACTGATGCTACGAGTTCCTTGACTGATGCTACGAGTCCCGTGACTGACGCTACGAGTCCCGTGACTGACGCTACGAGTCCAGAGACTGATGCTACGAGTCCCGTGACTACGAGTCTCGAGACTGATGCTACGAGTCCCGTGACTGATGCTACGAGTCCCAAAACTGAAGCTACGTGTCCCGACACTGACGCTACTAGTCCCGTGTCTGATGCTACGAGTTCTGAGACTGACGCTACGAGTCCCGAGAATGACGCTACGAGTCCCAAGACTGACGCTACGAGTTCAGAGACTGACGCTACGAGTCCCGAGACTGACGCTACGAGTCCCGTGACTGACGCTACGAGTCCCAAGACTGACGCTACGAGTTCAGAGACTGACGCTACGAGTCCCGAGACTGATGCTACGAGTCCCGTGACTGACGCTACGAGTTCCGTGACTGACGCTACGAGTCCCAAGACTGACGCTACGAGTTCAGAGACTGACGCTACGAGTCCCGAGACTGATGCTACGAGTCCCGTGACTGACGCTACGAGTGCCGAGACTGATGCTACAAGTCCCGTGACTGACGCTACGAGTCCCAAGACTGATGCTACGAGTCCCGTGACTGATGCTACGAGTCCCGTGACTGATGCTACGGGTCCCGAGACTGACGCTACGAGTCCCGAGACTGATGCTACGAGTCCCGTGACTGATGCTACGAGTCCCAAGACTGACGCTAGAAGTCCCCGAGACTGACGCTACGAATCCCGTGACTGATGCTACGAGTTCCTTGACTGATGCTACGAGTCCCGTGACTGACGCTACGAGTCCCGTGACTGACGCTACGAGTTCAGAGACTGATGCTACGAGTCCCGTGACTACGAGTCTCGAGACTGATGCTACGAGTCCCGTGACTGATGCTACGAGTCCCAAAACTGAAGCTACGTGTCCCGACACTGACGCTACGAGTCCCGTGTCTGATGCTACGAGTTCCGAGACTGACGCTACGAGTCCCGAGACTGATGCTACGAGTCCCGTGACTGATGCTACGAGTCCCAAAACTGAAGCTACGTGTCCCGACACTGACGCTACTAGTCCCGTGTCTGATGCTACGAGTTCCGAGACTGACGCTACGAGTCCCGAGAATGACGCTACGAGTCCCAAGACTGACGCTACGAGTTCAGAGACTGACGCTACGAGTCCCGAGACTGACGCTACGAGTCCCGTGACTGACGCTACGAGTCCCAAGACTGACGCTACGAGTTCAGAGACTGACGCTACGAGTCCCGAGACTGATGCTACGAGTCCCGTGACTGACGCTACGAGTTCCGTGACTGACGCTACGAGTCCCAAGACTGACGCTACGAGTTCAGAGACTGACGCTACGAGTCCCGAGACTGATGCTACGAGTCCCGTGACTAGGGTATCGAGAACCGGTATAGATTTAAGAACCGGGATTTTCGGTACCAGTACTAATCGGAACCGGGATTTCCCGGGATTTTCGGTACTTTCGGGATTTTTTTCTTCTTTTTAATTTTGGAGGTAAATATAGTCTAAAAAATATTATTTATATTAAATAACACATATTGCGCATTCTGGCATGGCAAGATAAGCATTGATTGCTTTAACACAATAAAATAGCATCACGACTGAGCCTCTTAGCAGTTTTACGATGTTATCCACTCCGGGAGAACTCCAAAAGCAAGGAACAGAAGCGTGATGGTGCTCTACTTCAAAAAAAGGGATAAAACCCTGCTGAAGAACTATAGAACCATCTCGCTTTTGAGCCATGTTTACAAGCTGTTCTCGAGGGTTGTCTTAATTCGTCTATCAAGAAGACTCGCCGAATTTCAACCCCTCGAACAGGCCGGGTTTCAAAGCGGTTATGGCACCACAGACCACATCCACACATTGAAGTAAATTATACAGATGATCTAAGAAGACTATGAGAAGGGTTGGGCTATTCTGGAAACTTTGCAGCGATGCCAGGTCGATACTCGTTATGTAGAGGTGTTGAGATGTCTGTACGATGCCGACCGTTCAAGTTCAGTGCCGACAGTTAAAGTCTATCCAACTGTGCAGAGGTGTAAGACAGGGTGACGTTATATCCTCGAAACTCTTCACCAACGCGCTGGAAGACGTATTCAAGACTTTGCCTTGGGCTGGATGGGGCATAAACCTAAATGTCGAGTACATCTCACACCTCCGGTTTGCAGACGATATCGTACTAATGGTGAAAACGCCGCAAGAGCCACACTGGATGCTGAATGACCTAGCAGATGCCTCTCGTTGGGTCGGCCTCGGCGTGAACTTTGACAAGATCAAGGTCATGGTTAATAATAAATAATAGCCTTGTTATGCTGGAGCCGATCCTAGTACACGGTACCCCTCTCGAGATTGTTCAAAAATACAACTAGCTCGGGTAAATAATGTCATTGGGTAGAAACAATCTGGAGAGTGAGGTTAAGAAGCGAATACAGCTCGGTTGGGCAGCGTTTGGAAAACTTCGACGAGTCTTCTCATCGCAAATTTCACAGTGCCTAAAAACAATAGTTTTCAATCAGTGCATCCTACCAATGATGACCTACAGTGCCGAGACGTGGACACTCACGTGGCTGTTCCACCAATTTAAAGTCGCTCAAAAAGTACTGAAGAGGGTTATGCTCGGAGGTTCTCTGAAATATCGCATTCGCAATGAAGTGATCAGACAGAGAACTCAATTCACCGACATAGCTCAAGGAATTAACTCTCTGAAGTGGCAGTGGGCTGGCCACATCTGTAGGAGAACCGATGGTTGTTGGAGCGGAGGAGTTCTCAAGTGGACACCGCGACTCGGCAAAAGTAGTGTTGGACGTTCTGTGGCTAGATGGAGCCATGATTTGCGCAGGGTAGCCGGGAGAGAGTGGATGCGACGTGCCGCCGACAGGGCACATTGCCGCAAGTTGGGAGAGGCCTTAGTCCAGTAGTGGACGTAAACAGGCTGTTGATGATTAAAATAAAGTTATAAATTCACTTTTGATAAAGTTGTACACATAAAACATCAACGTATATCGTAGGCCGATTCTCCTAAATAGTATCTCCATTTTGGTCCTTATAATTAAACTTTCTTGTTCTCTTGGCAATGTGTCTTCAAAAAGATCATTGCATCGAGATCTAATTTTGTTACAAAAAAGGCCAGCTGAGGAGAAAATTCTTTCTGGCTTCACGCTAGTAGTTGGAATTGTGAGAAGGTGTTCGTAAGCTTTTTAAGTACCACATTTTGTCTTATGATGGAATAATGATCTACCACGTACCTACAGATACAACATTTTAATGAGAATATGGTTTTAGCTTGAATATTTTGTATAAAAAGAATAAATGCTGTTAATAGAAGATTAAAATCAAACAAATGATTATATAGTTAACATGATTCGGTATTTCCCGAAAATACCGAAAATCCCGGTTCTTATTCATTGCGAACCGGTTCTTTGACTACTATTAAAGAACCGGGAAATCCCGGGATTTTCGGTTCCGGGATTTCCCGGTTCTGAACCCTACCCGTGACTGACGCTACGAGTGCTGAGACTGATGCTACAAGTCCCGTGACTGACGCTACGAGTCCCAAGACTGATGCTACGAGTCCCGTGACTGATGCTACGAGTCCCGTGACTGATGCTACGGGTCCCGAGACTGACGCTACGAGTCCCGAGACTGATGCTACGAGTCCCGTGACTGATGCTACGAGTCCCAAGACTGACGCTAGAAGTCCCCGAGACTGACGCTACGAATCCCGTGACTGATGCTACGAGTTCCTTGACTGATGCTACGAGTCCCGTGACTGACGCTACGAGTCCCGTGACTGACGCTACGAGTTCAGAGACTGATGTTACGAGTCCCGTGACTACGAGTCTCGAGACTGATGCTACGAGTCCCGTGACTGATGCTACGAGTCCCAAAACTGAAGCTACGTGTCCCGACACTGACGCTTCTAGTCCCGTGTCTGATGCTACGAGTTCCGAGACTGACGCTACGAGTCCCGAGACTGATGCTACGAGTCCCGAGACTGATGCTACGAGTCCCAAAACTGAAGCTACGTGTCCCGACACTGACGCTACTAGTCCCGAGACTGATGCTACAAGTCCCGTGACTGACGCTACGAGTCCCAAGACAGACGCTACGAGTCCCGTGACTGACGCTACGAGTTCAGAGACTGATGCTACGAGTCCCGTGACTGATGCTACGAGTCCCAAAACTGAAGCTACGTGTCCCGACACTGACGCTACTAGTCCCGTGTCTGATGCTACGAGTTCCGAGACTGACGCTACGAGTCCCGAGACTGATGCTACGAGTCCCGAGACTGATGCTACGAGTCCCAAAACTGAAGCTACGAGTCCCGACACTGACGCTACGAGTGCCGAGACTGATGCTACAAGTCCCGTGACTGACGCTACGAGTCCCAAGACTGACGCTACGAGTCCCGTGACTGATGCTACGAGTCCCGTGACTGATGCTCCGAGTCCCGTGACTGACGCTACGAGTCGCGAGACTGATGCTACGAGTCCCGTGACTGATGCTATGAGTCCCGAGACATGCTACGAGTCCTGTGACACGCTACGAGACCCGAGACTGATGCTACGAGTTCCGAGGCTGACGCTACGAGCCCTGAGACTGACACTACGAGAAAAGTGACTGACGCTACGAGTCCCGTGACTGACGCTACGAGACACGAGACTGATGCTACGAGTCCCCGGACTGACGCTACGAGTCCCGTGACTGACGCTACGGGTCTCGAGACTGACGCTACGAGTCCCGAGACTGATGATATGAGTCACGAGACTGACGCTACGAGTCTCGTGACTGAAGCTACGAGTCCCGAGACTGATGCTACGACTCTCGAGACCGACGCTACGAGTCTATTGACTGACGCTACGTGTCCCGAGAAAGACGCTACGATGACTAACGCCACATGGTAGTGCAAGACTTAGGCGTTTTTGTGAAAAAAATCTTTGGTTCCTCCTTTAGTTCTGATGTTTCTTTTGGCTAGGATTAGGATACATTTCATCTTGAAGTTTGTATGGGATCAAAGAAATGGCGGGTATTAGTATAAATTAAGTCAAGTTTACGCCATTGACAGACCCGTAAATAAGATCTACAATACTAAAATGATCAATTTATCGCAGGAGTTGAACCGTCTTCGTCGTGCGGCTATATCTCTGGGGTTCTCTGAGTTGCTGTCATCGGTGGGAACAGCATTAGAGCGCGAGTGTGCTGCGCTTGGCCCGTCAGCGCCGCCAGAGTGCGCTTTACAGCTAGCACACGCGGCTGCGGCGCTCCGTGACCCTCGCACAGCCCACGACATCAAGCACACGCTACAACCCCTCGCCGCCAACATCACGCTCACCACCATGTCACACTGACATTTACTCCCGCCCCCGCCGAGGTCGAGGTCTGAAAACCCCATCCTCAAATCGCTGCTCGCTAAGAGCATCGCCTTGGACAGGGACAGGTCTCCTCTTAGGCGAGATCACTCAGACTGAGAACGGTTACAAAAAAGTTTTTACCAGATGAAATTTGTGTTATCTAAAAGTTTTCCAACATGGTGTTTTTCGTGAAATTCGCAATAGTATTAATGAAATGTTGTGAATAAATAACCTGATAAAATGATGTCTTACGAAAATATCTGTACATTCATATTTCCAATATAAGCAAAATGGTAACACTAAATAATATTTTACGCATATCGTGAGAATATACCTCCAATCCGATGATTTCTGTACATACAAATATGTGTCAAAATAAAGATATTCGATGTGATTTAAAAATGTCTTTAATTTCTTAACCTGTTAGCTTTAAGTACCTATATTTAGACAGTGAAGGAAAACGCCGATTTGCAAGAAATTTCGTATACCTATAGGACCTCTGTTACCATCTTCATGATAAGTGATGTAGTATATTTATTTTCAAAGTTCTAATGGAAAGCTTCAAATGTATTTAGTGAGGAAAGTTCTTCATAGTAAATTAAAAATTAAGAAATCGATACTCTCCGTATATTCGCAGATAGGTAAACCCGCTGAGGTGGTTGGTATACTCGTACATACGTGTATACCTGCGTTGAAACTATGTACTTTCGATAATCACTGTCTCCTGTTCAAAATCGAAGTTGTTTGCTTGTCCAACTCGATTTACGGCGTACTTACCTATCTATATGTTTATTTAGGTACCTATAATGTAGCTAGCGTTTTGAAATTTTACGATTTATCTTATAACTATAACACTTAATTTACCTTTGTTATGGAAGATAATTTCGATGTAAACAAAATATCCTACAATGAAGAGGATCCAGCGAAATTAGAATTTAAATATGATTTTATCAACACTCCATGGGACGATCGATCTAATAAAAGCAAAATAGGAATCGTTGCTTTATTGTTAGCCATGTTTTTAGCAATAATGGGATGCGTTATAAATAACTTCTTGATGCATTATCAAGGATTTAATTCGAGTAATAATAATAATACAAGTGTTGGTGAAACAAACTGCTTCAGAGTGAGAAATGAAGAGTATCCTTATGTTGCAAGAATTTATTCCGTGACATATAAGGGAATATTGTGCGTGGGCGCGGTAGTGAGTTCAACTTCTATTTTGGCTAACGGTGTGTGCATCAAGTCAGGGCCCGTTCGGATCCACTTAGGAAGTCCTACAGAGTAAGAAACAATTTTATGTACAAACAAAAATAATGTGAGTAATTACTTACATTAGTCCTATTAAATGATTGGATATAATCACACAATATTAAAAAGCGATTAAAAAGCTTAATGTTGGTAGTATCATCATCATCATCACCTGATATATGTCCCCACCGAGGGGCTCGAGTCTACCCCGAATTAAAGCGATAAGGATAAGGCCTTAGTCAACCACGCTGTCCAAGTGCGGGTTGTTTGACTTCACACACAACCTTAGAATTTTTTCGCAGATGTGTGTGTGTGTTTCTTCAGTAGTATTACGCTAGTACTCATTATTATGCTGTGGTAGTATAAAAAGTCAATTTCTTTCACAGTCCTCAATGCAAGAAAGGTTTGCCAGTAGACAGTTACAATTCTATTTACCATGACGGCGTGGTATCCAAGGAACTGGTATTAATAAGATACCAAGACAAGAACGATTGTGCTACCGTCATCAGCATTGGTGAAGAATACGACATGGTTTCCAAAGTATTTATATTAGGTAGATCGGCTGCTGATGATGGTAAGTACCTGTCGCGTCATTACGTATCATTCGCTGTAAAGCAAAAGAAGATGAAAACAGACACATACCATGTGAATGTGAAAAATATAATATGTGTAACGGATTTGACTAAATGTCCAGCTAAAGTAGGAGATCTGTTGATACAGAATACAATGTTGCTTGGTCTAGCTTCGAACAGTATTCATTCCAGTGAAAATAATAATTACGTATGCTTTGCTGATTTGAAAATTATACGTCACCAGCTGCGAGTTCTCGATCCTGAAATAAAAATCTATTGAACGTGTTCTTACTAAGCGCAATGGAGTACCTATAATAGGGGTACCTACCGTGGTCGAGGTAGAGATTTTTGTAATGCTCAAGTCCATATCGGCCGTGGTAGCAAACATTTGCATCCTATAAGTCAGACGGCTGTTTATCGCCATAAAGAGGTTTAAGTTTTCCTGATCCACAAGGGCTTTGATATAGAAAATGACACTAACAGTGCATCACTACTCTATATCCACCTTAATATATACCCTGGGTAATGTGGGATTAAACATGCCTAGCCTTTAACAACACGGTACCCATTCTATTATAATGTAGAAAGAATTTTCAGAATCGGATTAGCGATTTCGGAAAATAACTTGTTTAAAAACTCTCTTCAGCTTGAAATACCTATACTATTCCAGATATTAAATAATAATAAGTTTATTAGTTTTTATGTTTTATTTTGGAGCCAAATAAAGATTACATTGTTTGGGATTGTCTTATTTTTCTATGGTGAGTGGAAGATGGCGTAATCAGATGGCCGATGTCCACTTCTTCAGGCATAATTGTGTTTCTCCAATCTCTAGAGCTTAGGTACAAAATTAAGCATAACACAAAAGTTATCAAAGCACATTTCGACCATCTAGTAGAAAACTTATCAATGGTTTTGTTTAATGTACTAAACGAATTTTTAGGTGACATGTTGGTCATTTGTGTCGATCGTTACACTTCTGGGTTTGGTTTCTGTATTATTCATTTTATTCCCTGAAACAAAACAAAAACATGATTTCGTATTATAAGTACTTCGTAGAAATCCATTTAGTTAATTTTTTTTGTTGCGTGATAATCAGGACAAGGCAATCCTTTTTTAGGACTGCTGGGAAAACCACTAGTGTGTAATAATAAGTAATACCTATAATATGTACTATGACCAGATATTAGACAAGCATGATGTAAGTATAAACCATTTCTCCTCAATGTACATACTATTATAAATCAGTGAGTTTGTGTCCTACGTCCAGCAGTGTAAATTATTCAGTAAGTATTTATATTGTCTGTGAAGAGTTTAATAAAAAATAATAAAAGTGTCAGTACGAGAGGCGCCCGCACTACAGACACGATATGTAGTTAGTTTCCATTAATTGAGGTGTCAGTTTTAGGAGGTCAAACTGGAACAAAGGTTCATTTGCGTGGATGTCCGTTCAATTAAACACATTCGTTATTGGGACGAGGAACATTATAATAACCCATTAAGAACTCGTCACATGGGCGATTGCATGTCATGTCATATACAACAATTTTCCACGGGGTTGGATGTTGTTACCACGAAAAGGTTGTGGGGCGTCGACAATTAAAATGTTAATTCAGTAGTTTTAGCATGTCCCACTCACGCTGCTATGACAATGACTTCTACATCATTTACATAACTTGATTGTGTACAATATTTATCCATTTTGTTACCACTATTGACTTTATAGATGTTGGATATACTGAAACTTATTAATTTATTGCATTACCAGGGTTATTTATAGTAAATGTATTGAGTTTCTTATTTGTTTAACAAATTATGGGAAAACAGTTTGTTTAGGTGTGTTCACACATAATAAATTCGTAAATTTGGCAACGGTTCAAAATGATATAGGGTCACACACTTAGATCATACAATTGAATATACACGTAGATAAGGGAAGTAAGTAATCCGTAAAATACAAATAGGTAAGTACAGAGAGGTACAGACAGACTTACGTAGGTACTTGAAAATATTGTTCCTAATTGTAGAACTTATAGGTAATAATTAGCTGACTATTTACCACACGATCTATTGATGCATTTTGTTAAATAAATCTATTATTTAGCTTTTCAGACTCATTTTCACATTAAAGATTTCATTTTGAAGATTTTGTTTATTTAAAACCGAAGGTCCATTTGTTTAAATAAGTCAGTTGTCTTGACGTTGATAGATCCCTCAAACTGCCAAAAGGTTGAGTTTGTAATAAGGTGAACTATTCAATCTTGGATAATGCAAAATGCAAATCACCCGTATTTACTATTTTACGCCACGACGTGAAATCAACAAGCCTTTCGAGGTGCCTTCCAATTCCGGGAGGTTTCCATTTTTACTACGAATCACATAATATACTTAATGTACTTATAAGAAAGAAAATTAACGAACTTAGCAAATAGATGAGATGGGTTCAACAAAAGACCCTAATTTTTTTCGATCTTTTGTTGAACCCATCTCTACAAAATAAAATTATTCTGCATGTTTCGTTTAGCATTAAAATTACCATAATGTATGTATATTAGGCACCTACTTAAATAAAAACAAAATTCTAATTATTATATTTATTTTTCCATTGTGTAAATATTGCAAAATTACCTGTAAAAGACTAAAGAAAATTATTCTTTAGAAAGCCAGGAATGTAATGAATAAGGGAATTAACATAATCCAGTCAAAAACGCTCAACGTGAATAATACACCTAATTCAAGGAGATCATCATACTTTTGTTTCGGTTTAAATTATAAAATGAGATAATTTTTGAATAAACATCATTTGCATTGTAAATCATATCTTAATAAGAATATGAATTTAAATAAGACAGAAAAATATCATTCGTTTTTCTCTTAGATAAACATATTCGTTGTGTTACGATTTTTTGTAGTTTAAGAAAAACTAAGAAAAAGAATAAACAAGATGATTTTTTTTGCCTAAGTATATTTAAAAAAGTTAGCTGGGCACAATTTTCCATTTCTAGGGTTTATCATTAAACTGTGCTACAAAAAACTATTTAAATATAGATTTATTTTCAACCTTTATTAGAACTCTACCAAATATCAATGACCACACAGATTTAACCAATTTCCTACGTCACATGAACAGATGCTCATTACAGGTAGTTACATAACTAATCCATCTCATTTTAAATACCAGGAAATAGAAAATGAAACGTCCAAACATCACTCTCACAGTGGTAGTCGAGTATTTCAAAGTGATTGCAGTTCAAACGAAAAGGAAATTTCCGCGGGGAATATTTAGCTACCGTCGGATGATAATGACATAAAGAAAGATCAATTTGAGAACATTTTAATATTGATGAGCCGAAGGCGGCCCTCAATAAAAATATTAATCGCTGTCTTAGTTGCTTTGTTAATTAACGATTCAGGGACATGAAACATTTAGTAGGTAATTTATTATACGTAGTTGTAAAATATTAATATCGGAACGTTAATGAATTACGTTTGCTCTGAAAAAGAATATTTAATGTGCAAAAAACACCTATAGAGATACCTACTTATTTAAATAATTAAGATTTTAATAAATATAAAAAATTACACATAAATACATATAGGTAATGCTATAGTTTTTTTAAACTTATTGTATTCGTTGATGTCTTTTAAAGGGATTAGACAATAGGATAAGTACTTATATTTAGTTATTTGAAATACCAAGCTTCTTATTCAACTGTGTACGCAGTTATTATCACTTTATTAAACTCAATTATTTCTCAATTTAAGACTGGTTACTTATGTGAAAACAAAAAACATAAGCAATTTCTAAAAAAAACAGGATTATTTTGTTAATGATGTCATAAGTTCTAAATCTATAGTGTTCGAAAGAAGTTAATTAAAGCCGGTGTTTTAGATATTTTAATGCAGGGAACCTGAACACAATACTCTATTTTCTAATTAAGTTTCAAAAGTTTTAGAACTTTATTTCCCTTTAATTATATCTCGTTTTTTCGTACTCTTGTTTCGTACAGTTTTTATAAAACGTTTTCTTTCAGATTTGTCTTTACTCACCTATAAATATAGGTATTATTTACGGAATTACATTTTCAAACTTGACCCAGCGTAATATACCAACGACCAACATCATTATTTCTAAATAAAACCTGTAGTTTGATAAATAATAGATCAGCGAGACTGAATGATGTTACCATCACGTGTCTGAGCGGGCCTTGAAGGGTCATTGCCAACTGATGATCGATAAACTTACCTAGTCGCAAAACAAAAAGAGCATTACACCCGGCCCCTTCCGCCAACTAATGTAAACCAACTATTCTAACTGTAGCAAGGATACATTTTGAAACTATTTAGTTAATTTTGAAATTATTTAGTCTCAAAAATATAGTTGGATCTGCGACTATATCGAAGATAATATATAGAAGTGAAATAAAATACAAGAATTTATAACTCATTAAATTCTATACTTACATACTTATATTTAATTAATTTACTACTAAGTTGAATAAGAACAACAAATCTCCAACCATCCTCACAAACTTTCGCATTTATAAACTTACCCAACCCTACTTCAAGGTATCAAGTCTGCTAAGTCATTATAAACTAAAATGTAATCAATTAAATAATCGTCATTTACACCGACAGCTATACGGTACGGTATATGGTGTAACTAAATATACCTCTCTTTCAGCACAGTATATAAAGAGTACTGCTATCAATCACAAAATAAGAAACAAAAACGCAAAAGCTCAGATTTCCAGACATTTTCACTAATAGGTCACAACAGGGTTCGTCTAAATTTTAATTATCACCCGCTAAGAAAGGAAATTACTTAAATTTTATTAATCACTCAGTTCAACGCGCCCTCTGAAAAATTGAAAGATAAAAAAGACCTTCCCAAATTTTCCTATAGATATTAATTTCAATTTCTATGTTTGACCTTTAGTGCGTGAATTCGACTCACTCGTAGCCGATTTTATAATTAAGTAAGTATTATTAAAACAGATTGTTTTTAATCTCCCTTTTAATATCTTTCTTTAGTTAATAGGTAATATTTCAATCAATTTCTCAGCTCAATATCATGTTTTCTATTATTCTTAGACTGTAGCATTGAAAATTTAAAAGCCATAATTCGTTGAATAAACCCTTGGATATTCTCATTTAAATATTAAACATTTTTAAACCTATGAGTCCTAAAGTGTAATGCTTAAAATTAAGAAGATTCATTATCATGGTAATGGCTTCAGATATCGCTTTGGTCTCCAGAGTAAGTTCTATCGACGATTACTCTCTATAACTAAGGATTCAGAAATGATTTATATCGCTCACGTATTACCCTTGAACTATGACTGTGTATAAATCCCGAAAGTATTATCTTAACTCCCACTATATCACTTTTATCACATATTCTTATAATACTTTCTTTTATGAAGATGGCTTACTAACTGTATAGGAAAATTATTAAGGACTGACCCGATTTTGGTCACCATAAAACATATTTTTAAGTCTCTTACATAATTCTTGAATTTCATAATCAATTAGTAAAAAATTTAAGCAATATCTTACATTCAATATTGTTAATAGAATTTCTATAGATTACTCGTATGTTTGAGTAATTATTTCTATTAGTAACTTTCAACAACTTCAACAACTACGAGTATTAATCATACGCACTTACTATTAGATTAAGTTGGTCCTAGTAATACTTACTACTAAAATTGTTGTAAATCTTGAAACGTGGTTTTGTGATTAATATAGTTTCTCAACTAAATGCTTGATTAATTCAGGCAATTTCAAATTGAATAACGTTTGTAACTCAACATGTTATAATCTCAAAATGAGGTAAGTTACTTATAAAGTTCTACATATCTAACTTATATCTTAAATAGAGATAACATTAATTAAATCCATATTAAATCTAATGATATTTTCGATGTAATTTTCAGTGACATTTAATTATAAATAAGTGATGACGGTTGTGGAGGTGGTCATTCAAAGAGTGACATGAATGGCAGCGACGCATGCGCGTAACGTGTGGTCTGTACGAGATATAAGCACGAAATCTAAACCCGGACCAGCATACAACTTTGGCGCGCCCAAACGAACAAGAGAGATCGCATACAACACATAAATTCCCAACAATAGTTAAATTTCCCTTTGACTTTAAAACTAGAAGCAGAAGGACGCTCTAGTGTGTTGTGATCGAGTTTCCGCGAGTGCACAAGTATTTAATTATCTCCGAACATTCTCAGCGAACTTTCAGTTAGTTGTTCCGAAGTTTTTGGCGGCGACGCACAACTTCGTGTTCCGATTAAGGTAAGCCTTATTATATTCTAATTTATTGCCATAGTCACGCCATTCACCTATGATAAGTTATCTTCATTAATTATGGCTGTATTTTACTTGTTAATGCCACCAAAATAATATTTAATAACATTTTTTCTAAATATGAAGAACTTATTTTTCTAGTTGTATATTCCCGTTTAATTTTTTTTTAATGATTTTATTGAATTTATCATTTTCCGTAACTTAATTTTCCTTAAAAAAAGATACTCAAAATAATTTTTGAGTACTTATCTTTTTAATGTTTATTTAGAAAAAAAAACCTAATCAATATGATCTTGAACACTTTTTTAAATACCTACGTAATCAACATAAAACTAAAATTATTAAAAACTACTTTATTTTGGTACGACTTTTTAGTTAACACGGGGTTTCACATAATACTACGTAATAATATCTAACAGTTAATCTATCGGTACGTGTTTAAAATTTTAATTGAACTACAATTTAACATCAACGTAAGAATCAACAATATTTTTTTGAAGCACATACATTGGAGTTTTTTTTAAGCGTATAACCAGTGTGATGCCCTTCGTTTCCCTTCGTCTTTGGAATTTTCATCTACTTACTTATCTTCATAATACACCCGTATATTAAGACCGTTAATCAGTCGTGCCATTTTGCGACATTACGCACGTCAATTGATTTTTACAAACAAATATAAAATAACAAAATGTAAAACAAAAAAATACTGTGATTTAATTGGCAGGTTACGAAACAAGTAACTTATGTTTTCATACCTACGAGTATTTGGAATTTGGTAACTTTCCTTGTTAACCTGGGAAGCTAATAGGACCGAAGCCGTTGGGAACGTTGTTTTTCTACTTGATATAATTTTGGGAATAAAATGAAGCCTAAATAATTAAAAAAAGATTTTCGTATAAGTACTTAGATAAAAGAAAAATATAAATAGATTCGGAATTTGTTAGGTAATCTAGATTTTTTTGTAATAGATAAGTACTGCAAAATAATTAAAAAAATAAAAATCATTTATTCTTTTCTATCTATTCTACCTAGGCCAGATAGTATCCTTCCAAAGCAGGCAGGAAAAGGAAATACAACGCCGAATCGACAATGCTTGGAAGAGCTTCTGGTCTATGAAAACGCTTATGAAGGGCGACCTTCCTCTGTCACTTAAGCGTAAACTCATCGACATGTGTATCTTGCCCGTCCTAACCTACGGTGCTCAATCCTGGTCACTGACCGAAGCACAGAGGTCCAAACTCAAGGTTTGCCAAAGAGCCATGGAGCGTAGTGTCCTAGGTGTGAAAAGAATGGACAGAGTACGAAACACGACGCTACGCTCAAAAACAGGTATAGCAGACGTGGGGCGCAAGATAGCTAAACTCAAGTGGGATTGGGCGGGGCACGTTGTCCGCATGCACCCCGACAGATGGGCAAAATTAGCTACCCAATGGACTCCAGAAGACGGACGCCGGTACCGAGGCCGTCCCAAAAAAAGATGGCGAGACGAGTTGGACGCGTACAGAAGCGATTGGCCTACGGTGGCAGAAGATAGACAGGAGTGGAAAATAATGGGGGAGACCTTTGCCCAGCAGTGGGATAATATAGGTTAATATAATAATATAATAATTATTCTTTAAAAATTTTAACAATATCTACATAAATAAGTTAGTTACTTAAGTATCTATTTCTTAGATAATTTGTTTGAGAAACCAACGGTGGCGGGACTTAGCTAGTAAAACAACCTTTTACTGTTTTCTTTTATACAAAAAATTAACTTACCTGGCACAATTAAGATTTTAACCTCACTCCTTAGAAGGTTCAACAAAATATTTGACTTATTTTTCTAATGGATACTTAGAAAATTTTACTAATTTTCCAAGAATGGACAGTAATAAAATATATCAATTGTTATTCGTCATTTCAGTTCTTATCAACATTTTTTTTACTTCTTCAATTAATAACGAGCATGCAAAAATTAACATGGTTACCACGTAAATAAATAAAAATGTATTGGTACTGAAAAATAATACCAGGTAAATAGTTATTATTTTATTTCAAATGTCTTGGAAAACATTTTTGCAGATTATTTTATAAATGACAAATTAATTGAATATGAAACCACCCCGTTGAAATGAAATGACGGTTATAATTGGTACGGTTCATATTTTTAGCCGCGAGAAACGAAGAAATTGCTCAATTTATTGTAGATACCTGTCGGTTGTACAATTTTCAATTTAAAGAGTTAGTTGTGCTTAATTTATTTTTGTAAATTCATATTTATAAAACTCAATTCACGCGGTATTTAAAATTCAATGCGGAATTGAAGTTAACAAAAAAGGTTTTGACGTCTTTTGGTAAAAAGAAATATCTTATAGTAAAATTTAATCAAATTGTGTATTTAATTGATCATTGTTCTTTAATTTAATCTTGTTCCCATTAAGTCCCGCGCCTCCTTCAAACCGACACACATACATCAAGGTGGCACAATGATTTAGGATCCATGTAACACGCACCTACATTTTATCATCCATTAACTATGTTCTAGGCTTGTTTTATGAGAACTACAAAAATAATATTACACAAGAAAATAAGAATAAAACATTTTATATCCAGAAGTCACACAAATATTAAAATTAAAACTGTCGAAAGGAGACGGTTCAACTTGAATTTATTTGTAAAATTTTGAAAAAAGAAAAGCTTTTCTTAGTCATCATTTTGTAAAGTTTCGATTACAGTTAGCAGAATTCTAAGTGACTATTACGTAATGCAAATTATTTTTATTAAATAATAATAAAGTTTAAATATACATTCATATTCTTGAGCTCCAGCTATGTGAATGCTGTTAACCTAATTACTATTTTAAGTATGTACTTACCTAATATTTGCATGCCTGCAAAGGCAAAATGTGAATACTGAATAATCTCAAGATTTCAATATTTAATATACCATCTTACGTAAAACCCTGTATTATATATACGCTAATAAAGAAAACTCTAATTTTAAACAGTCGAAAATAGTGATCTAAAATGACAGAAAGAAAATAATTATGTTCCGATTGTCACTTTAGGGTCATTGCCAGGATAATGACGAAACTAGGTTATTTAAACAGTAATCAAAGTGACAATGTAGGACAGAGTGTTCAATACTATAGTTCTGATTAGTACCTTTGAAGTAATTTTAGTGTAGTGAAGGCATATAATAGTCGGAAAATTCTACATACTCTTAAGTAGTGTTAAATATCACCTGTACGTTTGTAATAAACGAGCACCAAATAATAACGTTGAATAAGTCTTTTGCCATTGGTGCAGACCAAACCGTTCATTTTGCTGGTAACTAATTTCCTGTGGACGTAGAATATAAAAACATAGAAACACAGAGTTCTTAAGTATATTTTTTGAAAGGTGTCCTCATATTTACAAAAACTGAGTAAAAAATTCTCTTACAAGATTTTCATGCATCTTTTACGAAACCTGAGTAGTATTTCCTATATCTATATATAATATCCTATATATATCTAACTCAATTTTGTTTGTTGTGAATCTTTTTGTGTCGTGGATATCCAATATTTTACGGAACAACATCTTTTTAAATTAATAATCCTACACTAAGGTGAAATTTGACGGTAAAGTTTTAAAAACTCCAACGAGTTTCTGCAACTTAAATAGCGTCCATCAATCTCGTACAAGATTGCTACGTAACAAAATAACAAGATTTACCTAAGAAGAGGAACGTTTATCGCTATTGGAGGAACATCCCATTTCTCGCACATTGTTCGTGCGTCATAAATTATGTATGTTACAAAGAATATTATTCTCGTTGTTTCCACTCCATACTCACAATCTGAAATTGCTGATCTACGACTGAGAACAAGCCTGTTATCTGGTTACATTGAATAGGTAACGACGCGGTGCAAGGCACAACACATTTGTACTACCTAATTGTAGCAAAGTTGTCGGGGCGTAGTATTAATGTTTGCGCACGACGTGACTATATTATATTAGTTTGCTGGAGCTGTAAGTGCCCGAGCGGTGCTTTCATACCGAACTGTTTGTTTAGGTGTTTATCTCAAATGAGGCAAAAGGAAATTCGCATGTTCTAAAACAATAACCGCTTGAGTAAAGTTGAGAGCACAAATGCGGCGAAACAAACCGCCACTAAGTGGGATCGGATGGAACAATGGCTGGACTCGTGACGGGCTCTGAATAATTACTGCACGCAGCGACGGAGCTGGCTATTCTCTCCTCGTTATCACAATCCGCTGTTAAGAAACCAACTTGTAATCGAGGTCTTATCAGATCGACTTATAATTGGACAAAGAAAACGGGGACAATTAGATTTGTTTTACAAAGCTATATTTTATTATCAACCTGATGTTCGAAATACTCGGTGATTTATTTAAGATTGCGTTAATTATGTCAACAGTTTTTTGTTTCAAAGAAATTAAATCGTTGGTAATCTTTCCTTTATTCAGTGTAACTTTTTGTGATACCGTTTGCAATAAAGGCGAGAGAGCACTAAGCCGCTTGAGTCGGACGCGGTGTCCACGTTTCTCGACTCACAACTTTTTATTTTGTCATCCAAAGGATTAAGGCAATGGATTTCGCGACCGTCGACTCAGTCGTGACGACATGTCTTAACACTTTGTCTTAGTACTTGTTTGTAGGGGGGATTTATTTGATTATCTCACTAATTGTCAGTTGCAACTTTTATGTAAGAAATTGTACGAAAATAGAACTACTTCAACCTGTATTTTCATTGTTTGTCGTCATTATTTTATAATTACTGCTGCCCACAACTTCAGTGAGTATTGTTTTAACAATGGGTAGAGTAAATGTGTATTGAATCTCCAAAAACTACTTTTACATTAAATTATTTAATTGGAAATATACATAGTCGTAAAAGGTTAAGTACTTATATTCTTGAAAACTTGTTGAATGTAAGTATTTTGTTTTGATGTTGTTTTGATGAAGATTATCTAATACATAATTAAGTACTTTGTATAGAAGAAGAAAGTTATCTCGTTTCAGTTAATGTTACTCGTCTAAAATCACAATATTAAACAAAAAATTTATAGCTGTTATTTCGCAGGTCATATCTGTTATGACTGTTGTTGAACGGTGCAGGCAAAGTTAATATAAATATTTTAATTGAAACCAACGAAACTTGTTACAACAAAACCAAGGCGCGATTAACTTAACTTTTGTAATGTACAAAGTTGTGTTATATGCAATTTGAGTCTTTATTAGAAGGTGTACGTAACTCTACCACTCTCACTGCTTCACAATTCAGCGGTGCAATTTAACTAACAAAACAACATTATTTGTAATTTATTAAGTTCGAGCTTTGAATAAGAACTTTTACAGAAAGAAACTTAAAATTAATTAATATTATAAAGCTGAATAGTTTGAATATATGTATGTAAATAGGGCTTATAACGTTGGGTACGACTATCAATATATTAGCGTAAAATAGGTACCTTTATTATAGAAAAACAATTGCTGTTAATTTAGACCACCAGATATATTTCTGACTCAACTTTGAACTCAAAAATCACAACGACTGCAGAGCACATAAATTGTGAAGAAAATGTGTTTCATATTTTCAGCTAATTTACATACAAGATGGATAACATATTTTGATTGCATACATTTTGTACTCGTATTTATCATAAAATGTGTTATAATACTCAAAAGGCGCTCAAACAAATGTCTGTTGCGGTTTGTTCTCCGGCATAAATTATTGGCACGAGTCTGCAGGTACCTACACAAATTGCCAATTAAATTTGTCCCAGTGTCCGGAAAGACAGTATTTACTTACACTGAAATAGGGATTTATTTACTTCGAAACCGAGAGGTTAGCGAGGTTAGTGGAGACCGATGAAATTAATCAATTAGACACAGTCTGGTTAAGAAGCCAAAACAATATCTCTGCTAAGGTCTGCTGTACCTAATGAGTGAATTTCAACAAGTGCCCAAAAATCTTCATTTCCGTGGATTTTTTTGTTTTTAAGTTTTTTTCAAAAATAATTAGCGTTTATTATACTTCTTGATAATGTATGTATTCTTGCTTATTATCAAGCTGATTACTTAAAAAACTAACGAATAACACAAGTTTAAAAATTTCATGCCACGGCGATGAAACATGCGGGCACGGCAATGAAGCAAGCGTCCACGGCAATGAAAGAACTGTCCCACGGTAATGAAAGAATCACCACGGAAATGAAAATCCATACATAAAGCATTTTTTTTATATACTGACATGAGTATTATATTATCCTAACATACAATATATACACGCCTGTCTCCGAGAAGGAGAGGCATACTCCCCCAGACGGGTTATCTACGCCACATCGAATGATAATAATTGATCGAATTTCTTAATAAGATTAACATAAAACCCCTATGATATATGGCCTAAAGATTGGAAAGAATCGCTTTTGATCCCCCTGCTCAAGAAGGGGTCCACAAAATTACGTGCCTTATAAGCATGCTTTCATCATACGGTCTGCCTGTTAGTTTGTGTGGGTTTATATCGGACTTCTTGCAGGATCGATCGATACGGGTCGTTCTTGATGGATGCTCGTCCGATCAAATGGCGATTAATGCCGGTGTTCCCCAAGGGTTAGTACTCATTGCAACACTTTTCCTGTTGCATATCAATGATCTGCCAAAGCTATGAGTATGGAAATGATTGCACAATTGTAGAGAATTACATATCCATCCCGCGTGCTAGTGCGGCCGAGACACAGTATTTAAGAGAGGCTAGGTCGATCACACGAACTTTTCCCTTCGGGCAGTCGCATGCCAGTAAGATTATGTTGCATATCATCCCGGATGAGCAGGCTGAAAAAGAGTTCCTTTTTCTATTTAACATCTATGGCGAATACTATAGGATATACGAAATATAAGTAGGAGAGTTCATCCGTGATCATGGCGCTTGCAACAGCGTTGAAATATCGGAAACTCGAAATATTTCAACGCTGTATAATCATAATAATTTGAGTGCTAATAACCATGATAACTATAGAAACTATATAAGTAGGAGAGCCTTAAAAGGGTGGAAGGGAGTCATTACTGTTGGCAGGAACAAGATCAGCAACCTTCGATATGCAGATGACTCTACTTTGGCCGCATCTTCTGAGCACGAACTTGCTGAAATGTTCAGCAGAGTAGAACGCAAAACCGAGACAGTAAGACTTTGGGTCAACAAGTCGAAGACAAAGGTTATGTTATATAATCGGGTAGTACATCAGACCCCACTAATTTTAGACCGATTTCTGTACTACCCACGTTTAGTAAAATATTTGAGAAACTTATGCTTAATCAGCTTTTATCATATTTCAATAAGAATAAATTATTGCACGGTAAGCAATTCGGTTTCACTCGTGGTCGCTCCACTACTGACGCGGGAGTTAAATTATTAGATAACATTTTTGATGCCTGGGAGGAGTCACGTGATGCTTATGGAGTATTTTGTGACTTATCCAAGGCATTTGATTGTGTACAGCATAAAACGCTTGTCAGGAAACTACACCACTATGGTATAAGAGGCGTCGCCTTGGATCTTCTCACTTCTTATCTAAGTGATAGGATCCAAAGAGTTGACGTCAATGGGAAACGATCTGGTGGATCAGCTGTAGCGATGGGAGTGCCGCAAGGCTCTATATTGGGGCCATTTCTGTTCCTCGTCTACATTAATGACTTACCTTATCTTGTAGGGGACAACCACGAGATAGTATTATTTGCAGATGATACATCTCTAGTGTTTAAGGTTAATAGACAGCAAGCAGTGATTGACGATGTAAATAGTGCTCTCTCAAAAATAGTTAACTGGTTTAATGCCAATAATTTGTTATTGAATAGTAATAAAACTAAATGTATTAGATTCGCCACAAAAAATGTTAAACAGGTAAAAACCAGTGTACTAATCGATAATGAGGAATTAGAAATGGTCAATGAAGCTGTCTTTCTAGGTATAACGTTAGATGCTAAGTTACAATGGGGTCCACATATAGAAAAGTTAGCGGGCAGACTGAGCTCTGCTGCATTTGCTGTAAAAAAAATTCATCAGCTGACCGACGTTGACACCGCGCGATTAGTTTACTTTAGTTATTTTCACAGTATCATGTCGTATGGAATACTGTTGTGGGGTAATGCCGCGGATATAGATTCTATCTTTGTCTTGCAGAAACGAGCTGTTCGCGCTATCTATAAGATGGGCCCCAGGGAGTCACTAAGAAATAAATTTAAAGAAATTAAAATAATTACCGTACATTCACAATATATCTATGAAAATCTTTTGTATGTTCACAAAAATTATGTAAATTTTAAGAAAAATAGTGATCTCCACAATCTCAACCTTAGGAATAAAGATAAACTCTCTGTGCTCACTACTAGGCTCCATAAAATTTCTAACTCTTATAAAGGTCACTGTATACGCTTCTACAATAAACTTCCAAACGAAATAGTTAATTTGTCTATTGGTAAATTTAAAAATGTAGTGAAACGTAATTTGTGCGAAAAAGCTTATTACACTATAGTAGATTATTTAAATGATAAAATCGTCTGGAAATGAATTGCTCTTTTTATATCTCTTATTATTTTCATTATGTACACATATTTTTATTTTGTGAATACAATCACAATAAAAAAGACAACCCCACTGAGTTTCTTGTTAGTTCTTCTCAGTAGTGGGCGCGTAGTGAACTAACAATCAAATCAATTTAGTTTAAGTTTTGACGATTATAAGTGATTGTATCAATCCTTGATAATAAAGATAATTTGAGTTTGAGTTTGAGTTTATGGTCACTGACCGAGCTGAACAGATCACACGCACAGGAGAATTGTCAGACCTGGAATTCATGAGCAAGTTTGTATACCTAGGCTGGACGACCAGTAATCAGAGAGGCTGCGAGAACGAGATTCGAATTTGTGTGGAGATGGGCAAGCAATAAGCAAAATGTTGATAATCTGGAATGTCCAAACCATCTCCAAACGTAACAAAGATGAGACTAATTAGATCTCAGGTATTCTCGATATTTCTATACGGCTGTGAGTCCTGGTCTATCCACGCGCTTACCAGCTCTGAGAAGAGCCAAAGACAGAGCGGAATGCAACGGCTGGTACACGACTCAATTACAGTGCATCAGAACGGACACGATCTTAAGGAATCAAGAAAAAGAGCTAGAAGGAGTACAGTAAATACAAATGAGTTATTTACTGTACTTATAAGTCTTTACTTAAGTCTTTTGTCGTATTGCAGAGATATTACTTGACGAGTACTGTACTGTCAATATTCGATACACTGTATCACAGGTAAATATGTTTTCCTTGCCTAATCATACCATGGCGATGAAAATATAAGTCACGGAAATGAAAGACCTGGCCACGGCGATGAAAGTAATTTGTTTTAAAAGACACGGCAATGAAATTTTTTTCATTGCCGTGTCTTTTTTTTCATTGCCATAGCAAATATTTGCTATGGAAACCACGGAAATGAAAGCATGGCGATGAGAAACGAGTCGAAAATTTAAAATTACATAAAATCTATTAGGTATCCTAAGAACTAAACAATTCACAAATAAACAGAAGAGTATGGGCATTCTATCGAATGCTCAATCAAGAGTATAAACTTGTTCCAATAGAAGGTATACCTATGCACGGCGATGAAAGAAAAAATGTCCTGTAACAAAAATGGGATACACTTACATTTATAGCTTGAAAACGCAGGCACGTGGATACGTCCTTCCACGTCGAGCACTGAGGCGGTACTATTGGGCAACGTTAAGCACACAGAGAAGGAGACGCAAGTCTTTAGTTGGAACAATATGTTTAAAAATGTTTTTGACATGGCGATGAAAGGAAGTTCTGGGACAAATGTTTTTCTAGTAACCGTTCGTTGTATTGTTTAAATATTTGATTAAGTGTATTCCGTAACAATACCTTAACTATCCAAGTATCATATAAAACTAGATTTCAATGTATTCAACCAATAGGTTTTCATCAAGGAGGTATAATACACATCAAGGTGAGTTGTGGACAGACACGGCGATGAAAGATTTCGAGGTTTAACATTTTTTTCTGGAGTACCTATTAATCCCAGTAATGAAATATTTAGTGCCTCGCATAGGTGACTATTTCATCTAACCAAAAAAAAAGTTTTAAACATTATAACTATATTTTTTAGTACCGATTTCATAGTTGCCACGCAAATTTAGGGGCCGGGATATTCACTCTAATATTGGGTGTTATTTACCCTTGTTTGTTAAGGTATTATTTACCGAAATATTTCAATAAATCTAATTTTCTGTTACATAGTAACTTAGGTACTATAAATTAAAATGTCTTAAAAGAGATTTTATGCGTGAGTACGGTTCGTATACCACATATTTATTCGATTATGTAAAATATTAGTAAGTATAAATTGGATTTGTTGAACCTTGAACAAGGTTTTAGGATTGTCCTACTAGATAAAATATTACGCATTATAATCCATGCCGTGTAGAGCTAGTTAAAATATAATCCTCTCTACCAATTTTTTTTACTGTTTGACACTTTGACACCAATATCTCTCGGGGTCTAAATAAACAATTCTTTTTTACTCCATGGATAAGTGCAGAGACAAAATGTTGATTAATGTTTTAAAACTACTAAGGTATCATATAATCAATCAACCCATAAGGCAACGAACGTCCCAAAGTAAAGGACCTAACCAGGTTTTATATCTGTATCTAGGTTATTAAAAATCACTCTTCATTCATATACACCCAGACCGAGATTAACGTTTATGGATCACACAAATATTTGACTGACACGGGGTCGAAACCGCAACTCTTTGTTAGCGGCATGCGGCATGGTAACCACTTTACCACTTGGGTCGACAACTGTACATTCATGCACATATTGATTACACGTCACCTTTGAAATCGATAAAGAAAATTCTATTCAGAAAAGTAGTATTGATATGTAAGGTGGTTTAACTCGAAACCGACCCTAATCAAACTTGGGATAAAGGTTTGGATGAAGAAGTATCGGTATGTAAGGTTCCATTGCAGGACAAAAACATCTTGCCCTGATTATATTAGTACAGTAGAAATGAATAGGCGTAATCGCAAGCCTTAATGTGTATCTGTATTCATGATCTCAAATCAAACCCATGTTTGCGGAACAGCAATTCTATTAAGTAAATATCTATAGGTCATAGGATTTATATATTTTGCCAATTATCTGTCAGACATCATACGAAATGAGATAGTGCGTCAGACAGCTCACCAGATGTGTTTGCACTAGTTTGCACATAAAACATGTCATAAAAATTCCACGAACTTAATTAAAATGGCAGTACTCCGCGATCCTATTAATGATTTAAAGTAAGATACGTATTTTACGTTTGTGCATGTATAAAAATCTAGTAGGTATGTATTAAAAGGACATTAGATATTATTAGTTCATAGGATTAGTATAAGCTGTATTATGTCTGTTGTGATTTGATGATATAATAAGCAATAAATGTACGCATGATTTGTGGGTTGTCCATTATTCATGTACGTATTCCATCTTCTTTATTTTTATTCCTTTAGTTATTGTGCTCAGAAGCTTAAATACATAGATACGATTATTATTGATAATAGAAGCCTCCTACTAATATTCTTTTCTGATTACTTTTGCTTGACAAAAGATGCCATATCGAATGTACTACCTTTAATTTTCCTTGTCAATAATGAAAATGATAGATTGAAGATATACGAATTATTTTAACACAATTTTCTAGAGCTACTTAAAACTTTCATAGAAACTAGCCTCGTGGTTTAATCTGCGTTAGCTCCTCATTTAGCATCCTTGATAAATGTGCTATCTAAAACTAAAGTGACTTTTTAATTCTGGCTAGTGGTTTCTGGGATTAACATGTCCAACCAACCAAACTCTTCAGCATTTTAAATTTTGCACTTATAGATTTAAAAATGTAAAATATTTCAAACTTAACTTTATATACTTGTTTTACCTTTCGAATTGATTTAGGTATAATAGGAATATTTATGTATTTCTAAAAAAGTTTAACAAAATTGAAGAAAAAAGTCAAGAATGGAGATAAAATATCGTAAATCTTGATAGTAGCGTGGCCAGACGAGTGCGACTGCGAGGGCGGAACTGATAAAATTACCAGAACGAAGTTAAGGGCTGGTCTGCAATTACCTCGGCTGCAACCGCCCCCACCTTATAATACACGAAAATACTCATTTTGGACAACTTCATTATTATCGCCACCGATCCACTCTTCAAATGCCACGTAATATCATTTTCTCAGTAAATTTTGTATTGGCTGATATCAAATATCAATGGCTAGTTTCTACTTTATTACACTTACTTTCAACTTTTAAATTTTTCTCTTCAGTTGAGATATCAATGACAAAAATCTTAGTTTTTAGCGTACAATTATTTATTTTTACTGTCAAGCGATCACAACTTTGCATTTTTTGCATTTATGTTTACGATCACGGCTTTTGTGAAGTAATACGTGAACATCAAGTATGTATTTATGGATTTCAAGTGTGAAAGTCAATTACTGATAGTTATAGTCATCAAATTTTCTGTGCCGGCGGCCAAAATTGGAAGCTCCTGTTGTCATGTTGACTATAATATCATTTAGATACATTTTGATTACACTGACAATCATCTGACAACCAAAAGATGCGATTA
Organism: Timandra comae; assembly: GCA_958496195.1. Taxonomy (NCBI): domain Eukaryota; kingdom Metazoa; phylum Arthropoda; class Insecta; order Lepidoptera; family Geometridae; genus Timandra; species Timandra comae. Next base: position 7,225,293 of record OY292356.1, read on the forward strand.
CAGCGACGCTGTCACCGGCACAGAAAACTTGGTAACTCTATACCATACTTTTGTCACTCAACTTTTGACTGACGTTTACTGGTTAATCCATCAAGTTTATGCAAATAGGTGGTCATTTGTTCTGCTGATGTTAGTTGTTAACTTCTCTATCGATAGAGTAGCGACGCAGGCCGTTGAGTGGCGCTGCCTATGATTTATAGCTGTTTACTTACTCCGCGATAAATCAGACATCCATTGATTTATTCTAGTTTCCAATCCGACTCACTAAATGAATTTTTATTAGTAGAAACAGAGTTAACTGTTGGCAAATTAATTCAACTGTCGAGAAGTAATTAGTTGATAGTAACTCGATTGTAAATTTACTTTGTCTCCATGTATTTTGTACACATATTAATAGCTCGAAAATTTAATGGTTTTCACTTACATAAATTGGAGCCTATCTTATATTGCATATTAATTTCCTTATCTTTACGCCTGTAGTTAATATGTAGTCGGAGAATTTATTTCTTGTCGTTTTCGAGATAGTGTAGGCCTATTATGAAACCCTAAACATTATTAACTACACAATTCAACAACTAGTTCATGTACTTATAAGAAAGTCATGTATTGTATAAAGAAAACACAAACAATATGTTTCGTAATCGTAAAGAAACAAGGCTATTAATAGAAAAAATGGGTTCTGACATAAATCTGTACACTTCAATTAACATTTATAAAATATCGTTGAGTTAGGTAAGTAAACTATGGGCAGGTAGCGGTATATCTGGTATGACGAGCTTTTATATTTTTATGTTATTTTATTATTTGAAACAAGACTCAAATGACACTGAACTGTCAGATAGGGGTGGGCGTTTCTGCGGTAGGCAGTTGTTCTCTTCATTCTCACGCATTTCGTATTTTTATCTAGCCTTTGTATTTATTCGTAGGTTTTTAATTTTCCAAGGTGCACTTACATTGAGATAAGAACAATACTGTGCAATGTATGGCATAGTTTTGTAATAAGTATGTTGTTAGATAAAAAAAACTTTGTTGTGTTGATTAGTTTATATTTTTGTAAACAGATTTATATTATGTTGAATTCTTAATGTTAGTACTTATTCGATTTATTCGTCCTACTTTCGATCATTTGTCGCAATAAACGTAATTGTATTTTTACAAGTAGGTTGAGGGATCAAGGATTCCTTTCAAAATTCTTTAACTATTATGAAATCGTTACAGCCATAAAAGCGTTTTGTTAAAGAGAACAAAGAATTCCTTTTGCTTTAAGATTTCTTACGTTTCCTATAAATATTTTGAATACTTCTACCGCTTAACAGAATATTTACTCTCTGAACTTAAAGTTAAAATAGTTACATCTTTTTGGTAAGATAAAATTTTAAATTATGTTGAGCTCATAGCTAAATGTCTTTCCATTCACGGGACTTTTAAGGAGTCCCGGTCTTTTGGAAGGCTAGTATGGGGCCAAAGCCAACACACGGAAGCTCCCTATTTCACGATCTTCAAGTAAAGTTACTCACTAAGTACAGTTCTTTAGGTTTATCTCTTTCTTACTTTATATCAAGTGACAAACACAGAACTTGTGAGTAACGACTCGGAACTTTACTTGAAGATCGTGAAAAGGACCCTAAATGTACTAAATGATAACTGTGTCATCATCATCATAGGCCTTTATATCTACATAAGATGATTTAGGTGGCGTCAGGTGATAACTGTGTAGCACAAATATAAAGGCTTAATTCTTACTGGTTACCTATATTATTATAGTGAGAAGGAATAGGCGGGTTATCACACATTACAGTGTTTGTAAGTCAGTGAACAATAGCTAATTGGCAAGCATAAATCGAACCCAGGATCTCAGGCAGCTGCACTTTAAAGCGTTTTTAGTTCGAGGTAGATAAGGCAATTTGGCCCGTACTTTACATACAATATTTTTCCTGGCACTTGTGGCAATTTCAGTTTATGATCGGTTTTTGGCAGCGCAAACCAGTTTTTTCTTCAAAGGTAAATTTGAATGTTAATTTACTCAGAAACGCTTTGAATTTAAGATCAATACAGAGTTTAAATAAAAGGAAAAGTTTTTATTGAAATGAAATTGTATGACTATGTTTTATTGGATTAATATTTAATTATGAGACTTAAATTAGGTCGCATGGGCAAATTTTTTTTAGAAAAAATATTAAATATTAACCTAGGTACGCCGAATATCAAAACTACATATCAACAATTATTTCGTCATAAAATTGATTTAGGGTCGTGGTTCTTTCGGGACCGGGACCGCGGTCCTAACTTACACCTTTTAATTTTTTATTATTTTTGAGTAGTATTTCGGAACCATAAGAAAAAAATGAGTTAAATTACAGTCAACAAAAACATTTTTTGATATTCCTTTTAGTTTCGGATACCGTCTACCTACCACACCTACTTGAAAAATTATTCATCCTGTATTGGATAAAAAACTATAATACATTTAGTTAAATCCTGATGTAGCTCCGATCTGGGTCAGTGTGGCAGTCGTACCACAGGACAATTGCGTTATCGTATCGTATCGGTCACTGTTCATGCTTTTATTTGTTTCAATTTAATGCCTTTAAGATAATCTAAAGCTTTTAATATATTACGTGGAACAGGAAAAATACAATACACAAATCGTCTAAATAATTATTGTAACATTTCTCAATTATTTTTATTTACTTTGAGATTGGGTTGTGAAAGTCATATAACAGTCGGTTCATGAAAAATACAGGCCCTAATTAAACATTGGATAAAGGTTTCTAAGGAGAAGTCTTGCGACCGTGCAATTTTCTTTGAAACAAACCTTGTCTTAATAATTACGAATATAGCAAAAAATTGCCAAATAAATGGGACGTACCCAGTACCCTGTCCCAGTATGTACTCTTATTGACTGTAGGTACGTAGTACGTACCCTTTCCGAGGTAATATTTTTACAGTAAAGTGATATACAAATCAACCATTTATATAATCTCAATGTCGGACGTCTAAATAAGGAGGTATTTTTGTGAAGTTTGTTTTGTTGAATCTCTTTTGAAGTTTTTACTTCAGATAAACGGAACGAATTAAAACCTCTTATTCTTTTTCTTTTAAACCTTTTGTCGCTTCTATTAAATGCCTCAGTCGTAGGCGTTTGAAAGGAATTAACAATAAGTAAATCTACAATTTGTAGGAGGACAGACATAACTACTTTTAAAAACTTTATCGGTAAAGACTTATCTATTAATTACTTTCTATCTTCATTATAATCTATAGTTTAATCTTTGCGATATAAAGTAAGAACGGCTATCGCAACCTTTTGGGAAAAATTAAGAAGGACAAAGAATAGCAATCTCTATGCTGTGGTTGGTAAACTGAACAGCGAGATTTTCTCATATTGGCTGTATGTAAAGACTAGTAAAGGAACAGAAAATGACAACAGTAGATGTAACATACGTAATATTTATCTTGCATCAAATGTTTTATTACTATATTTTATTAATTGGCAATAATATTTTGGTAATTTACATGTGAACCAAAAACTTGATTCCCGTGACAAAATATGAGCAACATTATTGCAACTTAAACGTGTTTTGCCATTGAAGTCCAGTACGATATCGTTGGCTTGTTACGAGACTTCGTAATAATTTCGGAGAAACCTACTCTTAAACGCTTGGTAGTAATTATTAAAGGTAGGGTGACCGTATCAGATCAAACCACGGGTCCGAAACCAATCTGCGGTTAACACGGACCTACTCCAGATTGGTCTTGTTGGTTACTCTTACAAATTAAGTTGTTACCTATGTACTTAGATTGTATGTATGTATGGGCTTGTAATAACAGCAATATTTTATATTATGAAATCGGAATCAAAATATATAATATTCGAAATAATCAAAACATTACGTTTTTCGGCAACTTATTAGGTTTACTTGTTGTTGGCTTATTAGAACATTATGATTTTTACATACTTAGATAATTGTAATAAACACATTGCTGTCTTTGTGATATTCCACTGCAAGGAGGATAAGGCCTATTCACCATGTTATGTTATACGAAATATACTTTAAAGAAAAGAAGTATCTATTATTTAAAGTTAAATATCCATAAAATTAGTTAAAAGCTTTTGTAAGTTATTGCAATAACTCGCAACAGTTAAACTCTTAACTTCATTAAACGAGTCTAGAGTATGATTTTATAGTTTCTCTAGTTCTACGGTGAATCGTCAAGTGGTTTTTATAAAGACTACGTTTCTTCATTTTAAAGGCAAAGCTTTCTGTTCTAAATTAAAAACTTCTATGAAATGTTAACTACTTTTGTAAATGTATTCTATAGATAGTTCTATTTTACATTGCGTTTTAATTGGATTTTATGGTAATTGCAGCTTAATTTATACTAATGAGCCCTTTGTCTAGAATCTTATTATCTTATAATTATTAAATTGAATTTTAAATTATATGTTAGGCAAAAAGTTACGTGACATAATGTGAAATAACGCAACTTAATATGTTTAAACTTTCACGTCAAGTGATGCTGTTACTAAATATTTTTACAACTTAATATTTTGTAGTTTGCGATGAATCCGGTCGCTTGTAGCTGGCAGTTTTCGGAAGACTCAAATATTTCAACAGGTAAAAGGTGTTTTCAATAACGTTCAGACTCCCTTTGAGGCGAAGAGGGACTGCATTCGATAGAAATACGAGATTGAATTTATATTGCAGATATGGTGAAGCGCATTTCAAAACTACGAGACTTACTCGTAACACCTCAAATTCTTAGGAACTTTGAATCTTTTAAAAACAATTAATGGTTGTTTGTATACGTAATGAGAATTACGTATACTGTGTCGCCCCAAGTTTCGTCATTGTTAATAATAATTGATAAACTTGTTTCGATCAAGCTTTTAATTATTTTATAATTAGGTATCTGCCGGAATATTTTCGCAATTTTTCAAAGAATTTATTTTTAAGTAAAGCTAAAAAGGGTATAATAAAAGGTTTATAAGTGTATATTCGGAATAGTTCTTTCATAAGAAACGTATTTTACCGAAAACAACCTGCCAATGCTCAGCCTTACAGATACGAGTACTTACCTAATATTTATAGCAAAACAAATAAAAATAATATGAAACCTGTTATAAACCAAGTGCGTAGTATGTAGGGTATACTTAGATACAGTTATGCAATCATCCAAAGAATATTTGTGTCAAGCGCAGAGACGGGCGGTTCACGTTAAAGACAATGTTGTCATTGTGGACCGAAACGAAAGGGGAGGACCATTTCACGTTGATAAATTGAAATGTCGACGTGCGACCATACGTCTCTATTAAAAATTTCAAACATTATGCCATTATACTAGCATGTTTACACACTAAAACCTCCGGATAGCGTTTTAGAATTTATTATATTAGTTAAAGATTATTTAATAAGGAGTTATCATCACTTTAGAATACAATATAAGCAGGATTGTTTCACAATATTATAAGCAATCGATTACATGACAACTAATAATAGAGTATGACTGATATTGATATCGATATCACAACGTGAGTACTTCTCCTGTTTGGTAACAAATCACCAAATTGAGTGCGTAATCAATATCAGTTGAAGGGCCCTTAAATATTAATGGATGATCTCAGTGAAGTATCAAAGTATATGTATCAGTCACAAACAATCTTACAGGTAGCACTTGATTACAGGTAGTCGCAATTTGCTTGTGAAATTGCCTACGAGACATTACGCCCGCCATTAATTTTTCTGACGACACGAGAGCCATAAGACGGAGCGATGTTAAAACGTTAAAAGTTATAAACATGATTCTTCTTTGAGCTATCTTTAGAGTATTATAGGATCAGCGTCTTAGAGTCGAGTGATAAATGCCTCCAACGACGACGTTATCCGCCCTTCTAATAATAACTGTATGACTTTACGTGCTAATGGCTGTACTTATGGAGAATGAAGCGAAAATTCTTGGTTTTTAAAGATACCTTTTCTTTGTTTAAGTTTCTTCAAATATATGCGGTTTTCGTGATTTTCATATCAAATTACATAAGTAGTCGTTTTTATTATGTCTAGTCTACTAATCCGTGAGGTTGTATATTTATATAATATTCAGTATATTATTTATCTTGTTGCCAAAATGTGTTACTTACTCTCGGTTTCTCGCTTTACCCAGAGGTCCTTATCAATCAAATGTTCATTAGGAATGTGTGTGAGTGATATCACTGTAAGATAATAAATTACGTTTATTAATAACATAAATTAGTGAGAATGGGGAAAACAGTTTTAGTATATTATGTAAAATATAAACAACACGATTTATTATAGACATCTTAAATTATATTTTATTCAGTTTTTAAACCTATAAGAAATAACATTTGAATTCATAATTTTGCGTCGAAAATATCAGTTTAAAAACAAAATGTTATCTGTCATGTTTCCTATAAAGTAAAAGCGGCTATAATAATAAAAGAAGCATCAAGATAAATGAGTGGTACATTAGGGTTTTATTGGGACATTTTGTTTGTAAAATAAGTACTACAGTTATAGGCATTTGCTTAAATAGGACAATTAAATTCAATTAAAATACTGGAAAGTTTCAGTTTGAAAACTTTTAATGCGGGTTTCTGATACAGGAGATAAAACACGTGTTCTTAGTAAGAAGTTTCATAATGATAGTTCACCGCCTACGCAATAGTTCCTCATACGTCATTTGGTGATTATTCTGAGCTCTCCGTTAGTTTGGCATTGTTATTCTTTTTATTTATTGTCACTAGTATCACAGACTTTTGAAATGTAGTAAAAATAATATTTCAATATACTTACATAGAACAATGATTACTGGATGAGTTAAAATTTTGCTTAAATTAACTGAACATTTAGAAATAACCAGTTGTATGTATTTTACAATTTTAGGCCTTATTTTATAAGCAAATAAGTACGAGTATATCTATGACATTGTCAAATAATACAGATGTGAAATCCCAAAACTTTGATTTGATTACCCAAAACGTTTCGAACTCTGCTATTTGTACTCATATCACTTTAAGCCGTAGGTAGGGTACGTCAAATAATTGTTCTTCAATATTCTCGACTGTTCTCACCGTCTGATTATTGTACTTACTAATATTCGCAGCAAACAATGTTTTCAATATGAACCTGTCATTGTTTATATTCAGTCTATTTATAGGGCACAGTAACCATTGTATGATATTGATATTAAGTATTACAATATGATTTAGTTTATATGTTACTGTTGTTACATTTTATAGTTATCTTTTTTTCACCCACCTGGCTTTGAACTCGTGGTTTTTATTTCGTAACTGAAAAACATGTGGCTAACTCTCCGTAATCGAAATCACATTTATTTTATGAACTAGCTGTTTTAGCCTAGTTTCTGTTTTCTTTGGTTTCCCTAAGCTACCACAGTAGTGTGGCAACCAAATAGACCGAGACACGCACACACTAGGCGATTGCTAACTAGTTCTAAGTACCTCGAATTTCTTATTGAGACAGATGATGGTGCCTATACTTCTAAACTTAAACGTAGGCAAAGACGTAGGCGACTCAATAACGTCAATAGTAACGTATAAAGTGTAACTAGATACATAAAATGAGATCAGTTGTAACTGATTCCGTTTCATGGGAGCGTATATATCAGAAGCCCGCTGTAATGTAATGCGTTAGCTTATGTCAACAGTTGGCACAAATCTATTACATACAAATGGCTCAAACTCGACGATATTGCCTTTTTCTATATAAACGTTACAACAAAGGCATTTACCATGAATAGATCACGTGGACTCATTTATCCTTGTAAAGTTTAGCAGTGAAGTTTTCAGTAAAATGTATTCTTACTGAGTGGTGATAGATATTCCTTTAACTTTTTTAACAGCACCAATCAGAAAGAAACAAATACTTATTCAGATTTTTCAACCTAATGCTTAACTTCGTTTATGGATCGTGATAAAGTTATGTTTGGTTATCCAACAATTTAAAATAGGATACGAGTACTATACGAGTTTAAATTCCAAAAAGAGTTAGTTTTAAAACATATTCATATATTCCTTAACAACACTCGTAAGTAGGCACATTCATGCGTGTGTTTAAGGGAATTGTCGACGTGAAAGTTAGAAGCAACAAGTTGACATTAATTCAACATTATTTCGACGTTTATTCTAACTGTTGTCGTTAATGTTTGGACATGGAACGCAAAAATTATACAAATGCGACTTTTGTGGTTTTAATAAACATGTATTGTTGTCGTCATAGAGACCCGCCGCTAGAACAATTTGCACTTTTACCCGTCTTTTCGAAGGAGTTATAATAAAATTAACATAGAAATGTGTATGCTGTGACAGGAGCACGTGTAAACATATGGAAATGGCTGGAAAGACAAGGGTGCCTCGTCATGAGCCCTCCCCCTTAATCTATGACGTGTACGTACGATGTAATGTTAGCTCTACTTAACAAGCGTGTACTTTATGTATCAACTTAATTTTCCTACGACATTTTCTGTGAAGGATTTTTGTATTATTAATAAGATGCTCTCAGTGATGATATTAGTACAGTGCGGAGTTAGCGTAAACACCAGCTTGTCCAATGCGTGTTGATGATCTCAAACCCGAGCTATGTTTGGTAAACATGGCCATGGCCTTTACCCTTTGCTATTGTTAAGATACATAAAGAAAGTTCATTCACTTGTGGTTGGATACGAATTTCTAAGTAATGTTGATTTATGTGGTAATATTTTTTCCTTAGACTGTATATTGTATACTGATGGAAGAAGGTAAGATTTTGTAAGAATTTAAGTGAATTGAATTCTATTAATCACGTCTATGCATAGTCATTGGTGGGTAATTAATCTCAGCCGAAAGGTAATTTATTCGATCCCAACTGAAAAAGTTACATGTACGAACCCATCTAGCCTCTCAGTTCCATTTACCTGTGAAGGATCTTTTATATTTTTCATATAAAATAGTTTCAACGTTTCCTAAATTAAAATTCCTAATGTAAAAAGGCCTCTCTTTCAGTAATGTTATTAGTGCGTTGGGGAAGAAAATACACAATCACCATACCTATTCGAGTGAATAAAATGTAGCTAAACATAAAAAGCAACAGATCTATAATTCTAAAAGTCCTAAATGTATAAAGAGTAAGATATTCTAAATTACAATTTCAATTATACCTAGCTGTATATTTTACCCTTAAAAATTATTGGGCCTATATTAAATTCTAAAATTAAGTCATTCGTAAGACCCAGTATTAAATAATAGTATCTATAAATGATTTGTGTTAACTCCAAATGTACAAAACTCGTAACAAAGTGATCAAATTGTTGGTTACGGCCGGTGAACAGGACAGATAATAAAGGTAATATCTCACTAACCCTTTACCTTTGAGACGGTATATTAAAGACTTTGACAAGAGTCGTTATGAGTTATTGAACAAATTGCTTCGAGGTGATTAATTGAGTATTAATTACGATATCGTTTAGCACCAACTTAGTACAAGTACACTTCATTTATAACATCGAATTGTTACGTCAATGTAACGTCTGATTCGGATGATCGTACCGTTTCACGTTCCGGAGCATTTGTTTACATAAATGTTATGAAAATACAAATTAATTAATAAAGGAAGCTAATATTGAATGTAACAGATCCGGAGAGAGATCGACTTGAAATTAATTTGCACAAAGTATTATGTTTTGATTACCTACTCATATGACGTAATCTTAGTAAAAAATATACTTTTCATTCAAATATGTAACATGCAACCAGTCATTGTTCTAAAACGTTTATTTTTTCGTATTTTCTTACCGGCTGGAAATGTTCGTCTGTTTCCACTAGTTCATTTATGGATCTGGGATTTGCCGAAGTAGTTTTATTATTTACCGATCCCATATCTAATGTAATGTACTGTGTTTATTGTTTCTTAATGTTCCGAGTCAAGACTTACCTACTTATTTTATGTTCTACGTTAAAAATAAAATGTTTTGAGATACATTGAATTACATGTATTGTGTTTTAATGATAAATTGAAACAAAACCAGCGATGTGATTTACGTATTTATTTATGTTTTAATATTTTATCATATCTATGTGGAAATGTCAAATCATGTGAAATAATAGGTCGACGGTGAATGTATTGGAGTGATAAAAGACAATGCGTATTGTTTCAGAATATCGAAAACATGATTCATGTGTCGCCGTGAAAATGTTGACTTTTTGTGTTATAAAGTTATTGGAATCGAACTACGAATACGGGTTAGATATCTTAGTATTCTTTGTTTATACAATTGATAAAGAACTTATTGTAATTTCTAATCAGTTTATATAAAGCTACAACCCAATACCGGAGTTAAATTTACTGTTCTATTAACAGAAACACCTCTACTGAATTACACATAATCTTTAGATCGATTCAGTTCATTTTGGATTGATCATCTGCGTGTGTCTGTGTATGTGCCTTTCATTCAAATACGTTCAGCCGTTTGAGCGTAAAGATAGGTCACAAACGTATACACACTATATGTACGTATGTGAATACATACAATTTAATCTTTTGGCCTACCTATATAAATATTAGATAAAGACGAATGTTTAATAGTATTTAAAACAACCAAAATATAACAAGTTATAAGATAAAACACGATGTCAAAGATACACAAATAGCTCCAAACGAACAGCTATTCGTTCAAACACCACACTTACACATACGCGAGGAAAAATTGTCTGTTTTAGAAGAATTTAGTTGTAAACTACATACAAGACTGTCTTTTCACATTCGGAGTAAGTAACGACTTTTCTACGAGACTTTTGTTAATGGTTACTTTGTATTTGTAAACAAAGTTTTTAACTTTATGTATCGGACTTTAAGATCCGACTGCAGGACAAAGTACTCTCTTATTGACGATTTAGTGTGAGGTAACAAATCCTACTAATATATAAAGAGGAAAAATTTGTTTGTTTGTAACTAAAAGGCTCCGAAACTACTGAACCGATTTCAAAAACTCTGTCACTAATGGAAAGCTATATAAGGGAGTGACATAGGCTATATTTAATCCCTTTATCCCCACGGAAATGGGAACTACGCGAGTGGAAGCGTGGGGCGCTGCTAGTTGATGATAAATTTTAATATGTAGTTGACAGATTGTCCTACTATTAATTAATATAAATGGGTACATGATACCAATTGTACCTATCTACATGTAAGTGGTTAGTTTTCCGCAACAAAACCACTTTATTTTGGGTCCTTACGGCTTAACATTAATAAAATAATATTATTGTAACGTATCGTAAATATATAAATTTTTGTACTACAGCGTGTTTATTAATATCATATTAATTGATTAAAGAGAATGATTGATTTATTAAATACATGGAATATTTAAAAGTAACTATCAAAAAGGCTAAATAAACAAAATAATATAAAAAGTAACATAACAAAAATGGACTTAAATTAATACAAAATATTTTTATATACAAAATGTATGTATCATTATAAAATATTACATTATATTATAATACAGACAACATTTAAAGCCGATTAAAACGTGTTGGGTTCAATATATTCAGGGCAGCGTGAAAATATATTAAATAAAAAATTTAATACAAAAATATATTGAAAGTATTGTGTTTGAAAATGTGGCGAGGATTACAGACACAACGTGTAAATCTGAAACACGATGTATGTAAATTAAATTTTGGATAATATCCACCATATTCTGGTTATAAGCCAAAGTATGAGAGCGATGTCACAAATTGCGTTCTTTGAGTATTATACTCGGTCTTTAACAACACTTCGTTTTAATGTTGATAATGTAAATTAAATTTTAGAGATATTGAACATTGTTTCATTTATAAATTTAAAGTATTGTTAGCAGACTACCGCCATCTTGGAGCGAAAACGTATATAAGCTGACGCAAGACCGACGATAGCGCATTATCGTTCGAGACTTCGTGCGGAACGGACGTACCGACGGACGTAGTCCCTATATCAGTTGATTTTAGTGTGAAGTTTATGTTTAATTCTTATTATTCTACTTTTGTGAAATAAATTTATATTCCTCGCATGTATAATTTAGTTCTGTCATTAAATCCGCTTCTGATACCTAATATCAGAAGTGGGATTTGAATCTTTCGCTCACAACTCTTTTTTTAATTTTTTTATTGAGAATTCTTTTGGTTTAAATTCTCCTTCTTTGATTTTTGTGTCCGTAAAGTACGAAGTCACGAGTGATTAACATTTCTAAACTCTTTGTGTGTTTTGTTGTTTTTCCACTTTTTGTGTTTAGGGAATAAGAGCAGAATGGATCGCTTATCCCGATCTAGATCGCGTGACAGCCGGTACCGTAGTTCCCGCAGTCGGCGTTCACGCAGCAGGCAGTCGGAAAACCGTAGATCGCTCAGTTTGTCACGAGGATATACTCCTACACCCAAATCAAGATAGAGGACGTATGTTCGAATCGACGGGTTTCACTTCTTGGATGCAACTGCTGGGAGTACAGCTCCATTACATCACTCCTGAAATGCATCAAGAAAATGGACAAGTAGAACGCTATATCCGCACTCTCCTCAACATGCTTCGCATTGCCGTCAATTATCGGAAGAGCGAATGGGTCGACGAACTATGGCTATTGCAACTTATTTTGAACCTGACGAAACAGAGAACCACACAGACTTCTGCCCTGAATCTCTTGATCGGTCATGAGAGTGCAACTCCGGTAATTCGAACCTTGGTGCGAGATGTTGCATTGGACTCGGGAATGTCTAGTGAACATGGAAGACGAGAGATGCTTCGACAGAAGACGGCCGAACGATTGAAGAACAATCAAATCAACCAGGACGCTATTGTTAATGAGGGTCGTAGACCCCCTCGTAAATTTCAGAAGGATAATCTGGTCTTTGTGATCAAGTACGCGCAATCTCAGGGTAAATTGGATCCTGATATGCGGGGGCCCTACAGAGTTGTAAATGCCCTTCGCAATGACCGTTATGAACTAAAACTGCTGGCTGGGTCTTATGGAAAGACGACGTATGCAGCCGCCCAGTACATGGTCCCCTGGAAAGGCGAATGGACCCCTGAGACATGTGCAACCTTTTTTGAAGGTTAATGTCTATCCTTATGTACTCGCTTTGAAAGAAGAGTAGACTCTGTGTCTGGCTGCTTCTGGAAAAGGCAGTACCCTGTATGTGCCTGTTTTCGGAGAAAGGGGCACTTTGTGTGTGCTTGCTTTCAAAGAGAAAGGTACCTTGTGAAGTCTTTCCGCTTAGCGGCGAGCCGTTGGGGAAGTACACATTCCTTTTTTCCCCAACGTGGAACGCTTTTCATTTCGTGAAAAGTCACTGGAGGAGTACATGGCCCTTTGCCTCCAGTGTAGGTAGGAAACTCTTCAGTATGGGGCCCGTACTGAAGAGCCTCACCGAGTGGCTTAGTTGGTTCTTAACCGTAACTAAGCCGTGTAAGTGCTCGGTGTTCTTTTTAATTTTACTTGTCCTAAGTACTCGCATGTCGGCCTGAAATTTCAACTTGTGACCAACGCGACGGCCACAAGTTGCATATTTCAGAACCATTTTTCTATATTTGATTGACTAATGAAATTACAAACATGGCTCGTCTTTGATAATGGATTCTGTGGTGATTGTGTTTTCCTTTCAGGCGCCACTTACAGCGCTGATGAGTACTTGAATTCTAATTCAGAAATCACGGGGGTAGGACCCTCTTCAACACCTCGACCGTCTTCAGCTACCGCACCAACCAGGTCGTCGCCAAGAGAGACTTCTCGGTTTTCAGACGATGATTGACCTGGTGAGGACACCAGGGTGTCAGGAGAGGCCGTGTTAGCAGACTACCGCCATCTTGGAGCGAAAACGTATATAAGCTGACGCAAGACCGACGATAGCGCATTATCGTTCGAGACTTCGTGCGGAACGGACGTACCGACGGACGTAGTCCCTATATCAGTTGATTTTAGTGTGAAGTTTATGTTTAATTCTTATTATTCTACTTTTGTGAAATAAATTTATATTCCTCGCATGTATAATTTAGTTCTGTCATTAAATCCGCTTCTGATACCTAATAGTATATATATTTAAAGTAAGTAGATACATATATTTTCTGATTTATTGATCTGATTTATGATGAAAAAGTATTTTCACTTATTACTTTTAAATACTTAAGTAATACTTACTTAATTGTATTATGTTTTTAGATATTCCTGTGTTTGGCACACAAAAACCCTAGGTTTGATCCCATAGTCTAACAACGCAGGCAGTCGTTACGCCTAGTTAGAGCTCTCAAGTCTAACTAGGTTTCAGCATAAATATCGCAGCACGTACAAAAGACCCAAACCGGAGAGGTGTAATTGCGGAAAACAGGCAGTTCACAAGTACTTACCTATTTATATGACCAACAACTTTTGCACGTATACATTTAACGATACCTGCCTTGTTCTTACAGTTGTTTCCTCCCCAAATGTCCGACAATATAAGTTGCGTAGATCATTTTACGTCACGACAACATGAAAAATAGATAAATAAGTCTCTTTAGTATCGCAAGCTTCACTGGATCAAAGGTAGAGACGGTCAGGAAACCATTAATTTGCACGGATGACGTATAACAAAGAGAGCGTTTTAAAGACTTCGGAAAAACGTTGTATTATAATTGAAATAGCTGAGAAATGTTTTTCTGTAAGAGAGATGACGTTTACATAAATAATGATGTACAGAACGTAACATTGCGAAGGCAAAGCCACTAATCTCGGGTCACAAAGGTCTATTATAATTGTTGTGTTCTAGAGTAAGGAAAACTACTGAGAGTTGGAACAACTACGCGGTAATAATAGTTTTTATATTTGTTTATAAATATGTGAACTTTTAGATAGAATATTTTTATATAAGGGAGGTTCATCGATATTATTTCGGAAAGTACTATCAAAATTTGCTTGTTTCTAACATATTTACTTATCGTCTAGTCAGATGGTTCATACTCCGATAAGTCTCTATAAATATGTATGTATAAGTTTATAAACAACTAAAATTTTCTATATTTAGACAATACTCAACAATACGAGTAATAAAGTTTTATAGAATACAAAAATCCCTAATCAGCATTCACAGAAGAATACCTTCCTAATTTAAATTTTATGTCTAAATCCGAAAAGTTAATAATAGGCAGGAGTGTGTTTTATTCACTCAGTTTGAAAGTACTGTTCATAAATCAAAGTGAAAATATAATATCAGATGAAAATGAGTTCGTATTTTAACGTGAAAATATTTTTTTGCGATGCATTTGATGCGTGTAGCGGAACGCTTGTGTGCTTATGAATGTGATGAGCAACAATGCACAGGGCTTGCATAAAGTGATATAACAAAAAAATAACATGAAAAGCGGACGGAGTCTATACCATATGTTCGTAGGCGTATGTCACGAGTCCCACGTCATGGAAATTTATTTTTCTTTGCCAATGCGTACCACAAAATTACGTACAATCATAAGATGTCTTTATAAGTGCCTGTTCTTACTGAACAATTTCTTTAATGACAACATTTCGATTATACTAGCACGCAACCACGGCTTCACACGGGTCAATTTTTTGCAAATATTGTGTCAAATTTTAATTCACGTAAACATAATATTCGGTAATTAATTGTCACGTTCATACAAAGATAAAAATATATTCATTATATCTACTTAAACATAAAGTTTAAGTTAATTTCTAAACAGATTCCCATGCTAATTATCTAGTGCCAGGTAATCGCTTGTGGTCGGTATTCGACCTAATTATTAATTAACTAACCATATTAGCCAGCAATTTAGGTACAAATAAATCGAAATCAGTACTATCTAATTTTCTACAAGCTATTTTATTAGAATAAATTAATTAGATAAGGTGATTGAATCTGCTATGAGAGGAAAATTTTGTACAAAGTTTGTCATTAAAACGTTTCGAGCACAAATTCCGTACAAAGAGGATCGTATGCGCCGATAGTTACCAAAATTTTCATAACTCAATATCGCTTTACGCTTACAAAAGCCGTGCTTGAAGCATTCCCCGTTTCTGCCACCTTTGACGTTGTCACAACACGAAAATTTAATATCTATTTTAAACTAACGATCCTTTGTACCGCGAATGTATACTTACGAAAATATTTATTTGGTACTAAAATTAATCCGTTCTGTAATTTAGAACGTGTATGAAATCTAATTATAACTAAGCCACATTCCTGTTGCGCAAATAAGTACTTATAATTACTGTGGTATGCGAAATAGTAAATATCGTACTAAATGTCTACGTTAATAATTATATAACATTTCGAATATGCAGTTAGAATTTTAGTCATCATAACAAATATTGAACATTATTACTGAAGAAGATATGAATTATAATGTGATATTGAAAACGTAAGAAGACAGATCTAAACTTTTGTCGTTGTGTACGTAATACATTTTTAATATGTAAGTATTATTTTAATTTTTGGTATAAATTCGTGCGTAAACTCCTAGTTCTCCAAGATTTTACGTCTTGGTACTGCCATCATTCTAATACCCCTCGTTTAGACTATGCTCCTGCTCCTGCTACTCGCGCTGCCGCAAATATTTCCCAAAATACTTCCGCGGCAGTACGCTATCTACACTATGCTGCAGTGAGCAGGAAAGTGGCGAGGAAAGTGGGCAGTGGCATAGTGTAAAGGGGTCACTCGTGCTGCTACTCGTCATGCTGGTGCCGTCACTTGTATGTCACGAGGACTGAGTGAAATAGCGTACATGTTCTCTCTCGCTCTCCCTCCTTTGACTTCCGCACGAAAAACCGACACTCGCGGGAGCGTCGGGCAGGAGCAGCGGCATGACGAGTAGCAGCACGAGTGACCCCTTTACACTATGCCACTGCCCACTTTCCTCGTCACTTTCCTGCTCACTGCAGCATAGTATAAACGAGGGGTTTGAATAAGCCAGATCATAGATGTGCGTTTATAGAAAAACAAAAACTTTTGAGGTGTAAATTGTTGTGGGAAGTAAGAGCCCTTAAAAGTCATGACAAAAGAGGTTTAACAACAATTGTATCTTCCCGGAAAGAGTAGAGGTCAGCGGGTCTAAAAAGGTAACGTAACCACCTATTAGCATTTCGTCGGCAGTTCATCTTATGACCGAATGAGTCTGTCGTTCTTTTCCTTTTTTAGACCTACTAGATTTGGCGGCAGGTCCGTAAATTGTCGTAAAGTCTAGTTAAACTTCTAGTAGATCCTATTCTAGTAGAGAAAAAGAAATAAGTATTGACTATTGAGATAAAGCTACTTTAACGGATTTTCGTCGTGGTTTGTTTTTCATTTTCTGTGTAGTGTTCGTTTAAATCAATAAGAAATAAGACTATAAAAAAACTATACTATAACTAATAAACTCAAACTCAAATTATCTTTATTATCAAGGATTGATACAATCACTTATAATCGTTAAAACTTAAACTAAATTGATTTGATTGTTAGTTCACTACGCGCCCACTACTGAGAAGAAATATAAGTATAACTAATACTTACTTCATAATTACACTGTAAAAGGATTACCTAGATCAATTGAGAATCATTTACTCTGATTAGAGTACATTTAGTAGACACGGCACGTAGATAAGGACTAGGTAAGCACTCCACTGCACATCTCCTTACAGAGTCGGGACACGTATACCGTCCAATAATTACTGGTCCACCAACGTAATTACTTTATTTACACAAAGGTGTTTGCTATTGTTATGTAACTGATTCGAATGATGCAAATATGCCCGTCATTGATCTCAGTAGAATAAGTAATTTACTGTAGCTAACTAATACCTTGATATACCTTTTTTTACGCGGTGAAAATGCATAGAACCGCGTAAAAAAAGATAAAAGTTTCCCTAAGATAAAAGTAAAATTATTTGTATCAAACATTTTTTGAAGATATTCTTAAACATTTATTTGTAAATTAAGGTTCAGTAACAGATTGGGTCTTTGTTCGCAAGACGTATTCTTGTTATTTATACGATTTAAGATACTGTAAATGTCACAATATGCGTCCGAGGATAACAATGAGAAGATACTCATTCCATAATGAAAACTCTGCGGGTGACAATTCGTTTAAA
This sequence comes from Timandra comae, assembly GCA_958496195.1. Lineage (NCBI taxonomy): Eukaryota > Metazoa > Arthropoda > Insecta > Lepidoptera > Geometridae > Timandra > Timandra comae. Next base: position 7,243,395 of record OY292356.1, read on the forward strand.
AAACCAGATACTTTATGATTACGTAAAAGTATAAAAGAAATAATGAGATGCGTATTTCAAATGTCTTTAGAAGTACCTTCGCTTTTGTAATTTTTAATGATACTTTTCTTTTCTTTAGTAATTATTTTAACTAAATATATGGTTAAAATGTTTGCTGGTTTATTAATGGTATGTCATGAAATGACATAAAATAGTCCCTAATTTTACTAATTTATTTTTCTAACAAATTACAAAAAGTACATAACAAGTTGGTAACTTAAAATTATAACAACAAAATCAGTTTATCATTATTAGTATGATTAAATCTGTAAGTAAAATATATAGGATATAGGGTTAGCTAAAATATATGATTTTTCCATCACCAGATAACTTATGTTCGACGAATAAAATTGACGTTTCATAGATTTTGTATGAAATAACTGTCATTTCAAAATTATTCCTCGAATAAAGTTATCTGGCGATGGAAAATCAGCCCTTAAAAAACAATTGCTTGAATACGTAAACATTAAATCATTAAAGTATTTATTAACAGAACACTACACTGCGGAAAGTCCCGTCTCAGGTTCGCAATTACAGTATTTTATTCAACACGTCACTTAGTGCCTTTCCATCTGATAGGCGTGTACAGAATTACCTCATATTGTAAAGTGTTTAACGTATAACAAAATCAATGACAATGCTTAAAAGTTTAACAAGTTGTACCTCAGTAGCGCGAGTTAGATTAGTTCTCGTACTAAAGTGGTTTTCTACACATTTACATACAATTTAACTTTTTAACCGACTTCCAAAAAAACAGGAGGAGGTTCTCTATTCGACGCGTATGTTTTTTTTTTTTTTTTGTGTGTTTGTTACGCGATTTCTTTGTAATCATGAATGGAGCATTTTAAAATTCTTGTTCCATTAGAAAGCGGATATTCGCGAAGTGGTCCCATGTCAAGGAAATCAGGATCTGATGATGGGATCCAGGATAAATCGAGGAAAAACCCGCAACAATGTAGGCTGGGGTGTCGATTGACATTATTAAAAGTGAAACTACCTGTGACCCGTGGTTTTGGTCGCGATATTCTTGATACCATAAGAATTTCTGGATGAAATTTTTTTGGCTGTATTCTTTAGTATTTAAATCAAATGCTGTTCACAATTCATGGGTTTTAGATATAAAAATGTCCTGTTTTTTAATTCGTTAACACACACTGAAACAAACCCGAACCTACAACATTTTTTAAAAATGTTTTTTTATACTATTATAGGTACCTATTACACATATATCTTCAGTGCGTTTTCATAAAACTTTAGTAAAAAAATATATTATTTAGATATTACAAACAAACACTGCACCAGATTAGTTTGTATATATATTTTAATTAATAAATAGACAGTATAAACGTCAGCCTCTATTTTCGTTTTTATTTTGACTGGTTAATTTTCTAAAAAGTTCTTATACCTTTGTGGTCATAAAGAAGTTTTGTAATAAAATGATGGTTTAATTGGGAAAATAAAATGCAGGGATGTGTTTGATTATAATGAATCATGTGTAACATCAGCTCATGGGACAGGATTCAAGCGGTACCCGTTGAGGCTGAACTGCTCGACACTTATAGAGCAGAGAAGAAATCCCTGCAAGAGGCTATTGCCGCGCGCGGTGTGTCCGCGCGCTACTTTCGGAAGGGGGTGACTCCATATCTGCCGCCCAGAGCTACATTCTAGCTTGGAGGAGAAACCCTTAACAGGGTAGAGGCGGGATCGTAGTAGCATACAGCCGTGTTTCTTCCGGTTTCGGCCATAAGCGCAGAAGTGGCACACCGAGGGGTTTTAGTCGGTAACCGCGTCGCCGCTTCATCTTTGCGGTGCGGAGTCCGACATACCCTGTCGTTCCCCTGTACAGAGGAAAGACGTAGTCTTCCTCTTAAAAAAAAAGGATTAAAGTGGTCCCCGGGTCAAAAGCTCTTCAGGTTGAAAATTTTGGCGTCTTTTGTAGAGGGAGACTAACTTCCCACTAAAAAATTTAAAATAAAGTTAATTTAAAAAAATAAGAAACCGACTTCAGCACTAAAAAGTAAGAAAATAATTTATAATAAACAATATCTTTTATACATATTTACAATTAATAATTAGTTACTTTTGGAGTCGGTGACAGCCAAAGCCTTCATTAATATTATAGGCGCATCTCGTGCTATCTTCTAAGGAAAAAAAAACTATCCTGGGCTGGCACTGACTCCAAAAGTTACTAATTATAAATTGTAAATATGTATAAAAGATATCGTTTATTATAAATTATTTTCTTACTTTTTAGTGCTGAAGTCGGTTTCTTATTTTTTTAAATTAACTTTATTGTGGTTCTCTTTCGTTTAGTATTAAAACAGTGTTATTATAAGCACTTTAATATAGAATATATTGGTATAATATAAAAAATGGTGTCTATAAAATTCTAAGTTTAATAATCCCGTGAAAGTTCATAAATAGTTGATGAAGAAAATATTGTTTTGTGTACTGTACAGTATAGCTAGTTTTATTAATGGAATAATTTAGTAAATTAATTTTATAAATAGATTAAACAGTGTTCAAATTAAAAAGAAATTAGAACGTTTAAAGGTCACGCTGGTAGCTATATTTATTACAGGAATATATTTTAACTATCTATCGCTATTTTGAAAGTTCTTTCACTGCCTGCTTTTCCTATTATCTTAGATCTTGTGGAGTTATTCGCATTGTCCATTTCAAGTTCATATATCAATTTTGTACAACGAATACCTATCTCGTAATTTTTGATTCTAGACTACACTTTAACCCACACAATATAGCCCGAAAATCAAATAAACTACTAAGATTAAATTAATACATAAATTAATTAACACTCAGTGTAAACATATAATGTAAACGGATCGATATTCGACTGTTGAGTGAGTGGAACTCATTGTTCCATTAATCAGGTTCTGATGTAGACCGGCCGGATTGCATTCAATACGGACATGTCAATTAACCAGGTGACATGACGAGACTATCAACCTGATAATCTGTTTATCAGTTAGATCGTTTTTATTATAATCCCTCACTTGACATTATACGATTCTTCACGTCCATTTAGTGATAAATTGTATGTCAATGTCATTGTAATTAACGTTTATGTTACGGTTAGTGTTGTGCTTTATAGTGATTAGGATTACCGTAACTTGCAATGTTACCGTAGCTGTGATTGCTAATAGGAAATATTCTTGGTATACGTACATGTAATGTAGTATACCCTACCTAGACCCTACCTACAAACTTTTTAGTATTTACTGTGTACTGGGTGAGATGACCACTAAGAAAATCACAAGGTGGCTACTCACCAGTAGGTGAGTTTTTAGTGGGTGAATAGCCACCAAAGCCATCACACAGAAATGGTACTCTCAAAGTTTACAAAATAATGTTATTTGTTACATAATATATCAAAAATTGCGTAGGAAATTGGTAAACAAAACAAACTGTTAGGATTAATTAATGTTTGTGAATATAGGCCTAGTTCAAACAGATATCGTAAGAACAAAACTGCCCACTCTTACCAAATATATTATTAATATCACGATTGTACTCAAATATTTTACTAGCTGTGCCCCGCGGTTTCACCCGCGTAGTTCCCGATCCCATGGGAATTTCGGGATAAACCTAGCCTATGTCTTTCCTTGGACCATAAGCTACCCCTGTGCCAAATTTCAAGTCAATCGGTTTAGTAGTTTAGCCGTGAAAAGGTAACAGACAGACAGACAGAGTTACTTTCGCATTTACGAGTATAATATTAGTAAGGATCAACAACTAGAAGCGCCCCGCAGTTTCACCCAAATAAATCGCGCTCCCGTGATAATGCGGGGATAAAATGACACTAAAAACTTTCCTCTTGAATAACTCTATCTATTAAAGAAAGCTGCATCAAGACCCGTCACATAGGGACAGACGGCGGGAAGTGACTTTGTTTTATACTATGAGTATGTAGTGATTTTTCATGTTCTCTCTTAAAAAACAAATTAAGTAAATATTTATTCAATTTCCTTTGGCGCCCTGCAGGGAGTATTGGAAATTGGGAAGAATATTAAATATATGAATGATTTCACATAAATTGAGAAATATTTTGGGAATTAAAATAATTTTATGCTCATACCCTCTCGTTAACAAACGGGAAGTATCCTCGGTATAATCAATCTACGATTTAAAATAATTAATATCTCTACAATATACGAAACGGCTGAAGTAGTTTTTAAAATAATTAAAATATTCAAATCACATGTTTAATTAATATTACAATTTATTTCATTTTTTCTGTGACAGTGGCCACTACAACCCTGCACATTTTACAAAGAAGGGTCGATGACGTCATTGACTCATGCATATACTATACATTGTTGAGAAACCTACATTTTCTGAAAAATAATCCTTACTAATATTATAAATGCGGAAGTAACTCTGTCTGTCTGTCTGTTACCTTTTCACGGCTAAACTACTGAACCTTGACTTGAAATTTTGTACAGGGGTAGCTTATGATCCGGGAAAGAACATAGGCTATGTTTTATTCCGAAATTCCCACGGGATCAGGAACTACGCGGGAGAAACCGCGGGGCATAGATAATATGTACATTGCTAAAAGTACCTTATATGATGACGCTCTAAACTAAAAGTAATCTGAAATGAGATCATATGATTTTTTATTGACCTTTCCCACTAATGATATTAGTATAATGAGCAATATTAAAATAACACACGTATAATATAGTTTTATTTCTCGGTATTTACGTACGATGAGTCTTACATTTAGTCACAACTAAATAAACAAATAGTAAAAATTATCATTAGATAAAGTAAATTAATGTTTTTGAGTAATTAGTGTAAGTGAATGTGTAGGCATGACTTTACAAGTAAGATTGCTCAGCTTAGATATACTATAAAAACAGTGTTACATGGTCAGTCATCATTTATCATCGCAGTGATTAGGATTTTTCATTTCATTTCTAAAAGTGGGTGAAGTAACTTTGTACTTACTTTAATTTCCATTTTCCATATTTATACAATTAACGTGAGAATAAATTGTGTTTTAATTATTGTATGGAGTAATTTAATGTAATGTTCTGTGTTGTGGTGAAAACTTTACATGTGAATTATGATGAGACTGGGATTTCTTAGTTTCTGATTCAAGGATAAGGGCAGGATAGCTTTATTCTAAAGGGGTGAAGATTTATTTATTTTTATGAGTTAATTAGAAGTTATCGATTTTAAAAAAGTTCACAAACGATGAATCTTCGGTAATGTCCTCTCTTTGACAGCAAAAACATTTTCGCTTATAAAACAATTAAATTAAAAATTAAAAAAAAACCCAACATAATTACTTTCAAACCCCCATAACTTTTAAACGGGTCAACCGATTTTCATCAAACATGTCTAAGAACACTCGTACGTAAGTCCCCTTTAATACAAAAAAAAAACTAAATTGAAATCGGTTCATCCGTTCGGGAGCTATGATGCCACAAACAGACAGATACACACTATAATACCCCTCTTTTTGCATCGGGGGTTAAAAATCAGATTATTTATGATTAGTATAAAATAATTTGCAGACAACAGTTAACCACATAAATTATCAAACCTCATTTAATAACCATCATATTTTTTTTTTATCAAATAACGTTAAAATATACATAATTAAATCATTTATCAATACATTAATACGTAAATACAATTGCGAATTAAATTCAGTATCTAAAAACCTGAATTAGGTCACGTCGATCATGTCTCTTTGGACGGCACACTCCGGTACAGATTATTACATTACAGTCCTCGTGAAATGCATTCGTCATAAATATATGACACTTAAATGAAGAGAATTATCGACCATTTTAATCCTATATTTATAATATTTTAAAACCTATTTGAACAAAACATCGTCAAGTGTTTTAACTGGGTATGAATAGCTTCTTTGATCTTGCTACCTTCGACAGTAGTTGGTGGGTGACTGCGAAGGATAGGGATGGTTGGAAATGTTTGGGGGAGACCTTTGCGCAGCAGTGGGATAATATAGGTTAACAAAAAAAATGAATAGATGAATGAATCCAGATGGTTAGATTCCTGGCAAAAATATTTATGCTTATCTATACTAATATTTTAAAGAAGTAAAGTTTGTGTGTTTGTTAAATTGTAAGGGGTAATCTCGGGATCTACTGAACCGGTTTCAAAAATTTTTTCACTAATGGGAAGCTAATTTATCAGTGCGTTACATATTTTATCCCTGTATTCACACGGGAACGGGAACTACGCGGGTGAAACCGCGGGGTGCTGCTAGTAAGATATATAAAAATAACCTCACCTAACACGTGGTAAATATCGTGTAAACTATGAAAACAATACTGTTAAGCTATGATAAATATCAAAATATATTCTCTCATATCGTCATAACATTAAATTTAAATATATTTTGAAGAGAAATATCATATTTTAAATTAAAATGTCAGAAATATAGGACGTCTACCTGCGTTGTTTTCCTCGTGGCGTCAAGTGCCACATGACCTTTACAATGGGATCGGGGGTAATCGGTAATGGTGTAGATAACACATATCATATCAACTTATATTATTTCGTGAACTTATATTTGTTTATAGGTACCTATTTTAGAAAAATGGATTATGTGAATAAAACTGTACATATATTTGTTTAGGTATATGGGTGTTCTAGAAAAATATGTAATATTAACAAAATTGTATTTTTGTTACAGATTTTATTTCGAGTGTCTGCAGTTTTGAAAATAACAATGGTAAGTTATAGATAATTTTTTTTTATTATCAGCAAGTAAGATTCCGATGTAGGGTTAAATCCCTCTGAACAGAACTAAAGTTAAACATACTGGGGCCTAAGTCTGCAATTTGACATTATTGATCAGACAATATGTTGATATTGAGGCACCATTACGAGAGTGTCAGAAATTTGGTATTCTGCTAAAATTTATTCATAGGGCTATGGTGTCTCAGTGGTCTTTGTTGTATATAAAAAAATTGACAAATAAACGTCAGAATACTGTTTCCATGACAACCATCTAAGTTTTATGGAGCTATTGAGTCAGCGGAATAGTTTTCACTAAGAGAATACCAAAATGACAACAAATGCCAAAAAAACGGCCATAATGTTGATATTAAAACACATTTGAGTGGAATTATCACAGCTTAATAGTTTAGAAAACCAGGGCCCTGTTAGAATTGGTGGGCAAAATACTTCTGACTGCAGGACCAAAGCCTCTCTCACTGATGATATTGTGAGGAGAAATAGACGTTATCTACGCTTCTCTAACTACTAACTACGTGTTGGTGATTTATTTTAAAACATAGTTCATCCTATTTATTCCTGTAAATTACTTTTACCAATTCTAGTACCCATTCAATTTGTATTCACATAAACAAAAGAAACTAACAATAGAGGGACGAGTTCCAAATATAAAACATCATCCCTATCAGTCTTACGACATCAATGGTGTAACATCGCCAAAAACTGGTCCCTATTATATTTTATTGGTTAGCCGTATATATACGACACGACTGCGAATACGGAATAACTCGTTAGTTCAGAAAACAAGATACAGTTGTTAGTTAAAATATTTGTATGTTTGACAAGGACACGATTTCGGCTGAGTGGGTACAACCTAAATATTTAGCTGTCGAACAGCATATATTCTGCTGTACGAAATCATTACTATAATCCAGTTTCAAGCCTTGAAAGGCAATGTTGTCAGTGAAATTACTGGGCACACGAGACTCACCAACTGATGTCTCGGGGTGTTGAGTGCAGTACAGTGTTGTACACTGTGTCTGTTATGGGCAGGCATGATGCTTACCTTCAGGTGACGATCGCTCTTCTTGTCACTTGATCACAACAGAGAGAGAATTGTTAAAATGACGTCACTACGTTTAATGATAACCGAAATTCCCCGTTTCAATGTAAATCTTATTAAGTACCGCATTTATAATGGTTTTAAGTCACACTTCAATGGACTAAAGTAATGGCCGGTATTACGGAACCTTTTAATGTCAATTGCATTGTTTGAAAATATTTGGTTCTACTGTAAATATTACAAACCACTTTACTGTAATCTATTTATTATCATAAGGAGACAAAATTAGGATCTTGAACGTGGAATCACAGCAAGTAATTACGTACTCATTTACGAATATGTATATGAAATTAACATGAAGTAAATAAAAATATATATATTATAATTACATACATATTTAATTAACCCAGGGCGATAAACCTAGTATATAATAAGGGTTAATCGTTGTATAAAAAAAGAAATAAGGCCGTTTGCTCCATAAAAAAAATCTATTACCAACACTGCTACGCCGTAGTTCAAACGATGCTACGGTTTTTATTTCGTAGCGCAGCATTTGTTGCCTTTTTGATAAGACTCCAATCTTATTCCATACGAAATAATATGTATTTTTTGTGCTACACACACAATTAGTACTGCAATAACTTATATTAAGCTCAGAAACCAAATATATGCTAGTAAAAACTAGTCTAGAACGTAGTATAAAAACCTTAATTACGGGTTAATTTAAGTAACATCTGGATATACTTACAAGATTAATTCTATGCTGCTACCAAATTAAATAATCGTTAATGTAGTAGTCAAAATTCAAAATTCAAAAATTATTTATTGAATTAAGACGGTGCCAGACGTTAAGCAACGTCTGGCACCGTCATGACTGTGATGGGTCATTACTAAAAATGACTTTTAATTTCATGAGCGTTTCCGTGCTTCGGAGGGCACGTAAAGCCGTCGGTCCCGGTTGTCGTACTAACATCTTCGACAGTCGTTACGGGTAGTTAGAGCCCTCAAAAGTCTAACATTCAGTTTAACCAAGAATGTCGTATAGCCCTCTGGGTTGTGAAGGTCTGATGGCATTCGCTTCACGTAAAATACTGACATTCCGCCAAATCTGGTTAAACTGAAAACCGACCCCAAATAGACATGGGATAAAGGTTCGGAAAAAGATTTATTGAATTAAGGCCTCAATGAGGCACTTATGAAGGACACTGAATCTACCACCGATTCGGAATTACATCAGCCGAGAAGAATGGGCAAGAAACTCGGGCTGGTATTTTGTAGTAGTAGTTTATTGCCCTTTAATCACAGTAACTTTATAAAAAAGAAAACTACGATGTAAATTCCTTTTTGTAAATGATTCAAGAATATTGAATGCTTCCTTGTGAAAATTTTTCACATGTACCAGGAATTTCTTTTTAAAGAATATACTTACTTAATAATTTTCATAATAATCATCGCTCATTATCCTTAGTTAAAATAAAAAAATCCATATTGCTTTTCATACTATGTAATTATAAAAATAACGATTTTATAATTGAATATTCTTCTTGTGTACGATCTTAAATTAATGCCATGAATAAACAAAAACTTTGTGAAGTTATTAAACGGATTTATGTGAATGAATGATATATTTAAATGCAGTTAAATGTGAATGTAGAAGCGTAAATCCGGTCTCAACTGACATATTAATATTGTCGTTTCCGAACCATCACGACACTTGTTGCATTCCTATTTTATTATTCATTTATTCTACGTTTAATATTCATTTTAAAACCCACTTCAAAGAAAAGAGGAGATTTTGTTTGACTGTCCTTTTTTAGATGTATGTTGAACATACTCTGAATTTTTTGTCGGTCGTGGGTGTTTTGAAATCAAAATGGATTCAGCAATTATGGTTACGTTTATACATGTATATGTATAATACATAAGATAATTCCAATACCTTACTTCTTTTACTGTTTTATAAAGGCAAAATTTTGTATGGAGGTGCAGTGGATAAATATTTCTTCATCCTGTTTTTCACCTGGAACTGAACTGATTTTTGTGAAATGTGGTACAAATAGCCCTTATAACTTGAGTTAACAGTTAGTTTTGTATCCTAAAATTTCCACAGCACAAATATGACGTCATAAACACCGTTTTATGTAATGTTTGACAACTCTACGGTAAAATAATAGAACTATTTCGAACCACTTTCCACTGAAACTAAAACTTGCAATATCCGGATAGTGTTAAAACAAAACTGCAACGTATACCCTCTATTTACCCCTTTTTAAATTTTCATGAGAACAATTTCCTGGGCTTTCCTAGACATGAACAATTACTTGACATTTTGTCGCTGAAAGTTTTCATTTAAATCGACTTTGCAACGCTGAGGGCGCATCGCTGCATACGTTTGACGTCACTTGGAGATGAATATTACCTTTTTAAAATCTGTAAATAAACATGCTTTTTTGGTGATTCAAGTCTTTTAAATACTTAAATTAATTAATAATAAAATTATATTTTGTTACCAACGATCTTACACAGCTTCGTACAATTTTCCTGTGGTACCAAAAAAATATTTTGAAAAATCCTTCTTCTTCTAATTAAAGAATTATCCAACTGTGCAACGGTGAAATCGTATGATCTAGTTTATGTGGGAGTATAACTGAAATGTCAAATACTCCTATCATAGAGATTCCGAACAAAACAATAGTATGCTGGAAGCATACGAGTATTATTATAGTTTGAAGGGCAATATTCACGGAGAAGTTATTGCATATCTGAAGCTTAAAACTTGAAATAATATACATTGTTATTAAAGAAGATATTTAAATGTCCCGTCAGCCTTCAGTTCGTTTTAATATTATTATTGTAGAATTACTTAGATTGAATAAAATCTAATAAATAGGGTTATAAACTTCAACCTTTACATAAATATAAATCCCTTCATTTGTAATATGTAAAGTTACATAAGTACAAAGTTTTTCTAGAAATCCCATGAGGCGTTATACTCAGCCGGGTTATTCCTATCTTCAATCCCTATTTTGTTTTAGGAGAAATGATAAGGCGAAAAAAACTTGGGAAAACTCTTTATCGTGAATAGAAAATACATTGAAGTTATAAAGTTGTGCGTATGTTAAGGGGTTACGTTGTATTCGGAGAGACATGTTACTATACAGTATTATTCAAATTTTGGTGACTCGTTGAATGGTTGCAATCAGAATGTCTGAGAAACATATTGACGATAAATACACAGTTTTGACTGTAGCACATGATAGGGAGAATTGTATTGAACAGTTTTTGCTGTTTATACTTTTGATTTTGTTTCTTTCATTAGCCTCTCATTTAGATTTTGAATGCGATTATAGATCAATACGTATTCATTGATTAATGTTGTTAGAATCGCTAAAATATTATATCGCATTCATTATTTTGATACATGCTCATAAATATTAAAGTTTGTTAACACCCTGAATTACTTTGAGAAGTGTTCCATCATTTATCGTTGTAACAAGTCAAAAATGTTGACAGGATTCTAAACAGATAAAAGGTGAGAATGATTGATCGTGGCAGGTGAACATAATTCATAAACATTTATGTAAGGATACGTCATAATACAATAAACAAGATAAGATGCTATTACAGAATATATTAACGTAAGGGAATGAGGAAATAAAAAGCTAAAGTTCCTCAGAATTTTGTAGTTAATTGTATGCTTACTCGTATTATGATGACCACGATCATGGTGCTTGAATAGCGTCGAAATCGGAAACTCGAAATAAATAATAACATGGTACCTCCCGTAAATCATAACAATTGTAGCCCTTAGAATTGTTGACAAAATATCAAAAAATGTGATGTTTATTTGATGAGATGTGTGTGTGTGGTTGGGTAAAAGTTTGTGTCGGGACCGCGGGTTCAATATGTATCTTCAGGGAAGCGTGCAGTTCAACCGATGTAGCACAATAGCCGGAGAGTCGGTACCATGAAACGAGCGCTTATTGTTCGCGAACTATCACTCGGGTTTAGACCCGATGTTTCGTTCAGCTAATATTTACTCCATCCACAGCGTTGCACACCCGATTGCGCCTGAAAATAATTAACAAACCCTCTGAACAAACTTTTGGTATTTCTATCACGCGTATGTCAAGGGAATGGCAAACAATCAATGTGTATTGTATGTAAAATGTGGGGTAGTTTCTAGAAAAAAAAACTCTAGTAAAATATTTTACAACTTTTTTATATTTACATAATCTAGGTTTTAGGCTGACGTAAAACAGCCAGAATGTACTTCTTAATTCTAAAAATTTAGTACTACAATAAAACCAGCCGGTCTGTGTGAAAAGAATTGTTTATTTGTGCTATGTATTTTCGTAATTTCTGAATTAATAATATGAATTCAGAGTGATATTCCAGCTTTTGAGACCAGCTTTAAAACTATTTTTTGTAATTACTTCAGCATAATTCTTTAGTCAGTAACCTTCTTCGCTTATTTTGTATCAAAATTTACTTTGTTACCTGTAACCTAAAACCGTCTTATAAAAACTTTTCGCATTACATTTTCTCATCTTTTTAACTAAGCTAGCGGATTTAAACTTAAATGAAGTAATCTTTTTGTAATATCTTTTTACTAAAATAATGATCATAATTTTAACATACATATTATACCAATATTAGGCTTAAGTACTTGTATACACGTTTACCGCAACTCAATCTCTTCAGTTTGTATTGTTTGTGTTGTGTATGTCATTTGCCATTTTTTGCTGAGCTTATGAGGACTCCTTACAACCATAGATGATGTTTATTTACAATGACAACAACATTGTACTCGTAAATTAAATTGATGAACCAAATTTTCAAATGTTAAGTGTTATTTTTTTTATAAAAAACGTTACTTAATATTTACCATATAATTTAACATTTGCCAAATTTTTGACTAATATAAATTAAATTTGAGTTCAATTTGATATCATTACTTACAAAATAAGTGTATCTAATAGTAACTTATCAAAATATAGTTCTTAGGGCAAGTGTTTTTCCCAAGAAGACAGGTGGCAGGACCATAAACAGTGTAAATTTGTTTAGATGTTGAGACAGGGACTGTTCAAATATAACGATCCACTTTAGCTCTATTTCGATCACGTTCAAAGACAAACGGACCTCACAGACCTTCAAAAATTATTCACTTGACTGCTACATTTTATGTGATTCAATTACTCCACACGAAACATGTCATATTAAAATATTGATTGAAAGAAAACGTATGAAAGCGCTACCGTGACAAGCAGGTGTGATGAGATGAACGTAATCTCACATTCGATGAAAATCTGACACATTTCAAAGCAGATAAGCCACAATATTTTGATACGCCCACCGATTCTTAAAGAAATATATTTAATTTAGGTTGCTAGAAGTAATGATTCTGATTGTAACTACGTGGGTTCTCTAAAAGGTATCTAAATACCTAAATTATCATAATGTTGTCTGCAATCCTCAGGCAATTTACGCGGCAATATTCCCAATTCTGGACCAGCCGGTCGATAGTTATTGAGTTTTCTGCGAATGGACATACAGACAAATGAGCTTGCTAATGACACGTTTCTTTTTTCGAAACACTTAAATGGTTTTTGCAATACTTTCCTCGGGGTTTGAAAGAAAACCTTTTCTAAAAATAATGTATTTATTGAAATTGTTTTGTTTAGCGTCTAACGTAAGTTCTCATTCAACTTGCTTAATAGTTAATACCATAATTAATGAGTTCTCTTAAATTAAATTAAGTGTTGTGCACAATTTTAGGCTCAATTAGAAGTTTGTTAAACAGTTAAACTCTTGGTGAAACTAGCCACTATTAACGACGACATTGTTTAGTTTTAGATCACTTTGAGAGCTAAATTGTAGTTTCGATAAACCTTGTAACTTGGGAGAATTAACGGGAACATTATTAACAACAAGATGTGTTAAATTTCGACCGCCAAATTTTTTGGAAACCACAAATATTTTTAATTATCAATTTTTTTGGTTAAACAAGAGTTTAAGTAAGTAATTGTTTATTTATAGCAAACTGAAAGTTTGTAGTTTTATTTTATAGATAATTCACAAATAATGTGTTTTAAAAATCTGAAATAGGAAGATGACTTTTTCTGTAGTTAGTGGATCGATTAATAACCGATGGTATATGAGCGCATTATCAAAAAATATTTAATAAATGTGTACTAAATACACAGATTTTAGGTAATCCACCTGAAAAGATTAACTAGAAAATTGCTTTCAAGTTAATCATTAAAACTTTTATGCTCTAAATATAATAAACGTTACGTAATCAAGTAACGTTTTAAACTTTGTTCTATATTCATTCAAGTATTAAATGTATTACCAAAAGTTGTTAGATACAAAACAACTGTTTATGACAACATCTCTTTACTGAATTCCGAAGATGTTTGTTGTGTCCTCAAGTTAGACGTGTTCACATCAAACGGATGCCTCGCATTACATTGGAGTACATTGAGACGCGATGTCTGTTCCGCTGACATTTATAACTTTCAATCTGAGTAGGTAACATTGTATTATTATTTGATAAACAGTCTGGTAAAAAGACGACCCAGTGGACCTAGTCTAGCTTTATTTGGTTCAGTTCGTTTAGTAGAGTAGGTACCTCACCTACATACGATAATTTGTAAAAATGACATTCTTTGATTGACGGTTTTTCATAATTAACACGGATATTAGAAGGAGAGAGGGGTTTGTGAGGAATTTCTTTACTCTCAAGAACAAAAGTCTATTTATATTAGAAAGTAATTACAAAAGTTATGCCATCAATTTCTTTATAGATGAGACGGTGGAGTTAATAAACAGTGACATTATTAAAATATTAAGGGCCTATTTCATCATCTTCAAGTAAGGTTCCGAGTACCTACTCACAAGTTTTATCTTTGTCACTTGATATAAAGTAAGAAATTGACAAAAGTAACTTTACTTGGTGATTACGTTACTTGAAGGTCGTGAAATAGGCCCTAAATCTACAGAGAACGTGATACATAAATAATATTTTATAAATACCGCATACATAGCGAAATAAAAGTAAATGTTTCGAATAAATATTCATGTGGTGACACTTCAAATTGCACCCACGGCCATGTGCGGTATCAAGAGACAACGATCACAAAGTGTTCATGAAACATTTTAATATTCATAGATTCAAAATAAGGGAATTCTTTTGGCGGTTTCAGCGGAATATTTAGTTTACTACCCACGGGCGCTTATACGGGTACGAGTAGTTTAACTTATAACACCGCGTGGGGTCGCATACATACTTTGTAATTACTTTTTAATATCCTAGGATTTAGAAAATTAACTAATCTCAATTGAAAAGAAATTGAAAATCGTTAGATTTTGTTTCTAAGGATGAAATACGTTATTAAAAAACTTTTGCGGATTAACCCCGGATACAAACATTTTAATTCTTTGTATAATTTTAAAATGTAATCACGAGAGAAGGTTGGCAGGCACTGTTTTTATACGCAATTAAGATTTACGTTTAGATTAACTATAAATATCATATTTTTTAAAGATTATAATACTTATTTATTAAATATATATTTAGTAATTGACCCCTAACTAAGCTCGAAGCTTGTATCTAGGGTATCAGAAACTACGCACACACTCAATCACACACACACCCAGACCGAGATAAACATTTCGGTCTGGGTGTGTGTGTGAATGAGTTGCTCATGTGATTTGTTGTAGATCTTTCAAAAATTTGATAAAAAATATTGCAGTACGCACAAAAGAGAAGTTTAATTGCAAAAAACTAGACTAATTTCGACATACCACTTACAAGTACAAAATAACGTAATTAAATAAGACTATTTTTAACAATTATCGTAATATAACCTTGTTTGTTTGTTTGTTTAGATGTGGTGGGCGGTATGGTGCGCCGTGGTGGTGGCCGGCACCTCGCTGGCGGCGGCGGCGCCCGCGCCCGATAACATGCAGCCTCTCGACATGGTACAGATGGACCCCTCACTACCTGACGATGTAAGTACTACATAACGATATGAGGAATAGAAGAATAGCTGAATGATCATCATCATCATTTTAAGAGCGGTCTTGTCGGTGTAATTAGTGCAACTCCCTCCATCTGCGCCTATCCAACGCAGCCTCCTCCACCTCCTTATACGACACGACACCGACCTTATCCTTAGCTGAATGATACGAAGGATTAAAAGAATAATAATACTGACTGACATATTCACGCACCACTGTAGTAGAGCCATATCACTTTTTTAAAGATTTCCTGTAAGACCAGGAAAACATTTGTAATCTACAAGCTTGTAATCAACTACTTGTAATATAACCTTTTGAAATATGTGCGTCAAATACAGAAGAAAATCTACAAGATTTTTTCCTGATCCTATAGGATTTTTTTTATAAAAAAATTAGGTTTGGAGATATAGCTATGTAAATAGATAAAACATAATTGAAAAAACTAAGATAAAAGCGAAGAAGCTACTTTTTCTTGGTTTATGCATTTTAATCATTTGATAAATATAGATAAATAATCGTTGTTTTTGTATTCGTTATCCCCCAATAATTTGTGTTAAATAAAATTTGTCTAGATCACTGAAACGGATAATCGTTTAACAAGAAAACAATTACCATTTATTTCTTTTTAAATAAATAAATTTTTCCTCATTCAATTTTCGATCCGGATTGGAAAACGGCATTGTTCCCATAAAGTACGTGGAACGTTAAATTATTTGGGGACAGAGACCTAAGCGTGGGTTGACTCATCGATTTTAAAACAACACCAATTAATATGAGTAAACATATTCAAATAGACCTTTCGAGATATTGATGATAATTATTTCCGTATGAACAGGAATCTCTCGGGTATGCAGTACAACCTTTGGCAGGCCGCTACGCCGGTGCCCCTTGGCTTTACATGCTCGCTGAAATGCCACACGACGCACAGGTAATTCAACAACAAATACTTTAGTTTATTCACACTATGTTTTTGATAGAACTACGAATGTTCTACGTCTAATCATGCTACGCCGTAGCCATTCAGCCGAAAGATATAAATCATTCTCCTTTCCAATTTTACGGCATTCCGCATATCGTAATTAATATCAACTAATCCCCTTTGCACTCATTAATATTACAAGGTTTGGAAAATGAATTCACCGGTAATTCATTCGTAACTTAAATAAAATTCATTTATTATATTTAAATCAATTGGATTGTGGAAAATTATTCGGAGGAGTTGAAGTTTGTTGACTCGGTCTATTGTTTGCTGGAGGACCTTTTTGTTAGGTAGAGTTAAAAGGCACTCTGTAATTAGTTAAACAAATTACAATGTCAATTAGAGACGTCAGGTCCTTCAGAGGCCGGCGTTCACCGCTCCATGTACCAAAGGTATGAGATTTCGTTACGAGTAAAATGATTAATAATTTATACTTTCCTGCAGGATCATTTTGTAAAAGATCAAAGGCAAGATGAGTAGGCAGGATTTTAAAAAACTTTGCGATATTTTATAATAATTATCTTCGTAATCAAAACAGACTTTATTATTATTTAAAATAAATATGTGTTTGTATTTTATTACGTATTCAAAATAAGATATTCATCGATGAAATCTTTTAAAGTAATTAGGGAAATTCTTCGCATATATTGAGAAAGCTCAACGAGCTTGGTGGTTAATTAAAGCGAAAATATAATATTATACATTACGTAACTTTGTTCATCAAATGGTAAGATTGAGTGTTTAACAAATGAGGTTTACCTGAATAAAGGTTGGAAGGAAGGAAGCGTTGCGTTCCCGCCGCTCGTTCACGGTCAATCCTGCGGTGGAATTGTTGCAAAGAGGCGCCTTGTACAACTTCATGGGGCGCGTCGCTCACGACAACAGGAATTTCTTAAACCGAGTCGGAAAGCGAGGTTAGAAACAATCTCAAGTAAATATACAACATTCATTGTTTAAATAACATTAAACGTTACCTTTTATTTGAATAGTTGTGAACAAAATGCTGCATGCATTTAATACATTTGATAATATTTTTGTTGTAACATGATAGCTACTAAAATATGTAGAAGTAGAAAATATAATATGAATAAACATATGCATGAAAGTAGTAGAACGTAGAAAAACCTTTCATTGTTTATCGAATACAAAAATAATAATTATTTTTTCCAGAACATTGGACCGGTCGGGAAGATTATTAAAGATCTTCGAAGAATACAACCACAAGCCGTCCTTTTCGCCTGTAATTTATTCAGTACAACCTCATTGTAGTACGAACTACAATTAAAATATAAATGCTTATTTAATTATAAATTGAATTCATGTTATTTCAAATGTATATGTATATTTATTCATGTTAATAAAGTAAATTATTTATAAATCTAGTTTTATTGCATTTAAACTATTTAGTGCCATTAATTAGTATTTTCACAAGTTAGGAGTTAAAAACTAATTGCTAATTCCAATTGCGGTTAGAATTAATTAAAACTTTAACTAGCCTTGCTCGAATAATTTAATATACCGCTATAACAAATGTAGTAGATATAAAGTAACAAAAACATTCCTTATTTTTAAATAAAATCAAGTCACAACATTACGAAGTATATCATATTGTTTTATGAGCGATAAATTTACATCCTAAACATAGTTCACTTGGCCGCGCTTTCGATAATGGAAAAATGATGCAGTCATAAACCACGGGAAACAAATGAGAAAATGCATATAAGAATGCAATAGAATATTAAAATTTACGCATTGAAATAGAACTACTATGAAGTAACTGAACAATGTCAAGGGTTTTATTTTTATACCGCTATTTGAATATTGCATCAGTAGTAATATTTGTCTTACAAAAAACTAAACTAAGTTAACTTTATCACAGTACAGTACACATGATATGACATTATTTGTAAGGCATATTATTGATCAGAGCAATAATAATCAATTTTTTATAACCCAGTTTAGTATTTTTATATTTTCTTATTCAAATTCTTCGTAAATACCATCGCAATCGGCTAGAAAAAAAAAACAAATATACCCCTTCCGTACACCTTTTTCATTCTTCGTATGGTATTAGCAAAGTATAATAAAGATAGTATTAGTATGTAATAATTGGTGTTTACGCGGCCTGAAGACCAACAATGGACGCGTGAAGCGGCGAATGCCTTCCCTGTCCATCGACCTCCCAATGTCCGTGCTGCGTCAGAAACTGAGCCTGGAGAAGGAGCGGAAGATCCACGCCCTTCGCGCCGCCGCCAACAGGGACTACTTGAACGACATCGGCAAACGAGGTCTGTACTCTACTATACTTACCTTATAATAATTCCCTGCATCATTTCGTAAGCTACTATACTAATTACAATACTAAGTACATCGTTTTATTAGAGTAACTGACCCCTAAGATCGTAACTTGTATCAAAAACTACGCACATTTTCATTCACACACACCCAGAACGAGATAAATATTTTTGGTTCACACATATATTCACCGCGCACGGGAATTGAACCCGCAATCTTAGGGATGACAGTCCAGCATGTTGTCCACTTTGCCATTTAGGTCGTCATACTCACACATTTATTTACTTATTCACACATCTCGGTCATACAACCCTATTCACTTCATTCCCATTCTAAAATTCTAGTTTTGTGGTTTACATGTTTATCTCGCGTAGCTATAACCTTAAAATCTAATTGCAATACCATTAATTTCAATCCATTTCACACAGTGAGTGTGATTGAGCCCACATTTACTTATTGTGAACCGATAAAAACAGAATTCTCATCTTCAATTGTATATTTATACTGTTTTATTCGCGTGATTCACGTTTTTTCTTTGGATTTTCCTAACTTTTGACACCTAGACTGGCCTCTTAATCTATATAGGGGATACAACCATGCTACATCCATTTTTAAAAGCAGGTGTCCATGAGAGACTTTAGTTGCATTAGGTGTCCCTTTAGCAAATTTCACCCCATAGCATAAACAAATCCAAGGTTTCTTCTTTCTTTTCTAAACAAAACAAAAATATTGTCGAGTAAAAGCTATTAAGAAAAATTCATATCGATCGAAACCCTATCGAGCTTTTGCGGAACTATCGCACGTAAATGAAAATTAATTAACGACGTAAATTCCGATTAATGTGGCTTCAAAATACACTAGTATCCATAGTTTCCTTTGATAATTACACTCCATTGATTGACAAACACAAACAATTTTCCAAAATAATATAACTATTATGGTAGTCCTTAATAAAATGTTTAATATTTTGTATTTCTTTTCAGGATTTCAACAATGGTCAGCTCCGGAAAGATTTTATTAAATTATTAAATCAAATGTCATAGAAAATTAAAAACGAATCAGTATACTATTATCCATTGTAATAAATAGTCTATCAAATTGAAAACCTTTGTAGTATTATATAAATTAATAACTAATTTTATTTTAGTAGTAATAATTATGTAATTAGATCTGAATTGTTAGTAAATTTTAATCAAATTGTAGTGTAGTAGGTATTAAATAATTTTGTTTAATTTTGTACTTAAAGTCATTATAATAAAGTACTATTTCGTAGTTGAACTGCTGAAGTACAATGTAGAGCTCTTATTCTAAAATGTTTGTCAGTAAATGACTATAAATGTTATATTGTTTCTTTAGAACAGATAAATTTTATCTTCATTAGAACACAATAAAAATTACGTAGAAATAATTTGTAGTTTCATTTGTATTTACACTTTATTTTCGTGTCATTAATTTAGTTTAAAATATTTAGCTGCAAATTGACTAGTAACTAGTAATAAACTCAAAACTATATATGTATAGTTTCGTATAACATTTTGAATGAAAGAGAGAAAAGGGTAGTTTGGAAACTTATTAGTTTCCTAGATATTTAAAATTAGTATACTAACTAGAACTTATTTCTAAATAAAGGAACAGTTAAACAACAGCAACAATGTTAAATAACAAAACAAATGTCGATATTCATTACATCATTCAATAATATGAAAGTTAGTTTGTTAGACTAGGAACATCGCACCAACACACTGACATACATCACATAGATTCGCGTGGTTTTACCGTGAAATAAATCTCACACCATCCATCGGCCCTGAGGGTAAAGTAATTCAATGAGTATAATAGTACCTTCGTAGGTAAAGAGACCCCCGAGCTGAATCACCTTTTACTTATTACGTTTACCAAAAACACATTTTCTTGCAAACTTCCGGACTTAAATATAAATATGTAAACAAAGTTCAGATTTTAATTTGTTTGTGAGTTATTTTCAAACCTTTTAAAACAAGTTCGAATTAATTTGAAACTTCATTTGTTTTTACTTAGGAACACTGACACTGGCTGAATTATAACGCAATGCTTGTAGAAGCCATTAATAAAAAATCAATCAATAAAAACTTAAAAAAATAACACTTCCAAATTCGAAAAAACACATACCTTGTTACACTCGTAATAAAATAGAGGTAACTATACAATAAATTCAAAATTCAATAATTTAGTTTAGTTTGCTTACACCACAAACTAGTACTAATGGCTATTTCGGCGATAGATGGTATTATCCGGCCACTTGTCGTCCCTGATATCGGATGTGTACCGAGTAAGCAAGGCCCGCGATTCTCCGTTAATTAGCCCTATCAATTTCACTCATATCGATTTTGTTGACCTTGTCATTGATTTTCCAATACATTGCCTTTCATTTGTCGGATGTTACTTAGTCGTTGTTACGTAACTTAACTTATGCATATAAATGGTGTAATTTAAATGAATTTATTTATTTTTCTAGTTTTTTTTTGCTCAATATGGTTCTGGGTTGTCAACGGTCAGCTAGACGGCCTATTACTCTCTAGTATGGTAAAGAATTAGCTTGTTGTGCCTCATTGCGGGGGGAAATATGTACATCTAGTTGCTCGGTCTCACTCATGATATTAATAGGAACAGAAGGAATATTAAGCGTAATCATCAAAGCGTGGTGGTGATGCCAAACCCGAACCATGTTTAACAAATAACATGCGTAACTCATCCTTGACCTCTAGCATTAATATGTACAAGTATTAATATGATAAATTCACAATATGATGCCACCACACAGAGAGTAGCGGAGCTGAGTGAGGGTCGCGCGCGGGCGAAGCGCAAGATGCCGTCGCTGTCGATCAACAACCCGATGGAAGTGCTGCGACAGCGGCTCCTGCTCGAGGTGGCTCGCAAGCAGATGCGCGAAGCCAACCAGCGGCAGGCCGTCGCCAACAGACTCTTCTTGCAGAACGTCGGCAAGCGAGGTAATATAACTATCTTTACTAATATTATAAAGCTGAAGAGTTTGTTTGTTTGTATGAACGCGCCAATCCCAGGAACTACTGATCCAATTTGAAAAAATGTTTTAGTTGGATTTACGAGGAAGGGTACGCTAAGAGGAACTAACGCGGGATAAATAGTAAACTGTTGACTTGATCAGTTTTTGACCTAGTGGTGTTGATCTATCATTGAGTACTAATCACATTTCTATGAGCTTTATCAAGAATTTAGTTTTTGAACTTGTTGGCTAGTCTTCAACTTATAACTATTATAACAAAACAAAAGGCTTTCTTTATCATTGAAGACAAAATCTAAGTAAAAATAAAGCTAACCTCTTGTCAGACTAGTTAATAAAGATTTTCATTTACATTTTAATTTGATAAGTATGCAAATGTTTACAGATTCAAATATCTGCTGGAATAAAAAAAATGATGGGTTAATTTCCCCAATAATTAATACATTTTCTATATCAAATACTAAATAAGTCTATATTTTTATTAATAGATACCCTTTAATAAGATGTTTTTGTTGATCATGTTAATACGATTTAACTAGAGAACCGACCATTTATCTCTGAAATTCAAATAGTATGTAGGTAGTCAAACAGAACATGAGGAATGCTAAGTCATTAATCAGTGTAAGAGGTTAGTTTGGAAATTTACGATAGATTGGATTCGGTCACTAGTGTTGGATATAAATTCCTCGTTTTGGAATCTATTTTCCTGAACAAATAAGTAGGTATGTTTCATCTGTTGGGATACGCAAAGACGGCTAAATTTGACGCACTTGTGCTCCCCAAAGTATTTTGGTCTATCATCTGTTTAATCAGTTCGGATGTGGTTTTAAGCGACCCCCGTATATCTAGATTTAAGTTACCTATAGTTATAATGTGGGCTATTTTGTATACAGGCACAATACAGTCAGAGTCACTGCACTTATAAAACGTAAAAAATGTATCTCTATTCTATATTTATATTATTTATTCTATATTTTAATGCTGGAGAGTTTGTTTCGTTGAACACGCTAATTTCTTCGAATTGGAAAATTCTTTTAGAGTTGGGTAGCCCAATTATCGATAAATGCTAGTGAACTTATATAATTGTATGTGTATTAAATATGATTCGTTGTTGCAGGTTTCTGGGCCCATGGTGCCCCCGCACGTTATGGCAACTAGACTCGGAGAATCGACTACTTCTTTTGTTTCCTATCCACTATCATCACAACTTGGCTGGAGGCGAGGTGGTACTGCAAATTAAATTAAGCATTTAATTTTATATGTATTCATTATTGACGCATTTATTGACTCATCTGTATAAAACTATATTTATTATATTATACGCTTCATGTGTACCTTATATTTATGTAATAGCTGATTTTCCGTAATTTTACTTGTCTTATTAAATTAAACACGAAGTCCAAAAACGATTGTTATCCAGCTCAACAATCGTTTGCCCACAATTTGTCGTAACACCTCGTCATAATGTGATGTACAGTAATTCCTTCTCTTCTTAACTTCAATTTCATACCTTCTACGCTTGTTAATTGTTACATAGAACGCTGTTTTATTAATATCCATTTTGTAAACACTCGTTATTATTACAGTACCTACATTAATCAAATAAGTTTGTATTTATACTAATGTTGTTTGTGCCAAATGAATAAGCCTTACATGAATGTTAACCTTTCAAATGAATACCTTATTTACGATATATATTTAATGTGTTTTACCAGTTACTTACATTATAGTCAATATAATATAAACAACGCCTATTAGTGTTTAGAATGTTAGTTTCTACGCCGTTTCCATGTACAGTTTAGGTTTATGAGTAAGTATTTAACAATCTATGTTTTTTATGTTAATCAATATTGATCTCTATATCTAAGAACGTAGTGCAGATGTAGTCCATATAAATTACGTTCAATAAAAACGTTACTTAATAACTAAACTTGTTTTATTTATATTCCTTCAAAGATTAAACTCGTGCGATACCTGCCTCTATATTTGATACGCAATTTGAATAAATATGACCAAAAGAATTACAAGATTAGATTTTTTATTAGGGAAAATACCTGCTTAACATATATTATAAGGTAAACCTTTTTAGTTGATAAGAACAATATTACTAACATCGTAGGCATACAACTAATTAGTGGGAGAACAAAGTTATTTAAGATAAGGAACTGCTCTAATGTAAGTATGACGTAAGTAAAACACACATAATATAGTAATAGTAAACGTATATTCCATAATTGGCACCATCTCAGCGTGTAAGGATACATAAAGCTTTCACGAGTCTCTCAATGGAGGAATCCACAAATTGAATCACGCGTTTTGAGTACTAGAACCAGCTGCATTGAAGGAAAATTTGATGAAGCAATTATTACTTTGGTACTGTTTTACACGCGTTCTGACAACGAGTGAAAGTACTCAAAAGAGAGCCCAATCAACTTCACCAACGCTCTTCGGCCAACCCTTTGACGGGGATTAATTAGTTTTTTATTTAACAACCGAAATAAGAGAACGCTCCTTCAGATACCCATTTATTGGGCCCCGAGGTTGACTTATATTTTTTGTAATAATTGTATGAATGGCGCGACTTAATTGTTTATAACGGTAAATTAATTGATTTGTGGGTATCGAGTTTATATTAACTTACTTAGGTAAGGAAAATTATTCTTATTTGTATTGTACTCATGAATTACAAATCTACTTGCAATGAAGACGACCAAGTGGCATGGGTTCGATTCCCTTTTTCTTTGATTTGTGTGCTTGTTTCGTCTTAAGTGTTTTCTTTATATATCTAGAATGTATTAGGACCTATATTATTTACAATTGGTTAAAAATATGTAGATATGTACGTAAACATATTTATCCGTTGTCTAATACCTATCTAATCCCTACAGCTTTGTTTAGTTTGAGCACAGATCATATACCTACAAGGGAAGGTAATATTTGGGACTAGATTCATTAAATTAGTTACTCAAACTGTGAATTTGTCTTACACCTAGGAGTAAACAGTCTACAGTCAGTTAACCAAATCTAGACTAATACGTTTAAGGGATTATATTCTGTATTTACTAAAGGCACATTTGTATCTTAAGAAAAACTTTCCTTCCCATGGACTAGGTACTTTAACAACTACTACATTTATTCTTAATCTTAAGCTAAATTGACTCTTATGTAAGTTAAAATAAAACTCACAAATGCGACACAGTGACGGTGAGATGCACGTTGTGACTCTATAATGTAGTAACTAAGTATCTCCTGCATGTCTAATACTAAAAAATCTTCAGTATCACCCGGTTGTACGCCTGAGGGTCTTTCACCGTCTTGAGGGGTAGGGTGGCAATAATTAGTGTGATTTAATTTAAAGCGACGCCTGGAGAGCCACGTGATTTAATTACTCTTTAACACATTTTCGGAGCTCCGTCTGAGAGAAACCTCAGGCGTAATACTATGTAGCGCAAGTTGGGTTATAGAACGTTTATCTATAGGTCAATACCTATACAGGGAAATGAATTCATATCTTTAATTAGTAAGGAAATTGTTGATAATGCCTTCCCAACCGATTTCGGCTTTCGCGACTGTTTATTCGGTTTAACTAACTCGAGATCTGTTGTTTAGCAACCGCTATTGTCACTGTTTGCTAATTAAGATAGGAAATATCTTCGGTATTAATTATTTTGGTGTTTAGTCGCATGATTTGGTACGTATTTTCATCTGTTTATATCTTAAATCATCTTCTACCGTTGCGGGTAGTGAGAGCCCTCAAAATTCCAACAATTTATAACAAAAATATAACAAAGGATTCCAGTTAAAGAGCTCTTATTACGGAAATTACTGCCCTTCTACAAATATTTCCACCCAAGAAAGTATATTATTATACGGTCTGTTTACATCGCAACAAGTATTTTAAAAACATTCAACATTACGGAATCTTTGTGATGGTAGAGGTATATTACAAAGATTTCGAAATGATGAGTCGGTAGAACTTGTCGATATGGTTTTCGCAAACTTTCGTTTGATAAAAGTCTCACAAAGTTTAAGTGACAAAGTTTTTACAAAAAAAATATATAATATAAGTATATCTATGTTATATCAAGTCGCTATCTCTAAATAATATAAATTCATCGCTCAAATATTTCCG
Source organism: Timandra comae (assembly GCA_958496195.1). Classification (NCBI taxonomy): domain Eukaryota; kingdom Metazoa; phylum Arthropoda; class Insecta; order Lepidoptera; family Geometridae; genus Timandra; species Timandra comae. The sequence goes on from OY292356.1 coordinate 7,269,685, forward strand.
TAACAATAATTCTGCGAGTTGTTCGCTTTGTAAAACTTTTCTCGTTGGCGCAAAACTGACCTTTGCTCCGAAACAAAAATGTTTGATACAAGGAAAAAATAAACGAATATCTTGAATAGGTTTGGTTTCACGCAAAAATTTAATAGAAAGGTACTTAGGAGTAAGTGCTGAAATTAAAACGTTCCATTACTTAGCTTTTATAATGGACTAGAAATGGGTATAATAATCCAAAGAAATCAAGGTTAGAAAAATAAAGTATTTATGTACTTACTACCGAGTATACTTTGTTTATTTTAAGGGTACTTACAATATAATCAAAATCTCTTTTGTATTATATTATAATTGAGGGCAATTTTCCCTAACTTAGAACCCTCCACTTTATGTCTTTTGATTGCAGTGTTATTTTGGTTTAACCATTTGTCAGACTTTCGAGGGCTCTTACTAAGAAGCCTTAACGACTGTCAATGACGCCTACGTTAATGTCTACGTTTACTGAGAATCAATTTTGCATAAAATATCGTTCATAAGTTATAATATAATACTGCAATAATGTTTATTATAAGTACTCACTAATACACCATATTTTTTAGCAATCGTTATGGAGAACAACATGTATGAGAGCGCCAAAAAATACGATATCATTTCGGCATGTTTATATGATTGTATAGAAACCACTTCCGCGGTACACATATGGATGTAACGTAAACAAGGATCGATTTAACAAAGCTAAGTGTTACAGTTGCCAAGATACGGAACATAGAGAAAACAGACGCGAGGACTAAGTAATTAGAACAAACAAAAATATCGCTTTAGCCTGTTCCAAGCCTGTTCCGTATTTGGGAACAGGATTCTAGTTTACCGTTGTATAATAACAGAAAATGGACCACGAAAGGTAAGTAGGATTTGTGTCAATTACAAAATGATACTTAGATACTGTCCAGAGGTAAGAGCGTATGAGTATTTGTTCAGTTGTTAGGTATTATTATAATACTAGGATATTATTTTTTAAGTATTTGTTCAGTTATTCTTCAGAATCTGATTACCTACATTCACTTAAAGAAGAGGATTATAATTGGTTATTTATTTAGCTGTGTTTGTGTGGCAATTGCGCATTGGAATCTAAGAGATTTTTTCTTTACTTTATCCACTTCACTTGAAATCTGGCTTTTAGTCAACCAGCAATTAAGTAAATAATATAGTAAGGTATGATATATAAGGACGTCAAACACTTAAATAATGAAAAACCTACTTATGTAATGTTAAGAGGTAAAATCGTATGAGTATTTGTTCAGTTGTTAGGTATTATTATGATACTAAGATATTATTCATTTCTTAGCTTAAGTATTTGTTCAGGTATTCTTCAGAATCTGATCACATTCATTTAGAGAAGAGGATTTAATAATAAAATCTAACTAATGTTAGATATTTATTTTGCTGTGTTTGTCCGGTGAAATTGCGCATTGGAATCTTACAGGTTTTTCTTTACTACATATTATTTGCCACTTGATATCAGTCAACTATCAAATTAGTATTAGGTATAAATATTTTTTGTTAAAGCTGAGTCCAACACTCAAATATATTTGTGCATACAAATTTCCTAAAGACAGTTTGAATGGTTTGCAGAAGTTGAGAGGTTCGGCTCTGGTACTTGTCGGGATTTGTCAGTCTGTCACATAGAGCTTAGAGAGGGTGATTGATTGATTGTTTATAGTAGGTAGATAAATCCCTAAAATAAGATTTTAACCGTTAAGTAAAATCTAAGTAAAGGACGTGTCTCCTTGTTTGGTATAGAGCTATTTTAAGAAACATAATTTACGAACAGAAACTAGTACTTACCTATTATAAATTAATATTTCATTCATAAACTTCCAAGATCTGACATCAGACTTTCATCTGATCTTACACCGAATGAAAGTGATAACATTGAAAAGACCTTTGTGTGACTACAAATAAGATTTTCGTCAAGCTTTCTGTAATTGACACCGCATTGATTATTGTTATAATTATGAGGTAAATATTGTATTTCTATCAATATATATTATTAACGATTGATCTCATCGATTGCCACTTGATGTTAGCTAGACGAGGACTCCTTTGTTCGCGATTGACAACGATACCGTCCCGGATATTGTGTCTTTACTTTGATATTCAAACCTTTATACTAAGTACTCACTTATAGAAATATTATCTGTACAAAACTTTTACGAATATAATGAACTTCTTATTAAATAAAATATCTCCTAACACTTGGTTTTCTCACGCGTGGAGAATAATCGTAACGTAACTACTTTAGTGTTTTTAAAAGTTCTAACTTTATTATTGCCCTTGGGGTCGAGTTAAATGTTGGCCGCCGTCCCAGAAGCAGCACGTACGTTTACATTGAACTTTTTACAAGTTCTTTATCCTTTACCTTTGAATGAACCCAGTGACGTAACATTTGAACCAGTTTAGATGATGGTTGATCTGTATGATCTAGATAGGAAGATGCAGACGGAAGGCATCACGATCATATACAAAAAGATAGGTGTTATATATATATAACACTTATCTTTTTGTCACTCAAAGCAGTCTGACCTATAGGTCAGACTGCTTTGAGTGTAGCTTTAAAACAGATGAGCATAATTGGGATACAGTTATTTTTATTTGAAACCAAATTTTCAAGCGGTTGTCTTGCACAAATTGCACGTGTTAGGTAATTAATATGAGCTTTGATTTCTTTTTAGTTTTTATCGAATTTATTACAGGATGATAAATAATATGGACGCGTTATTATTTGCACTATCCTTAGAGGTGGTCCTGCAGCATTTACAAATACTAGGTAGGTACCCAAGTTTAATAATTTGTAGGCCTTTGAATAAACATTATAATATTTAATAATTCATATTGCAGGTATCGAATTTAGAACGACAGTTATTTTAATTCTGATAATGTTTTAGTACCTATTCTATGTCTGTATTGTAAGTATCTTTGATCGGAAAATCTCATTAATAGTTTTTATACGCCATAAGTTTTATTACTAATTAATTCTTATCCATTCATTAATGGTATTATACACACACATCCTGCCATCTATTACATTACTTACTTAAAATGGAAAACTCTTACAGAGGGCAGCACCGAGCTCCGGGTTCAGTGTTGGAAAATGACAGACAAGACCGCGAGGCTTCAACGGGATAAACTCGCTAGGGATCGGTGAGTTGCGTTTGGAATTTGATAGAGGGCGCCGTAGGTTTCAAGTATACGTTAGTATTTTATGATCCGTGCAGCTTTAAAACAAAGTTAGATTCGTAAATGCTAGACCGATTCAAGTGAATTTTGGTACAAATGTTTCTTAAAACTGACTTTAATGACTTTTACCATGAAATTCCACGGGATGAAAAGATTATTTTTTTAAAAGTATTAAAACATAGGCACTAAGTAGTTAAGTAGGTACCTTCATTAGGTAAGTATGTAACTAGGTACTAAAACTAGATAGGTATCTACAACATCTAAAGCAACTATCTACAGTAGTGTATATGTATGTGTATCTTTTCCCTACTTATGTACCTATAAATAAATTAATTATATCTAAGCATATGTACTTAATTTTCAGAGAAATAGTAAAGGACACGATGAGATTAACTCTAATAGAGTTAATAAAGAAATGTGAATTCAGTACCCTTCAAAAAGCGGTTGCGCAGTTGGCACACAAAGCTATGTCTGCTGTTTCCAAACGGCAACAACATGAACAACTTCGGACGTGAGTTGAAATTATAAGTTAAGGTTTATAATATCATGAATAAATTACTCCGATTTATTGAAATAAAATAATTAAACGGATTTTTGTCGTGGTTCTATTTTGTTTTACATTTTCTGACGTTTCATTCGCTGACGTTGCTCCGATTTAATTTAGATCCACTTCGTTCTAATACTACGAGTAAGTATACTCGTATTTATTAAACGTTAGTCACTCTCTTTCTTCCTTTCCTACATTGCTTGAACTTAATTAATAAATACCCAATAGGGTTTTCTATTTATTTGAGTAAGCCACATGTATCTACTCTCAAAAATGTACCTTTTTTTTTAAAGTAAGTACTTAAGTATATGTTTTTCGTTCGATAGATCGTTGAAAAACTTATTTGAAGAAATTGAAACCAAAAGACAGCAATGGAATATTGATCTACGAAATGCTGATTACAAGATGGCTATGCTTCGAGATAAAATAAACGTAAGTAAGACTTACTTAATTAAATGTTATAAGGTCACTCTAAGGTACATCTATCTTGACATTTTGGACAAATATTTGTTCTCGATCTCGTATATTATCTTCTGCCACCCACGAATTCCCAATTAGTGTGTGGGCGCGAAACATTTGTTTGATTTTAGAGGATATTCTTAGTTGTACCAGCTTTAATAACGTTGAAGACAGACATCCCTTCAATATCTCTATAAAATATGAGTAAAATACAATTTCCCGACGCTTTCTTCCGACTTTAAAATAGATAGAATAAACACACATATTTAATTAATATAAATTTCAAGTATTATACAGGGTGGCGCAATAGAACGTGCATTTTTAAAATAATTATTAAAAAATAAATACAAAAGGTATAGTTAAAATAAAACTAAGCAATTATTAAGTGATAACTGAAGTTTATTTTTTAAAAATAACATCATCTAAATGATGACCCTCTCTACGTTGGCACTCCTCTAACCGCAAACGGAAATTACCGAAAACTTTCTTAAGTAGTGCTGGTGTGATTGCTGCCATTTCACCACGAATATTCTCCTTGAGCTGACTGATGTTTCTCGGATTATTGGTGTAGACTTTGTGTTTGAGGTATCCCCACAAAAAAAAGTCAGGAGGCGTCAAGTCTGGACTGCGCGGAGGCCATGGGATATCACCTCTTTTCGAAATCAGTTTGCCAAGGAACATCTGCTTCACAACCGCCATGGAGTCATTTGATGTGTGACTGGTAGCTCCGTCTTGTTGGAACCAAGTCCTAGAGTTCTTTATTCTTGAATTTTCAAGTTCTGGGGCCAAAAAACCTTCCAACATCGCAACATAGCGTTCGGTATTAACAGTGATGTTTTGCCCCCGTGCGTTTTCAAAAAAATAAGGACCAATTATTCCTTTGGCAGATATTGCGGCCCAAACTGTCACTTTAGGGCTATGTAACGGTTTTTGATGTTTGAGTCTGGGATTTTCACTATTCCAATAACGACAATTTTGGCGGTTTACGAACCCATTCATATGAAAATGTGCCTCATCAGAGAAAAGGATGTTTTCAAAATTTGAATACCGATTGAGCATTTCATTAGCAAATGTGAGCCGTGCTATGAAGTCAGAGTCTTTCAATTCTTGAGTTAATTGCAGCTTGTATGGATGCAATTTAAGATCCAAGTTTAAAATTCGTTGCAAACTTCGTCGCGATATGTTTAGGACAGACGATCTCTTGCGAGTAGACATTTGTGGATCTTCTCGTACCGACTGCTTAACACTCTCAATATTGTCTTCGGTCTCTCTCTCATCATCTCTAGATGTGCGTGGACGACCTTTCGCGTGTGGTTTAAACGTCGATCCAGTCTCTTCAAAACGCTTTATCCAGATTTTAATTAAATTAGCACTTGGAGCCTCCCTAATTTGCCGTACACCATACTCAGAACAAAATAGTCGCCTGACAACTACGTACGAACGAGAGTTTTCGTAAAATGCGCGCACGCAAAATGCGCGACGCTTCCCGTCGAAGTGACTCATAGTGACTAAAACTTTATGAACCGCGCTACCCAACGATATCGGTCTCCCCCCGCCCACGCCCCTTCTACCACGCAAAAAAAGATGATGCAATATGCACGTTCTATTGCGCCACCCTGTATTATAACATACCTAATATTATCTAAGAGTGTGTGTAATTGTAGTATAAGTACGACTATTTTCATACACATTGACGCGTTGCAGGATGATCAATTAAATGCAAATCTGCGTCTGGCTTACGCTGAGAAATGGATACTGGCTCGTGTAGAGTCTTTGGGGATGCAGTTTGATAAACCACGTGTCCCGCCACCGAGGGTCGACCATGAGGAACGAGTGCACAAAGAACTTCTCAAAGCTTATGCATTGCAAATACAGGTTAATGTTTCACTTGTTTATTATAAAGAATTTGTAAGTACATAAGTACTACTTATCCATTATATGAAGACAGCGGTGTAAACGTCGCGTACTTCGGAGCTCTAAGAAGTTCTAATAATAGCTCTCCTATTATCCTACTGTGGTACAGATTAATTTCGAGAACTTATTGTAAGTAAGCAGGTATTTTAATAATTTTACATCGGACTTTCTAACAAATGACTTACAGATAATACAGTAGTAGGAGCTTGAATGTTTGAAACGTTTTTTTGCTATAACAATATTTTAAGGAGCAAGTGGCGTTGTTGGTATTGCCTTGATTTTATGCAAAGGCAGCGGATTCGATAACCGCTCAAGAAAAACATATCAAAGTAGGTACGTAATTATAATAAACGTAGTATTACCTAATATTTATTTGGAACTAAATAGTGTTAAGTTATAATGTACTAATATGATCGGATATTATTTTATTTTACCCACTTCAGGAACGTGAGCGATCTTTGGAACATTGGCAAGAACGTTTTACTGTTGACACTGCAGATATAACCAAAAGACTGAGTGTGAAATGCGAAGAGCTACGGGTAGCTACAGCTCAACGAATGGAACTACAAAAGATTGTAAGACTTATTTCTGATATATACCTTACCTATTACCTTACCTTTTAAAGCCATTTTATATATTTATCTAACTATGTACCTATAAGTAAGTACATAATTAAGCCCATAGAATACCTTCTTATTCTTTAACAACTTTCAGTATGACTTGCACGAAGGAGAAATGCGAGTTTGGTTGACGTTCAAAAGCGAACGCGCAGCGCGTATAGCGCGAGAAGAAAAGTTACGAATTTCTGCAACGCGCATACAATCGTGGTGGAGAGGAGTTATGGTGCGAAGGGCTTTAGGTGTTTTCAAGTATCTACGGAACATCAAGAAAACTCCAGCGAAAAGCAAGAAGAAATAAAGCTTATGAATACCTAATAACTAAATATCTACATAAACTTAAATAATGTTAGGACTTTCTTAAGTAAGTTATATGAACATCAATCTTCATCATCATAGGGCCTTTACATCTACATAAGATGATTTAGGTAGCGTCAGGTGAACAGCAATAGATTACTTACTATGATATTTCCATAATAAATGACTTATAGAAAATATTCTAAGTACAATAGTAGGTACGTTCTAAATAGGTACCTACATGCCTGGAAAAATAAGACATTGCAATAAAAACCTGTAGAAGTAATGAAAAATAAAACAATAATAAAATGCGTAAATTCAAATTCAAACGAATGAGTAAAATGTTGGGACCAACAAAAACAAAGCAAATTATACTTATTCAAAATTACCAGCTGTACCTGACTGTACATTGTTGTACCAAGAAGGTAAAAATCAATTCACAATCCTCAACTTCATTCAACTGTTACCGTCACTGTCAAGAGAGAGGCATAGTCACTGTCAACTGTCAGTGTACTGTCAAATAGATCTGTCGGTCGGTCCGTGTCATTCGTCTGTCAGTCGCACGCACTCACTTGTTGTGCATGGTGCTGTGTGTGGTGCGTCCGCGAAATACGAGGTATTTAAAGTTTCGAAAAATGTTTTAAAGTAACGAATTGTTGAGTAAACGACATGGATTCAATAAAAAAATATTGAAAGTTAACTAAGTGTAGTGACATTATTCGAACTGTGACGCTATACATTCAAAGTAAAGGTTCTTCGAAATTTCCAATTCTTGGAAAGTTGGATTGTCGGTATAAGATTCGGTGAGTAATCCTTTCTGCAAAATAAATTGTATTATTTCATTATTCACGTACTTTGGTTCATAATTAATGTTATGCCGGAGATTATGATTATGTACCTCTAATTTTATGAAAGTTACCTACTTTCATCAAAATCTAAAACAATACTACCTACTTTTATATTAAAAGTAAATGGTACTTTTATTTCAGTTATTATTCTTAAAAGTATAATTATTTATGAATTAAGTACCTATATTAAACAAAAATATTACACTGTAATGATAAAATAACAAGTAATATTTAAAAACTCTGTTATTCTTCATTTTACTTTTTATTACGAATGTATCATTATTTCAGAGAGTAAGTATATAAATAAGTAATGGTTTGTGGTAAACTATGATGAGCCATGTTCCAAGACACATAATTACATAAGAAAACTGGATGTTGAACATGTAAGGGTATTCCAAGAAATGTATATTAAACTACTTTTCTCATAAGTAACTTGTAGACTTTCTGAATTAAAGTACTTATTGATTTGTATCTATAAATCTCTTCCGTTACTGCGTGATGTATTGACTGACTGACAGATAACGCACAGCCGAAACTACTAGTTGTAGACAGCTGAAATTTGGCATGTATGTTTGTTGGGGGGAGTAGGCTACCACTAAGAGAGGATTTTTGGAAATTTCCTCCCTAGGGGCAGAAAACGGGAAGAACCCAAATTCTGCCAGAAGTCATTATTCTATGCGGGCAAAAGCTAGTAATTTATATTTTTCTAATTATATCTTATAAACTAACAACAACTTTATTGAAAAGAATTCAATATATTTTGAATTACCTTTTTTCTAGCTGTGCCTGCGGTTTTACACATTTTGATAGCCTCTGCTTTGTTCCTATTAGCAACATGATATTGTATACCCTTCCTCGACAAACGGGTTATCCAATAATAAACATATTAGTTATAGGTCAACTTAATAATAATAGTATATCCGGCGGAATATCGGAAGTCCATAAGCTTACACTTGCCGCTATAAGCTGGATTCATAACCTGGACATTCAAATCTGATCCTCGCAGGATTAATGCCATACGCAATGATGATGATAGTAATCTATTTGAATTTCATATTCAAATAAGCTTCCTTCTCCATAATATCCAATCCGGCAGACAGAAAACCTACTCTAAATAAGTATAAACAGAAATTACAAGAGAATAAACACTTCTAAACATGCTATGAACTATAGAATAAGTGTATTATATTTCCCATTGAGTTCATTCATTGAATTGTAAATAATATGGAATTGAAACATTACTGTGTCTATACCTATGATTAGAATAACATTTCAATAAAATGAATGACACATTATTATTACCTGTAATTAGGTATCATTAATTTTAAATATGTTTGTTAGTCTATTGATTTCTTCCTCATTCATAATTTTATTGGTATTGTCAATTGAAAGTAGTAAAATATAATCTATATGCTCGAGAATATGATTTTTAGTACTAAAACACAATATTTTTATCATATAGGTTTATTTATAGGTATACTATGCCCAGCGGGGTTACCTTTATGAAATTGCCATTTGAGTTGATTCTATAGGATATTAAGGATTAAACATATTCTCTTCCATTCACTAAAAATACCTATGTGCTTAAAATAACATAACATAATCATTAACTACATCATCTCATTATAGTAGCTGACCCCTAACTAAGCTCGAAGCTTGTATCTAGGGTATCAGAAACTACGCACACACTCATTCACACACACACACCCAGACATATATCATGATGGTTGATTTATGAAGAATTTATGATGTGAAATTGTAACAAACAAATCTACTTTCCTGTTTATAACATTAGTTAGGATAAGCTGTTAATTAAGCTTTTAAATAAATAAGGGCGTTTCTCTGTAAACTGGGCAACTCATGGTCTCAGACCAATTGTGCTTAAAACAATAAAAGATCATAAATATGTCGTATATAATTTCAAAATTCATATCTTAATCTACCCCTGCTAAATATTAAAAATTCATTAAAATTAATTTTATTATATTAAAATCGATGTCAAAGCCCTTAAAAAACAGTCCCCTGATAGGTCTCCAAAACATTTTAGTTCTTTCAGGCAAAATTTATTGCGACAGTATCTATTGGAACTAATCTATTTTTTATATTTTTAAACCAATATTATTTGATTGTTAATAAATCCCATTTATTTTACATAAAATATTATTTTATAATTTAAAAAAAGGCAGTAAAACTTTGTCTCGTTATTTAGTGAACAGTCCCCCTGTGCATTTTTAAAATTGCGTATAATATAGCCAAAATGATAAACAACCCTTTTTATGCGTTTAACGAAACGCAATAAACCTGAAGTTTCCGCGGGTGCCACCATTACGGGCTGGACGCAATTTTGTTTAGTAGTATGCGAGCGTGATTCCGTGGATGCCGCGTTGAAACCTGGCAGCCAACAGTCCCCTGGTAGGGATTATTTTATTTCCATTTATGTATTTTAATGATTCCTTCAAATATTTAAATTGTTACAATAGATACATCTCTCCTATGTACAGCTAAATAGCATGGATGAGTAACATTTTGCACTACTCATCAATTAAATCAAATTAAACAGTCCCCTGGCAACAGTCCCCTGTCTTTCCGCATCACAGGGGACTGTTTATTTTATTGTTTTAGACTTATTTTGTGAATGACATTGGATTAAAAAAGCCACTAAAGCTTAAGATATTAAGATATTCTTCAAAAAAGTGAAGCAGACTTAAAAAGCTTTGAGTAAATTAAAAAAGACCCTCAGAAAAGGGAACAACTTAGAGAAAAAGAGTGCCGTAAGGAAGAAAGAAAAGGGGACAAGAAAACTTGTTGAGAATATGACTCCACGAGAACATAGGGATGCCCAGAAGAAGTGGATCTCAGGTTTAGGGACACGCACGGCAAATCAGGAGATGTACCATTGTCTGGGGAGAAATGCCACATCGATATCTAAATAGACATCATCTCCGAGCTGAAATCCCACCTATGCTGGTCTCCTTACTCACTCCTTGGCTCACTTGTATCTGACGTCTATTTAAGGATTTCAAGATACCCAAGGTAGATCATGTCCAGGGAAAAACGCTCTGATGGCTCAATGTACGGATCCATGTGGTGTTTCTTCTACCAAAGCTTTAAGCCGCGCGCCCTCTAACATTCCTGTCTAAGGGAGAAACTTCCTTGAGGAAGTTATGGTGACTCTTTAGCCTCTGGGTCACCACGTGGTGCTGTAAGGGGCACGGGTCATTTGCTTTTTTCAGAAGCTTCAGAGAACCAGCCACATCTCTACAGACGTCCGTGGGAGCAACACCAGCCAGTGGATACAGTAAACCAACAGGAGTTGATTTTAGGCAGCCTGTGATGGTGATAAATGTGTCGTTTAGTGCTGTTCTCACTATCTGGGTGTGTGCTACATGGATCCACACCGGGCTGGCATATTCGCCAGCTGAAAAAGGCTAAACTAAGTAGTCCGCAAAGTTTGCCATGAGGCTCCCTATTTGGAAGATGTGAGGCAACGCAGAAGATGGTTTCGAAGGCCACTTTTAACTTGGTGTTACTGTTAATGTAGTTCCTTGAACGTCAGAGACTTATCCAATGCAATGAGAAGTGCAATCGGAACATTCACCCATTGAATGTTAAGTGTCTGCCGAGCCTCCTGATTGTGCAGATAGAAAGTGCAAGACTGATGGCTTTGGTTGTAGGGATTTTGCTTTCTATAAGCAAAATTCCGTCTAAGGGTCTCCAGCACTCTTCTTAAATTCCTTTCGATCTCTCAAAGGAAAGCGCTTGAGATGTCAAGGCTTGGATGAAATTGTCATCGGCATGGATGAAATGTTTGGTAGTCGGTGCGCAAGGTTGGTCTGGTTTTGTGTAAATGTTGAATAACATGGGGGCTTGCACACTACCCTGGGAAAGGCGAAGTCAACCACGACTCAAAATAAGAAGAAATTAAAAAACTGCAGAAGAAAGTATTGAAGTATAAAAAACGTTTATCGCGACTAAAAAGTACCATAAATCCAATGCCTTAAGACACGAAATGAAGTAATGTTATATAAAAATAATTGATTTTTATATATTTTTATGGTTAAGTTACTTAATTTTTATGGTTTTAAGTTTAAAAATAATAAAAAAACATTTAATTTTCGTTCAAAAATCGTATTTTTTATTTAAATTCACAGTCCCCTGGCTTTGGTAACAGTCCCCTGTGGGCATGTTTTCAGAAAATGCTTAATATTTCCTAAAATAATGGAAATATTTTTGGGTTCATAGTCTGTATATTAATAAATAGACAGATACTTGTTCCCTAAATCAAATTTATTACATTATTAGCAAAAAAGTGGCCAAGACAGGTTTGTTAGGACGAGTTGCCCAGTTTACAGAGAAACGCCCATAAATAAAAAAACAGTTTTTATTAGCTATACTGAACACCTATACTATGAAGCAGATATAAAATATAATGTATCTCTGTTTCGAATCAATATATGAATATGAAGTTGCAAACATAATCTAGTAATTACACTAGGACCTAGGTAGTACGAGTATATTGTATAATAATATACCTATTACATAAAATAATATTCATGATGGAAGTGAGCAATCTATGTGTTTATACCATATTGAATATTGCTGTTATTATTTAGATTCTGAGAAAACATTATGAAGCTATAATAATTTACTATGTATGTATAATTGTTGTAATATTAAAATAATTTCGAATTCTTTATTTTTTTTTTCTTTTTATTTATGTTCAAGTTGTAAGTTGGCTTTAGTTGACAAGATAAGTTCATATTAAATCACAATTTAAGTAACTCTAGGAAGATGCATCACAAGATTCTCTCAAGTAACTACTATTAAATAATCACATAATAATAAAATCGTCCATATATTTAAAATGTATTCTAGAAAAATCTACTGTTGTAAACTGTACATAAAAGTTAACAAAACACGTTTTAAAATATGAAATAGTATGATACATTTTTTGTTTCTGTTGCTATATCACAGATATTTAAATGAAACATGTGATACAAGGGAACTACAATTTGTTTGTATTCGTTATTGTATCTATTTTTTATTCCTGTTGCAATACCTATCACGGATATTCAAAGCATATTTTAGTTTTATATCTTATACCTAGTGTTAAATATTTGTCGATAGAGTTCTAGTTTATAGAGTTTTCGTCATCATCATCACTCATTAGCTACAAGACGTATACTTTTACTTTTGAGCGTAACGTTCATCAGTCTGAAGACGTTTGATTTTGAGCGTAGTGTAATAAGCTTCTCAGTAAGTTAGAATGACCGTCTTGTTTTCCAGGAGAAGTCTTACTTTTTAAAATGTGGCTTACTTTGGGTATCCTGGGCTGTGACTTTTAATCCACTTCTGCTTTCCTATGTTTTAAAATCTCAAGTCACTATTCTCCATCCGCTGGGCTAGCGCCTCGCGTGTTAAAGTCGCATGAAAATGTATAAAAGCTTACCTAAGAACTCTCATAAGAACTCTAAATATATCACAGTGAGTCCTGGCTTTAAACCGATATGTCATGGAACATCTAAGAACTTTAAAACAATTAGAGTTGGCGATCTAGTTGGACGTACTTACGACATCGTAAAGAGTTGCAAACGGTAAATGCAAATAGGAAAGTGCTGTTCAATTAAAGTCCGAACTAAAGAAGCCTTAGTCCAACAGAATGGAGTTTATTCTCAGTGAATTAATAATAGAAAGAGATTTAACGTCTGCAGACTTTTCCATTTGCAATTTTTTATATCGCCAAGGGGCGTTCAGTAGAGGAAAATGGTCTACGAAAATCAAGTGAATGATGAAAATGTAAGCACGCAAAGCTGTGATAATAATATTTGGTATTCCAATATCAGCTATTAACACAGCGCAGTTCATAATTAAATATGAAATGTAAATAGAAACCCTGTATTAATATATTATAATGTAAATTAGTGATGAAACGGATATCCGGTAACTATCCGGTATCCGGCCTATCCGGCCTATTTTCACTATCCGGCCGGATACCGGATAGTAGGGCACTATCCGGCCGAATACCGAATACTAGATGTTTCCCGCGATACCGTTCGCGCTGAGTGCTTTACGCCCTAAACTCGTCTATATCGCGCTTTTCTGTGTGAATACAAAAGTTTTTAAGCCTATCTATATTGTTTCTCGTTGTCTAATCTATCTCTGTATCAAATTTCAGCAAAATCAGTTCTTTAGTTTAGGCGTGAGAGAGTAGCAGACAAACAGACTGAATTTATAATATTAGTAACGGATTATTTTGCACATACACACACATATATGAAATAAAAATAATATAACAATAGGTTATGGACGGACACCATTTATTAAATTAAAATAATGACAGAAATTGTTTGATAAAAAGTTAATTACTAAAAATTTACTTAGTGTTAGTACTCAAAATTAACTAGCGGCAAATTATGGTGAATGAATACTAGGTTTTCAGCATTTGTTGGTAAGAGGCGACTCCGCTTGGCTTCGTATACTAGACCAGCTTCTGAAAATAGCCTTTCGCTGTAAGCGCGCGCGCATATTCAAATCAAATTGTAACGCGATAAGCGGCCGAATATCCGGTGGCCGGATATCCGGCGCTCCGGCCTCGTAGTTAGCCGAATATCCGGTATCCGGTATCCGGCCAAATCACTATCCGTTTCATCTCTAATGTAAATACTAAAAACTCTATTCAAAATAAATTCTAAACACAATTTATGTACCTACCTATCTACTTAGGTATTTTAATACCTACGTCTACCTAACCTACCTAGATACTATTATAAATTCGTTGGAGTGAGTAGTTTTCCTTCCAATCATTTAGTACAGGTACCTAACCCACCTACTTGTGTCGGCGAATTCTTCAAATTCTCATAATTACTCGTAACTTCATCTGCGTCATGCTCTTTTTAGGGTTTCTTGCTAAAATGGCAAAACTGAATCCGTAAAAGGTCCGTCTGACCTTATTTCATAGCCGTTTTCAATCAGAGCCACCTTTTCCATTGTGTATTTTAGATTTTTTTCATACAAACATGTAGACGCAAATAGTGAAATACCTACTATGCCATGTGTTTGTCCTGCGGCTTTTCTCCCACAAATTTCAGTTTGCTAATCTCTAGGAACTCCGGTATAAACTACTCTATAAAAATCGGCCAGTGAAAGTTTAATAAAAAAACGGTTTTTCACAGTCCAGTGATTTTACCCAGGTTGTTCATCCTGTAGGAAGATTGGTATTTTATTATAGTATAGTTATTATTTTCAAATAACGTTCAGAATTCAATTATAATTTAAATCTAATGAACACTACCAACTGAGTACTTCGGTACATAGTTTATCGAGATTCCGAGAAACGTCTGGCCTAGATAGACATTATAATCTTCGTAGATTTGGTACCGAGGTATTACTCCGTCTGAATACCTCTCGTCGCGCACCTTAATGGTCTAGCTGGCTTATTATTGTACAACGTATAATGGAAAATAGATATGCCTGCCATTGAAATTTCTATCTACATACCTCAGTTAGTAAGTACTTGTATTTTAATACAAATAAATCTTCCACTGAAGTATATGGAACAATAATGAAGTCGGTGGTTTACGAATATCAATTAGAAATACTAACTTAATGTTTTATGTAAAGAAAATTCAATGATATTAAAGTTACAGACCCAAAATCAAACTAATATCTTTAAATAAACGTTAGCGAAATAATAAACTTCTTGCACAAATGTCGGTGCAGTGCAGTTATCGCCTCACCTCGTTCTCGAATCATTCTTCGAATTAATTAAAAAGAAGTTTAAATAATAATTAATGTGTGTAATTGATACGAAATGTGCACTTAGCAACGTGTAGTGTCCGCGTGGGGTTGTCGGCTGGTCGTGGAAGTGCTCGGCATCGCAGCGACATGTATTACGCAGTAATTAGTGCGTTAATCGCACCGCTCGGTACACGGTTGATGCAACTGCGTTTCCGAGAAGGCGATCACCGGAGCTCGCGAGAGGAGCGGCAAATTGTCGACAGATATGTGTGCCCCGTCCGTAATTGCAAAAATCACTCGGTCCGCCACTGAACAAGCTTGTAGTCCTTGTAATACAAGTACGACTCATATAACTTACCGCTGTCGACTCGAAGTGTATCATTCCCGTCCTGCAACTAATCGAATTGATCCATTGAAAAGTTACATTTGGGGTTGCGTTTCTTAGAGGACGCAATTTTATTTTTTTGATGTGTAGGGGGGGTAAGTGTAAAGCTAAAATCAAGTTTGTGGGGTCGCCACCCTTGTCCCACGGCCGCCATCTTGAAAATAGGGGTTGAAACGGTTTTTACGATATATCTCTTAAACTATTCATCTGATAAAATTTTTTTTTAATGTTTTTTGTTGCAAATTAAATTCTCTATAACTTTGGTCCAGTAATTTATAAATAAAAAAGTTATAAGTGAAAATGTTCAAAAATTCGAGAAAAAAAATAAAGTGATGTTAGAAGTGTGTCGTAATCTGTTGGTGGAGCGTTTATAAATGGCAAACATATAATTCTACTTCTTTGAAAAGATTTTTAAACTAACTAACTAACTAACGGTAAACTGGTATCAGTCTCGATACTGTCGTAAGGTGTAACGCATTGAATACCATCCATCGCATGGAAAGTATTTTTACCATCAATTGTATTGCAATTAAAATCAGCATTGTCAAAAACAAACTGAAAAAAAGCATGAGGTAAGATATTACGTGCCGGACGAAAAGCACAAGAATCTTCGAATAATGAAATGGCATTATATAATGCGTCAATATTATTTTTTCGTTCATCCTTTCTATTTGTGACCGACCATTTTTTGGAATACAATTGCTTGCTGCAGTTGTTATGATACTTTGCTCCAACTTCCACTAAGCTGGGAATATTAGCTATGCGATTAGCAATGTCCATTGCAACGTCATCGGAACGTCTGTTTATAAGCTCCATAATACTTGTTTTTGTACTCTCATTACGTACAACACAAACCCGCGATTGTCGGTTTGTACGCGAATTACTTGGATCCTGAACCGCTTTGGCACAGATGAAGCAATTGTTCACAAAATCAAAGTCTGGCTCTGGAGCTTCTGAAACTGAAGATAAACTACTGGAGCTGCTGCTGCGACGACGAACAACATCATCAGTTCGATTGTCCACGTAATAACAATAACACGCAATATGTACAGTAACTTCCGAAACAGTTCGTAAAAATTGTTCATTAACCTCATCATTTTTTGCTACAGCTCGGTCTAGTAAAGTTTTTACACCTTTTGCCTTCACAGTTCTTATTTTATTTTCACCTAAAGGTTTTTTACAAATAAAACAATCACTCATGATGGAATAATAGAAAAAGCACGCTTAAAAAGTCTAAATGCTAATAAAAAAAGAATAGTTTTCACTGCAGTTAAAATCGAGTCTAAAATCATTCGAAATCGTCTTCACAATTAAAAACAGAATAAAATACATCCGCACGTAGAGAAATATGTAGCACAACTAAAAGATATAAGTTGAACGACAACTTCAACACAATATTCTCAGCTATTCGTACAGTAAGGGAGGTTAGAAATAATGATAATAATAATAGCAGCTTTTCTTTTGTTCCCTAATGGTCGCTTGGGTATTTTCTACCTGGACAGCATTCTCGGTAATTTTTTTCTCGAATTTCTGTACATTTTCACTTATAACTTTTTTATTTATAGTTTTACGACGAAAAATTACTGGACCAAAGTTATAGAGAATTTAATTTGCAACAAAAAACGTTAAAAAAAATTTTTATCAGATAAATAGTTTAAGAGATATATCGTAAAAACCGTTTCAACCCCTATTTTTAAGATGGCGGCCGTGGGACAAGGTTGGCGACCCCACAAACTTGATTTTAGCTTTACACTTACCCCCCCTACACGTCAAAAAAATAAAATTGCGTCCTCTAAGAAACGCAAGGTAAGGCCTAAAAAATGTAACATTTTAATGGATCAAATACAGATTGGATTTTAGTACTACATTATAACTCGCTCGTTAATTAACTTTTAACTATCGATTAACATTTTTCATCTCGTTATTGTGACCACCTAGACGCAACAATTTTAAAACAAGATAAATGCAATTTTTCTTGAGAACCGAGAAAAGAATTTTATTTATAAAATCCTGAGTGTATCTACAATATAACATGCTTGCATTATATCCCTTTGTAGTGTTCAGACAGAGAACTTATACCACGCTTTGAGCTTAGTTTGAGTGCACTTTCTTGTGGGGGATGTAAGGCTTTGTACCGAAAACCTTGTTTGTATTAGATTCCGTTCCCTAGATATTGAAATGTATCGTTTAAAGTAGCATGTTGTGCTCAGACTGTGTTCATTTTCAATTTCATAAATCAGTTACCTAATTAGAAATCGTGAAAAAAAAACAGACGAATACAAGACTGAGATTATCATAAGTTCTGATTTTAATTTCATTATTTTTCACAAGTATAGAAAGTCAATATTAGAAAAGTATTTTTATATCGATAAAATGTACAGTTATTATCGCCTCCTGCAAGCGTTGAATGAAATAAGAAAAAGGATCTGACTGTAATGTATTTTCCTAACGAACTGCAAATAATCCTACATCCCGATTTTCAAAAGCAAGAACGAATAAAGCAAAAAGTCGGAGCTTACATTCAAAAGGAACCTGTATTTGTATTTGCTTTATTGTTTTCAATAATGAACAATCCATTGCATTATAAACTATGTATTAAATGTGTATTTCAACACATTTGCTCAAAAAGGGGCTCTTATTTGTGCAAAAACAGTTGAATAATGACACGTTTTATTCACTAGTGAGTTATAGATTGTTTTTTTAAATTGCATTCATTTTATAAAAGTTTCGATACCAAAAAAAAAAACACGAATTTAAACTAAAGAGATTAGGACATTTATATTCTATCTGCAATCGTTTATATATTTATATCATGTTTATATAAGAACTGGTTGAAATCAAAGCGTGAAATTGCGATTGCAAAAAGATTAATATAAACCAAGATTAACAAGACTACTATCTATATCCACATTGCTGTAAGCTTTATATAAAAGAAAAAGGCAGAAGTGAAAACTTCAATATTAACGTTGTGTTTAATTATAAGTATAAAAGTACTATCATTTATGAGGTAGAATACAATGTTTATTTATTGCGCTATCGTACACAAATATGACAATTTATATGTTGTTATTTATAATATTATATCGTTATTTATATATGGATCTTACGCTTTTTCGATCAGCATCACGTGACCCTGACGCGAGTTTGAAAGTTTTTACCCATACAAAAAAAGTGCTCAGCGCCGCTAAAGAAGTTTTCACTTCAAAAATTGTGTCCATACATTTTAAAAACAAACTTCAACTATGTTGCCTTACTTTTGGTAGGTCTATGGTCGATTCCATTCATTCATTCATTCGATTTTTTTTTTAATAATTATATTCTTTTAGTCTTTGGCCGATCACCATTGTTCTGTTAGATCCGCGCGAATAGAAAAACTGTTTATTTATTAGCGAAAAATGATAATTTCTTCGCAAATGTGTTGAAAAACGTTGTATGGTACACGCGTGTATTGATGATTACTATCCTCGGCTATCTTCAGACCCTCGCCTGACGGCTCGGGCCTCAATAGCGCCTCGGGAGTAATCACCAACTTACCTCGCTTGTACCATAAATAACTATTATATTGGTATTGGTAGAATAAAATAACTCTACCTAATGTCAGGTAATGAAATATCATGAAACAGCAACTAGATAATTAACTATTAAAATATTCGATATGCTAATGGTTGGACACTTGGTAGCCACTTACCTATAGTAAGTCTCGTAGGCAGCACGATAAGTTGCTATAATATCTTATAATTTTTTATGGTAACCATGACAAAAACAAACAACTAGAGACTGCACAGCCATTATGTATTGGTTTTCCAAGAACGACTAGACTAGGCCCTAGTCACTCGTACAACAGCCGATTCAAGGAATTAACAACGTTGCTACTTCAACGGGGTTTTTTCTACCATTGTAATCAATAAATTTGGTTACGATTGTTTATTAAATTGTTAACTTGCAGCAATCGTTTGATTGATGTATAGTTTCTCTCTATTTTTTCCTTAAGTGGCTCTTGAGTTAATTGTTAAAATTTCCCGCTTTTTTGTAAGTTACTTCTCGTAAATTCACACGGTTTTATCGATTCCTTATCGATTGTTATCGCATGAGTAAAAACGAAATTAAATGTATCCTGACGTACGTATTGCATTACTTCACCAACTGTTTCCATGCAAAAATAATTTCAAATCGCAGTTGGAGAGCATGAGCATGAAAGAGAAGCACTCCAAACACATTTTCGCATTTATTGTCAAGTGCAATACGGGTGGTAATAGAAGTGCAGAGTTCAGTCTGCCTTTTATTTCGCACCGTCAATGTACGGATTTGCTGAAATTCCGAACAAGCTTTCAGACACGAAAAATCAATACCAATACACTATACATTTGGTTAGGTTAGCGGTAGAACAAACAGCTATTTTATTTAAAATATATTTTTGATAGTTGATTCATCGAAGTATAAACTTGTATGAAATTTGGTAATGAATCTTTCTATCACACGAAATACGAAAAAATATGAAAACATTTTTATTACCAAACTTTATGTAAAAGTATCTTATTTTATGTAGAAAATTTAAAATACTTCATTAGTAAAGTTTGTAATAATTTATCCATGATTGTGTACATAATAATATACTTAGTGATTTGTATAGGTTAGGTTAGGTTATAAGTTCGATTTAACTCTTCTATCTAACTATAATATGTATATTTTATACATATTTTCAAAATTGCTGTCTGAAACAATTTAACATTGTAATCCTAATGATCAAAGTGAAGGTCTCTAGCCAAATTAATCTAATGTAAATTAGATTTTCGGGTGGTTAGGTTAGGTTAGGTCAGCCGAATGTTGTGCCTAATGTCTCCTTAAAAGCCTAGCATTAAACATTAAATATTATCCCACCAAAAACATTCTGTAAAAAACTAGCCAAGTCTCGATGGAGCTGCTTGTTTATCTCTAAAAAGTAATGAAATCTAGACAAAGTCGTGCCAAGTGTAAGGTTCCTTACTGCGATTTCTTTATAATAATAGTTAATGTTGTGTGACTTGGCCGTTGAAGGATACACTGTACACAAGTACACAACTGTACACAAGGGTACAAAACTAGGTGCTCCATGACACTATCACACCAATCTGTCGCCAGAACCACTACCCATTGACGATAGAAAATTGCCACTTGAAAAACGTTGATTCAATATCCAGTCAATTATAGGCTTGATAAAGCTGCGTATTTTAATAATGTTACAACATTACGTGTAAACAAAATTGACTTGTACCCACTACTAACGTTTTAAACAATGTTCAACGGCCAAGTCACACAACATTAACTATTATTATAAAGAAATCGCAGTAAGGAACCTTACACTTGGCACGACTTTGTCTAGATTTCATTACTTTTTAGAGATAAACAAGCAGCTCCATCGAGACTTGGCTAGTTTTTTACAGAATGTTTTTGGTGGGATTTCATTTATTTTTGTTGAAACGTGTTTATATTGTTTTTTTTTTATTAGATTTTCTTATTTAACACATTTTTTACTTTTTAGGAGTAGTATTTTATTACTAAGCGCCCCGCAGTTTCACCCGCGTAGTTCCCGTTCGCGTTTTCGTGGGAATTTCAGGATAAAAAGTATCCTATGCGCTTCTCCTGGTTCTAAGGTACCTCCCCACCAATTTTCAGCCAAATCAATTCAGCCGTTCTTGAGCTATAAATTCCCGTTCCCAATCCCATGGGAATTTTGGGATAAAAAGTATTCTATTTTCTTCTCAAGGTTTTAAGCTACCTCCCCACCAATTTTCACCCAAATCAATTGAGCCGTTCTTGATTTTTAAATTCCCGTTCCCAATCCTGTAGGAATTTCGGGATCGAAGGTATCTTATGTCCTTTTTCTGGTTCTAAGCTAGCACCCCACCAATTTTCAGCTAAATCAGTTGAGCCGTTCTTGAGTTATAAATTTCCGTTCCCAATCCCGTGGGAATTTCGGGATTAAAGGTATCCTACATCCTTTTCCTGGTTCTAAGCTACCACCGTACCAATTTTCAGCCAAATCAGTTGATCCGTTCTTGAGTTATAAATTCCCGTTCCCGATCCCGTGGGACTTTCGGGATTAAAGGTATCCTACGTCCTTTTCCTGGTTCTAAGCTACCACCCCACCAATTTTCAGCCAAATCAATGCAGCCGTTCTTGATTTTTAAATTCCCGTTCCCAATCCCGTGGGAATTTCGGGATTAAAGGTATCCTTTGTCCTTTTCCTGGTTCTAAGCTACCTCTCCACCAATTTCCAGCCAAATCAGTTCAGCCGTTCTTGAGTTACAATTCCCGTTCCCGTTCCTGTATAATTCCCGTTCCCGTTCGATTATCCTAGTTTTTATAGTTTTCCCTTTATGTGGGCATTAAACCCTAACTCTGTACCAAATTTCAGCTCTCTAAGTCTATGGGAAGTACTAGTTCTATTTTGATGATCATGAGTGAGTGAGTGAGTGAGTGAATGAGTGAGTGAGTGAGTGAGTGTCTGTCATAAATACGAAACTTTGCATTCGCTTAACTTCGGAACTAAATGACCTACAGACTTGAAATTTTATTTTAAGTATGTGATTGTATAGCTTACTGGATGACGAAAATTTCAGCGTTCTGGGCTTATCCAGAGGTCCTCTAATAGGGGCATGAAAATGCGGCGAAAGGGTTCCTGTAAAGGATGGTACGGCAGTGTTTGCTTCGCGCTCGACTTGGCGGGGGGCACTGCCGTGCCCCCAGATTTAACTATTGTTTGCGATTATTATTCAACAACCAACAACTTAATCCTAAGAGGGTTGGCTATTGTTTTCTATACGTACCGAGTTGCCGACCTTATTTCGTTAAAACGTTTATTTCGCAAACAGTCTATTCAATAACAAAATGTTCAGTTATTTAACTGTTTCGATTTGATTGCAGCGTATTAAATACAAGCATATTGTTATCATAATCTCTGGGTTTTCTAACAACTTGTCGTAATTGTTTCTGCTATTCGGTATACAAACTCGTTTCTTTGTATTTTACGTTGGATTAGTAATTCCTTGAAACAATAGAAACTCTTTAGACGCCGACGGTGAATTAGAAATGAGTTCCTAACATGGTCGCCTGTTTTCATTGATATCGTCCAAATTATTTGCTTTTCTTTTCTATTTTTTTAAAAAAGTTTCCATATTCCAGCATTATAATAGTTTTTTCTTGTAACAAGCACTGTTGGAGGAATTAATAATTATTTGAATCAATATGAAAGTATGATGAGTTTACGTGATGTATATTTCACAAGCGGCTGTTGTGTGACGCGATTCGAACTGGCTATCAAGAAATTAATACAACAATAGTCTGATTCTTGGAGTTTCAGGCTAATTGCTACCTAGAATAATACCCACCCATGATATTCCACAGTATAATGTTTTTTTAATGTATGGAAATGGTACCTAGAAGTATGTATTAGTACTATCTACTTCCTAGGTCTCTTGTGAAACATGTACGCTCTATTGGTTTCTGTTGTAATTACGTATTAAATCGTAGCCATAACAATAGGATAATGTGTGACTATTCATGCAAAGAATATTTTCAGGAAAACAATTTTCTACACGATGCGTAAGTGTTACTTGGAAAATGACTAAACCGGGTTTAATATAACACGGGGACATAAACGTTAGTTACCACGAAACAGTTCGTGATATA
The DNA here is from genome assembly GCA_958496195.1 of Timandra comae. Lineage (NCBI taxonomy): Eukaryota > Metazoa > Arthropoda > Insecta > Lepidoptera > Geometridae > Timandra > Timandra comae. Next base: position 7,293,385 of record OY292356.1, read on the forward strand.
GGTCAATGAGATTGTGTATTAATATAACTTTGATTGTTATTGTTACGTTAATTTATTATTATATCTTTTCATGTGCTGCATTTGTGTATGAATCATGTATTTCCGAGTAATACAGTACTGCTATCGCTATGCGATCAAGGAAAAATGAAATTTTTAATTTTATATTTTTTTCTATTGAGGTGACCTGATTATTTTTTCGACGTTAATTCTATATAGGTTTTTAGTACTTTTGAAATTTCTACTAGCTGTTTTAAGTGGATTTACCTCCGTAATTCCCGCTATTTGATTCCAATATGTCCAATATGTTACTCCTACTTATAAATGGAAGCCAAATAAGTCCAGTAGGTTATTGTGTGAATGAGTAGGTAACAAACATCTATTCATCCTTTCTCAGAAACTAACATATTCGTAATATTTTAAGTAGGACAATTAAGGCATTTTCCTTAATTTATTTATAATATTTTATTGTAACTACCATTCTATGAAAACGTAGCTCGGGTTCCCCATCGGACAAGTGTCTCCCCTATTTCTCGTCGCTGTACTAATAAAGCCAATGAGAGAGTTTTGTACTCTATACTTTACCATTATATCTCTCCATTAGTATCTTTGATTGTTATATGATTGAATTATTTGCCCATTATTTATTCGATCAATAATAGTAATTGTTTTCTAATAGAAACCCATTTATTTATCCAGGATGCAAAGCTAAGATGTGGTTGGTAACGACGGTGGTGGCGGCGTGCTTCGCCACGGCCCTGGCAGATGGCTACTGCTCTTCCAACACGCTCATCACAAACACCACTTGGATGCAGTTCACCAAGGAACCAGTGCCCTTCGAATACGGCTTCGAGAACAAGTTCAAAAGCATACACTGCTGCGTCAAAGGGTACAGGAGTATAGAGTGGTGAGTGATTGATAGTTCATGTATACGTTGCTTATATCGTTTTACGTATAGGGGATTAGGGTAAGGGGATTAGGGTGTTGTCGTCTGCTCTTGATATCCAGGATTAAAAGAAATATCAAGATATTTTGTTTTAAAATTAGAACGCGCTCGTAATATTGGAAATACTCATGAAAGCTCGAACAAGCTCTCTTTGGAAAAGGTTACAGAAAGCTTTCTTTTAGGACATATACAAGAGATACTGTAAATATTACCCATATAATAAATCCAGCAATTTGCTATCGTGATTAAACTATTGCTACATTAATGCTGTCAAAATATTTGGAACCGCCTAAAAAACAAATAGGAAAATATGACAGTTGACTGATTTCAATGCATGTTAACCTAGTTGTGGATTTTCTGGATAACTAAACAGAAAACATGTTACAATATTAAATTAATAATTGACCAAACTCTATCAATAAAATTGTTTTCAAACAAAAACCACCAATGATATGAAAATGGATACAATAATTTGTTCAATGGTATAATTATTGGTGAAGCTGCAGCTTTGTCCATACTGTAGTTATTAAATTAAATAGTAGTTCGTAATAAAAATGTTTTTGTTGAAGGTGAGACAGGTGTTGGAGATAAGCGTAGGATTTCTGAGAAGTGTCCGCTCAGCGCGCGCAAAAATAATGATTAATAAGTTGTTGCTGCACGACAATGACCAGCTCAGCTAGCTTATAGCTTCTGTCTCTATAATACAATTACTCGACACTTCAATACTTATTTATAGTCCATAATCTAGTTAGACTTTATTTATTAATCTATATCGCAACATTCCGGTGTCTCTCACTAAAGGTCTCCCCCAAAAACTTCTTAAAAAATACTTTTTCAAATAAAAAAATCATAAACTCCTAAACGAAACATTTTCTTGTATTCAATCACATTTCAAACAAAAAATATTGAAATAGAGTTCATTCCTTTGAGAGAGCAACGGTCCCTCAGACAGATGGACATGTATAACGATACACAAGTAAAACTTTTGCGTCGGGTTAAATGTTTGTGAGCTAAAATTACAAACGAGAATTTTAAACCATCACTGGATTAGTCCGCACACTCTATTTGATTAACTCGTTTTACGGAACATGTTGCGCACAAACTATTCAATACGGGATACTATTTCAATTAACACTCATGTCAGATATCGAATGTATTAACTTTATGATCGAATGTTAGTCTGTCCAAAAAATAATAATCTTTGAACATCCGAACATCGTCAAAATATATTTCGGAATAATAAACAATAATTTAAAGAATCTGCGTTTTAAAACAAAAATGAACGTTGCAATTCGAGTGACTGATGTTATTCCAGTAGCCGATTGATTAAATGAAATTGGTTAATTTTAATAATGCGAGTTGTTCATTATACGGAAAACGTGATATCGACAGGCACGATGAAAAACATTTTTAATGTACAGTTTGGTGAGCTTCCACAGAATTCGTTTGGAAAATAAAAAGTTTAACACATGTGTACATAAATGAAAACTGCACGATGATGATGATATCTTTACAAATTACAATAGTGGTGTGTAAGTTTATAGTTTAACGAATATACCTAGTTTGTATAGTGACATAATTTGTATAAGATTTACTGTTCTCTGTCTAAAATGATTTGAATCACCGCACTCCAAAGACGCTCAAATGCTGACCCCAAAAAAGCTTTATAAAGAACAAAGTTATTTTTCTTGGAACAAACAAATCATACCACTCTGTGTAGAGACTGTGTATGTGATGTGGTACTCTTAAAACAATAAATTGAATTGTTTGTTGTACATTTGAAACGTATAATGTAATCTTTCAACATGGAATATATCAATACTAAAGTGGTTTGCACCTGGAGCGAAAACAAGTGCGCTTCTAAGAACTGCCAAGTGTAGGTCGTGTCATACATACAGCTTCTGACGCAAACATGGCTCGCGGCTACGTTATGGATCTGTCAGATTAGATTCAATGTAAGATCCTTTACATATTGACGTCATCGAAGAGATATACAATATTTTTGGGTCTATAAATAGTATAAAGTAAAACTGTTTACAACTATTTCTGTGGTAACTTCTAAACCACGCAACCAATTTTTCGGATTATCATCAATTTTCCCTGTATCTTCTAACTTTTTCAAAGGATTTTGATATGATTTTTCTAAACGAGGAATGTTTAAATTATGTAATATTTGATATCAACGTGGGTTACTTATTAGCGACTAGTTATTTAATAAATTTATGAGAATCCTCCCAAGATAGAGTCGATTGGAAGGAGTTGGGTAAACCTTTGTCCTTTGACCTTTGTTATAAGACAACGTTAAATAAATTAAAGAAAATTGAAGTAGCTATGATCATAATATGGTATTTTGATTGTAAGTTTATTATAAACATGCTTAGGTAAGGAAATTCTACGCGTGACTAGCACTTTAAATATTCTGCCTTATCTTAGCTTAGTGAAGTAATTATAATTGTAAATATACCTATCTTTCTTTGTTGATATTATTCAATACGTTTCGAATGGTCTAACTTTATTTGCGTGACTCATTTTGATGTTGATATGAACAAATGGGTGCGCGCGATCTTAGGTCCAATGGATTATGTCATTATTCACTTGTTTTAACTTGTTTTATTACTTCGCACGACTGCCGTCACTCGTTTCCGTAACAATTCTCCGAAATCATCGATACACTCTAAGTTATCACCTTTCGTTGCTCGCAAATTTCCCTTACTTTACTTGGACCTTGAACGGAGTCAATGCCCTAAATAATGAGCGGTCTCGACTTCCACAAAATCGTCTGAACAATTGCTTTTGGACCCTCGAGATAATTTGCTACGTTTTTAAGCGTCTGCGTGTTTTGCAAGTGGTGTAAATGCACATTTACTCATTTATTTTAATGTACGTTTTTAGTGTTATCAAACGTTGGGCAATTAACTATCTCTCCGCACAAGTCTTGATAAATCAATTTTCTTGTCATCACGCAAAAAGTTTCACAATAATTGAAAATGATAACACACATAGTTTTTGTTAACAGTGAAATATTTTCGACAGGAAAAAATGCTTGTAAAGGCTAGTTATTTCGTGTCTAGGTGTCGTTGTCCACGTCATTATTATTTTTGCTATTATAACAACTACGCACGTGGTAGTTAGTTTACTTGTTGGAGACAATTCCTAGAATCTTGGAAGGTAAACTATTGCGTGCAACATTTATTAAGGTTGCAATTAATACCTAATATGTTGTTATACATGCGTAATTATTCTTATAATTTACATGTTTAATTTTTGTTGCGTTCATTCCGAGATGTCCTTGATCCTTGTTATCTAAACAAGGATCGTTTCTAAAACTATGTAGGTGATTATTGACCCGTTCCTTTCAAGTTTACGACAATTTTACAACTTGATACGTTTTATAAGGGTAGAGTTGTCTGTTGTGAAGCGAGAGTGGCCACCTCTCCACACGGCAATAAATCCAATGCCGGCGGCGCACACGCCGGAACGAGTACGGGCGGTACCGCCTGGGAATTTTATTTTATTATCCCACTTTTACTTTTATTTATTCTAAACAGCTTTAACGATTCCCCCTAAACTTGTGTGATTTATCAATACTCACAATCAATGCTCGCTGTTTGTTCGCTATTTGTCCTTCGTATTTGAACACGCGAGGTGATCGTCCTGATGGTATTGGTTTTCAATAAGTGACAATTGGCCCGATGTCGAAATCTTATCAATATTCGTATCATACGTTTTGGAATTCCTGGTAAGGACAACGTGCGAACTGGGTGTTGGCAATTTTTTGTCACGTTTGATTCTATCGGGATACAAGTACTTAGATAACGACTAACAAGAACTGTGAATAAGGTAACTCGATTGATTCCATGATGTACGAGTACGTCAGAACGGCCGGCCATTTGATAACAAATCAATCTTTCTGTTGAATAGTAATTACACATTGATATCAATCAGTAAACCTGTTTGAATAAACATCTTATGACCACTTTTATTACGTGACCCTTCTTGGTTCGCAATCAGACGTTTAATTAATATCACAAATGTTACTGGCTGCATTTTTTGCAAATTCGAATCAGAATTTTGCTTAATTTTGCTGCTAAGCTGTAAAGCAAATGAAGTTTTGTGTCGCGATAAGTAGTGTGCAATGGTTGCGTTTACCGTTGGTTCATTCTTATTTGGGTGACAAAGGGCCGATAGCGGTGCTCGAGCGGCCAGGTACCGCGGCCGGCTGGTATCTGCGAGGGTATCGCACGTCGCCGCAAACCTGTATTGTGACAGTTCCCGGAAGGCTCTTTGTTCCACGCCGCAGAGCCCGCGCCCTGCATCGCTTCCATCCACGCTGCATCGCGGCCATGGGAATCGACTCACCGCGGACTGTTTTATTTTCTTTGGTAACATTCTAACTCTTTCGTATCCAATAAAGGTTTATCGACATAAATAAATGGTGTTCTACCCTACATAAGTACATGAAAAGATTACAATGGCATAGCAATTGCGAGCAAATTTTTAACACACAATTAGAGGGAATATCGTGGTTTTAATGGTTAGGAAACTTTTGAAGTGGCTTTAAACATAAAACATATACCCCGAAATGCAAAAATGGAAGCGGAGTCTGTTGCCATCGGTTGATATGTCAATAGAGGTATTCAAAGTGGCCGTCTCGATCTCTAATGAAGTGGCCATAAAATATACAAAACAACCATAGACATCCCACTGGGTCCAAACAAAAACCGACAGCATGTCCTGACACGTCCAAACGAATCGATTTGTTGATCCGATTATTTTTAAAGCCCCATTTAAAGTTTCGAGCAGGTAGGAAAGATCACTTTGTTTTACAAATTCATTGATAAGCTTATCGAATTACAACATTGATTTGTAACAAAAGATTATTTTTAGGTATGTCGAGTAAGCTGATTAATATTACTGCATGTTTTCTTATCGATCATTACTCATGAATACATACTGACTTTTTAAAATTAAAATAGATTACATATTAAAATAATTTCCTTAACCGTGAAATTAGTTCTATTACTGCATTAAGTATAATGATGCGATACGAATGGTTGCTCGTGTCGCTCGCCTACGACCAGCAGCTCAACCTTTACAATAGCCCGTTTTATTTATCTACCATATTGATCTCTACATTTCTGTTTTCATCCGATTCGAGTATAGAATACAATTCTTTTGAATACGTTTTTTGTTCCCATAATTCATCGCAGTTGTTACGGGTGAGACAAGAAGGTGTCTCCCGTGAATAGGGCTCTCAATTATTTTGTATTGTCCGAATAGGAGAGTTCTCGCCCCTTTAAACATAATCGATACGTGCTTCAGTGGCCCTAGCACGAATATTTGCGAGTAAGTATTCGTATCGAAGTTCGGTAGCAAAATGTATGGAGATCCAGACAGCGCCCCTATCGTGCGTAAATTGAACCAATTTTGGAAGCACGAAAGAATGACATCTACGGCGTTACGGTAAACGTATCGCCTCCGTATCGAGCCCCATACAAAATACTTGAAAATGCGAGCACGAACGCTGATTTGACGTACGGTACGTAAATTTACGTAGGCTGGCTAACGAATTTTGTCGAATCTTTTGTCACTTAGAAATTGTCGGTGAAAAATGTTTCGTAACATATTAAATCTTATTTTTTTCAGTTAAAATAAACTTTAATAATATTATTGAAAGGTTTTATGTATAGAGGGAAGAGGTAGTTTTATAGTATCGTAGAAGTCAAAAGTCAAAATCATTTATTCTAACATTTATAGCCGAAAGTTATTGGAACATTAAATTGCCTAAAAATAGAAAGACCGCCATCCTTCGAACGTAGTTCTTTAAATTATTACCTTGCCGCAAGTTTACTTGAAAGCGAGGAAAGTGAACTAAGAGAAATTATGTGAGTACCTTCATCAAATCTTATTTATTTTCTTAAAGAAATATTAGGAGCACCCCGCAGTTTTACTAAGTAGTTCCCTACCGTATCTTATACGGGGATAAAATTATACCATGAAACTTCCTCTTGAACCACTGTAGATATCTATTAAAGGAAACGACTGTGTTGTATTCTGTGTAGTGATATCTAAATATTACTTAGGTATATTAATCTATTTGTTTTATATTATTACTTATAGAGAAATCACGCGCAGAGCTAACCTAAGAAGAACATTTGATTCCACAAACATAAATAACTACTAATTTAAAAATAGATACCGCTGAAACTTGAGGCTTTTAGATATCTATGTGAGCAGCTGAGTTTATAAAATGACTACCTATTTCATTTCCCAGTCACATAGGTATTATAATATTAATATACTTACTTACTTATTTCAGTAACATATACTTATTCCAATACTTTCAGGTTATTCTGGTTATCTACAACGACCCTGGTTAATAACACCAATTCTGGATACCTACTGCTGAGGGAACTCTAGCGTATAAATATACACTTCATGGAAAAAATAGGGTGACAATTAAAGAAAGTTTAGGAAGTCTAAAAAAATCGATGGTGTTGTTTGTGTAAAGTTTGCACACTCCATTATACACCGGAAAAATGTCCAAATAAAATTTTAACAGCTTGCTCTGTGTTGCACAATTTAACCATCAATTTTAATGTCCCAGAACCTGAACCAGAGCCTAAAAACCTCAACATGCCAGTATCATTCCCTCAACATATTTTGCAAGAGAATGGTACTGGCGATGACTTAACTAGGGGAAGGGTGCTAAGAAAGGTGTTAGTAGATAGAATTAATAGACTTCATACATAATTTTAATTCTTTTATTAATATTAAACAATAATTTTACATTGAAACAAAGTTGTCTTATTTACCTTTTTGGTACAACATACTAGGTAGTATAAATAAAAAGTCTTTTAAATTAAATACTTGTAATGGATAACATATTTATTTGGATAAGAATTAATATCTGGGGGCACGGCAGTGCCCCCCGCCAAGTCGAGCGCGAAGCAAACACTGCCGTACCATCCTTTACAGGAACCCTTTCGCCGCATTTTCAGGCCCCTATTTGACAACCTTTTTGGGAGTGAGTGTAAAACCACCAACCTGTCACATACACTGTCGCAATTTTTTTGATAATTTTAATAGATTACTTGTGTGAAAAATAGTTTTAAACATACTCACTTGTTGTTTGTGTACGTGTTTTCTTGTACATACGTTTGTTTTGTGTTAAATTCAGTTCTGAAAGGTGCTACGATCAAAACAAACTTGAATTTTAGTGTTAATCTTTTTAATAAGAGGGTGGATTTGAAGATAGGCGCTTATTGTTGGACTTAAATAATTGTTGACAAGTGACAGCTGGCACTTGACGTGACGTTGACAGTTAAATTTGCATCGGACATTGACGTTAAAATATACATTATTTGGTTCCACCATGGCAAAGTGTTCCGCTTGTGGAAAATTTCTAAAAGCTTCTTCCACGGCTGTACAATGCGGCTCATGCACTTTGGTCTACCACAAAGCATGCCTGTCGCTACCTGATACAGCTTCTGTCAGTAAGGACTGGGTTTGCCCATGCTGCAAGCAGAAATGTCGAAAAGGGGATAACAGCAGCACCCCCATAAAATCCCTCACGGACAGCACCGATGCCCCGGCTCCTTCTCCCCCGCAGCCGGTCTCCGCTATCTCGTCCTCGGCCCAGGGTATCATGCCGGACGCTTTTCGCGACGAGATGAGAAATTGGATGGCCGAAATGAGGGAGTTAATTCGGGCGGAGCTGGCACAGGTTCGCTCAGTTATGTCCGGTTTCTCTGAGCGGCTAGAAGGGCTCGAAAAAAGGATTCAGGCCATTGAAAAAGGGGGGTCTTCCACTGAAGAAGCCGCCAATACCGTTCAGCTCGAACAGACTGTGGCAACTTTGCGCCTGGAGCTGAACGACAGGGACCAGGAGGCGCTTTTGTCGGATGTCGACATCGGGCTGCTGCCAGAGGAGGCCGGTGAGAGCGCCGTGCACGCCGTGAAGGTGTTGGCGTCGCAGCTGGGCGTGCGGTTGGAAGACAGCGACGTGGTGTTCGCCGAGCGAGTGGGGCCGGCGCCGGGCGCGGCGGGCGGGCGGCCCCCGCGCCGCCTGGTGGTGCGCCTGGCGCGCCGCCAGCTGCGCGATGACCTGCTGCAGGCGGCGCGCGTGCGCCGGACGGTCGCCGCGCCGGGACAGCCCGCCACTCGGGTCTATGTCAACGAGCGGTTGACTCGCAACAACCGTGCGCTGTATCGTCGGGCGAGGTCGGAATGCCGCGCCCAGCACTGGCGTTTTGTATGGACGAGGCGCGGACGCATCTACGTCCGGCAAGCGGAAGGGGCGCCGTTGCATCAAGTGCGAAAACCAGAAGATCTGGATAAGTTGTTTGGTGCTGCCGCTAGCCAGCATGGTATGGATGCGCCGCAGCAAGCTAAAAATTTTTGAATTTGTTTTTGTACAAGTCTCTTAATGTTTATATTTTCTCAAATAGGAAAGTAATTATTACTTTGTTTTTATCTTTGCATTGCATAAGAGGACTAACTAATACAGCCAATATTTATCATTCATGTAATTTTGATGTGTCGATCGGAACAGTTTTCATTGAGTTTATTTTATTAATTAATTTTTATATAGGATCACAAATGATTATCATAGTTAGGGCATTTATTAGAATATTTAATTTTGAATTTATAACAAATTTTAATGGGTAGTAAGCACTTTAGGATAGGTTTATATAATGCTGGCTCCCTTAGTACAGGTCATGACAATATGATACTGGCTTTTGAGAGAGAGGAAATTGATGTCATTGCTATTAATGAAACCTGGCTTAAGCACGGAGAAGACCATAGCGCTCCACACTTGCCTGGCTATCGGTTCTCTCACACACCGCGCCCGTCTCATATTCGCGGCGGTCGGGGTGGTGGTGTGGGATTTTTTATTAAGCGAGGAATATGTGCTAGAACATGGGTTCACCCTCAGGATCCTAGCTACGACTGTGTGGAGCAAATGTGGCAAATTTTACATATATGTGGTAAAAAAATTGCTATTGGCACTGCTTACAGACCACCATGGTTGAATGCAGATTTATTTTTTGATGGGTTAACTGACAGTATAAATGCCATTAGCTACTGTGACTTTATAATATTGTTGGGTGATTTTAATATAAATCTCTTGGCTTCAGACAATGGCATGCGCAACAAGTTGCATATTTTTCTCACAAGTTTGTCGTTAGATCAACTCGTGTCTACTCCTACGCATTTTACAAACACATCTGCTACTCTTATTGATGTTATTTGTAGTAATCTGCAACCTAAAAATACATTCGTTCGACATATTGGTAACACCACTGGTCATGCATTAGTTATAGCGGAATTCCACCTTAAAAAAGATAAATTTGTGCCAACGACATTTTCATATAGGCCTCTAAAAAACATTCACCAAGATATATTTCAAAGCCACTTATGTAGCATGCACCTTAATTCATTATTATCATTAAAAGATGTAAATGATATGGTCAATGTTTTCACCAATTCCATTATTAATCTCTTTGATTTACATGCTCCTACAATCTGTTGTACTTTAAAACGACTCAATTCACCTTGGTATACGGACACTATAAAATTAATGATGAAGAATAGAGACTTAGCCTTAGCAGCATACAGAACTAATAAAACTGAAGGAAAAAAAAAATACTATAAAGAACTAAAATCGTTGGTTATACAGTCTTTACATTTTGAGAAATCCGCTTATTTCAAGTATAACATAAATAGTAAAATTAATGACCCTAAAAAACTTTGGAACAACCTTAAAAATGTAGTCTTTCCCAATAAAAACATAGATTTACCCCCTCATTTCAATGATCCTAATATTATCAATAATTTATTTTTGGACGTTCCTGGATCAAACACTATAGTAATTTCTGACCTTACCTTTTATGAATACATGAGGTTCAGTAAAAGTACATTTGAACTTTCTACCATCAATACCACTACATTAAGTACAATAATTAAGTCTCTTAAGTCTAATGCCAAGGGCCATGATGAAATAACACTGGACATGTTGCTTATGACTTTACCAGATACACTAGCGGTTATTGAGGGTATAGTCAATGCATCCATTGTTACCTCTGTTTTCCCAGACACTTGGAAGATTGCTATCGTTCGACCGTTACCTAAAATAGCTAATCCAGTTGAGATTAAAGATTTAAGACCGATAAGCATATTACCTTGTATCTCAAAAATTCTAGAGAAAGCAGTAGCAAGCCAGCTAATGTCATATCTGGAAACTAATAATATCCTCCCAGATCTTCAGTCAGGGTTCAGACGGGGCAGAGGTACCACAACGGCATTACTTGATGTTACCGATAATATCTTAGCGGCTCAAGATCAAGGTTTGTGCACTATTCTTGTCCTATTGGACTTTTCAAGAGCATTTGACTCTATAAATATTAGTTTATTACTATCCAAGCTAACATATTATGGTTTTAATGCCAGTACTGTTAAGTGGTTTAATAGCTACCTAAGTGGACGCTATCAATATGTTGAAATTAACAAACCTGATGGAACAAAGCTTGTCTCAGATGTAAAACCTGTTATCAGGGGCGTACCGCAGGGGTCCATCTTAGGGCCTCTACTTTTTATTTTGTATAGTGCAGATGTTCACAAGTCTATTAAATATTGTAAATACCACATATATGCTGATGACATCCAGATATACATATCTTTTAAGCCAGATTCCATTAATGTTGCAGTAGATAGACTCAATAGTGATTTAAACAATATTTACTCTTGGTCTCAGCAAAATAGCTTGTTATTGAACCCATACAAGACAAAATACATGGTTTTTGGTGGAAAGCAAAATATCTCAAGGTTGTTGATTCCACCTATTTATATCAACAGTGAAATAATAGATAAAGTAAATGAAGCCAGAAATTTGGGTCTAGATATAGATACAGATCTGCGTTTTGAAAAGTATATAGCCAAAACGGTCCAGAATTGTTTTTACAGACTAAAACTACTATATAACATCAGGCAATACATAAGTGAGGATATGCGCATAAGACTTGTAGAATCTCTTGTACTTTCAAAACTAAATTATGCAGATATAGTGGTTGGACCTAGACTGTTGGCTAAAACTAAACAGCTATTACAAAGAGTGCAGAATGCATGTGCAAGGTATTGCTTTATAATTCCACCGAGAACTCATGTCACTCCTTATCTTAATAAAAACTCAATGCTGAAGATGATGCATAGACGCAAACTTCACCTCGCCTGTCTTATGTTTGGAGTTGTCAAATATCAATCTCCAACATACCTCTTTGATAAATTGTCTATTCCAACTAGTTGTAGGTGGCCAAGACGTAAGTGCTCTTTTCAGATCTCAACTCACAAGCACAGCTCAGTAACTTTTAGGGGTAGTTTCCGCTATGCTGCAACAAAATGTTGGAATAACATCCCTCCTCCAATAAAAGATGTAGAAAATATCCATCATTTCAGAAAAAAACTGAAGTGTTTTCTGATCGACATACAAAAGAAACATGAAAATTTGGCTCTTGAAACCTCTATAATATAAATTAGTATGTAATGAAAAATATGTGTAGTGTAAAGTTGTATTGTTCCCTTTGTTAATGCTTTTGTTTACCTTGTGTCATGTTGACCACATTTGTTCATGTTGTTACTGTAGTGCAGAGGCCAGCAACTTGTCATGGCGGAGCTGTAGATAGACCAAAGTAAGCCAATGTATTATTATTCTTGTATCTGTATTATTATTCTTGTTGTATTCTATATAAAATTCCTAACAGTTTTGTTAAACTTGCCTCCTGTTTTGCTCCGACGCTCTGCTGTTGCTGTATACTTCACTTATTAGTTTACATATTGCATTGTAGTGCCAGATCACCATAATGACGGCGGGCCTGAGTACGAATACAATCAATTACTTAATGTTACTATTATTCTTTTTTGTTATTAATTGTGTATTTATGTACTTATGTAAATCTTACCTCCGGATTTGTCCCGTCGCACAGTTGTTTGTGAACATTCGAGATTAAGTACTTACATCAATTCACAATTAAATTTTGTTTTTGCTTTGCTATTATACTAAATATAATATTCACTTTCTTTTGCTTTGCATAAAATTGCATAATGTAAAAATAATTGGGCTAATGTTCTTAATGAAGATTGTTTGTAGCGTCCTTTTAACACTTGGCTGTGATTTGATTTGACTTTTTTATGTTTGCTTGATTGATTCATTCCTAGTATATAATTGTTGTCAAACGAATCAATCATCTGCATAGAAAATTTATATTAGTTTGGTGTTGACGGGTTGGACCACAGACAATATTGTTATTTTAATTTGTTCACTCCCAAGGGCAGTGTGGAAGAACAGTGTTGCGGCCTGCTATGCAGGTTGTAACGTTTGCTGAACACTGCCCCTTTTTTCATTATTTATATGTAACATGTTGTAAAATTAAGTTTCATTGTTTCTTGTTATGAAAAATAAAGATTTTTATTATTATTATTATTATTACAACCTCCGGATGAGCCCAGAACGCTGAAATTTCGTCATCCAGCAAGCTATACAATCACATACTTAAAATAAAATTTCAAGTCTGTAGGTCATTTAGTTCCGAAGATAAGCGAATGCAAAGTTTCGTATTTAAGACACTCACTCACTCACTCACTCACTCACTCACTCACTCACTCACTCACTCATGATCATCAAAATAGAACTAGTACTTCCCATAAACCTAGAGAGCTGAAATTTGGTACAGAGTTAGGGTTTAATGGCCACATAAAGGGAAAACTATAAAAACTAGGATAATCTAACGGGAACGGGAATTATACATGAACGGGAACGGGAATTGTAACTCAAGAACGGCTGAACTGATTTGGCTGGAAATTGGTGGGGAGGTAGCTTAGAACCAGGAAAAGGACATAGGATACCTTTAACCGAAATTCCCACGGGATTGGGAACGGGAATTTAAAAATCAAGAACGGCTGAATTGATTTGGCTGAAAATTGGTGGGGTGGTAGCTTAGAACCCGGAAAAGGACGTAGGATACCTTTAATCCCGAAATTCCCACGGGATTGGGAACGGGAATTTATAACTCAAGAACGGCTCAACTGATTGGGCTGAAAATTGGTGAGGTGGTAGGTTAGAACCAGGAAAAGGACGTAGGATACCTTTAATCTCGAAATTCCCACGGGATTGGGAACGGGAATTTATAACTCAAGAGCGGCTCAACTGATTTGGCTGAAAATTGGTGGGGAGGTAGCTTAAAATCTTGAGAAGAACATAGAATAGTTTTAATCCCGAAATTCCCACGGGATTGGGAACGGGAATTTATAGCTCAAGAACGGCTGAATTGATTTGGCTGAAAATTGGTGGGGAGGTAGCTTAGAATCAGGAAAAGCACATAGGATACTTTTTATCCCGAAATTCCCACGGAAACGTGAACGGGAACTACGCGGGTGAAATTGCGGGGCGCTTAGTAATAAAATACTACTCCTAAAAAGAAAAAAAATGTGTCAAATAAGAAAATCTAATAAAAAAAACAATATAAACACGTTTCAACAAAAATAAATGAAATCCCACCAAAAACATTCTGTAAAAAACTAGCCAAGTCTCGATGGAGCTGCTTGTTTATCTCTAAAAAGTAATGAAATCTAGACAAAGTCGTGCCAAGTGTAAGGTTCCTTACTGCGATTTCTTTATTATTATAGTTAATGTTGTGTGACTTGGCCGTTGAACATTGTTTAAAACGTTAGTAGTGGGTACAAGTCAATTTCGTTTACACGTAATGTTGTAACATTATTAAAATACGCAGCTTTATCAAGCCTACAATTGACTGGATATTGAATCAACGTTTTTCAAGTGGCAATTTTCTATCGTCAATGGGTAGCGGTTCTGGCGACAGATTGGTGCAATAGTGTCATGGAGCACCTAGTTTTGTACCCTTGTGTACAGTTGTGTACTTGTGTACAGTGTACCCTTCAACGGCCAAGTCACACAACATTAACTATAATAATAAAGAAATCGCAGTAAGGAACCTTACACTTGGCACGACTTTGTCTAGATTTCATTACTTTTTAGAGATAAACAAGCAGCTCCATCGAGACTTGGCTAGTTTTTTACAGAATGTTTTTGGTGGGATCATCTTTACAAAAATACCTTCAGAAATAACACTTAATTTTTGGATGGGCTAGTGTAATAAAATACAAATATAACTTATAACTAATTTTCAATGTCTTTAATGGAGGGTGCTACCATTCGTCCTCCACATGAGCAACTGGTGGAGATGGAGGAGAAACCACAATTGGTTGGCTGCTAGCGCCTGGGATATGCCATTCTGTAAAAATAATTTCAATTTAATCTAAAAAAATATTTCTATATTTAACAAATGCCAAATTATTAGTTATGTCGGGTATATTTGTGTTACATTATTACAGCTCAATGAAAAAAATATAGCTTTGTTTGTTTTTAAGCTGGATATTGTCATACTTAAGTCATAATGGGATATAAACACACAGCATTTGAACCAAATTATTAAGATTCATACCTGTTTCATAAGTTTATGAAGAGACTACTTCAACTGGCTCCTCAAGTTCAGCTTGAGCAACTTCTGAAACATCATCCTGGAAATTAATATTAGTAAATTACTAGATAGCTAATCTTGTGAAAAAAAAAAATTGAGCGTAGTAAACATCGTTAATAATATTGTTTTGTAGTTGATATAAAAATGGGTTTTTATTTTATATGCTGCAGGCAAAAAGTAGTGATAAAAAAATCTTGCATGCCCCCACAGTCATGCATTTAGTAATTTAAACATAATACTTATAGCTTTTATACTTACGTTTCCATAAATTCCACCCCCATAACATTGTAAATGCTTGTCCTCATTTTAAAATCATAATAAAATTACTAAAACACGGAAAACAATAATAAATATAATTATGTATCTTTCACTCAGTCAGGTTATTGCTTTGTTTGACTTTGACATATTTTTGACTATGTCATGTAGAGTTGTTCGAAAACCATAAAATATTTTTGTTAATTAAAAAAATATAATATTTATTTTGTCGAAGTTATTGAAACATTATAATCTCCCATTTCTTTTCCAAATAATTTCGTCATTCTGTCTTAATTTCTAGCATTATTTTCCAAGAAATGAACTATTTAGTGAAACTATTTAGTGAAGACAAAAAGTAAAAAAATATTTACTTTTTGTTTTAGTTTTTGAACGCATAAGTAATAAAATATGCACACATGGGGCCGGGCCTTTAGTTTACGTTAGGATGACATCACTAATGTAATCGTAGCGAGCTTACGTTAGTAATGAGAGGATGCTTTGTGCTACCTACTATCGAGGTTGTCTGGTAAGCTCGATACGTGTACGTTACGATTACCAGACTGATTCGTGCTTGCCCTACAGTTTGTTTGCGCAACATTGTGTCACGCTGGTAACGTGCATCTGTATTCCAACGTAAAATTAATACCCGTCGCTATTATTAAACTAACTTCAGACCAGAAATAGAACGATAGGTTTATATTTCTGCATCAATGTATCAAGTTACCAGGTAGGCAATATTCAAGATTGCATAATTTGATCTTTAAATAAACCAGCTTTTTCAATTCATAAACTTGCTACATAATCCGAAGTAAACATTACACGGCTGTTAGACATCGTGTAATTTGATATAACGATTCATTCATGAACTATTGCTAAAGCCTAAGGCAAACTTAACGTTCAAATTCCGAGACGGTCGTCGAATACCAAACAAATTAGTTTTCATAAGCACCCGCTACCTGGACATCTTGTCTATCTCACGATCATTATGTGGCTCTCCTTGTCTACTCTGACAGTTCTCTGTGACATTGATGTTCAGCATTTTTTGTTGTTTTTGTCATACATGAGTTTCTTTGAGATGGTTACACGCTAATGATATTCATTAAATTTAAAATTGTAATATGACGACGGCGTCTGTTCGTATTTATAATACTGCTAATTGTTACTATTTTCTCGGAA
The DNA here is from genome assembly GCA_958496195.1 of Timandra comae. Taxonomy (NCBI): domain Eukaryota; kingdom Metazoa; phylum Arthropoda; class Insecta; order Lepidoptera; family Geometridae; genus Timandra; species Timandra comae. Next base: position 7,310,311 of record OY292356.1, read on the forward strand.
CAAAACAAACTCGTGACTCTTAGTCCGTATGCGTAATGCAAGTGCGACCGTTCTTTAGAAATTTAGTGGATGTTAATGATTGGAAACGGAAATGTCAGTTTGTTGAGATCAGTTCACCGTTGGTGGATGGCCGACCGGCGACCACCGCGCTCTGGTTCACACGCCCGCTGTCTTTACTCGACAAATATTACAATATGAATAGGTAATATTTACTAACATGATGAGGATCGGTCAGCGTACTTGTGACATGTATTTTGAACGAATTTTCTCAATGGTTCTTTGAATTTGTTATACCGTTGTTATAATTTCTCTCAAGTGTATTTTTACTTTTGTAAATATTTGATTCTACTCTGCTTATTCCATTACTAGACGACGAATGAAGTTTTTATACAAACTTTACTTTAGTTACTTTTCAAATTACTTGTAATGAACACTTGTTCAATGGGCAGATGTGTCACATTGTCAGATGTGATCTTAATAAAATTAAATGGCCGGACCACCTTGTCAGTCAGGCATTAGCAAGGAATGTCATACGGGTAACACGATACACCAAAAGCTTCAGAAGCTGAATTTAGATACTTACATTAAACGCCTTTATCGATATCATATTATAACTAGGTACAACATGAACGAGGTGTCATAATAAAAATGAATACCGCATATTGATGTCTCGTTGTCTCCGATATATTGAATATCCATGCAAGGAATGTGTTTTTTCTGAATGTACGCATATGGAATTTTTATCGATCATATCAGGTAGATGCTTTGTAAAACTAATTTCGTTCGCATAATTCATGCAACAATGGGTATTGCACAGACGTCGGCAAACGTATAGTTTCAAGAAATGAGGCGTGTGCTCGTTATAACGCCGGTGCACGTCCGACAAATGGCTTCATCGTGAAAATTAACATTCGGCTAGCATCCCGCGGTGTCGCGCCGGACTCGCGCCTGGCCCGCCTCCCCGGCCTCCACTCCGCCACCGCCGCCTCCAAGCAAATATTGAACCGCCATCCATGGGACCTCCGCCGAGGTGTCGTGTTCTCACTATGTCAATAATAAATTCGTTCATAGTTTTTTGTTTTTGTTTAGAATCCCTAATTTGAAATTCATTCAATTTTGTTACTGGTTGTTCACTTTTTGTATTTACCAGGTAAACGAACACGACCGCTATAGTTCACACGTTACTGTGATATTTGGTTATAGGCTTACAGGCATTATTATTTCATACTTTCACATTGATCCGGTCATACCAATAAGATAACGAGAAAATGTCAACCAAGAAACAGGTTTCCTTAATGATATGTAATTCATAATTTGAAGGAAAGGAAACTAAGTTTTAGTTAAACAAGTGTCATGTCCACGCTGCATATATGAGTCATTATTTGTGATCTTATGAAGTAGGTTTGGTTTTTTGTGTCCTAAAATCAACATAACCTGTTCTTAAAACTAAACAAATTTTACTTTAAATATTAAATAATCAAGGCAAAGTGTTGCAGGTCCGGTCACGTTACACTTAGAATGTTTTAAGTGCATTGTAATGTCATGGAGTTATTTAAACATAATTACGAACTATGTATTGGTGTAATTTACATAGTCTTTTTGCTAGAACTGTAATTGTTATTAACAATAATTGTCCAATGCAAGTCCTCGCTCTGGAAGCGAATTATCCTAGGTAATTCAAGGCCTCGCCGTTGCGTGTTCACTTTATATTGCTGTTACCAAGTAAGACCTAATTACGTATTAAATAATCCGTCAATGAACTTTGACATCTGTTTTAAATAATTTATAATACTCGTAGTACGTGGGTAAATTATTCGTAAACACATTCTTTAACACTACTATAGCAGCAATGTAATATTTATTGTTGTTGTTTCAAGTCGAAACTAGAAGGTAGTCAGTTTTAAGGCATAGGCTATTTTTATCATCTTTTTCCCGAGGGATAAGTACCAAAGCTAGTTGACTCGCGGGGTACAGGTTGCCCAATACAACATAATAGTATTTGCAACAAATATTTTATACACTGTGAAAATAGCAAATTTGTCCAAAATTGGCACGCATTTTGATTGGATACAATTCCTGCAAATTTAAGCAAAATGTTCATTTTATGCTGTCTTTTTCGTTTTTTGAAATGCAATTAACCTAGCCTAGATTACCTGTTTTACGCTTTCCTATCTTCATTGATATTGGAATTAAATTTTCACATACTTGTACTACATAAAATAACGATGTCAGCGCATAATGTATTTGTTCGTGACTTTCGGCGAATGTGGATAATATGTTATAGAGCGGTTGAGTGCAAATTGAATTCTGTGTGTTTAACGCAAGTAGAGCCGGCAGCTTCAATAGAGACTGCATTACAGAAATGGTTGTATACAGATTAGTAGGTACGGTGTGCTACCGAGAAACCTAATTGCACGAGTGAGTCCGTCGATACATGGTCCGATTAGCGGGAAGATGGTTGCGTGCGTCTAAGACCCGCCGACAGAGCCTGCGGGTGCCCGCCGTCCACCGCACGCAATCACCGCACGCACACGGATCTGCTCCGCACTTTCTACACACCATGCATTTATTCGCATATCTATACATTTACTTTAATACATTTATTAAAGACATTATCTTGGTTATTCGAGTTCCAGTTCATGTTATCGCACGTGCATCTTGGCTGCATAGAGCTCGTTACGACTTATTATGCTGGTGTCGTGTCGCGCGACCAGCGCCTCTGTCCACTGTGGTGGCCGCCTTAAATCATAAAGATCTCTTACTACGTCTTCATTGCTTACTATTTATTATTTATTTAGTTGTTTTTTCTTCAGTTTTCTTCTCGCTATTTTTATATTTGGCAATGAAACTTTGGCATAATGAAAACATTAGTGATGAAGTGCAGTGTGCACATTAGCGTTTGCTGGAATGAGTGTATCTGATAGTTCTTAGAATGATGTTTATCAGGCACTTGCGAGAAGAGGAGCGCCATCTGACCGCCGCCGCCGCCGTGGCAGCATGCCATCCAAATCGAACATTACACGCACCCGCCGTGCATAATGAAACGGTCATTTCCGGTGGTTTCGACGAATCCAATATATAATATTTCGCACAATCGAGCTGTGAGTGTCGGAACACGCACGGACGACACTATGACCAACCCTTATTAGTATTCGTCGCGTGACCCGAAGCAATAATAAATTCTTGTGCACTTGCAGTTTCACGTAATGCCAAGAAACCGCGATCGGCTACCGAATGCTAAATGACTGGAGTTCGATGAAGTCCTTAGTCAATGCTCAGACGGTGCTACTGACATTCGACAGTACATTTGCATGAATATAAGGATAATGTACCTCATTATATAATCACATCGATAAAATACGGCATCATTACGTACTGCCAATTTGGAAGATAAGTATCCACTAGTGGAATTCACATTTCAATTAAATGACCGAATTATAGTTCGGACGAACTAATTAATTAATTTATGATTTCATGCATTATTCAGTAAATCAGATTAAGTTACATTAATAAAATAACAAAATTTTTACAATTTATAAACTGTTTCACAATATAATACCGAAGCCAAAGTGTATTTCGTTAAAATATTGGGTCAAAATGTAGCGTAGGTGTTACCAACTTATCATGGAGAATCTAATTTTCCATTTTCATTAGAGATAAACTTCCAAACTTCTTAGTATAGGTATCTAATATGTATTAGTGTGATAGGTCCTGTACCCGTGAGAGATTATAATGGATAATCCTGACATCGAGTAGCTTATCGTAACACAAAGTTATCTTAATCGTATTAAATAGGAACATGAAGGTAACAAGTTAACAACAATTGATTTTAATAAATAAAACAATTTTGTTAACTTGTTACCTTCTTTACTTATACACCACGATATCGCTGGGATCCAGCGTCTGCACCATATGGCCAGAAATCAAAGTCTAAAAATAAAATCGCCCGCTGTAGCTTCAAATTGCAATTATTCTTCAACAATTCAGTCTTCAAAAAAATACTCTTTCACAAAAACCCGTTAACCTAATTTGGTAAAATCAATTAATTAACTACCAATTCGATGTTGAAATCAATTTACAGACCGCAGAGATATCGATCAACGAACATACAAGTACTTCCAAAACAGTACAGTCTCATTAAAAACCTCGTCATATTGATGCCGGTTAAAATCACCGCGATCATAGTTCTATGACCGATTCAAATAGATATGACAATATAATATTTTATGTGTTAGGTTTGCCATAATTGCTGGATGGTTCCTGTTTCCGTTCGCGCACTACTGAATGTTAATTTAAATACAAAAGGTATTTCTATAATTCAACAGGCGGTAGTGGCTGAGTACACTTCACGTCCGCCCGAGTAATATTATTGGGATTATACCGCATAATATCGTGCTGAGGACGGCTCGTTACAGATAAATCCATGTTAGATATTATACGAACCGAATATTGGAGCATATCTCGCAATATTGGTTTTTGCTCGTTATTAATATATGGAACAACATTTTGCTGAATACATTTCAGATTACAGAAATGAATGGAAAGCAGTATTGAATATGTTTTTATGAAAACGTACGGCTTATAAAGTTAGTGCGACATATAATTGTGAGTTTTTTGATGTCATGATGAAAGGAAAAATCGGAGATTTATAGTGTGTATTCTTAATAATTAAATATGTTATATATTAATAAGTGAATCGGCAGTGGTTGCGGATGAGGGCGGCGCTGTTCCCAGGGTCTGACAGCAGCATTCCTTGCCCATAAGCAGCTGGGCGAGCCACCTGGCTGTTCCGGGACGTGTCGTTACCGGCCCTGGACAACATTCTCTGAACATCGGGAACGCAAATACAAACTGTCGCCTTCCTTTCTACGGTTTTTCATCCGTCACTTACATATACAGGCACTACAAACGTTCCTTCGTCAGTAATTATGAAATAATTATGTTCAGAGTCAGTTTTTCATATCGTAATTCAATTGAAATAGTTGAAGCCATCTTCGCCTGTGCTATACCCCCTCTAAACTATAAGTTCAATGCATTGCTTGTTATGTATCTGTGTCTTTGTACGGTGAACCTATTAGAAATAATAGGAGCCCATAAAAATACCATACCTAACATTCATTTGATTATCCTCTACACAAGTTTTTCATCGATCACTAATGAACATTAACGATTTTAGTTTTTTGCGATACTTAGTTGTGGTTTGAGTTAGTTCTTATAAGGCAGGTTAGTAGAATTCAATACACGACAAGTTCAAATTGTATCTCAACTCAAACCTAACCAATGATTACTGTCTGGTTTTCAATCGCTCTGTACCCGGTAGTTTGCGGTTGTCTAATAAAACTCAGCCGTCGTTCCCAAGAACACCCCCAAGCCGCAATAACTGTAAACAACTGCTACACTTGTTGCTCGGAACACTACTTACGTTCCCGACTTGTCATTAATACTTAGGAATGTAAATGTTGACAGATAAGCAGTTACATAGGTGGGTATAGTTAGTTGTAATTACGCGTCACGCAAAAACTTGCCGATCCATATGTACGTCGAGTACCGCTATCTGCCGGACACCGGCGGAAATGGGTTAGGATCATACGTTTCTCTTTACCCACTAACTACATTCAACTGTCTGTTTCCCGGGATTTTCTCACAAGTCTCAGTTTCTCGGTTCCTGATAAATTTCGGGTTTTACGTTACGCCAATTACTCCTGTACTTATTTCATCAGTGATGGAGAGAATATTGCCCTACAGAGAAATCGGTCTTTTCTTTACATAACACTTCATTAACATGTTAAATACCAAACATGTTCTCTAACTATCAAACTGCAAAACTTATAAACTTATATTAGATATTCTGAGAAAGCAAAGTTGAAGTTTTGAAGTAGGTAAACCTATAAGTTCGAAATACTTTTTAGATGGAGTCTAATGTTGATAATGTATTTCGAAATTGGCTTTAGCCACACCCAAAACATTGATAGGTCGACAGGACAGTCAATTTTATAGAGTTTCAAATAGATTTCGATGAGTATCGATCGTAAATATATTGTTTATCGCGGACGGTGGACGTGCTTTTTTGTATTTTAGTGTTGTTTTTATTTTAACATAGTATATTTACCATACTTTGTGGTTAATATTTACAAAATTAGGTAATCAAATACAATCATTGACTAAAAAACTCTCTTGCTCATGAGATAATCGCGATTCAGATATCACTGTTTCCATCCCAAGCCCAAATTCCCAATGACTCACATGTTGTTTGACGATGTGCTAATAATAAATGATTATAAACCTACCTTTATTATGTGTGGGTATTTTAACGTGGTGTAATTTGTCTAACGTTAGGTTTTCCATTTCCCACAGTGCATGTAATTATTATTATTGTCGTCGATGCGTGACCGACGAGCGAGAAGTGCACTGTGAAGGCATGTTGTGCACTGCAGGCTCGCTATGCTCCTTTGAGTCTCATACCAAGTACCCTGATTCCTGTAATTCCTCTTAACACCCAATGAAACCTTATGACACCCCGCTGGCCTTTAATTTTACCACTAAAGTTGATTTAGTTAGCGTGTAGACGATGTTAACCATATCAAATGGGACTACAAAATTCGCGGAATTAATCTCGTTGTATGACGCGCAAAAGCGATCAGGATTTAATATATTAAAAGTGTACTCGTATAGGTATTATACATATATGTATGTTTAATGTGTATTATTTGTATTTGCTCATATAAATAGTAATGTGTTCTATAAAACACTAATTTCAGATAAGTGGCTAACACGAAAAACTCTAAAAAACTTACGTTCGCATTTAAATTTCGATAGGATCAGATTTTATGCATGTCGTTAATTAAATCAAAATACATGCTTAAACAAAAATAAAAGTGCAATAAACTTTTTGAGAAGACAAAAAATACATTAAAAGAATTACGAGTAGTTAGTTTTTAGATGATTTGCTATAATTATAGTTTTTTGTTTGGTCGTATTTCCATTGAAATGACGCGATCATTGTCTCAAAAAAACCGGACACGCTGTATGCAGACTGTGTCCGCAATGTTCAGTACTCGAGGTATAAATAGTGTTTCGAATAAGACATAATTAAAAACCATTATAGCTCGTCGGAGAAGTTGTTTCTTTCGGGGAATTCCTGGAAATAATCCTTTGTTTTTGAATCAACATGCAGTTTGATGAAGTTTTCCTTATAATTTTGAACAGTTTATATAACTCTTTAATTAAGTATGCATTTACTTCTAGGATCTGAACTGAACTCGCTTCAGCTCTGGTCGCCTTTAATTAAAAGTTTTAAACTGTGAGTTTTACTTTGAAACTTCGATGTTCTTTCTTAAGTTACAAAGAAGGATTTTCTTATAATTATGTGCATTTTGTTTTTCTTTTAGTCTTTTACAACTATTTAACTACAACTATAACAAAAACTTAAACTGCTATATAATTTTCAAGCTTGGACTTATGTTTACTTCTTTAAGTTCAAAAAGTTCAGTTCCAAAAGATCCTTATAAAAATACCGATTAAAGTAAACAATTTTGCTACAAAGCTTAAGTGGTTCGAAATAAGTAAGTATGAGTGAGACAGTTGTCGACAAAGAGAAAGTAACTATTGCAGTGGTAGCTTCATGCCATACGAGAGCACATCACGCCCGACCCGTACCCACTATGATACATATCGGTACTACGGTCGACTCACTGCACATTGCTGTTTTTCACATTTTTAATTAACCCACTTCCTTCATATTATTTAAATGTGAAAATACGTCTGTAATTATGACAATTATTGTTGAAGCTTTCTGTATAAACTTAAATACTTTTGTTTTAATGATGATTTCTTTGATGCCAAAGTATTCGTAGTCTCCCGCCAAGAGTGCCCTTAATATCGTTCGAGGTTGAGAGGAGGCTGCTCGCAAATGATTTGTGGCGGTCTGGGAGTTGCAACCTGACACGGTCAAAGACCGGTTTGCGTTATTTCGGAAATATTCATCGCTTTTTACACAGGATGGGACGAACTCGGCTCGCCATTCTCTAAGGAGGATGACCTCATCGGGGATTTTAAACTAACGATATCGCATTATATGTTTTTGTGGTATATGTTCGATTTACATATCTGTTATAACGGCTTTATTTTAATTTTACCGTATTCGTTCAATAATGTTGTTACTGTACACCACAATCAATGGTAACGGTGTTGTTTTGCGTGCACAACAAACATGCGTTGCGTTGTACACCACGGGAGTAAGGAACATTTAGTGTCTGCTTACAACATGTTCACTTGAGACCACACGCGGTGCCGTGGAAACGGAAAATTCAATTTCACTCCGTTATCTCGGAACTTGAATCACTGTAATGATAATTTAAACACACAAACTTGTCGTACGCATTGTTGTATTTTCAATATTCTCTTTCAATGTTGTAAATTTAATTATATGGCTTTTGTTAAACAGGATTTAATTTTATGTTTACTTTAAAACACTTATAAGTATATTTTTCGTTTCTTTTTATTGATTTTTGCCTTTCAATTTTCTTATTTATTAACTTTCATATTTCAATTATCTCATATTGTTGAAAGACATGCACTTAAGACACGTTTTTTCATTCTTATAAGTTGTAAAGAAACATAACATAACAATAATTGTTTATTAATAGGTATAATAATAATGTGAAATTAGTCGCAATTTGAGAGGAGAGTTATTAAAATGTATAAAGTAAATAATAAAAATATTAATAACTTGTGAAAGTTACAATTAAAGAAAGTATTTTTGTTATGATACCCATTTCATATTAAGTACTTACGTTTACTAAATAAGCCAAGCACTAATATGGCATAAAAGTATTAAAAATGAAAGTGCTTCGCTATGATGAATGTAGCTTAACTACAGTTTATAATACAATAAGCGAGCTTCGCGTGAGTCATAATTCATTTTGAAAAGTTAAAAATATTTTCGCATCGTTCTCCCAGAGAGACACGGGAACGGCACGCCTAAGTGGAATGAAGATTGTAAATATACCCAGATGATACGTTTTCTAAGAAATTGAAGCTAGATTTATTAAAGCAAATTATAGATCATATTGGATTGGATTCAAGAGTACCCGTTTAGTGGTTTCGCAATATTACCCTCATATAATTCCATTTAAATACGTATGGAAATCAATTGGTTATTTTGTATTAAAATATTATATGAAAATGTTTGAGATTTTGGTGTTGAATGCAGAAAACAAAGTGTATATTAATTTTCACGTGCATATAAATAGTTTGTAGCCTGATTGAAATACTTTTCACATACTAACCTGATGATAGTGTTTCATTGGAAACATTGTATAAATTGTACAATATACATACGAGTATGTATGTACATTGCATTTATACCCAATCACAAGAATTCAATTTGCCGGTCACATTGATTAACCTAATATGTGTATTTAATATACTTATATAAACGTAATTTTAGCGATTTCGTGGAAATATAGTCAGTTGGTAATTCAACGTCGGCGAGGGATATTCACCAGATTAAGTGTCTACCTCTTCTGGGAAACAATTCCAAGTCGGCCTTGTGATGATGAAACGTAGTTCACGTGTTTGTTTTCCTTACGGTACGGTTCAAAAACGGCTCCCGCAAAATTTTACTGTTCGCAGGAATCGTTCGCTTCTCGCGACGTTTTGTTTGCGTTATTCCGTTCCACTGAACGATTACATCTGTTTGATTTACATTGAACACAAAGTGTTTACATCTAAATATTTTAGATGGATTCTTTCATCGGGAGGGGCCGACAAACAATATGAATGTGTGCAATTTACGATTGCGCAGCTGCCCTATCTTTTAGATGGGGTTTGACGATTTCCTCATTGAGAAGCGAATGCAATCCGGTGTGTTCTCGGAAGAGCGGCTGTCATCAGCAGCTGCATTACGCCACCGCCACCGCCACCGCTGCTCCGCGCCTCTCTCCTCTCGCCTCTATGACGTTCCATTACCGCTTACTGGGAATTATTTCCTGCACATAGACACGCATCAAACTAGACTCGATCTCTACATAAAACTAATCACACAAATTAGGTGCTCTATTAAGTTTATCCTATCAACTAGGTATAAGAGACTTGTTCGAGCAACTCTAGTTCGTTAATACTTTTAGCACTTTTTTCTACGTTAAATGTTGAAAAAGATTAAAGTTTAGAAAAGATGTCGAAAGCTACATTAACAAACTTACCACTTTTTACCCAAATGTGCTCTCATTACATAAAAAAATACATAAAATTATAGACAATTTGTGTAAAATATATAATTGTTTCAGGTTCAAAGATGGCGTATCGTACCCTTGGGCTGCGGGAGTGTCGAATTTCATCCTGTACCCGGAGGCAGCTAATCAGACGTTGTACACGAGGAGGGCCGCGCGAGCGGACTCGGGGAACTACACCTGCAGACTCAGTAATGAGACGCACTCGGAGACACACACTGTCAGGCTGGATATACTAGGTATGGAACCGGGTATCATATACCTAGTATGAGTGTTTCTATAGATGGGATCATTCATACATTGTCAACATAGATTACATTATTGATCTGCATTATCAGAGGTACGTTTTCTAATGTCTTCGCTCATTTAAAAGTAATTTAACATTTCCTTGGTTGTAATTTGAGGAACAGATCAAACTCAATTTCATATAGAATATAAGTACAATAAATAACGAACAAAAATATCCCAATAAAAAATGTGTGCACTAATATCGCAAACAATTCAGGTCTTCTATTATAATTTCATAATACATGCTAGTTTTTGTACCTAGTATTTTGTTACGAAGAAAAACAGATTGGTATAATAATATGATATCGATTCACAGAAAAGCCGACGGATGTCCCGAGAACAATGTTCATATCTAAAGATCAGTGGGTCGAGGAAGGAGGCGACGTGCGGCTCTACTGCGAGGCGCTCATCGGTGAGAACTAACATAATGTAACACACTTAACTCACATTGTATTACGAATTTCTAGTAAACATCTAAACAATTACATCGTGGTACTGAAAGTCAGAAACTACTGGCTTCACATATGGTATAAGAACTGTTTTAAACAGAAACTAGTGCTTTCAAATATGTATGAGAACTTTTGAACGCTCTAAGCGTTCCATGTTTTCAATACAAAGCTATGCAAACAAAAACGAAATTGAAATTTTATTTTGTGTACGCGAGGTGAGTATTTCTTCACAGCAGCTCCAATATAGAATTTTGAGCTCCGGATATTAAACATGCCGAGAGTATGTAGTATGCGGTTTGGCTAGACCACATTCTCTCGAGTGAGTGCACAAAAGCTATTCGAGCATGATTTGTAGTATGAATTCACGAGGACATGCGTTTTGTGCAAATTATTAAAGCAAAAATATTATATAGAAACAAATTTTCAATAAACCTACTGTTATTATATCCTAGATACAGATAAAAAAATATGAAAAATATTAGGTATAATTGTTCATTACTTTTACGATTAGATCAACCAATACATAATTTATGAAAAGTCGGCGGCGCGGCGGGCGTGCTTCTCTCTGTATGACCACGCATATCTTAATAACTACTGAACCGATTTGTATACGGTTTTTACTGTTGTGTTGTGATTGTTGTGATATACATTTTTCAATTATTGCATCCAAAACACCTCGATAAAGTCACAAGTTAATTTGAAATGTAAGGCTTTTCTCACTTGTGATTTAATATATATTTTATTATAGGTCGATCATACCTAGCTGATGCTCGAAGCGACCTCCGATGGAGGAAAGTTTGGCCGAATGGCACCGATGGTGATCTACTGCCAACACAATTAGAAATTAAAACTAAACGGTAAGTGACTTTTACCACATAATATACAGAATAATAGTTAAAAGAACTAACGCAATAGTAGTAATACTAAGTACTTAGTACTTTTACCGAATCTTTTAGTAATTTATAGTACGACTAGCGGCGTCTCGCGGTTTCACCCGCGTGGTTTCCGTTCCCGCGGGAATACGGGGCAAAAATGTAGCCTACGTTACTCAGGGTGAATGTAGCTTAAAAAAGAATTATTCAAATCGGTTCAGTACTTCTTGAGTTTATTCGTTACATACAAAAATACAAATCTTAATGTAGATAATATTAGTGTAGATGTAGATAGAATAGTTGTAAGTACTTTTCCGACAAAACCTTTAGTAAATATCAAGTTATATTGCTATCGAGTATACGGAAGGTTATTACACTTTTCTCCAGGGATATTACTGTACATAAGACTTTATATAGGAATAGTATTGACTTCTTCAATCAAATCAAAGATTCCGATACAGCAGTAGGGCTTCGCTATCGTTTGTAAAAACATGACTGTATTTCTCTTCGGGAAAGATCTACCTACATATTTATATTGATAAACTTAAAAAGAAAAGCTTTATCTTTAAAGATTTTTTATCCGAATCGTGTTAGTTAGATACAAAATATGGTATACAAAAATGGCTTGTTTAAAGCAATTCCATTCTGAATAGAGCGAACAAAAACTATTAACAGTTTAACAATACTATCAAAATGGAACTTAAAATGTTCCCGTAGTAACTGTGTACGTATTTCGTTTGGTTTTCAATTAAAATGTGTCTATTATTTGAATACGGTGCCGAACAATGATATCGCCCTGGGGATGGATTCACAAACGAATGTCGGACTGAACGAGCCAAGCGCACACTATTTATTGGAAACTGTAGACTGTAGGTACGCGTGTGTTAGTGGTTTCAAAGGTATAGTCATTAGTGTGTGTCTGGGTAATTTATCTGGGTTAGCTTAACTCTTAATACACACATCAAAAGTGTCTAGGGATCAAGCATTTTTATGCGGATTTCTTGAGATTGAGATGTGGCTTTGTAATAAATTTATGATTTTATAAATCCTTTTTGGTGCATTTCATAATTTGAATCAGGAACTGTGAATCAAATTCGAGTAAAAGATTAAAATCAGCTGTCAATATTTTCCCTATAAAAACATACAACGCATTGAAGACATTATTAGTGCTACTGTTTCCCTACTACTGATTAAAACCAACGTTATTATGGAGCGGCGACGTCATTTAAGCAGGGAAGAAATGCTCAGAGCCGTGGGAATGATAGAAGCTGGTTCCCGGCAACGTACTGTGGCTTTAGCTCTGAATACAAGTCAGAGTGTTATCAGTCGACTTTGGACACGTTACCGAAGCACTGGTACCGTGGCTGAGCGCCATGGAGGACGGTATCGCTGCACCACACGGAGACAAGACCGATACATTCAAATCTTAACTCGAAGAGCTCCAACAATAACCGCCATGATGTTAGCCGTGCGGCTTCATCACTCTTCAGGGAACTTAATTAGCGACCAAACAGTCAGAAACCGCTTGCATGAAGTGAACCTTCATTCCCGAAGACCGCTACGGGTACCACCTATAGCAATGCACAATCGTAGGATTCGATATCAATGGGCTCTTGAACACAGAAATTGGGCAGAAGAACAATGGCGTTTCGTGTGCTTTTCTGATGAGTCTCGTTTTGGTATGAGACCGGATACAAGACGTATACGACACTGGAGAACCCCTGGACGCCAACAGCGATTAAAATCCTGCCAGGAAGTCCATCCTTATAGTGGTGGAACCATCATGGTATGGGCGGGTATTTGGATCGGCGGAAGAACTGAGTTGATTTGGATCAGAGGCAACCTCAACGCTCAAATTTATGCTGAGACGATTGTATCAGACGTCATCGTTCCTCTACAAGTGCAAATCGGTCCCTTATTTCAGTTAATGCATGATAATGCACGACCGCACACCGCAAGAGTTGTAAGACAGACTCTCGCCGCAGCTAACATCAATGTCCTGCCCTGGCCTGCTCAGTCGCCAGACTTGAACCCGATTGAGCATGCATGGGATATGCTACAGAGAAGAGCTCTGCCGAATATGGAGGGTATCCAGTCGCAAGAAGACCTTTTTTTGTTGTTGCAACGAACATGGGCGGCCATTCCACAGCGTGATTTGGATGAACTCATTTTGAGTATGCCAAACCGATGTTCTTGTGTTGTTAGTGTTCGCGGTAGAAACACGGATTATTAATTGTTTAAGTTACCCAATAAAATTTTAAAGAAAACTGTTATTATAGTCTTTTTTTCGAACTTTAATGTTAGTGGTTCAAATGTCAAAAATCCCTTTATTAGGAAAATGGCAAATTTCTTTATTAATGCAAAGGTGACTTGGTTTATCGTTACTGTGACAAACGAAAACACTTTATTTGATGAATCCTTAAAGAAAATTTTAATTAATATCAATCAGGAGAAAAGTTATTGCAAAAATATATGTTGATCCCTAGACACTTTTGATGTGTGTATTTTAAATCCGAAAATGTGACTTGTTCAATATTTTGAATATTATTCTGGAAATCTGATTTCGAAATCTGTAGAAGATACAGTGTAATGAAAAAAAGGAAATAATTAGAAGTTGCAAAATGAGACTAAAGACACATTATCTTAAATTCTTCTTTTGTCAACTCTTTGACGTTCATAATTGCTTCCCTAAATAAAATATTTTTCCTGTTTTCACGCCTTTTAGCTACAAGACAAACAAAGATACTACATGTCATATATTTATAGACAGAATCTATATTCATACATTTAATAGCCATAACATTCTCTAACCTACCTTTTGATTACAGAGACGACGTAGAAGACATAATCGGTTCGTATTTGACGGTGGACCGCGTCTCCGCTCAGGACTACGGGACGTACGTGTGTTTGGTGCACAGCAACGATGTAGTCTCCAGGAGTTACGTCACTGTACATTATACACGTGAGTAGTAATCTTTACAGTTCTAGAAACTTCTTTATCTTCGGAGGAGGATCGAGGTCCTTCGTATTGTTCTATTATTTGAGCTTTGTGTAAGTATATGAAGGAGGCCTTGTCGTCTCGCCTCCGTTCCGCTATCTCTCTATTTGTTTGTAGGTAAGGCACTTTAGCTTCTCCGTGACTTTCACGAAAGTACTTTATTGCGAAACATCCTACCACCACCTTATCTATAGACGCGCGCATTTCCGTAGCGGTATCACATGGTAACCGCTTACATTGCGATTATTTGCGCTAGCGTCCCTGGAAGCGGAAAATACTTATAAATTTAACGGGAAAAATAGTCTTGTTAATAAATTTATTATCTCGAGAAGAGGTGGAGCTTGTTTTGCCCACATCTCACGCTCCGCCTTTCAACGCCTACTTTTATTAAAACAAGCCAACATACATGCTCTATATTGTTTACGTTGCCTAGATTGAACGCCATACGAAAGCTGCAACTTCCTATAATACTCGTACTGACTTCCACGAAACAAATATCAAAAATAACATCTAGGTAAAATGACCTTCTAAGAGAAAATGGACTAAATGTGAAATGACTGCGTTCTGTACAAACAACACAAGGGGTTGTATGGGCAGATAATGTATTCCTTTCTCATATTATACTCAGAGTTTCTTATCGTAATAGTATGTCTTTTTCCCTTGGGGTATACATCAGATCTTAATATCCGCGTCTAATAGACCCATATACCTCTCATATACATAATTGTCTCTACATTTATAAAAGAGGTCATATTAAGTGGTCGCTTTTTTGTTTCGAGGTCCCTTTAGATAAACTCGCAGACACAAATTACCTAGACATTATGTAGTCGAAGCAAAAACTATATGGGTCTCGTGTAGAACCCTATTCATTACTAAGTTATTAATTTATATTAACCAATCTGATGATAATTCTAAATGACGGCCAATTTAAATTTCATATTTTTTGTTGTTATTTGCCATATAATAATATACCGTCACTTTAATTCTGACTACTGATTAATTATGTTTTTATTAAGTATTTCTTATAAATATGTAGTTATACGGTTTTATTGATATTTATTTTTTGTAACTACTTTTTTGAAAGTAATAATAGTTAATACATCCAATAAAACCAAGATATATTTGTAACTAACGTTTTAAAATCAAACAGGTATATTTAATAGATTTTACATTATCTAATCCAATACTTAGCGTATTTATTACAATCGCAAGATTTTTAAAATGGAAGCAATAAGATAGTCAAATTTTTTAACAAACTATTTTTGTTAAAATACTGGTTTCGATAGATTTTGTCACACAACAGCATATTGTACTATACATAAACATTTGCAGCTTTTCAAATATGAAAACATAATTTTGAGACTTTGAGTTATAGCTATATTATAGACTACCTCAAAGTCTGAAACCTCATTCATTTTTTTCCTTTTAAAGTATTCGTCAAACGATTAAGTGGTTTTGTTATAAAAAAATGTCCCGAAGGCACAGACAGTAGTTATTTCAACGGTCAATGTCTTGTCCCAGTACGAAGTGATACAACAATGTATTCTGTTGTTACCTGTTATTATTGAAATAGAAGTATATATATATAAGTGTGTTAATGATCTCATTATGTTTTATGTTAAGTTTTATTGTAAAATTTAATATGATTGCATGCCCGCGACGTAAAACCTGTTGTCTAATTGATATAATTTTAAGAAGACCTACATGTACCACCAGTTTTTTTGAGCAATAAATTCTTCTTATTCTTATAAATACGAGTATTTGTTATAAAATATAAGGGAAACAAGTATATATGAATGTATGTTAAAATACAAAAAACCATAAGTGTAACGACTAATAGCAAAAGTATGTTTGATCAAAAACATTACTATAATTTTATGTGGCTATACTCAATAACTACTATTTGATTCATGAAACCATACGCACCTAGGGAATACTACCAATCAATAGGCATCCCGTCTGTGTACATACAGACTATGATTGATACATTGTATTAACCATACTAGGAGATGCAGAGAGACTAGACCCTCCCCTGAGAGTGATCAATATTGACAATCTAGATATGCATCGGGCTTGTGTTGCTATACCTCTACTACTAACTAATCGGTAACTTTGTGTCTGTCTAGAGTCTAGTGTATACGTTATATGTAGGTTCAGCCACACGAATTCAAATTGTATTGCTTTCCGAACCTCTTTGAGGTCTTCGAGATATGTTGTTTAGCTTTTAGTTGATAATGGCACTGGCAGAGGCTAAGAGTGGATTCATTTTAGACCATTCGCAGACTTTGTAGTCGTACGTTATCGTATACCTTCCACTACTATAATAAACTACGATTTTACCCTAGGTTCGCACAAACGATGCTTTTGAGAACGATAGGTTTGAGATCACCAAAATGCACAGAAAACTTAATCAAAGCTTATTCTTCCCAAGTGTAGTTAATATCATCAGTGAAATTGAGGACTTCTAATGGATGTTACAAGCCGAATACAATACATGACCATAGTACGAAAACAAGCGATAAACTACGATTTAGTTTGTAGTCGAATAATGAAGGAGGCTGCATTGAATAGAGGCAAATGGAGAGAGTTGCACCTGCTACACCGACAAGAGCACCGCTTATAAATTGATGTTGATGATGTACTCGAAAATGTATACTTATCTATGTATTTGTGTTGCAGACGGTGGTATGGAAGGTAATACGGCATGGTGCGGCGGCGAGGAGGTGCCGTGGCGCGCGCTGGCGCTGGGCGCGGCGGGCGGCGCGCTGCTGCTCGTGTCGGCGGCGGCGCTGCGCCGGCGCTGCGTGCCCCGTCTGCTGCTAGCGGCCCGCCACGCGCGCGCCCGCGCCGCCACGCCCGCGCACCGCGCTAGAGGTATTACAGTAAGTTGGTACTTACCAACTGTGTTTTGGATCATTTTTATGTAGGGTCCTTCATATTCTTCACTATGTTCAAGGCTAAGGAAAGACCGACGTTGGACGATTATGCTTAAAATTACCAGGTGAATTTTTCAAGTGGTCAACGAAATCTAGAAATATAAGGAACAACGAAAATCTCATAAAGGAGGTCCGAGACCGATTTTGATAAAACTGCATCATTAAACTTTTGTAAAATTAAATGCACTAATTAGGAGTTGAACTAGTTGATTTTGAAATCTTAGCCAAATTTATCTGATAAGCGCACCATTTCGTTTCATACCATCAATATAGCTAACAAACAGTTTATATTTCAGTATTAGAGAAGGAATTCGACGTGTTGGTGTGTTGGACGGCGGTGGACGGCGAGCTGGTGAAAGGCGCGCTACTGCCCACGTTATCGCTCAAGTACAAGTACAGGGTGCACTCGGTGCCCTTGTCCACGCAGCCTGATACATGTGAGTTATGGATTTTGTGGTTTTAGGATAATATTATTCGTATTGCACTTGAGTACATTGAGATCAACTGACGTTAAGACAAGATCTATGGCGATCATTTGAGGTTATTAGAGTTTTTAAGATTCGCAACGCAAATAAAGTCAAAATAAATTCGTTTCGAAAAAACTCGATTATATTTTTTGATTCCCCGAAATAAACGCACAATCTTTTTGTCATTAAATAAAACCCTAGAATGAGTGTGGTCAATAGTAGAATTTATTTAAATCAGACATTGCAAATAACTCACATTTCCACGTTGCAGGGTACAGCGAGCTGTCGGGCGAGGTGTCCCGCTGCCGCTCGCTGGTGGCCGTGCTGTCGCCCGCGCAGTACTCGCCGCACCAACTGCTCACCGCGCTCCGCCAGCTCACGGCACTGCCGCTGCCGCCCGTCGTTGTCTTACTACAGGTATTGTTATGAAAATAGATGTTTTTGATAGCATTTTTCGATATTCCTTATAGTTTCAGATTTCACATCACCCCAGTATATAGCAAGTATTGCTCGGTAGAATTGAGTTAAGGCCCTTTTGTTCGAAAATCAACAGATGCAACTCAAGACTTGATTAGTAAATTTCGCTTTAAAAATTTTCAACTATTTTGTTTTCATCTAAATCGATCTAATGAGTAATTTTTCATTATCTGATTGTATCGGATATAGCAATACACGCTAATAAGAATTTTTTTTTATTCATTTTTTTATCAAATGTATACCCATTCAAAAAACCGTCATAGTTCATTATTTTATCGGCACTATATCATAATATCATCATTGTCCAGGACCTGCCGAAGCTGAAGCGTTCGTCGAAGGAGTGCGGCTCGCAGCTGGTGTCGCTGCTGCGCGGGTCGCGGCTGGTGGCGTGGCGGCACGTGCACGAGCGCGCCTTCTGGACCGCGCTGCGACTCGCACTGCCGCTGCCGCCCGCCATCCGCCCCAACGAACCACAGGTACAGGATACACACGAACATACACGCATACA
This sequence comes from Timandra comae, assembly GCA_958496195.1. Classification (NCBI taxonomy): domain Eukaryota; kingdom Metazoa; phylum Arthropoda; class Insecta; order Lepidoptera; family Geometridae; genus Timandra; species Timandra comae. The sequence goes on from OY292356.1 coordinate 7,329,535, forward strand.
CACACGCAGACACGCATGCATACACAGAGAGAGATACCATATAGCCACGTGTCATACTGACAAGGCACATTTCTTTATTGTATAACCAAGTATCAAAAAATGTAGGTATTGGCAACAAATGTACTAGTAATCGCTGTTATGTGCTGAGAGATCAATACGTGACCCACGTGTAAGTTATAACTTGATGCACGAGTTATACTCGCCTTAAAATCCTGAAAAATGTTCGTTAGATTTCCCATTTATTTAAAGCTATTTTGTGTTTATACTAAATGTATTATATTATTATAGGAAAAACCAAATCCACCTCCAGACACAGACGAGAACAGAAACTCCCGCTCGGGCAGTCTCACGGCGCTAGTGTAAACGTGTTGTGTCGTGTCGTGCAAAGATACTTAGTATTGAGTGAAGGCAGCTACCGGTCGGTTGTACTGTAACTGTGGACAGTGTGAGACACAGCGGTCCGTAGAACGATCTGAACACTGCAGCGCCCAGTGCTCGCTGCCAATCTGATCCAAGACTGTGAGTAGTATTTAGTATATGTTTAATATCCAATTATCACATAACATTACTCTAGACGTAGGACGACATGGAATCTGTATACAGTTTTCTAAGATCTCAGTGTCTTTCGCTTTTTCTTTTCACTTTTCCATTTATTATCTCTTGTGCCAAACTAAGAGAACTATCATGACAATTTCATGTTACGGTTGTATTCTATTCTATTTATTGATTCCTTTTTTCTTATAATTCATTTAATGTGTAATGTTTACGACAAAATACCAAGTTTTATTGTAAATGATGTTAAACTTATTCAATGTGATAATTTATATTTGGGCATAAATTGATCATTATTAATATGTTTTGCATCGTGTTTGCATGCATGTAATAACATGTGTGATGTTATCTATGTTAGTATTATATACGTACATAAACAAAATAAATGTAGTTATTTATATGATAATTAATGTAACGATAATTTATATGTTTGAACGACAACGGTGTGCGATGGTGAGTGAAGATTCAGGGTTCTGTGATAAAATCGAAGTGTGGGAATTGTTACAAGGGGCGACAGTGTGTAGCGTCCCGTGCCTGTATCATACACGACTGTTAAACAATACATACTCAATGTAAATACGAAACGTTACATACTGTTGCACCTTAAATAAACTATTTTTTTTACCTTATAATACTAATTAGCATGTCCATTGTATGTAATAGTAATGTTGTAAATATAATAAATAGATGTTTAAACGAGTATTTCGCAACTATTATGTATTAGATCTTAAGACTCCAAGAAGCTAAGCAGTTATTTTTAAACATTGTAGTATTATCTTTTCGTGTTACATTCCATAAAAATGGATTTTGAAAATCAAGTTCATTGTGAAACGTGCGAAATAAAATATGTAAAATAATTCACAAAGGTTTTTTATTTAACCTTCCATTTATATGGGGTATAAGTGAGGGAATAAGAAGATGGAATGATGGGGAAATAAACAAGCCTCGGGAAATAATATATTTCCTTTGACTCTAGTAGTAGTGCCGATAGCAATAAAATAACATGTGAATTGACAAAACATTTATTTTGTTGTAAAACAACATCAAATTCTTAGCGCTACAATCAAATGAAAATATTTGCCAATAAACTGCATTCAAAAATTATTATCACATTCATAATCATCGTTTAATAAGTACACAATCCAAAAATTACAATAATAACATGGATTATTGAAAATATATCAAAAAAATAATTAAGTATAAATGTGTGCCCGTCTAAAGCACGAGTTGGGTAACAATTAAATACAATAGTTCACAGTTGAGATTTAGTTATACATATTAAGTACTAACATTATATGGACAGTCCGAGATTACATCGTAATTTACTTAAGTATCAAGTAAACATTAAATATCAGGCACCTTGTAATAAATACTTAAAGCTCATTCACATCTTGGACCATGAACATTTAACTGGTAACAATTTTGATACAAACTAAATTTCACGTAAAATATATTCGAATTCTTTTTGGCATAATTTAAGTATCTACGTAAACAATATCACTTTCATTTTTAACCAGCTTTTATTCTGCAATAAACTAATCTTATAAATTAAATAAATCATTTAAACTAGTACATTTGCTACCGTACACACATCTACTGTGAGAGATAACATACAATATACTTGTTTCGCTTACCAACCGAACTGTGATGTTGATTGAGATGCATGCATTAGACCATGCATTAATAAATATTATAATTAACTAGATATCCGTCAGATCCTACTGTAGGAACGTAACCTTTGTATATAAACGTATTCTAGATGAATACCCTCAACCCGATGTGTCCGTGGGTTGTTGGTGTTTCTGCTCGTACGTCTGAAAATATAATATTCATAGTTTAGTGTTTCGCACACTTAGGTATTCTGAAAAGTTATAGATAAAAAAAAATGAATTTGAACCCAAGAACGTGCCAATTAGCTACTGAGGCCATATCTCAGATGTCGAAAATCTGGAGGCAGCCATTAGTGATATCAACCATTCTTGTTTATGGTGATCCCTTTTCTGAACATTTCCAATATAAATAGATATATTCACATTTATAAAATCTGACGAAACATAAATACAGTCCATAACATGTAGGTACCTGTTGCGCGACGCGGGCGAGCGTGTCGGCCATGGAGCGGCCGGTCTGGTCGACCATCCCGCGCAGAATGCCGTCCGGGTTCTGCAGCAGTACGTGCGGGTGGTCGAACTCCACCATCTGGCCCGCGTCCATTACTAATACCTGGAAACAACGATTGACGATTTAAATCATGAAACTTTACTTACTTTTTATTATCTTGTTTCATTTGAAAGTTTCAAACATTTGTTACAAATACCGTAAAAAATCTGAATAGATTTGAATGAAATTCTTTAAACTTACTGTCTTCATGAATTATTTTGATATAACCTACATATGATGCAATCAATACACCTGATATTTTTGTTTCAAAAATCCTATGAAAACAGGACAACTTTTTTGTAACATTACTTACCTTGTCTGAGTCCATAACAGTATGGAGACGATGAGCGATCGTAAGTACTGTGCAATCGACGAATTTGTTCCTTATCGTATTCTGGATCAATGCATCGGTCCTTTAAAAAAATATAAAAAATAATATTAAAAAAAAGTTTGCAGTAATATTTTTTCTGAAACAATATCAATACAGTAAAATAATGGTGGGAATTGGTCATATTTTCATATTAATTGATTGGACTGTGTTTATTTAACAACTTGTACAAATAGATTGATCAAATGTCTTGGTATGGCTGGTTTATATCTGCTGGCTAATTTTATTTTTGCGATGCGCTAGTGTAACTTGGTGTTGGTTGTAAGGTGATCCTAAGAACAAACAAAATAGTTCAACTCACTGCGGGTCCACATTAGCGGTGGCCTCATCGAGCACCAGTATCCTGTTCCTGCGCACGATGGCCCGCGCGAGGCACACGAGCTGTCTCTGTCCCACCGAGAAGTTGCCGCCGCCCTCAGACATGCGGGAGTTGAGACCGGCTGGTAGGTCCATTACTGCTTCTTTTAGTTCCACCTTTAGATAACAAGGAAACGTTTTATCTTATCTAGAAGCCGTTAAAATGAATGTCAGGTGTTGGTACGCAGTAATTGTCAGTAAATGGGAACGATCAGCGTACGCGACGAAACCAGTCGAGACTATCGTTCGAAAAAATCTTTTGAGAGATCAACACTACAAACGTATCGTCGCTGTAATCGCATTTTGAGTTGACAATCTAATAAAAATTAATAAAAAATTACATTGACAGTGTTAGTTCCAATTTTTTTCCGCAGATTCAGAAAACTTTGTAGCACTACTATTGATCCTATTAAATGAGTACTTGGCGCGTATTAACAAGTGACGTGTTATCATATGAAGTACATTATAACGAGTGAACTGTGAGTATGTGTGTACCTCCTCGAGCGCCTTCCAGAGCAGCGCGTCGGGGTACTCGTCGAAGGGGTCGAGGTTGTGGCGCATGGAGCCCGAGAACAGCACGGGCTCCTGCGGGATGATCGACACCTGGCTGCGCAGCTCGTGCAGGCCCAGCTGCGACGTCTCGCGACCGTCGATTATGATCTCACCCTCAATTGTCGCCAGTCTAGAATATCATAAATCAGCTATACACCCCTATTTTGAATTCGAGATACTTAATCACACAGCTAATGTAAACGTATATAATAGTGAAGCTAGTTTTTTCTTTTGCTTTTATTTAAAAAGTTATGATAAGTCAAAGTTTTTCAAAATCCCGCCGAATTTTATTGTTATTCTACACCGAACAACCGGCGAACGCTGCGATACACAGCTGAGCGCGGTCATCGACCCGAGCCGTCACAGAATACTTGATAGCTAGTGTGCCGTCTGGTAATACGGCATTTATTTAGTATTTTTTATAGATAAGACTCGACTATCATTTTTGATATTTTTATTGGATATATGGATTCAGTTACTGCTACAGATATTCTGATTTTAATAAGTCCCATCATTTCAAAATAGTGGTGTATACTCGATACAGTTTGAAGTTGTTCGAATGGTATACACGCACATAGTAAATTTACATGTCCTCTCCGAGACATAACCCCGACCTGTGTATGTTCTTTTTGCTTAGGCCTTTTTGGGTCTAGGGTCGAGGTGCCGTCGGCTATACTCCAACGTGATACGGAAGAAAAAGAAAAGAGAAAAAGAGTCGGGGGGAGCTACTGAGCGTATCACGGTCCGAGGTCCCCTACTGGCCGGGAGCCCTACATGCCACCGGGGGTCCTCCCAATCTCGGCTCACGATGGTATGCAGTCCTTGCATTTTCACAGCGTAAAAAAGGCCTTTTTGGGTATGCAGAACTTCCAAGATGTCCAAGGACCTTCGGCGACTTCCTCTGGCTATAATTTACTTGGACATTGAGTAATTTCCTCTTTGTACTTCCTCCTAGTCAATCCCATTAACCCAAAGTATATCATGTCCAAAAGTTAGAAAGAAGTGATACCATACCTGAACAACGCATTAATAAGCGAAGACTTCCCGGCGCCAGTTCTCCCCACAATGCCGACCTTCTCCTTGGGCAGCACAGTGAGCGTGAGGTCTTTCAGCACGGGAGGCTCGCCCGTCGCGTACGACAGGAACACGTGGCGGAACTCGACGCGGCCCGCCTCCGGCCACGACGGGGGGGGCTTGCGGTCCGGCGGGGATTGGAGGGGAGGCTCTGGTTCTATGGCGGAGTATTCTTGGATTCTGAGGGAAGTATGTAGTTACTTCAAATTTAAAGGCTAATATACGAGAGACGTAGTTTTGTTTAAAATAACATGACTACATTAAATGCAAGGTTTAAAAATATTATACAACATGCCCAGGCCACGGCTATTCACAACAACTAGCAGTGTGGATTTTCGCACAATTATACCTCTCCAATTTTGGTCTATTTTGCGTGCTACAATATCGTTTTTTGTTTAGACTTTTGAGGCCTATCCCGTAACAACTGTCGATTATATTATTATTTAACTGCTTCTTATAAAGAGATATTGTAATCATTATAAAGCATACCTTTCCACACTAGTCATTTGGTTTTCAAGTTCAGTGGACTGCCGCATGCCCCATTGGAACATCCCGGTCAGTCCCATCGCCTGCGTGATGGCCAGACCGACGTTACCACCGTATTCATCTAGTTAACAGGACAAAATTATTATTATACTTTGAATACAAAGGAAATATGTATATCTTCTGGAAATTATTAGGGAATTACCTTTAAGATCAGCTTATGACATAGGAAATATAAAAATTTCCAATGAATAAATGAGAATGAATACTTTTTTATACTCACTCTGTCCGAAGACGAGGAAGCTGAGCGTGACCACCGCGATATACATCACACACACCAGGTCCAACCAGAAACCGAACGCACGCGAACTCGCTATGAACAAGTACCTGGAAAATTATTCGTGTATTAGAAAACTATCTCTCGTACATAATAATAGAAACAGACATTCAAACCAGTCCTGAGATAAACGCGCTCAACCAAATAAGCGCTTCAGCTTAATAATATTAGTAACTATAGAATTTAGGAAAAGTATTCATTTTAATTTTTATTTCATTTAAGATTTGTCCTTTATTTATATTAATATTCGTCCTTTTCGAACTGATTTTCGTCTACAGCCTGGCAGAATATCTTTAATATTAGTAGGCTTTTATACACGTTCAAGTTGAAATCATTTATTTAAATGATATAAACGACTCACCAAGCAGAACTATGCAGATCCTGATGGTTATCAAACTCCCTGATGAGAGCCTCTTGCGCGCCGAACGCGCGTATCGTGGTGATGCCCTGTAGCGACGCGTTCAGGTGAGAGAACACCGGACTGCGAGCTGAGAACATTCGCTCACTGTATTTGTTGTATGTACTTACATGTAAAGTATGATAGTAGGAATTAAAGTGTAGCTCTGTATAATCTGATATTAAAATGCAGCTGTTACTGACCGAATGATTGAAAATTATGAAAGGATTGTGTCGAAATTTGGCAAAAAAATAGTAATTACGGCGTAGTGTGTTAAGAAAAAAAAGAAAATGCTGGTAAAACAGCGGGGTACAGCTAGTGTATCATAAAATATGATTTGATTATGCAATAAATTTAATTTTAATGTTTTGGAAAAGGTTTCCTGGTTTTACATGTTATAATTTTAGTAGGGCTAATGTCATTATCACCATAAGGGCACATTTCCACCGTCACGTACGCTATGCACACGGCCCACGATCACGCGGCGCTGCTATACAGATGAAATTTCAATTGTATGGCAAAGTCGCATGGGCGTGGGCTGTGTGCGTAGCGTGCGTGGCGGTGGAAATGCGCCTTAATGCAAATGTGCTAAGTATAAGGTGTAACAAATGCGTAGTACGCGTGTGAGATGACTCACTCACACCCTCGAGCCGCTTGATGCTGCGCGACGTGGCGAGGTAGAAGATGCGGAGGCCGTAGAACACGACGCCTATTAGCAGCGTGGGGATGAGAAGCCAGTAGTTGACTACCGCTACTACTACTACTATACCGATTAGGGATAGCCCGATCTGTAATTAAATGGGTTATTGTTACATTCTTATTTTGAATCCTATGTCTAATTGAGGTCAGTTTTTCGTTGAAGTTGGGACTTGTCACAATTGCAAACATTTCGAGTTCGAGTTATTAAAAGTCTATCTCAAACGATATTGCACATACAAAGTAAAGGACCCAAATTGGAGGTCATATTGCGAAAAATTGGCTATATTACTTGGTATAAATTAGTATATAAATAAATTTTAGTTCAGGGCATAAGTTATGATTCGAAAATAATCGTCGTTTTTAGTAGGCATATAAAATAACGAATAACCACATACTAACCTGTAAAACATCAAGCAACGCAGAAGGCAGTACTTCATCGACCGCTCCCATATCCTTAGAGAACCTATTCAGGATCCTGCCCGATGGGTTCACGTGGAAAAACCTCATTGGAGCGCGGGTGATGGCCGCGAACATCGTGTTATGAAGGTTGGTCGACGCACGCATCGCCATCGAGAAGAACATGAAGGAACGGAGTAACGATACTACTACTAGGGCTATTACCATTGCTGTAAAGAGAAAAACGACTATCAGAAATATAAAACAAATAGGTTTTTGAAAGCATTCACTGCACTCCTGAATTAGTAACAGTCTGTTTTTTGTAGTATCACACATCAATGTTTAATGGAGGGGTATCGTCATCGTGATACTTTTTAAACAATTTCTATTACGGCTTTTTTTAAGAATGAGAAACAAACAAGTGTGTTTTTGTTTATTTTTTATTAACACTCTCTACATTTACTTTTTTACTATGCCTTATTTTTTTCTAAGACAATACCTATTTAACTCCCTAATGCCGGTGTTAATTAATTAATTAAAGCATTATAGATTTATATTGTAGTTTCAAACTCACCGCTATAAATATAAATACACTCGTATCTACTCAGTCCATTGGCGAAGGCCGAATCCTCGATTAGAGCCTTCGTATAGTTATTCGCGATCGCCATAGGGTCGGCATTTGGACGGGCGTCTAGTGTCTCCAAATTTGAGATCGGGTTATCTTCTTCAAGGTTCACCCTAAAGTAGAAAAAATATATACAATCAGAATGCGTAAGAATAATTATATTCGGTATCGCTAAAAGTAAAAAGATAGATAGTAACCAGGTGGGGTAGTACCGGGGTAGGGAGTTCCCGGGTGAAGAAGTACTCAGATGGGGAAGTACCCGGTTGGGGACTTTGGGGTGTACACGGTAGGGTAGTACTCGGATGGGGAAATACCCGGTTTGGGGAGTACCCGGGTGGGGGAGTACCCGGGTGGGGGAGTACCCGGGTGGGGGAGTACCCGATAAGGCAGCATCTGGGTGGACAAACTCGACACAGTAGTAATGCACCGACCAGTAGCTGGTCCACCAGTCGGAGGCGGAACCCAGCAGCTGCGCGAGCACGGCCACGAGCGTCATGGCGGCCACGAGCGCGGCGTGGCCCGCCGCGCGCAGGTAGGCGCCGTACACGGACGCCGACACGGCGCCGCCCGCGCGGCCCTCCGCCTCCGAGCGCCCGCCCGCCGGCGGCGCCGTCGCCGTCAGGTTGTCCACCGAGCTCACCTACCGAAACGACCGTCAACTTGCATCATTTTCCTGCCCTCATTTCACTATGTGGAGTGGGCACACCATTCTTACCTATCAACCGTCATTCACACTTATGTCATGCATGTCATCCTTCACACGTTCCATTCATCTTTGACTCGCGTAACCATCCACATTATCTACTAAGCCCACTTAAAAAATATAATTATCATATTTTGTACGCTGATTTTTAAACCTAAAAGATGAATAATGTCTTTCTGTCATTCATGCGATAACGTGATTAGATGTAGGTAGTTCGTCTCTCATGAATCGACTTACCGAATGTATGCTCATCTGTCGTTTCCTGAAGCTGCCGTGTATCGAGTCTTCCGCGTCGGCTGATGACGTGGCCTCCGTAGTGGACTTCTCATCCTCCTCCTCGTTCCTCGCCAATAGTTTCGCGAAATCCAGACCGGACGCGCTCAGAGTGTCGAAGTTACCGGCGGCCGCTATGGCGCCGTTCTTCAATATTACTATCTAGAACATTCAATGACTACGTTATATTTGTGCCTTATTAAATCTACCCATAAAATATCTGTGCCCCACAGACCCTCTGATACCCAAGACTAACCCTCGAATAGATTTTGTTTAACTGTTAACTAATACGGCAGATCCCATCTAAGAACTTGATTAAACGGGAATTAGGTTGCGTTTCCACTGACGTGGAGTTGAATGCAGCGCTTGAGATTTCCGAGCACAAAATTTCTCCGCATCAGTGCCAACGCATCCGTATACTACCGACCGGACGAACAATAAGTTACAATAAGTTAGGCCCAAACAAAACTTCTCAACAAGTTACCTGATCAACATCCCTAAGGAACTGGAGCTGGTGCGTGACGAGTATGCGCGTGGTGTTGCGCAGGTAGCCCACGAGGCACGACTCGAACAGGTGGCGGCCCACGTGCGCGTCCACGGCCGACAGCGGGTCGTCCAGCAGGTAGATGTCCGCGCGCTTGTACACCGCGCGGGCGAGCGAGATGCGAGCGCGCTGGCCTAGGGAACGAATAACTACATTGTTAGGTCTTAATTCGTAATACTTTCAGTTACCATGTTTTTGAGATGCGAGCGGTGTTGGCCTAAGTGACGAATTAATTGCAACGGTCAGTTACTTGCCGCGTTGCTGTTTGTTGGTAATTAAAATTCTATTCGAAAATCGAATTTGGCGGTGATCTCGGCGACTTGGTAGTTGAACTTAGGAATTGCCTTTGACAACTCGGGTCAACACCCGACTTGACAACTTGGGAGATGAACTTGGCAAAATGAGAGTTGAACTTCGCTGTTTGGAAATGGATCTTGACTTCTTGAAAGTAGAACTTGGCAACTTTGTAGTAGAACTTCGCAACTTGAGAGAACTTGGGAGTAGACTTGCCTGTGTCATGTTGCGCAGTTTTAAACATTTATTACAATTACCAGATATAATAATCCAATAACTTACCCCCACTAAGACTGACTCCCCTCTCTCCCACCACGGTCTTGTCTCCTTGCGGGAACAGCGAGAAGTCCCTGTCGAGCGCGCACCGCCGGACCACCGTGTTGTACCGCGGACGGTCCATCGCTTGACCGAACAGAATGTTCTGACGGACGCTACCTGGTAGATAGAAATAAAATGTCTTTTACGTACTGAGGATAGGCTATGTTTTGATGCAATTATCTATCAAATTAAAGCGCCCATAATGGGCTATCGAAATTGTTACCGACACGAATTTGTCCAATAATAATTTTGACCAACACGAATATTGTCTAATCCTGATTTTTGACCAACAGTAAATTTTAACCAACTTTTTTTTATTATTTTTGACTTGATTCACTAATTTTGTCCAACTAATTACACTTACCAGCAAACAACCATGGCTCTTGACTCGCATAAGACACAGTTCCGCCGACGTGAACGCTCCCCGCCAAAAGTGGGAGTTCCTTCAACAACACGTGTAATAGGGAAGACTTGCCCGCGCCCACTGGACCTATTACTGCTATTAACCTGGAATAGGTTTGTTACATGAAATCATTTTACTAATTTCATATTTTACATCTAAGCAAAAAATAATTGTAATAAAATGACTTCAAATGTAATTGATTTAAAAGGAGTTTTTTTATTTTTTATCGAAGAAATGGTGTCATACACACATAGAGGATTAAACATTCATCGATCATGCAAAGCTGTTACGGGTTTTTTTTTTCAACCGACATCTTTTTAGCATAGGTACTAATTTTTAAGCACTATGGGATCAATCGGACGATTATATACTTTTAAATACAAAAAACAAAACACTCACTTCCCAGGTTTGATAGTTAAAGACAGATCAGTGAGTGTGTTCTCAGAATGCGATGTGATCCATTTGGCAGTAGCGTGTTTCAACCTGACTCCTCTCGCGTCTTCTTCTACACGCGCTGCTAATTCTTGGTCTTCCTCTTCGCCTGTTTCTAGAGGAGCTAGGTTTGTGTTGCCTAGGGAATAAAAATATTTGTTGTTTATAATATCATATTGATTATAATATTATTTAATTCGAAAATTTCGTATGTTTTTCTATCGTGCTTTCACGCCACTACTGAACCGAAATAAATGAAGTGTAGTACACAGATAATCCAGAAATGTATTTTTAAATTGGGTGTGTTCTTGGAGATGCTATTAAAATAAATAATTTGACAAAGTCTTCTTATTGTAAATGTACCTAGTTTTAATTACATTCTCAGAGAACAATGGTGTGGTGTAATCATTTCAACCTAACGTAATATTCCGGCTGTATACAAAAAGAAATAAAATCTTCATGAGTTTATTACGTTAACTGTAATGTGTTTATTAACAAAAGTAAGAGTTCCTATTTAATTTAGAATTTAACACTCAGAAACGTGAATTGTGTGAATTAAAATCAGCTGCTAAGACGGAAATTAGAAAAAATACTTGTTTACTAAGCGATAATTAATTTCACCGTATCCAATTTATAATGGGCATAATACTAACCACGAATTTTATTATATTTTTTGGATTGAAACTTAAACTCGGACTATTAATTACTTGAATAATAATGATTCCTGAGAGTATTATTATTTCTCATCTCACTCATCCATGATGAAGGCCATCGTATATGGCTGAAACTAGTCGAAAAATTCGACTAAAACTGGCCCTTACGCATTTCCCGTGTAAAATAATGAAAAAGAGTATCTTACCATTTCCTTTAGACTCCTTATCTGGCGCCTCGAAAACGGACTTTTCTGATTCCTCCTTCTTAATGTCAATATCATCTGCTACAATGGATGGTTTCTTCTCTCCCTTTTTGAGTTTAGGTTTGGTCGATGTCTGTATCTCGGCTAACCCGGGCACTGGTTTGCTCGTGTCCTCGTACAACATAAAGTTTTGTAACCTTTTTATCGATATTGTTGCTTCAGCTACTTGTGCTATGCCTGTGAAAATATTAACAATACTTTATAGTGAGGAATACATAATATTTGCCACAGTAAATAAAATCATTATAGAGATTGTAGATCTTTGGATAAAGGCCTCCAGTAAATGAAGACTCATTTGCACAAGGCCAGTATTACACTGGCTCAGTGGATTGTCAACAAACATTGGGCTCATGTAAATGGTCCATAAATACTTATTAAGCTTGCCGTGAATATTACGTTATTTTCAATCAGTCAAGTTAATCAAGTAACTGTCTAGCAATGTTACTTACCTTGTGGAAAGAAAACAGTCATAGTTTGCCTCAATATGTTGTAGAAACTTGTGACGACAAACACTTGTTTGGCGGTGATGACGTTGTGGACGAGTACGTAGGCCAGTATGGAGCAGAACAGGCAGATCCGAGTGGTGAACATAATGAACGATGTGAGCACACCGCGGATGTAGGATGTGGAGCGAATCTGTTTTATTTCGTGTCTGTAAGAAAATAATTTGATTAATATGCTTATTTATTTAATTATCTTATGAAATATTGGAATGGAACAATGGAATGAATGCAGAGGAGAGCCTATCTTTTCCTTTCTTCCAGAAACATTTTTGGGTGAAACAAACGAGTAACACTTAGGGTGACAAATCTACATCGAGCTGTGCTGCGCTGTACTGGGTTGAGCTGTGCTATGTTTCTGAAGCTAGGTTTTTTTAACAATCAACATCGAGCTATGCTGAGCTGTGCGTGCTGTGCTGTGTTTCTGAAGCTACGTTTCTGTATAAACGTCAACCTCTTTTTTCTTTTTACTTTGTTTAATTTCTAAAATTTCTTATACCTTTGTGGTTGTAAAGAAGTTTTGTAATAAAATGATGGTTTAAATAAAGTTAATTTAAAAAAATAAGAAACCGACTTCTGCACTAAAAAGTAAAAAATAATTTACAATAAACGAAATCTTCAATATACATATTTACAATTTATAATTATAATTTTTTATCTATTATTTTATGACAAAACTTTTTTATAACCACAAAGGTATAAGAACTTTTTAGAAAATTAACTAAGTCAAAATAAATCTGTAAAAACGAGAAAAGAGACTGACGTTTATACTGTCTATAAAATATCTATACAAACTAATCTGGTGCAGTTTGTTTGTAATATCTAAATAACAAGTTTTTACTAAAAGTTTATGGAAACGCACTGAAGATTATGTACAATAAGTATAATATAATAAGCACCAAAAATGATGTTTATTTTTTATACTACTTTTGCTAAGTACAAAACTCGGAAACAAATGTCACCATTATGTAAATGATGAGCATTAACAAGTTTTATGAATGTCCGTCTCATATTTACATTTAATGTCGCGATTAATTATTTTACTATCGTCTCGTCATTATTTACACATCTCAGTATAAATAAGATCACACCCGAAGAGTAATTCAATATGAAAGAAGGCTTATTTATATCCAACACTAGCAGCGCCCCACGGTTTCACCCGAGTAGTTCCCGTTCCCGTGTAAATACAGAGATAAAATAGCCTATATCACGCACTGATAAATTAGCTTTCCATGAGTGAAAGAATTTTTGAAATCGGTTCAGTAGATCCCGAGTTTACCCCTTACAATTTAACAAACACAATTTTACTTTTTTATAATATTAGTATAGTATAGATGTAGACATTTGCGTATGCACTACAGTAGTATTTGAGATCCGAAGAGAAAAAATGCAGTTTACATGTTTGTCACAAATTCCCAATCACTATCCTAAATAGTTAGTTTCTTGTACCTTAAATAGACGTCATAGTATTTTTAATAGAGATTCTCATTCAAACTAACTCGCACAATATCTCTTTACTTTCTAACCTAACAACGTATAATTCTCAAACTTTAAAAAATCAAGAAATACTCATCCCATTAATGAAGTGTATTTCATGCTGTACACAGTAAGTATTCAGGTCTCGGTAACACAATGACCAGTTTATGATAAAAGACATAACAATTACGTGACTTTCTCTTAATCTCATATTACATTATTAGTAATAACTAAGTTCTTATGTACGTGTGCGATTCAGGCTCAATGATCTGTTATCTTAGCGAATGACATTGTGAAACTTTGAGAATCACGAACTCGGCGGCGTTTCAATTAGGACGGCACGACGAATATCTAGGTACCTATACATATAATTTATTATTTATTCTTACAAATTTGTAAAGTGTAGTGGAATAATGTTTGTCTTATTGTAAAAATGTCTGTATGTTTGTTACACTCTTACCCAAAAACTATTGAATCATATGGGATGATATACCTATGGTACTTTTTTTCCTAAAATTTCTAGATGAGGAAAATGGGATTTACGCCAACACTAACAGACAAGACCTACTATTATACTGTATTCAGTGAGTCTGAACCGGATTGACATAAAAGTTAGATATAAAATTGAAACCTTATTAGGAAACGGCTATTAATAAGATCGTTAGGATACCTAATTAAATACTAGTTTTATACTATATTTTGAAATAACTAAACACCATATTTAATAGGTCTATGAACATAACTACTTGAAGTGAATGACCTTTAGTTTCAAGACGAACAAAATGAACACATTTATGGGTAAAGTCCATACCCAATATCAATATTGCGTCACATTGGGAAAATACGGTCTCACTGAATTGAATATTACACAAATAAATATTATTCATACGTTTGAGCATAGGTTACAGTCAAAACAAGATGAATATGCAATTTTCATGTTTTTACAATATGCCTATTATGATTACTATTACAGGAAGAACAAAACCTTTTATTTCACGGTTCTGAATTTCATGCCAATTTCGGGATGAAAAGTACTCTACGTAATATTCCTAATCATATGGAGCATCCATCCTTACTAACATTATAAATGCGAAAGTAACTGTCTGTCTGTTACCTTTTCACGGCCAAACCACTGAACCGATTGACTTGAAATTTGGTACAGGGGTAGCTTATGGTCCGGGAAAGAACATAGGCTATGTTTTATCCCGAAATTATCACGGAATCGGGAACTACGCGGGTGAAACTGCGGGGCACAGCTAGTAACAAATATAATCGTAATCAATTTTGCTTGAAAGGAAACACAAAACGAGTAATTTTATACGCAAATATTTATACATCAATTTATGTCTTTTATCTAGGACACGGTTCTAACGACTTTGTAAGTACCTATATCTATCGCAATTTTACAAATAAATTACCTGTGCGAAGCACGATACTATCTTTAAAACTTCCTTTTGACTTCTGAATAGGTAATCCTACTAATATTATAAAGGCGAAAGTTTGTATGTATGGATGTTTGTTACTCTTTCACGCAAAAACTACTGAATGGATTTTAATGAAACTTTACAATAATCTTGCTTATACATCAGAATAACACATAGGATACTTTTTATCCCAAAATTCCCACGGGAACGGGAACTACGCGGGTGAAGCCGCGGGGCGCTGCTAGTAGGTTATACAAAGACAAGTTTGTTTTCATACTGCTAATGGATTAGACGGAACTATGATGAATTACCGCACTTTACTTTATGCCTTTCACTTATTATCACTACATAGTATAAAACAAAGTCGCTTTCTCTGTCCCTATGTATGCTTTAAAACTACGCAACGGATTTTGATGCGGTTTGTTTTAGTAGATAGAGTGATTCAGTAGGAAGGTTAATAAAGGTAATTTTATCCCCATATTCCGACGGGAACGGGCACTACGCGGGTGAAACCGCGAGGCGCCAGTAAGATATATTTCAATAACGCATAAATCACCTTTCTATTACTATGTTTATAATTCTGAGAGAAAAATAGATTATAATGCTCTGCACTGTAGCTGATAAAACATGTACGAAATCCGTTGAAGCAGGCCAAATCAACAAATTAAACCTTACATTTGTAATGTTGATAACACTTTTAATTACTTTCTGTAGTGATAAAGCCTAATTCTGAACAGAACGTAGATGAGCTGCCGCAATACTCTCTTTCTCTCGTCTTTTTTGTTAACCTTAGCTATTTGGAGACCGACTTATTCCTCCTTCTCCTAAAAGGTATCCGGTTATCCCATAGAGACCGATAGTACTTCTAAATGACTGATAGCTTAATGACGCTTCCGCTTGCAGGGTCCCCCACAGGTGCCAGCCGATGGGCAGTAGACCTGTCTGCTAGTTTAGCACAAAAATACTTACTTTCTCGCTTTAGCTACGAGGTCAGCAAACGGTTTCTCCCAAGTGTACATTTTGATTACTTGGATCCCAGATAATATCTCATTCATCAGTCGAACCCTCTCGTCCGTTCGCAGTGCCGTTTTCAATCTCAGTACCGATGTACGTTTGCCGAGGTACGCTATAATAGAAAGAAAATTACTATACATTAAGTACGTGACTGGGAGAGAGATATCTTATTTAATGGTCATAGTAACACGTACTACAAGACGTAATTATCTTACTTTGAGAAACTCACGTTTCTTATGATAATGAACTTGTAAGAGATTGATAGATCGATACTTCAAATGTCTAGACGTTTTGGGTATCGACACTGATATCAGTCAATATGATATTGATATCATGATAATCAAAAATAGGCCTAATATTTGTTGCTTTAAATTATACTCGTACTAGTAGTCATTTAAGTCATGTAAAGATTAAGTATCTAAATACTCTCGTTTATTGGGTTGTTCTCTTATTGACAGCCTTTGCCTTTTGAACGTAGCTGTTCCAGTATATGTAAAATGTAACTTTAAAATTAAATATAAGTATTTAAAAATAAAACCACATCAATCTCTAACTGATAATGATAACAAAAAAACTATAAACTCTAACCAACTATTATGACAAGAAATGAAATCGATCGTTAAAATCGTAACCTATAATTAAACCTACGTTACATATCGAGTTATGTGGGTATCATAGTTCGATTTGTCATAAAGTGAAAAACCAAATCGACAGACTTGAACAAGTATTCATATTCGTCAAACCAAGACTTTGAAACATACCATACGCTTCTAATAACCTCTCTACGTTCTATTTATAGGCACTTCAAAGTGCTTACAAGTATGTGGAAAGTTTCCTTTATCAAGAATTATGTAACGTAAATCCATTTAACTTTTACAAAGGAAAATTAATTATACAGTCTTGAAGTGTCAATGTGAATGAATTGCGTTGAGATTTTTTTTGTATGTATTCTAAAAATAGTTATGACGTCGATAGAGTAGACATGGTATTGAAATATTTGTCAGTGATTATCATACATTGATTTTAATTTTGTTTCACGCAGTACTTGTTAATAAGTGAAACGTTTTCAAGAACTGGACGTCTCTAGTTCGAATCCTTTTTACATACTGCGATACTGTTTAGACCTTTAAATAAATTATTGTTCATCATCAGCTCATATATGCCCCATCGAAGAGCTCGATCCTACCGTAAATTAGGGCGATAATTTATTTAATCTTGAAATTGTTAATTATCTATATTCGATTTAGTTAGTGTCCGTCAATGAATTAAGCAATTGACTATCAATCATCGACTTACCTTGTAACGGTATAAAGGCGAGCATGAACCCGACTCCCACCAAAGCCGCCCAGCTGATCTCGAGCCACATAAAGTACGTGATAATGACTGTGGCCAGTGGTCCGATCCATAGGTAATGGAGGAAGATAATCGCAACGTCGAAACGGTTCACATCGTTGGACAGGAGGTTCACAACTTGACCCACTGTGGTTTCGCCGAGCGCCGTTTTTGATAGTCTTAGAGACTGTTGACAAAAAATAATAAAGTTAAGTATCGGCCTGTAAATTTTCACTGCTGAGAAAATATTCTCTCTTTCTTACTTGATGATATTAAGTACATCGAATTAGGACAGGAAAATAATGAAATAGAAACTCAAATGTTCGTTCAGGTTTTAATTTCGGGGATATTATGCAAGGGGATTTGTCGCAAGCTGTCTAATTTATTAAAAAGAAAACAGGCATACATCCTCACATCTTCACAAACTTTTATGTAAACATTTAGATATTACCGATATTGGGAATAAAATTAACTTTTATTAGCCATATTAGTCGCATGATTGCAGTAAATTAGACATACCTAAGTCTACCTGAGGTTAAAATGTCATTACGTGACGTTATGCGTTAGGATTTAGCGCGATAAGGCAGGATCGTTGTTGAGACGACCTCGATATACAATCCTTTCTTACTTATTTATTTATTCCCACAAACGCAGGCAGGAAGAAACATTTTAAAGACCTTGCCCTTCGCTCTAATCTAACATACTAAAATCAACGGTAACACAGAATTCTGCCAGATAAACGTGTTGTTTTTAAATACTTAACTATTTCTTCTTAGTACGAATTTAAAATCAAACTCAAAACAAGTCATTTGGAAAATTCGTATGCGATAATGAGCATATAATTGTTCAATGTTTCATAATGGCTATAAAATATGGTCAAATCAAGCAAACAAGTTGAGAATGATTTGTCATTTTCATGTTAAAACCCAACGACGTGAAGCAGAACGAAGGTCGTATCCAGCGTCCTACGTCACTATTGATGTAACTGTAGTTGCTATGAGACTTACATTTTGATTACAACTTAACACAACTCGGAATGTACGAGTATTGGAAACAAAATAATAAAATGAAAACAAATGCAGGCAGATTATAAATTGGTTCTATAGAGGTTCTATTTTTAATAATTTAAATTTTAAACAAAAGACTATGTATGTTCTAATTTTAAAAACTCATTTGTGTTTTAATTATCTGAAAGTATGGCTGTAAATTGCATCCTTAGCTTTATCATTCTTACTTCGTCATGGCATTGATACAAATCCGATAGTTTTTACTTAATCAACCTCAATTACTGATTGATAACAAAATCTTAGACTTTGAAGAAGATAAATAGGTTTTCTAAAGAGCATTAAATTATAAAGTACTTATTTTTATATTCTTTTAAAAGTATTACACAATATGTGAAATTGTTATATGAGTCTACTATCTCATACGACTGTCAGCGGTCTACGAAATCGTTTGTCTCTAACTCAAAAGAACCTGCTAACCGGGTACCAATGGCAATTGTTTGCAATATGACGAATATACATACATGTACTTGTACATTATGTAATCTAACTAAGTTCAATACTAGTCATTGCCTACACACAAATTTAGAAATTCTTATGTGATGATCACATTAGGATGCCATGACAGTACTTCTTCATCACTACATAATATAAAACAAAGTCGCTTTCTCTGTCCCTATGTCCTTTGTATGCTTAGATCTTTAAAACTACGCAACGGATTTTGATGCGGATTGTTTTAAAAGATAGAGTGATTCAGTGGGAAGGTTTTTAGTATAATTTTATCCCCATATTCCTACGGGAACGGGAACTACGCGGGTGAAACCGCGGGGCGCCGCTAGTTTACTGTGTACTATATTTCGATACTTGTATGCTATAGATACGGTAGATTTATAGTTTAAATAAATGAATTATATAATGTACATATATGAAAAGAACCTTGAATAAAAGTTTTTTTAACAATTATTATTGTAAAAGTACTTAGTTATTAATACATAATTTAATTGATTTGGATAATGTATTATATTGTACGACGTACGTATTTTTTCTATAATACTTATTGACTATTTCTAAAATAATTACTTAAGTATATTGTTTTTTTTTATATCTATACTACTATCTCAATTCAATTTATTTTATATTTATAACCTAGGTTTTTTTTAATTAATTAAAACACTATAACAAAAAATGACGCCTCAGGCAGTCTAAAGTCTAGGTTTTTAATGATTCTAACTAACTTTACTTGACCGTGAACTTTAGTCTGTGGACCCACTACGGAGCATCATGTAAGTACCTAGTGATGACGCCACCGGCCACACAGAAAGTGCGTGGGTACTATCACAAACATTTTCATATACCGAAACTAAATCAACGTGCCTAATATGATTAACTTGGCATAAATTGATAAGTGAAGATACAATTTGATACAAAAACATTGATCGCGCGCGAGGCAATACCCAATAACCTTGGTATACCTACGTAACAATCGGTGAAATCATTCATTACATTGAACTTGACAAACAATACAATGATCAATATTAAATAATATTATACTAGAACAATTTGCGGCTCCGTTTAATAATCCGTATTGAATAATAAGAAGTCTTTTTCGACTAGAACAGCGGTCTTTACTTTAGCGTCTACGTCAAGCTATAAATGTTACGTATAGCTCAAATTCTGAGGGAAATAGCGGAACCGATAATGGGGGAAATTATAAGCTCTCGGGGGAAACAAATGTTTGTACTTCGATCTCTGATATAGATATGTACTTAAATTTAAATGAGGAAAAAAAGGAACTCATGTGACATCCGACATTGAGTACACATCTGCTCAGTAGATCAAGGACAGGGTGAAATTAGGCCGATGTTCTGATAAGGTTTTGGAAAGTTGTACGTTAAGGAAAGATACATTTTATCGCTTTGACGCACACAAACATTTGACAAAGGCTGACTAATTGCTAGAATGATCCCTCTCCTTCTCTCTTGATAAGCTTTGATAACAGATGTAGCTGAAAGAATATCCACGTAAAGAAACATACCTTTCTATAAATCAGTGAACAGCAAGCCACCCTGAATTTCATTCCCATATGTAAAATGGCCATCATGTAGGGGTGAACCACAAACACGTTGAGGGCAGAACACAAAACCACAGCACCGGCGTACATGTACGCTTCATTCTGTTGTACGTTATTATGTTCCGGGCTGTAGTACTCCACTAATTTACCGAGGAACACTGGCTGGGCTATCCTGGAGAAAGGAATATGAATTAATAAAGTGTTTAAGAGTAATATTAGCGAATTATTAATTGATTATAACTAGGAACAAATCTACGACTGTCCTCAGACAAGATATACGTAAAGTCCAGCTGTACTGAACACCAAAACATTTATTATGGACTTTCAACAATACTTAACTCTAAAACAAATCATAATTATTAAATATTGTATCTAAAATTTAATTACATACTCTCCAATCCAACTATTTAACAATTATCTAAAGTACGAGTACTTCAAATTCATAACTTTGATTCTAAGTACCAAAACAGAGACTTGAGAAGTTCTTACGATACTTCGTCATCGTACAGGAATTCTAATATTATATAACGTTATCGCAAATCAGTTTTGTGTTTCGATCTTTATCTCAAGAGAAGGAAAACTCTAGAATATTATCTTTGGAGTTTATATCTTATTCTATCTATTTTTATATCTTTGGATATTCTAATTTAAAATACTAAACCTACATTAAATTATTAAGATCTAGTAAATTGAACAATCTACAGATAAACAAAGATATTGCATTCCAAATATTATGAACGCTTCAATTACATTCATGATGAGAATAATTATGTTTAATGATGTCAAGACAAACAATATGTAAATGTATCTTATTTAAAACCTTTATTAATATTTTAAAGGTATTTTTGATGAGATGAGTACTAATAATTAAGAGAAATATTTAAAAGAATATGAGATAATGTAAATATTTTATGAATATTAATTTACATTATAGGCGACGAAATAAATTTTCCTCTACAATAATAAATTAAATGCACTGCTATGCTATTCAAAATTCAAAACTATTCAAAAAGTGCACGTAATCTACGTAAACAAAAAAGCTATATTTTGTATGTATGTATTTATTATTGTTTTACTGAGTCAGTCTGTGTGATTCATTTATTCATGATGGTTTCATACTGGTATCATTAACCTAATTTAATGATATTGTTTATTATATGAATGAACTTTGCATTTTACATGATTGTTTTTGTTGTGATAGATACTTAAATATGTATATCTAAATACTAATAATGAGGTGTGGGGCTCCTCGTTTTATTAATAATTGTAATAAAACGAGGAGCTGAATTTATTCATCGCTACTGATGATAGATATTTTAGATATTATTTCAGGTTACAAAGATCTTTCATATTTTCATATGAAAATCTTTCTAAATAAGAAAAACTACGAGTATTTTTTTGTATTTCTATCTACTAATTATACCGATGTATGCTCTTTTGCTGATAAGATGAAAATTTCTAAAGATCGAAATATATTTTTACACTAAATTAACTTGTAAAGAACTAAAAGCGTTATAACTTATTTGTAACAATACGAAAACGGTCTAGGTTTCTAGAAGCTTCTACGGGAAAGGCTTACTACGATCTCACTTTTCATTTGTAACATTAGACCAGTACGTTATAGGTCTCGACTCCTGCGCAGCAACAACTTGTTCTTGAAGCATTGATAGGCGATTGTGCAAATATAGGTGGTCCGATTGGCCGAAATAGCCGAGAAACGACCCCAACATACGCGGCTGTTGGATCCTGAGGTGAATGGATAATAAGCATTACCTACATTGCTACAGCATTGCTGTTTTAAATAATACTATTTGTAGCTAGCTTAAGCAAAGGATTACAGTTATGTTTAAACACAGAAATAAAAATAAATATTAACGAATTTAAAAACAACTAAAAAGGGAACCGTTTGGGATTCTGAAAAACATCAAACAATCAACTTTTTAGTTTGTTATATTGAGTGGCCCTAATTATTTGCATCTATGAGCTTATGTAGATCAGCACGTACAAAAAATCCAAATGGTACAATCGCGCAAAAAATGACTTAACATAATATGAATAAATACACACTTAGGTGGAATAACATATAGGATACTTTTCATTGCAATTTTTTTGAAGAATTGGAATTATCGAGAGTGAAACCATGTGCATATCTCGTGCTTGATAAAGATTATTTTTATAGCACCGATTTAAATATCATAAAATGAATATCTTGCTATGTATATTTGATTGTACTACTTGACTGATATTCATACTGATAGTAATGATAACAATATTCTCTCAGTTCGTGATTGCATCTCTTAAAGTTTATCTTATCTACGATGAAACGGGAGCATATATTGTGTGTTTAACGTTTTGATTAGCATTATAAATAAATACTAAGCATAACAATTATTGTTTTAATTAATTAGTACGGTATTTTATTGGTTTTCCTTTTTATATTATGATTTTTTTCCTCATGGAATTTGTATAAATCATTTTCTCCAAAACATTTTAAAATTTCCGGGTTAAGAAAAACCTAGAAAAATATAGAAATAAACTTGGGGAATCGTATTTCGGTCGGAGGTTTTAGGAAAACACATGCACCTAGATATTTTAGATAATAAACTAAAATAGTAAAGTTTCGTCTAAATAGTTATGTGCAGGGAATACATTTCTCTCGTGCCAGTATGTCGACAATGTCAAGATTTGTTTATTAAAATGCTATTTTAATGTAATCAAATGCCATTTATAAAAAAAACTCTGATGAAGAATACATTTAAACACCTGTAAAATTATTGTTACTTTGCACTTGCCTACCAACTAAAAATATACACATACCTACCTATATCAATAAGTATAAAATACTACAGCACATGTGCATGTGAAAGTACATACCTATGCGCGACGTACAAAATTATACGTGAATCAATTTTGTGGTTCATCGGATATTTGCGAATGTGCGAAATACACATTTTACTCCAATGATTAAAAACAGCTATAAAATCACGAAATTCTAAATAAATATTCTTCTCACTAACTGCGTTTAAGACCCTAAACTCGATAATTGACGGTTTTTGTACTTTTTGATCTAGTCATATTATATGAAAAGCGTATTTTATAAACATGCTTTTAGGTAATAATTAAAGGAAATATTGTCATCTAAAAAATACTCAGAGAAAAACAATATTATACAGAAAACTTAAAAAATATATCAAGAAAACTGAACATATGTTTTCTGAATTTCACTTTTAGCATTAACTTCCATGCCTTCGGATTCTAGTAATTCGACCAATTTAGCACTAAAAATTAAACAAACTTAAAGTCCAGATCCTTATTAAGGAAATACTCATAGGAAAATTTAATTGTTATTATAATTATTATTGAAATCGAAAAAAATATAAAGTTAGAATTTGTAAAAATCACACTCAAGAAAATCGTAATTTACGTTGATAAATGATGCTCAAAACGTTATTAAAATTACCTCAAATAATAAAAGAATATTTTCTACAACAATTATACTAAAAAAAAATCTCTAAAACAAATTGTCTTTTTTTCTACAAATATTTTAAAATCATCATAAAACTACTATAAAATCGGACGCACGAAACAATTCAAATCAGTCTGCCGCGAGGCTTTTTAGAGAGAGGACGTATCGCTCCTACCGAGCGTTTGACCTTTGCGGCGCGTACGAATTTTATACGATAACTCATCAACATGTTTTGATACTCGATAATAATTTTTGTTTTATAATTTGAATTATTTATTAAAAAAAATATATTAACATTTATGATAACAAATAATGTTTTAGAATGCAGGCATTTACCCACATTAGTAATGTAGGCATTTACCCACATTAGTAATGTAGGCATTTACCCACATTAGTAATGTAGGCATTTACCCACATTAGTAATGTAGGCATTTACCCACATTAGTAATGTAGGCATTTACCCACATTACTAATGTAGGCATTTACCCACATTACTAATGTAGGCATTTACCCACATTAGTAATGTAGGCATTTACCCACATTACTAATGTAGGCATTTACCCACATTAGTAATGTAGGCATTTACCCACATTAGTAATGTAGGCATTTACCCACATTACTAATGTAGGCATTTACCCACATTACTAATGTAGGCATTTACCCACATTACTAATGTAGGCATTTACCCACATTACTAATGTAGGCATTTACCCACATTACTAATGTAGGCATTTACCCACATTAGTAATGTAGGCATTTACCCACATTAGTAATGTAGGCATTTACCCACATTACTAATGTAGGCATTTACCCACATTAGTAATGTAGGCATTTACCCACATTACTAATGTAGGCATTTACCCACATTAGTAATGTAGGCATTTACCCACATTACTAATGTAGGCATTTACCCACATTACTAATGTAGGCATTTACCCACATTAGTAATGTAGGCATTTACCCACATTACTAATGTAGGCATTTACCCACATTACTAATGTAGGCATTTACCCACATTAGTAATGTAGGCATTTACCCACATTACTAATGTAGGCATTTACCCACATTACTAATGTAGGCATTTACCCACATTACTAATGTAGGCATTTACCCACATTAGTAATGTAGGCATTTACCCACATTAGTAATGTAGGCATTTATTTGTTTTATTCATTATTCCTTGTTGTGAATAATGGAATATCGAATCGAAAGTTATTACGTAAATTATATCTAATCATATACTACCTACTACGAATCGTAAAAAAAAATATACTCGTATTTTTACTTTTGTCAATAACTTTTACACAATTTATAATTTCCAATGGATCAAAACCATTCGGCCGGAGTATTCAGAGCGAGCGCGCCGTCACTACATAGACAGTGTGCATGCGGACACGCGTGCGCGTCTGTGTGAGTTGTCGCGCGCCAGATCAACCCTCTTAATCTGTGATCAATTTTATAATATTTGTCAATGATGTGATCATTGTGACCGAAGTACGGAAACGCTTCCAACATGCTTATTAGCCAGTAATGATAATGACCCATCAAAGTACTGGAGGCTTAACTACAGATCGTATAGTATAATTTGCCGTTAAAAGTAGGGTATTAGGTGTGGACCTACTATGTATAATGCTATACGTACTACACACAATATAGGCATTACACATAATGTTACCACGGAGCAAGTAGATAGATCTATACTCTCTTGCTTGCTAGAGACCTGCCACGATTTTGCAACTTAATTGGTATAACCTTCTCAGAAAATAGCTACAGTAGTTTCTGATGTTATCTAAAACATAAACTTAAGACTTCATCTGTAATGTGTTGTGATGTTTGTGGGAAAATAACATAAAACAATGTAAATTGCAAGTAAATAAATTGTTATTTAATTATTTTCCCTAATTAATAGCCTTTTTAGTGAGACAATAAGGAAAACAACGACTTTGCTATAAACAATTAAAAGATTAGTAATAATAAGTCATTATTAAGGGAAAATGTTTAGTCAATATGCGGCTTAGAGAATACTTAAATACCTAGGTGTACTCTAAGATATGCGGTATGTATTACCTACCACGCGGTCTAAAAGTTAGTCTAAAATATACTTCTTGTAGTTCAAATTTTTGAGGTTAAAATGAAATTAATACGTGATGTAGTGTAGTTACACATCGATGTTCACACACATCTGTCTAAACAATAAGAGACAAAACTTACTTTAAATAGTGAGTACCGTTACTTGAAAGTCGTGAAATAAACCCTAAGTATAATATTATCGACAATATTTTCAGTAAGAGCCCTAATTCGTACCAAAAACAATATCGCAACACGTGGAAGGGACCCAAAACAGAAAGTTCTAATTGCGAAAAATGGTCAACGAGTACTTACATACATAAGAGCTATGTGAGATGTAACACAGCATGAATTGCGTGTAGAATCAACAGGAAGACCAACCGATTGTGCTCACAACATATGGCGGTACAAAGGTTACAGTAGATTGATTCATACGAACAAATGTGACGCAAACCAATTAAATGCAACAAATGCTTAATCAAGTGTTGTTGATACATAACCAGTGTGTCTCTCACTCAATGATTCTGCATGACCAGAATTATAAAAAAAAAAGTATTTGGATATACCGTACAGTTTCTATAAACTTCAATACGTGACGTACGTATTGAAGCTGAGATTATTTATCCGAGTTCAATGTTTGCCCTAAGTAAGTACAGAGTTTAAAATAGACTTTTGTACGTGGAAAAACTTGAGTCAACGACGGTAAAACCACGAGAAGTTGTTAATAAATAACTATAATATGTACTTACATTATTTGTATTAATAATATAGTATTGTAACTATTTGTGTATTAGTTTTAAGAGTAGCAACCGCGCTACCGCACATATTTTTAGGTCTATGATAAACAACGATCATAGTACATACAATTACACATTTGTAACAGTTCAATTAACTAGAATAATTTAATCACACGCATTAGAAGAAGAAAAAGCGTTGTTATACCTCGTTTATTAAGGAGGAGATACGGCAGAGCGTAATAGATTTACATATTAAGTATATTATGCATAATCATAATCGATAACTGCATATTTTATTTACAAGAGTTGCATTTAATTACTATGGTGGGCAGTTATTCGAAAACGGACTTTACTAATTGAGATCCTTTGCGCATGCAACGATATTTTTGTTTGTAGTAAGTAATATCTGACTACATAATTACAAATATTATAACAAAGTACTTAATCAAAAGTACAAATAAATAGTAGTATTGCATATAATTTCGCAATTCCGAATAACAATATTGTTTATTTCATGTTGGTCATCAACGACCAATGACGGCGAACGGTCATAAGATGAATGACCCGATTCGCTCCAATTGCCACTAAATAATACATAAAGTAGCGTGTATATAAATGTTTGGCCTAGGTCAAGACATGTTTATAAAATACTTTATAGAACTAGGAATTACAAATGCTCATTAGTTGGTTCAACCTTCTGATCAATGTCAATGCCGTTAGGCAAGAAAAGGAGTGTCAGCGTCCTAAATCATTATTTATATTGATTGTATATGGTAAATAAACTAGCATATATAGGAACCTATAAGACAAGGAATACCATATGTTAAGAAATATTACAATGGTAAATCGATTAGTTAAAAGGGTTAGATTTCAATAGATTATACGCATGTGCCTGATGTATCATCGGTACAACGAACTTCGAAACCCTAAAGTATGCTACATTATCATAAATATCCATATTGCCACATTTGCCCAACCACTTTACATAAAGGAAACCATTGATATGTTCATTTTAAGCTAGTTGTTCAGAGTTTAGCAAGTAAATACACTAAAATGCAATTGTTAAAACGTTATTTTGTCATATACATTTTTGGGGTAGGTCACCCTTACAACTACCAAACCTTATTCCCGAACAAACTGGCTTAGACCTGGGAAGTCATGCCCAAACGAAACCTTCAAACTAACTCAATATATTGAAGATGGTTTCGAACTGACTCTTACAACTTAACAGTAATTATAAAAATCGGTTAAGCCGTTTCGAACAAACACCGCGGCACGAGAATTTTATATTTAGAAGATAGCTAGATATAACTTTATTACATAGTTATTTATAACCACTTTCGTAATAGATAATACCCTGACATTCAAAGTTTTAGATAGTTGTTATCTTTCCTTTGGTAGGGCAATCACCCAATGAATATTAAAGTACAATAAATCAAAACAATATAATGTAAACATGATTGTTATGACTTAATTCGGATTGTTTACATTTGGCCCGCGTAATAAATACGAATTACGTAGGTATTTTGATTCTAATTTATCTTAGTACTAAATGTGGGCCGCGGTTTTGCCTGCGTTTCCGTAGAAACGTTGAGATAAATTATTGCTTATTAGCTTATTACTCAATGATAATGTGGTAAGGCCCGCAGGGCACCTTTGAGGCGGGGTGTCGGGAAGTAGCGACCCCGCGGACCTGACGCGCTCCCGGGGGAGGTCACCATTCCTCACCTCCGCTTGCCTTCACTGGCCGGCGGAGTGAACACTGACGAGGAACAGGTCCCCCACCTCCGTGCTTGCCTTCATTGGCCGGCCGGAGTGGAGCCCGCGAGAGCACTTTGGTGCTCGGAGAGTGAGGGGCGTTGCGTAAGTGGTGAGTTGGCTTAGCATGAAGCTGGACCCTCGGGCTCAGTGGATCGCGGTTTAAAACCCAGGGCGTCTGCTCCACTATCAAAGCCGCTTGTTTCATGTTGTCCCCTTGTTGCGACTCGAGCGACTTGTTTGGGGGGCCCAGTTATAGAGCTGGCAAGTCTCCATCCGCCACTTCGTACATGTTTATAGCATTGTATCGGCGGGTGTCATAGTCCCCATAGTTCCCCAATATCCAGTCCATTAAACATCCCATTCCCATAACCCAGTCGTAGTTTTCCATATATTTGCAATAGTCCCAGCAGAACCGGGGACTGTCCTTGGATGCATTTTATAGTGTTATACAGGGATAGTCGCCGGATTGTGCATCCTTTACACAAGATTAAATATGTCAAAGGGCTTCCGTGTGTTGGCTTTGGCCCCATACTAGCCTTCCAAAAGACCGGGACTCCTTAATAGTCCCGTGAATGGAAAAGACATGTGGTAAGCACAATTATTTGAATCGGTCTAGACTAGAACATAGTTGTACAAGAATTTTATCGTTAGCATATTGAAATAGGGGCGATTCTAGGTTTGACACTGACCAACAGAGGTAGATAAACAAACATATCTATCTTATAATTATACACAATTTTAAATAAGTAGATTTCGAGAAAGCAATAATGTACCAATCTACATTTCTTGAACGATTTAAAATTAATTAAAAGATTTCCTTTTATAAGTCAGTTAAGAAAATGGCCAATGTTAAATGTTTTTTCGATCGTAAAAAATAAAAAACCTTGTGCAATGCTATAGAAGGTAACGTAAAAAAACAATTATTAGGTATTGTGTTTTACCGACCGTTTAACGATCCACTTTAATATAAGATTAAACATTGATTAGTGTGGTTCATTTAAACTAGATTCTAGTTTATAAATAAACCTAATAACTTGTCTCTAGGTTTTTATAAAGGTTAAATAAAAACTTCCGCATTATAAATAAGTATATCTTATAGTGAATAAAATCACGTGTTTCTCACCGATCTTTTTTTTACCAATCTTTTTTTAAATCATTTTTCTTAATATCTGTTTTTAATACACAATGTAATAGGTATGTGTTATTTTCGTAATAATATACAGGGTGTCCCGTAAGTAGTGGACCAACGGGATGTGGGGGATAGGGGAGACCGTTACCTACCAGAATCACCAAAATTTATTGTCCTAGGCCTTATAGTTTTGAAGTTATAACGTTTTTTAGTAAGTAGGTGAAATTATCGTACTATGTGCACATTTTTCTTAATTCTACATAATCTATTACTTATTTTGATGTTATTTTTATTCAAGGTCGTTAAGAATACATAGGTTTTTCTAATTTAAATCATTTTTTAGTGTAGTTATCATTAAAATTAAAATTAATCAACATAACAAGTGCAATTGTTAAATTTCAAAATACTCTAAGTGGTATTTGAGGTGAGCTGGTGTAAAAAAAATGTATTGTAGCCTTGTGGCACATTATTTTAAAAACATCTACATATCATAAGGATTACAAAAACGTATAACACTGTGGTTTCAAATGAGTAGTTTTTTATTTTAACTAATATCAACGTAAAAGGGAACTTTTGAGAGAAAACAAAAATTCATTGCTAATTATGGAAATTCGTTTATTACTCAATTTATTTTTACATTAAGGGTTCAAAATGCTTTTCTTTAGCTCTTGTGCATTAAAACATCTTCGTATAAAGTCTTGTTGTAAACTTTTTTGGGCTCTTTGATGTATTTTTATCAATTCAGCAACATGATTGAAATTTTGTGATAACTCTCTTTTTATCAGAAATATTTGTCTCATAAACTGCTTCTTTGAGGAAACCCCATAGAAAATAATCCAAAGGATTCAAGTCGGGAGATCGTGGCCTATTTCATGGCCGATCGCTGGCCAGGAAATAGTACCTTCGCGTCCAATCCATCGATTTGGGAACGTCTCATTCAAAAATTCAGTCACTTACCGTGAATAGTGGGCAGGTTCACCTTCGTACTGCAACCACATTCTCTCCCGCGCAGTTTCAGGCCTTATGCATAACCAACATCTTCGAATAAAGTTAAGAAGTACGCGAGAGTATGTGGTTCCGCGCAGTTTCAGGCCTTGTGCATAACCAACATCTTCGTTAAGTTAAGAAGCACGTACGAATGTTGCAGTACGAAGGTGAACCTGCCCACTATTCACGGTAAGTGACTGAATTTTTGAATGAGACGTTCCCAAATCGATGGTTTGGACGCGAAGGTACTATTTCCTGGCCAGCGATCGGCCATGAAATAGGCCACGATCTCCCAACTTGAATCCTTTGGATTATTTTCTATGGGGTTTCCTCAAAGAAGCAGTTTATGAGACAAATATTTCTGATAAAAAGAGAGTTATCACAAAATTTCAATCATGTTGCTGAATTGATAAAAAAACATCAAAGAGCCCAAAAAAGTTTACAACAAGACTTTATACGAAGATGTTTTAATGCACAAGAGCTAAAGAAAAGCATTTTGAACCCTTAATGTAAAAATAAATTGAGTAATAAACGAATTTTCATAATAAGCAATGAATTTTTGTTTTATCTCAAAAGTTCCCTTTTACGTTGATATTAGTTAAAATAAAAAACTACTCATTTGAAACCACAGTGTTATACATTTTTGCAATCCTTATGATATGTAGATGTTTTTAAAATAATGTGCCACAAGGCTACAATACATTTTTTTTACACCAGCTCAGCTCAAATACCACTTAGAGTATTTTGAAATTTAACAATTGCACTTGTTTTGTTGATTAATTTTAATTTTAATGATAACTACACTAAAAAATGATTTAAATTAGAAAAACCTATGTATTCTTAACGACCTTGAATAAAAATAACATCAAAATAAGTAATAGAATTTGTAGAATTAAGAAAAATGTGCACATAGTACGATAATTTCACCTACTTACTAAAAAACGTTATAACTTCAAAACTATAAGGCCTAGGACAATAAATTTTGGTGATTCTGGTAGGTAACGGTCTCCCCTATCCCCCACATCCCGTTGGTCCACTACTAACGGGACACCCTGTATATGTAGATAATTTATTACGTAATTAGGTAGTAGGTAATTTGAAATATTACTCTTAAATGTGATAGGTATTTAGCTTTTATTATCGCTTATATCAATTAATTAAAATGTTGTGATAATTAACTTTGATTAAATTTATATCTGACATTTAAATATTATTGTGGAAGGTAATAGACTATTAGTCAGATTTATAATCAACAATGAAATTATAAAAATATGTAAATTAATGTTAATAACACACAATATGTGGGTTCATATCAGTCTAAGTGTTACCTAAAACTATCCACTGTTCATATAAAATATGAATATTTCTGTATTTATATAAAATACTAGCAGCGCCCCGCGGTTTTACCCCCGTAGTTCCCGTTTGTGGGAATACGGGGATAAAATATAGCCATCCTCGATAAATGGGCTATCTAACACTGAAAGAATTTCTGAAATCGGACCCGTAGTTCCTGAGATGAGAGCGTTCAAACAAACAAACTCTTTAGCTTTATATATTAGAATAGATTAAGGCTAAGTCGGTACTCACCGAATTCCACACTCCATGAAGAGAAGTACAAGACCATATAACATGCACCGGGCAGCGTATGCCCTCATAATGACTCTTAAGAGGCTCGGTTTCCTTTTACCACCCGCTCGAGCTACTTCCTCTTCCCATAGTCGTGCGAATTTATCGCCAAGTGGACCTATGGAAGGTTATTTTATTTAGTACCTATTTTTGAATATTTTATTGTTGAAAATAGCTTTGATATGAAAATCTTTATACTTATCTATCAATAGCCAAAGTTTCACATTAAAATTGTATTTTTTAAATATTATTTTGTCTATTTATTTCAGTTATCTTGTAGTTGGTTGACTCACAAATCATTTACTTCTGCATATTATTTTATGAATAAATAAAATAATTTATACCTGATGAGTGTTCTTCAAGAGGTTCAAAAAGATCTTGTTCCTCCATTTCTTTTTTTAACCCACTCCAGAATATTGGCAGAGTCCATCTTAAAAAAAACATAATCTTACAAATATTTATACATATTTATATTTATTGTTAATATAAATTAATAAAAGGATGAATAAAACACATATAAATAAAATGATTGAGAATAACTTGTGCATATTAATTTCAATTTCACAGTTGTGATGTAAACATTTTTAAATAAACAATATATGATAGACCATGTGGTTTTTTTTTTTTGTTTTGTATTAATAATACAAAAGTTATTATTAATATGTACTTACGCAAAAGTCAGGGCTGAAAGCGGATTAGCTTTGGCCCTTGGATGTGGGGGACGACCTTTTTTTTTATAAGACTCCATGATAGCACCTAAAACAAAAAGACGAAAATATTATATAACTTTTTTTAATATTTATATTTATTGTGGGTATTCATAAAAATACTATTTACTAGGAGAGACTTCTAAATATATTTTACTTATTTATGTCAATTTTAGGGTAGGTACTATTCAAAGTTATAATATTAAACACGTTTCGATAAAATTATTACTAAAAATACTAAATGAAGTAATTTTCAATGGTTGGGGTAAAATATTAAAACACCAAATTTTTGGACTTCAACCTTTTTCATGAGGACCTCAACTTTGTGTTTATGAAATGATGAAAATCTAATAATATCTTGGGAACTTACCAATTCAGTTGCTGTCGTAGAGGTAGAGTTCACGTGTTAAATCTTGGTAACAATAGTAGCATGTCAGAGCACCGAGAAGACTCAAATATAAAGCAAAAAAATAAATCTCTTTCAAATTTTAACTACCTGCTGAACTACAAAAAAAACACAATTCTTAATTTAACTTCGAGGATCCTGTTCCATACAATTTTTCTTTTCACTTTGTCGCACATGAGATCAACATAATTTGGAACCAATGAAATATAGGCAACGTTTTATATCTTGGGTTCTTTTATGCAACGCGTATAAATTAAATAGATAATATTCACGCAGACTTCCAAACGACAGAA
Organism: Timandra comae; assembly: GCA_958496195.1. Taxonomy (NCBI): domain Eukaryota; kingdom Metazoa; phylum Arthropoda; class Insecta; order Lepidoptera; family Geometridae; genus Timandra; species Timandra comae. Next base: position 7,363,438 of record OY292356.1, read on the forward strand.
GTATTTTATGCGAACTGGCCTGACCTGACGAAATTATTTTTCAAATCCGAACCAAAATCATTCGGCTGTCATTTTTGTCAGTGCGGCGGGCGGCGAGGCAGACAGTATTGTAGTAGTGTTGCCAATTTAGTTGCGACTTAGACAAAAACTGTACAAAATAGCATTAAAAATTAAAACCAATATAATATGTGACTAGAAAGATTTTTAATAACTGTTACTTCTCAAACAAGTTTTTTTTATGATATTTACGAGTATCTTTTTCACACCAATTTATTACTTTAGCGAAACTGTTATCAGATAACTACTATGATATGAAACTAACAGTGCTTTGCCTTGCCTCGCAGTGCAGTTTTGTACGTTTGATTGAACTTTTACTCCATAGATTCCTTGAGTAATTTAACGTAACACAATCATGCATATAATTACTTAAAAATCTAAGGGGGGAGGGTGCTTCGGTCTCCACCAATGTGTTCTGGAATTATTTTGAATTTGTTCATATGATTGTTTATTCGACGCTCTAAATGTGTAAGAAGCCAACCAAATTAATGAAAAATATATCACAGTCGTTTAATTATTGTCTAGATGTGCAGGCAAACGTAAAAAAAGTACTATAATGAAATTAAAAGGAGGTTTCCACAATTTATGTGACGAGGGCGAAAGGCAGTATTATAAAAATCTCTGCAAGTCCCCACAAAAACACGCTTATAGCCAGTTTAATCAATAGTGCATGGTAACTAAATATATGAAAAAGTAATTTAAATTATGTTAATTTAAATTACTTTTTCATTCTCTCAAAATCTACAGAAAACTTAAAAGGTGGTAGGTAAAAATATAGGCTGGCTACACTAAAATTACTTGTTGCTGGATTTGTGACCAAAAGAAAAAGTCGGTGTCAAAGTGACAGTCAGTGTGAAACGACAATAACTTTGACAATCACAACATTTGACAGTGGCACAATCAAAACCAAAGAGGCGGCTATTTTTAAATATTACTACCGAACTGTAATAAATCCTATTTACACTCAGCTCTTGCCACTGCTCCTCGCGCTGCCGGAAATATTTCCCAAAATACTTCCGCGGCAGTATCCACGCAAATGAGTGTTAAACCTCACTCCTCGCGCTGCCTTCCTAGTCGCAAGAAGCTATATTATATCAAGTGACATAGACAAAAACTTGGGAGTACGTACTCGGAAAGTTATTTGAAGATGGTGAAATAGGCCCTAAGTCTCCCAAAGTATATTCGATCGAAGCTTATTTAGCTTATTGATTTTATTTTTAAGCATGCAAATATTCACAAGGAATGACCATCAATACAGGTTAAATTGTTGCTAATTGAAAATAAAATCATTAATTAACAGTGCGTCACTCATTTTATTTAATTTATAAACATTGCAAACAAATTAGTAAATATTCAACAAATTCAATAAACCACATATCGGTAATGGCATTATAATTTAAAAATACATAAAAAAAACTCCATTTAATAAGTCTCATAAACACTCATTTCATAGCCCAACTAAGGGTCTTCTTTCATATAATAATGCATTCATACATAAACGTTTGTAGTAAATTGAAGTCTTACAAAATAAAATGGAACAATTTCTATATTTTTCAATAAAAGTTGATTCATTCATCACAACATTGATTTAAACCATTGTTTCACTTAGCACTGAATACATACAGATGTTGTTAAATCATTTACCTAATAGTTAATGATTTGTTATAATATAATTATCCAGTAATAATCAGTGAATTCAATATGCTCGAATAGGTACTTAACTTGATAGGTAACATACATAACTTTAAGGAACCATATCACATTTCAATAAAATATTAAAAAGACGTATCTATCAAGCACATTAATGTACTCAGTATTTTTAAATATCATAACTATCAATTTTAAAAGTTATATAAATCTAATTTTGATGTTTACTATGTTTCATGTCAATGTAAGTCTGATTGTTTACAAATGTAGTTCTGGAAAGTTCTTCTCTGAAGTAGTCAATAGTTCTTTGAAGACCTTCTTGTAAACTGACCTGAAATATATATGAACTAAATAACAAATAGAAGTATGTATAAGTAAATGAATACTCATGAAAGCGTTTCTTAACAAAATTTTAATAAATCTTTCAAGAAAAAAATATTTTCATGAAATAGGTGTTAAGCAACATTATTTAACAACTATTTTCATAAAAAATAAGCTTTTAAATATTTAAGGAAAAATAATCGTTAAAAATAGGTGGCAACCCTATATCTGACAGAACATTATCAATGACGTAACATGTACTGACTTTGGGTTCCCATTTCAAATGTTTCCGTGCTACAGCAATGTCAGGCCGCCTCCGCTGAGGGTCGTCTTCGACGGCCGCGCCCGTCGCCACCGTACTTCGGCACCCGGGGACTAGATTCTTGATTATCACTGCAAATTCTGAAATCATTCAAAATTGTAGGGTTAAAATTTTATACAAAACTAGCGGCCCGCCCCGGCTTCGCACGGGTCCAATTTTCACGTTGATTTTCCAGTTTTTTTTTTTACATAAGAACCTTCTCCTAATAATAACAAATACAACAAAAAAAGAATTAGTGAAATCGGTCCAGCCATTCACGCGTGATGCCGTGACCAAGGAAAACGAGTTTCATTTTTATATTACATAGACAAAGGAGCCTTCCGCGGCAAGTAAGTGGAACCGGAAAGTATATAGACTAGACTAGATTATTATAACATACACAGGTGGGTTACATAGCTCGGAAACCGCATATCTGTCTTGTTTTGGTATGGATATTTTTTATCTATTCTATGTATTTACAAAAAAGTATATACTTAAGTATGTCTGTCTATCCATTGTCTAATAAATATCCATATCATAGTACAAGCTTTGCTTATGTGATATTTGTAAGGATATTAGATACATACATTCTTTACTGGAAATACAAAAATACTAGGAACAAAGAACAATGTTTTGCATTGCTGACAGTCATTTGTTTTATTAGTCCTTTATTAATAATAAATTCTTTATTTAAAACTATGTCCATATGTTATGTTACTTTTGTTAGTCTAGATAACTTTCACTACTTTCTTATGGTCATATTTACTTACTTAGTCATTGTTTATAAAATACTAGTTGTGCCCCGCGGTTTCTCTCGCTTAGTTCCCGTGTGGGAATTTCGGGATAAATGTCCTATGTCCTTCTCCTGGTTCTTGGCTACCTCCCCACCAATTTTCAGCCAAATCAGTCCAGCCGTTCTCGAGTTATAAATAGTGTAACTAACACGACTTTCTTTTATAATATTAACTACCTTACCTTCTATGGTATGTTCCACAGGATTGCCGATGTTGACTGGTAGTGTGTAACTGGACTCCATCAGCGCCAGCAGTCCGTCTACGAGATCTGACACGTAACAAAACGAACGCGTCTGTTTGCCATTGCCGTATACCTAGAAAAATATTATTATGTGAATTATGAGATATTGTAATCTAAGCTCTAATGTAATGAGATTTAGTACTATTTTTGAATAAAGTTATCCCTATTAGTCCCTACTAATATTATAAATGCGAAAGTAACTCTGTCTGTCTGTCTGTTACCTTTTCACGGCTAAACTACTGAACTGATTGACTTGAAATTTGGTACAGGGGTAGCTTATGATCCGGGAAAGAACATAGGCTATGTTTTATCCCGAAATTCCTACAGGAACGGGAACTACGCGGGTGAAACCGCGAGGCACAGCTAGTACAAAATAAATGTAGTAATATACTTATTCTCATCACGTCACTTTACAGTATTTACTGTTAACGGTATCAGAATTTGTAATAATGATATTCATTGTATGTCTTAACTTTTAATTTTTTTTTTATTATAAACTTTTAAAGAATTCGTATGATCAGTAATAAACGTACACTCGAAACACATTTGTACTATAATTACTTCATTCTCAAATTGTAACACTAGTTTCGATTATGTTGTTTCTAAGATTCCCAATATTTTTTTCATTACATGTAAAGGTCTGATGGCAGTCGCTTCACGTAAAATACTGACATTCCGCCAAATCTGGTTAAACTGAAAAACCGACCCCAAATAGACATAAGATATAGATAATAGATAATCCTACTAATATTATAAAGGTGAAAGTTTGTATGTATGGATGTTTGTTACTCTTTCACGCAAAAACTACTGAATGGATTTTAATGAAACTTTACAATAATCTTGCTTATACATCAGAATAACACATAGGATACTTTTTATCCCAAAATTCCCACGGGAACGGGAACTACGCGGGTGAAGCCGCGGGGCGCTGCTAGTAATAGACATAAGGATAAGAGGTTCGGAAGAAGAAGAATTTTCCTTGCTGATCTACTTACGGCATTTACTCAAAATACTTACGGTAATGGTCAAATTTTGTAGTGCTTGCATAGCGAAGTTGGATACCACCCGTCCATCAGATACGTGCATTCTAGGACCGTATGTGTTGAATATTCTAGCAACGCGCACCGATACATTCTCCTGTTTCGCGTAGGAGTACGCCAACGTTTCGGCCACTCTCTTGCCTTCATCGTAGCAGGCTCTTGGCCCTGAAAAATAGTAGTATTTGCAGTATAATTTATGAATTAAATCAATGTCTTCACATATATCTCACATCGCCACCTGATCGCAAACTAAGCAAAGCTTACGTTATGGACATTAGACAATAGATAAACACACTGATATATTATTTTGTAAATCACTACATAGTACAAAAGAAAGTAGCTTTCTCTGTCCCTTTGTATGCTTAGATCTTTAAAACTACGTAACGGATTTTGATGCGGTTTATTTTAATAGATAGAGTGATTCAGTGGCAAGGTTTTTAGCATAATTTTATCCCCATATTCCTACGGGAACGGGAACTACGCGGGTGAAACTGCGGGACACCTCTAGTTTTAGATAGAATACACCCAGACATGTCTGTCTTGACATGTTCATTGTTTACGTACAAAAATGTTTGTCTTAGATACTTGAGCGTAAATCGAACATATGCTTTGCGACAATAGGCACACAATGGTCGTCAAATTACATATCAGACTTGATGCAACAAGATCATAAATTGCATATCAATTTTATCAATATTTCGTCGTAAAACATGTTTTAACAAATGTATTTACGATAAAGTTAACAAATAACGACCTTGAATGTCGAATAACAATAAAATATTCATTTGTTTATTCATCTTCAAATGACATGGTGTAATATCCATCTCAACCAGAACTAATAATTCACTATTCAACTGAGAAAAACATATTTACTTACCTATAGGATTAACATGTCCCCAATAAGACTCAGGCTGTGGATGAACCATAGGATCTCCATATACTTCTGAGGTGCTAGCTATTAAAATTTTAGCTCCTACTCGCCTCGCTAAACCTGAAATATTTTTTCATCAATACAGTATACTTGTTTTTTTATTTTGAACAATTTATTATGTTATATGGGCTAAGCATGTCACTCCTGATGAAGGGCACTGTATGTGGCTCGAACTAGATGGGGGATTCTACTAAAATCTGTATGTACTCATATAAAGCCATATAAAATAGTTAAATAACATATATTGAACTACACAGTATTCTTACCTAACATATTAATAGTTCCTAGTGTATTTGTCTTAATAGTCTTAACTGGATTCTGCATATAATGAGGTGGGCTTGCAGGACTAGCTAAATGGTAAATTTCATCAGCCTAAAAAATAATAAGAACAATCATCAGTTTCACATAATACTTAACTACTAACATCAAAGAACAATAAGTTATGCTTATGACTGCAACAATAGTAAAATTATTGAAAACCTACCTCAACATATAAAGGATTAACAATATCATGATGTATCATCTCAAAGTTGCGATGACCGAACCAGTGTTCGACATTGCGTTTCCGACCGGTGAAGAAATTGTCAACAACAATAACTTCATGGCCCTGCATCATCAGAACATCTACTAGATGTGAACCAACAAACCCTGCTCCTCCAGTTACCTGCAAATATTAAAAAGTTTGCAATCTTACAAAACTGCCACCATTTTTCTGAACTCCATGGTTGACTGGTAGAAAATACTGTGGTAGTACTAAGCCCTCCATGTTCAAACATTTAAGAATATTTAATGTATAGTAAATGTAATTGCCTAGACTAGAAGTAAGGGTGTTTTCTCATAGTCCAATGTTACTAAGTTGATGATAATGATGTATTGTTATAAATAATAGTTACAACATTTGATAAGAGTCACAACAATGATCTGATATATCATTAGATATTTGAGCAAAACATATACTGATATAGCAAGCTGCTGACAAGGATAATTGATTTTAGAATTGAGTATATTTTGATGAAGTTCATATCATCTAGTTTTATTTATGATAAAATACAACAAGACATTCTTGCACTCTTTGATACAAAGTAAAAAAAGCTGATTATATTAAAATGTTTTTAAAATGCGAAACTAAATAGGTACTTATAAATTTTAAGATTCAATGACTTGTGAATGTTATTTCAAGTGCCCTTGGTTTAACTTATGATTTAAATAATATTGGTAGTGTTCTCACCAGAATTCGTTTTCTCTCTTTATATCCTAAAAATTTGACTTCAGGATATTTTTCTGGCATTTGTCCTTGCAATATGGCAATTTTCTTTTCAAGTTCCAGTAGCTTTGCTTTGGCTTCCCGCAACTCCTGCTTAGTGTCATCTTTGAAGTCATTCAATTCTTCTTGTTTCTCCATTTTATTATAAAAATAGTCTTTGTCTGGATAATTGTTAAAACCCCTATTTTTCAAACGTTGCTCGTTGATTTGTTTTTCAACTCTCTCTACTTTGTAATCAGGGGCATCTTTCGTTATACATAAAAATATGATGGTGACCACTGTGAAATAGTTAATGTTAACTTTATATTATATATTTTACAACACAATAGTAAAATATTTATTACAAGTTACGATTTATTTTACATATATTTTTGAGCGATTCTATGATATTTACGACTTTTAGAATCCTGCCATTTTGTTTACCGGTTTTCTGAATAGATAAATTTATATGCGATAAACGACCAGTAGACGTTTTTAAATAATACACGACACCAGTGTTTAGGGAAAAGTATATCAAGATTTATTGAAATAAATTATTTAATGAGTACTCACACAGAATAAATAGTACGACCGTCAATGTCTTCCGAAACTTCAGATAGTGTCTTAGCATTTCGAGAAAAATAATTTGTAATTTTGTTCACATTTCTTTCTAGATAAAATAATGAGATATTTCTGCGAGAAAATATTTTTGAAGAATAACATTGAAACTTGATTCAAAAGAGAAACAAATATCCAAATTGACACTGATCGAGACATTGATTTATTTGTAACTAATTTGACATTGACAGAGTTGTGGTAACATGGTTTGGAAACGCCATAAATAAAAACCGGCCAAGTGCGAGTCGGGCTCGCGCACGAAGGGTTCCGTACCAAAAACGACAAAAAAACACGTTTGTTGTATGGAAACCCCCCTTGAATATTTATTTTATTTTGTTTTTAGTATTTGTTATTAAAACGGCAATACAAATATATCAGAAAATTTTAACTGTCTAGCTATCACCGTTTTTGAAATACAGCCTGGTGACAGACGGACGGGACGGACAGCTAAGTCTCAGTCTCAGTAATGGGGTCCCGTTAAAATGAATATGTATAACATTGTCTTGAACGCTTGAACGTGCCAGATTACGATACAATCATGATACTGCCTGGCTCTGAAAGCTGCCTCTAATTTTAATGTAAAAGCCTTAACGTTATGCCATTCCATTCATAAATAAACGTTTTTTTCCGAACCTTTATCCCATGTCTATTTGGGGTCAGTTTTCAGTTTAACCAGATTTGGCGGAATGTCAGTATTTTACGTGAAGCGACTGCCATCTTCACAATCCAGAGGGCTATACGACATGTTTTAGTTAAACCAAATGATTGGCGGAATGTCAGTATATTACGTGAAGCGACTGCCATCTTCACAACCCAGAAGGCTATACGACATGTTTTAGTTGAACCAAATGTTAGACTTTTGAGGGCTCTTAACTACCTGTAACGACTGTCGATGATGTTAGTAAAACAGCCGGGTCCGACGGCTTTACGTGGCCTCCGAAGCACGGAAACTCTCATGAAATTAAAAGTCATTTTTAGTAATGACCCATCACAGTCATGACGGTACCTAACGTTGCTTAACCGCAAATATCACAAGTGATCCGCTGGGCCATGAGCGCTACCGTTCATAATCTTTGCTGAGCTGTACTTATTATAGTTGATCGCTAACGGTAATCGCACTTTGCTGAGCTGTACTTATTATAGTTGATTTGATTGAACAGTCCTTCTTTATATTTGTTTGCAGAAGCCTTAATTTTTTAATTTAAAAAAAAGTTTGTTTTGTAATTTATTTGTCAAATGTCAAGTCAACTGTCCGTCAGTCAGTGTCAGTGGGTTGTCAACGACAGACAGTCAAACAGTTGTCAATCGTATTTCTGTAATGTACTCTATAGATTTAAATTTTATTTTGTTATTAATTAATAGTGGATTTTAGTGCCTTTGTAATTCGTATAGTGATCTAACGAATAGGAAAATCTGTGCATAAATCATATAACACAAAGGTTTTATAAGTGCGCGAATTAAATCTATAGAAAAAAGATAATAACAGTGTCAATAATAAAGTTTTAATTTGGTGCTTGTTTTGTTAATATTTACTGCCTGATACATTATAAACCGCAATGTAATAACTATGAATGTGACTTGAGAAATAGAAACCATGTCAGTTTCATTTTTGAAAAGATACAAAAATATGGTTTTAGTCGGTGTATTCTGTTTTTACTTGGGCTTCAGCATCACACTGACATTCTTACGTATTGACTGTGCTGAAGCCGAGAAGTATTCTGTTAAACATTCTACCCCTTTAATAGACGAGTATGAATATGCTGTGTTGGTGGTGAGTGCACCGAAATATATTGAGAAAAGGGAGAGCGTAAGGGCTACATGGGGAAGATTTTGTAACAATGTGTACATGAATAATGGAGAATTAATATATAAGTGGAATCATACCTTGAAAAGAGAGTCTAATGTAGTGAAACTTTTGTTTGCCATCGGCACTGAAGACTTAAGTAGAGATTTGAAATCAAAACTAGAGAGTGAGAACAGAAAACATAATGATTTGTTACTTTTGGAAAATGTGAAAGACTCCTACAATAATCTATCATTAAAAGTGATGCAGTCGTTTAAATGGATAAGTTTCAATATGGGACAAGTATTGTATGTTATAAAATGTGATGATGATTCATTTTTGAGAGTTGATTTAATAGTCAAAGAACTAGACATGTATGCACCATTTATGGACGCTCCTCATTTACTTGAATTTGTTTCATTTAAGGTAATTGAAATGTTTATTATTATGATAATAAAACATTAATTCCTACTAACCCTACTAATATTATAAGTGTGAAAGTATGTGTGAATGATAATTGTTTTTCTTCACATAAAAACTACTCAACCAATTTAGTTGGAATATGATACAGGGGTTCATCATAAGATTTTATTCCGAAATTCCCGAGTTACTTGATTATTACACTAGTATTCTGTGTGCATGTGGCCTCAAAAAGTTATCAAAACCAATATTTTAATTAATATAATTAACACTAACTACTGAATCTATTGTAGGTACGATTATTACCAATACTACCTAAGAAGCTGAAATTTTACATCTATTCATTGTACCAGGTAATACACACGCAAGTTTTAGCTTGTATGTGTGTGTGTGTGTGTGTGTGTGTGTGTGTGTGTGGTTTGTTAGGGACATGTGTCATAAAACACAATACTTGCATTTTAGCAGTCTGATGGCATTTGAACCTGTATTCCAAGCCAAATTCAATACAAGGCATTTTTGCAATTTTTCAAACTAAACTTGGGTTTCATATCCCTAACATTTATTAATAATAACAACTAACTAACTGGCCCTGCACGCTCATAGGTGGCACTTTATGTTATTTTATTGTTAAGTTTTATTCTACATTATATTACTTATGTTGAACAAGCAAAAGCGAACTTTTTAATGCACAATAAAATGATTTTCAGTCAAAACCAGAACCATACAAAGGACTTTATTGGGGTTACTTTAATGGCCGCGCTAAAGTGTATTTGGGTGGAAAATGGCAAGAATCAAGCTGGTTTCTGTGTGACAACTATCTGCCCTACGCTTTGGGGGGAGGATATGTTGTATCCCGCAGTATTGTGGATTATATTGCCAGGAATTTATATTATTTAAGGTAAGTAATTAATACTGTTTCAGCCTTACCAATAAAAAATACCCTCTGTGTATATTCTTGATATAACGAATTATTATTATCCTTCACACTCGTTATATCAAGAATATACACAGTGGGTATTTTTTATTAGTAAGGCTGCTAATGTTTATTTGATGTTTCTGATGTTATAAAAAACAGTGTTTCATGGACCCTTGCATGTTCTGTAACTAGTATTCGTGGTACAGGGTGTTATCGGTATGAGTAGCCCGGCGATTTTATCGTAAATATGTATAAGCGATTTCAAAAACATTTAAACTGACATTGAAAGCATGTTATCCTATACACAAAACCATAACAATAACTTTTTTATAAATTAAACTATGCAGTTTTACGGAAAATTATATTGATAAACATTCACATACATTTAGTATGACGTACGTAAAAAGCTTATGTTTTCACGAAACTATTAAAGATCTCATAACCGAAAACAATTTACATTTTTTCCTGCCAGATACTAGTAGGTACATATAGTTTTTCGTAAGAAAATTAAATGTTATGGAAGGTAATATGTACGAAAGAAAGTATAGCAGAGCTAGTTTCGTGTACACCCTGCAGTTTCTATATTTACGACACAAATACATATTAAGAATAGTTGTTAATAAAGCACCTAAACATTAAGAAAAGTTGTTATTATGTATTAGAAACAATGAATAAGATTAGTCGATCTATCGCATAACAACAAAGGCGTCATTCATAACTCATAACAACTGCTTTGAACATAACATTTTGTAAGTAGGTACTTCCTAATAAAAAAATAAACATTGTGTCGATTTTTATTCAATTTCATAAAATAACTATCCATTAGTTTTATAATTACTTACTTTAATATAAAATAGCGAATTTCGTGATATTGCTATCTTTTACTAGCGGCGCCCCGGGGTTTTACGCGGAAACTTATCCCGTGGGACTTTAGGGGTAAAATGTAAACTATGACCTTTCTCAAGCTCTAGATTATCTCAGTACCAAATTTCATTTAAATCGGGTAGAAACATCAGGTCGAGTAGTTTTGGCGTAAGGGCGCGACAGACAGAGTTACTTTCGCATAAAAATACTAGCTGTACCCCGCGGTTTTACCCGCATAGTTCCCGGTCCCGTGAGAATTTCGGGATAAAACGTATGTCGTTCCCCGGACCATAAGCTACTGTTGTACAAAATTTCAAGTTAATCGGTCCAGTAGTTCACACGTGATGCCGTGACCAAGGGAAATAGGGATTAATTTTTATACATAGAGATGTTAGGATTACCTACATAAGATTATGCAAATCTTCGATACTATTATTTAAACTTATGTCACGTTTGTTTCAGTAACTATGCATCAGAAGATGTATCCATGGGAGTATGGACGGCCGCGATGGACGGAATAAACAGAGTTCATGACGTCAGATTCGACACTGAGTGGATATCGAGAGGCTGCTTAAACAATATGCTAATAAGACACAAACAATCACCTCACGATATGTTCGCATTATTCGATACTCTAGTGCTCTCTGAGGGAAAGAAAATGTGTATGTTTGAAATGGAGAGGAGAAAACCGTACGATTATGACTGGAATGTTATGCCTAGTAATTGCTGTAAATAATATTGAAATTTAATTTAAACTAGAGGAAAGAACAATTTAACTCCCTTTTATTTCTGATATAGTCAGATATAATTAAGAGATCAGTTGCTTTAATAAGGTTAATATTAATAAATCATAATGTAGATAGAAATCAAAGAAATTATAATATTATTAAGTAAAGAAATCAAAGTAAGCCTATGAGATCCCATTGCAGGATAAAGGCGTCACTCTCACTGATGATATACCTATAAGTACAGTGAAGTGATCTAAAATCGTAAAAGACAATATAATAGAACAAAAGTATTTTTATTGTTATACTCTTTGACCTTGGATATGAAGTATAATTTTTCGTAAAATCAATTATTGAATGTATTTATTATACAGGGTGTCCCGTTAGTAGTGGACCAACGGGATGTGGGGGATAGGGGAGACCGTTACCTACCAGAATCACCAAAATTTATTGTCCTAGGCCTCATAGTTTTGAAGTTATAACGTTTTTTAGTAAGTAGGTGAAATTATCGTACTATGTGCACATTTTTCTTAATGCTACAAATTCTATTACTTATTTTGATGTTATTTTTATTCAAGGGCGTTAAGAATACATAGGTTTTTCTAATTTAAATCATCTTTTAGTGTAGTTATCATTAACATTAAAATTAATCAACAAAACAAGTGCAATTGTTAAATTTCAAAATACTCTAAGTGGTATTTGATCTGAGCTGGTGTAAAAAAAATGTATTGTAGCCTTGTGGCACTTTATTTTAAAAACATCTACATATCATAAGGATTACAAAAACGTATAACACTGTGGTTTCAAATGAGTAGTTTTTTATTTTAACTAATATCAACGTAAAAGGGAACTTTTGAGAGAAAACTAAAATTCATTGCTAATTATGGAAATTCGTTTATTACTCAATTTATTTTTACATTAAGGGTTCAAAATGCTTTTCTTTAGCTCTTGTGCATTAAAACATCTTCGTATAAAGTATTTTTGTAAACTTTTTTGGGCTCTTTGATGTTTTTTTATCAATTCAGCAACATGATTGAAATTTTGTGATAACTCTCTTTTTATCAGAAATATTTGTCTCATAAACTGCTTCTTTGAGGAAACCCCATAGAAAATAATCCAAAGAATTCAAGTCGGGAGATCGTGGCCTATTTCATGGCCGATCACTGGCCATGAAATAGTACCTTCGCGTCCAAACCATCGATTTGGGAACGTCTCATTCAAAAATTCAGTCACTTACCGTGAATAGTGGGCAGGTTCACCTTCGTACTGCAACATTCGAACGTGCTTCTTAACTTAACGAAGATGTTGGTTATGCACAAGGCCTGAAACTGCGCGGAACCACATACTCTCGCGTACTTCTTAACTTTATTCGAAGATGTTGGTTATGCATAAGGCCTGAAACTGCGCGGGAGAGAATGTGGTTGCAGTACGAAGGTGAACCTGCCCACTATTCACGGTAAGTGACTGAATTTTTGAATGAGACGTTCCCAAATCGATGGTTTGGACGCGAAGGTACTATTTCATGGCCAGTGATCGGCCATGAAATAGGCCACGATCTCCCGACTTGAATTCTTTGGATTATTTTCTATGGGGTTTCCTTAAAGAAGCAGTTTATGAGACAAATATTTCTGATAAAAAGAGAGTTATCACAAAATTTCAATCATGTTGCTGAATTGATAAAAAAACATCAAAGAGCCCAAAAAAGTTTACAAAAATACTTTATACGAAGATGTTTTAATGCACAAGAGCTGAAGAAAAGCATTTTGAACCCTTAATGTAAAAATAAATTGAGTAATAAACGAATTTCCATAATTAGCAATGAATTTTTGTTTTCTCTCAAAAGATCCCTTTTACGTTGATATTAGTTAAAATAAAAAACTACTCATTTGAAACCACAGTGTTATACATTTTTGTAATCCTTATGATATGTGGATGTTTTTAAAATAAAGTGCCACAAGGCTACCATACATTTTTTTTACACCAGCTCAGCTTTAATACCACTTAGAGTATTTTGAAATTTAACAATTGCACTTGTTTTGTTGATTAATTTTAATGTTAATGATAACTACACTAAAAAATGATTTAAATTAGAAAAACCTATGTATTCTTAACGCCCTTGAATAAAAACAACATCAAAATAAGTAATAGATTTTGTAGAATTAAGAAAAATGTGCACATAGTACGATAATTTCACCTACTTACTAAAAAACGTTATAACTTCAAAACTATGAGGCCTAGGACAATAAATTTTGGTGATTCTGGTAGGTAACGGTCTCCCCTATCCCCCACATCCCGTTGGTCCACTACTTACGGGACACCCTGTATATGTACTTGTATTGTAAATGCTGCTATAGAATCTATATTTTATATGTATTTTTTTGTCAAATTAACTGTTTAATTGATTGGTCCGACGCCGGCGCGAACCCTATTACCTAGTGCCGAAAGTTCCCTGTTGTGTATTACACTATTTGTGTTTACAGTTTTACACCTATTTTGGGGCTTCTCACTAGTTTATACACCCCTATTTTGAAATTACGATACTTATTAAAATCAGAATATCTGTAGCAGTAACTGAATCCATATATCCAATAAAAATATCAAAAATGATAGTCGATTACTTATCTTTAAAAAATACTAAATAAATGCCGTATTACCAGACGGCACACTAGCTATCAAGTATTCTGTGACGGCTCGGGTCGATGACCGCGCTCAGCTGTGTATCGCAGCGTTCGCCTGTTGTTCGGTGTAGAATAACAATAAAATTCGGCGGGATTTTGAAAAACTTTGACTTATCATAACTTTTTAAATAAAAGTAAAAGAAAAAAACTAACTTCACTATTATATTGTCACCCGTCGTTTACATTATCTGTGTGATTAAGTATCTCGAATTCAAAATAGCGGTGTATATTCATAACCACAAGTCCCAAAAACTGGCATCATCCTCTATTTGATCTTTTTATTTTGAGAACAATGTTCTTCATTTATTATTTATCTATTAATTTCCCATTTGGGATGTCAACATACCTAAATGATATGAGAAACAAACGAAATCTGAACAATCAATTATTTCTCATTGTAACATCCCGTCGTGAATACCGTCCCATGATAGTTTGTTTATATTTATAACTAGCAAATTTCGCACTGATGAAACGCGGGTTATTTATTTTATAAATACTCTTTCTGTCCTCTTCTAAGATCTAGTCAAGTTCTTATATAATTTTATTTTTGATATAAACTGGTGTGTACATAAACGATTTTCCTTTCTTAATGTTTGTAAACAATGATAAAAGAATACTTACCTACAATAAAAAACCTAAGTATAGA
This sequence comes from Timandra comae, assembly GCA_958496195.1. Taxonomy (NCBI): domain Eukaryota; kingdom Metazoa; phylum Arthropoda; class Insecta; order Lepidoptera; family Geometridae; genus Timandra; species Timandra comae. The sequence goes on from OY292356.1 coordinate 7,378,663, forward strand.
AGAAAATCATGTCATGGAATGTTGTTTATAAGTGTAATAATGTGAAGTTTATAATGAATTATAATAAACTTTTACAGATATATAAACAATGGACTATTTTATTTGTTTATTATTACATAAGAGTTATAAGTATTAAGCACATAGTTTCAGTCACAGTCACTATGTTCTAAATAATGTTTGATCCAAGTACTAGGTACGTTATCTTAATAAGTCTACCACTTTAAAATACGAAGAGTTTGTCAAGCACTAATAGAATTCACACTATAACCATATTAAATATCACTATTACATACATTTTCTATCATCGAATATTTACTTACACCAGATTTCTCAATTATTTCTATATTCTATCACCGGCAAGCTCCTCTCGCTTGCTTTGAAATATCCGGATGATCGGTAAACAGTCCATCTATTCCGGTATCGAGGTATGCTCTCTGTTCACCCACGAAGTCTCCAAAGGTATCAAGTGATGGATTATTACTTCTGTATTCAGCGGGTAAGAAAGGGTCCTCCGCTCGAAACGTGTACGGGTGAACTTTTAAACCAGCTGCATGAGCGTCATCTACGAAACTGGTCACATTACCAAGTCTGTCATTCTCATCGCGAGGTATAATGTAACTTTTCTCAGGACCGACCGCGTATGCGTAAGTAGCAACTTCTTGTAGTCCTTCAGGCGTCGCCATGTCCGCATAAGTTACGTTAGTTCCCAATACAGCTTGGTCAAACGGCTGACCTTGTAGTCTTCCATACAATTGAATTAGTCTTAGATCAGTCAAACTGCTAAGCTCCTTCAAGTTATTTACCTCGAAAGATTGAATGTATATTGGCGCTTCTGTACCCGTATATCCGTTTCCATGAAGGATATCAACCAACAGTTTTTCCATCGCTAATCCAAGTCGTTGGAAATGCGTTCCATGTTTGATTTCAGGATAAATTCCTATGCGACGATCATAAGAAATCTCCATACCTTTAGCTAAGTCGATTATTTCTTGAAGAGTAGGAACATCGAAGCCTCCATCCATTCGAGCGTTTCCAGGTCTAACGTTAGGAATACGCTCAATTGCCCTCAAAGTCTTTATTTCAGCTAAGGTAAAGTCTTCAGTGAACCAGCCACTGATTGTGATGCCATCGACCGTTTGCGTTCTGTATCTTGATGCGAACTCTGGACGTTGAGATACGTCAGTAGAGAAGCCGAGTTCGTTGTCGTGTCTGGCGATGATGTGGCCATCGCTGGTCATTACAACGTCTGGTTCTATGTAGTCGGCTCCCATAGTGATTGCGAGGGCATACGCTCCGAGAGTGTGCTCTGGGACGTATCCACTGGCACCTCTGTGTGCTATGATCATCGGTTGACAAAACTCGGCATCGTAATCAATTGAACTTGAACCCGTACCTGTGTTACGGAGTACGGAAAATGCGATCACTGCACTCAGTCCCCCGGCGGCCGCTACGCCTAGTACGATCCAGAGGGCTAAGAGATTGTTCATGGTGCCGAATTCTGAAAACGGAAATTTTATTTTTCAGTAGGTAATCGGTGTTGTGCCAATTTTAACAAAAGATACCTAATGAAGTGAACTACAAGTATCTGGTTTATGTAAATAGAAATTAGCGCTTTAATTATTTACTTACCTTGTAAACTATTTAATACATGAATAAAGGTTTTCTTTTGCTCACACAAGAAAATTCGTCCGTTTACTGTAAAATATTTCAAAGAACTATATAAATCATTATAAATGTTATTAAAGTTGTAAACCTGATATAAATAATTCTTGAATAATACCTTACAAATGATAAGATAGTATTTAAAACCTTTATTTTTACAACCAGCCGTTCGTCCATATATCTATCATAGTAAATATGATACGTCATAATATTTACTTCAAATTCTGCTTAAATACTTTTTCCTTACACTTGCTAATAAAGTGGCTCTTATTTCTCCGAAATCAGACACATAATGACGCCTTTTATTCACAGTGAGTTATAGATTTAATTTTAATTGCTCTTTTTTTGAAAATGTTTCGATACAAATAACGATGACGAATATCAACAATAAAATATCTTCCTTATTACAAGAGTATTTAGTTTCATCTGTCCCGATGTTTCTCTTTAATTTTTAAGATAAATCTACTTCCGGGTACCGATTGAGTAAGTTAGATATTTAAGTAAAAAACAATCCTAGATCACCAATAGGTTATACTTACTTAGGTTTTAACTAACTTCCTACACTACATTTATTTAAAAGTTTCTTAGTTCCTAGTTACCAACCTACCGCTGTTGTGGTAAAAACAATGATTGCATCAAAACTTAATAAACATTTTAATAAACACACGCATCCCCTACTGCAAATTTTTTGCTCATCCCCTTTGTTGACGTAAAGGCTTCAAATATAGGGCTGTCTCCTTGAAAATAACTAAAATAATTTTGACATATTTTCTATAAAGTTATCAGAACATCCATATTCTATAAGTAAATAAATAAATTAATAAAGGTCTGGACAGTAGTTTTTTTATATAATATGTAGTTAGGTATGTATACCTTTACTCAGTTCTCATCAAGAAAATTGCTGTTTGTCTTTATAGAGATGAATCGTAGTAGCCATGACCAAAAAATATGTAAGATTATTTTTTTCTTATCAGAATTTTGGTGTTAACGTGGTCTAATATAGTTACGATAAGATAGAACTCATGGAGCAGACGTGGTTTGATAGTGACACTTGTAAAAGGTGATCATTTGATCACTATTTATCTTTTATCTTTTCATGTGAAGTGGGCGTGGTAGTGGTTCCTAGTACGATTTTTTTATCGTAAAAATATCACTTTCCCGGATAAAAAGGTAAGTACGTATACTTACGAATATAATAAGTACTTACAAGGTACTTACGTATTGAGACACAATCTTTTCTGTGCCGGTGACAGCGTCGCTGTAATCGCATCTTTTGGTTGTCAGCTTATTGAAAATGTATCCAAATGACGTGAAAATGAACAATAGGAGCTTCCAATTTTGGCCGCCGGCACATAAAAGATGTGACTCAATATTTATGTTACTAGTTTTTACTTATTGATATATTGTCATCGCCTACTTGTATACTTATGTAATTAATTAGGTTTATTTATTTATTTTAGGAACATCAACAACATGTATATTGAGCATTGATAGGTTACAGAGGATATAGTAGAGAAAGTTCTGATACACGTGTAGATTAGATTTTTTTTTCTTATTATAAGAGATACAAAATAAGAAGATACAAGTAGGTATTTATTATGATTTAGTTTATAGAACACTACAAACTAAAACATATTCCCCCAATAGTGCGAAGTTGCCAACCCTAATCCCTTGCAGTATCCCTTGCAAAATTCGTTTGTTTTTTCCACGTACCCTCTCCCACAGAGGATCATCTAATCCGGTTGATCGAATTAATAAAATGCGTCGTTAATCATTATTGTAAGCTGAGAATACGGAATTAGACATTGATTACAGCAAGGGTGAATTGGTTAGCCATCTTTATTGCTATTTAAGATTTTGTTGCAAATATTTTTTTTGGTTTGTAGGATTAGATGCGGAAGGTTTATTACGTTTTTAGTTGGGGTAGAGTTAGTTCATATTATTTTTCTTAATTAGGTGCTAAGGTAATCAATTTAAAATTGCCATATTTAAAAAAAAAAATGTTACTTACCTTTAGCTAAAAAAACATTAAAATGTTTCTCTCCCTTAATTTGCTTAAAAAATCATTTATTACCATCAACAAACTATAATAGATATTCGTAATACGATGTAATGGTCAAGTGTAATACTCGTAACAAACATTGTTATTCTGGTTATATTCCCATGGATTTAAGAGGTCCCCAGAGTAGAAACAAAATAAGGGAGTTAACTTGTTTATGTTACTCTCAGGGAAATATTCCCGGAGGATCCTTAATTGTATGAATTAGTAGTGCATTTATACTAACAAATAAATTGTAGTTAGTGTATTATCGTAATGAACAGCAATCAAAATTAATCTATGTAGTACCTTAGTTTTTTATTTAATGTAGGCGAATATTTTGTTTTAATTTTTTATTTACATGGCAGATATATTTCGTAGGTTTATTCAACTCGCATAAGTTACAGATAACCAAAAAGAAAACATACAAATGTTTGCACAGTTGTTTCATACCAATGAGCATCATGCAAAGACTAGTGTATTGTAGGTGAGTTAGTTACGGTAAATTATTTATTTGTATACTTACTTAACTTACAATAACTTTAGTAACTGATACTATTGTTACAGAATTACAGATATACCTGTGCAAATATAAGTTAGTACTTATAAGAGATAGGTAAAGTACTTAGGTTCATCCAGGGCCGGATTTAAACTCAATGCCGCTCCTGGGCACCAGAAAAAAGTCCGCCCTATTACTAGAATTTTTTTTTCACTTTCAAAATTTTTCCGCCCTAAAACATTTGCCGCCCTGGGCACTTGCCCCGACTGCCCCTAGTGTAAATCCACCGCTGGGTTCATCCTAGTTTTAGGTAGGTACTCTTCAAGTTGTTGTGATTTTCTTGTTATCGTTTTGTCGCAAAAGGTAACAAATCAAAATTAGAACAATTTGAAGGCTGAAAGTACATAATATTTTATATTTGACGTCACAGAAGATAAAGAATAGTATTCTTTGAATACTTTACACAGAAGTGATAGGGATAAGTGGATAATAAGCAGGTTGGCCATCAAGGCGGGGCTGCCACGCCTACGGTCCGAGACTCGTTTTTATTTTACAACATTAATATACGGAAATTGTACATTTCTCTCCAACGTTGAGTTATGACGTAATCTTAAAAATATGAGAAGAATTTATACTTAGGTAAAAAATATTTTAGTAAACTCTTACCCCCTGTAACCATTTCATCATCTTCAAGTAACGTTCCAAGTATACTCACATGTTTTGTCTTTGTCACTTGATATAAAGTAAGAAAGAGACAAAACTAACTTTACTTGGTGAGTAACTTTATTTAAAGATCGTGAAATAGGCCCTTAATATTATTAGTTCATCTTTACCTAAGTACTATAAGTACCTTATACTCTAAAATAGGGTTTGAAAGCGATAAACAATGTAGTTACTTGTCTATTTACTGGTTCAGTAGACCTACGATATGAGAGATCTACCTTCACCCACTAAATTGTCCTAAAAAAATCGGGCCACACAAAAGACAAGCTGTCCTATAGATATCAAATTTTAAACAGTACACTGTTAGCTCCATAATTGAGACAACCTGAATAGGGAAAAGTTCATTAAGGCAAGTTAAGAATAAACAATGTTTCTGCTTTTCAATAAAATTCTTAGTTATTCCAGATTTACGCATTCTCTATCGGTATTTACCACATAATTGACAAAACATTACAACTAAGTAAGTACTTATACAATAGGATAAACTAGAACTAAATTAATGTAATTCTTTGTGAGTGTATTCATAATCTGTGAATTTTCAATTTAGTCTCTATTGTCCGTTCATCGACTCATTGTAATAATTGAATAATAGGCCGACTGATTACGGTACTATAAATTTATCACACTTGGCTTATTTGGTAATCCAACAAAGGTTAATCTTAGCATTTGCTAATCAATTTCATTCGTCCACAACTTATACTTAGTATGTTTTTTTGTTCCAATTTCCGCAGCAACTGTTATTGTGTTATTGGTGTTATTCAATTTTCACTCTTATTTGGTAAGCTCTCCGACGTCCGTTAGTGTTTCTATAAGATCCAAACCGTTGATTTCGAATAACAATTACTTACAATGAACCATTTACCTACTAGAGCTTATGATTACAAAGTTTGATGCCAGTTATTGATGAAACCTATCAACAAATCGACCATATCAATTATTCGCTCAAGGGAACTCAATTCCTGTTAAGAATAAGGCATAAAATTGTACGATTGAAAGCACTTCATTATCCGTGACAAACAACTATCAATCATTTAAAATCTCGCAAAACAATAATCACATTATCATTCTCTCATAATAACAAATGTAGGCCCGAAATGCATAAAGAACACGCTTTGTTATTTTTTTGTCAAAATAATTTTAAGAAATATCGTCGTAAGGTCCCGACTCGACCAAATCGAACAATGTAAACTTATGAGCGTATTATTTATTGAAAATGAGAAAAAAATGAACACGAAACGGTTTGACATATTGTTAAGGGACCTTATAAAATTATTTGCTATCACGCCATCCGAAACTTGTTACGAAGGAGCAATGTTTAATACGAAACACGAGTACAAGCCGAGGTACGTTTACGAGGTCTTGTCGAACCAATACGAGTAAAACAATAACCGAACCATCGGACGCGACGCGGGCGGATTAATGGTCCAACAGGATTTTGTCTAAGGATGAGTACCTAATGCGGTCTTCTCATTTTAATAATCATATGGAGGGTCCCATTTCAAGAACGCTATTAATAATGCTTCGAATGAATTTTTCAAATTCCCAAATGTCATCCAGCTTATTAACTGACTTCATTTTTTGTTTGAGTTTTATTTGTTTTGGACAGAGCATTTTAGTTTTGGCGCGGTCATTCCGACCTTTCGTTTTTTGTATCGCGTCATGCAATCTCTGAGAATGAAATATTATTTAAAGTTAATTAGTTACTTATACGTTAATAAAGTCTTTTTCTATCAAAATAATTAAATCCTTGTTTTAAACAATAATTAATTTGTGTTTATAGATAATGAATTGATACTTTGTTTCAAAAAAAGTTTTCTTAATTTGTCGTGGAAATATAAATATCTTGAAACTTATTTTATTATTCACCTGTACCTAATTAATTTTAAATTGAATTCTTCACTTCGTATTTAATTTACTTATAAATAGCCAAAATGTACTTACTAAGTACCTATGTCAAGACAAACCTAGGATTCAAATAAAATCTTGGAAAATTTACGGGAAAATTGGACCCGTGCGCAGCTGTGGCCGCTATGAGTATAACTTCTTGTTTAAGAAACAATTTTAACGAGTCAATCAATCAATCAACACATAACAAAAATAATGATTCAAATAATTTTATCAGAAAAAATATGAAAACAATTGAAAAAGAATAGTTACAATATTAAAAGTTATTTACTTACTTATTATCATACTAAGTATAATATGTTTCCCTGATTTGTAAAGAATAGAACAATAGATATAAAGCTTAAAATTATATACTTACTTACTTTAATTTTAAAGCACAATCAATTAATCAATATATCCCATATGTCAAACATCATCCGCAAAAAAGATGCCACTAAATGAATAAATTTAGATTCCAATGCGCGTGATCGATAGACTCATAGATGGATCTATAGATCATATCGACTTCGAAAATGGAATGCGTGAGTAAGACAAAAATATAATTAATGATCGTCCTTCTAAATTCGAATCTGTCTGGTGCAGACACATTGGCGTCGTCGCAATAAACAAAAGGCGAAAAGTTTTGTTTCCGTTTTTTAAATATTTTTTATTTCATGTAAAACTTTAGTAGAGACATGATACATTAATCATTCTTTTCGTATATTGTTGCATCTGTCGTGTCGGCTTGTTGATCTGGAGTACTGGCCATTGTTGTTGGTGGACCTCAATGCTTTTCATAAAATTAAAAAAAATGTATCGCGCCACCTGTGCACAAAAGGTCTAACGGTCTTAATTATCCTCACAGATCTAAATTCAATTTGGCCTTTCGTTTGGACATCTTTATGTTACAAGTTTCCACATATGGAATGATAGACTAACATAGTACCTACTTTTAAGCGGACAGTTTTCCGTAATAAGACTTCTACAGTTTTCTCCTGTTATTATTATTTTATTTTCAATTTTCAATCATATTTCAATTTCATACAAAGATCGTGAAATGAACGATGAGGTTTCAAAGTTTTAATTATAACAATCCAAGTTTTAAAATTTTGTAATAAAGTGTACCCCAAATCTGTGTTTTATTTATTACTTGTAGAAACCCGGTAATAAATCTTGTTAAACATTTAAAATTAAATCAACTACAGCGAAACAACAAGAGTAAAGTTAAAAGTGAAGCATAGGGACGGTGGAACTTAATTTAGACACGAGCCGTAATGAATTCTAAGGAAGATTTAATAAACTTTCTCGGCAGGAGCCCTTCGTCATAGGGGCATGAACTACAACCATTTTATTTAACACTTTTCCACCCCTATCCAATAATGGCAGATAAATTCTATTTTTATTTGTTTATCTTGTTATATTGATGACATTGATCAGTGTGATCAGCTTATGTTTGAAACGAGTTTTATTATTGTTTTTTGGTGTAAATGTAGAGTATTTGTATTGGAAGATATATCATTTTATGTGGTTGTTTACTTAGAATATGTATGGTCATGCTAACCGGAATCACTAGTACTTAGTAGCTTCACAAAGTAAAATAAAAAGCAGACGATACCTTTACCTACCTAAATCGATCTAACCAAACTATTATTAGGTACCTATGATTTAACCAAACTAATTGAATTAACAAAACACATTACAAGCCATCATTTATTTTTGGGCACCATAATATATGACGTAGTTTCGAAAAAAAACTTTAGTGTTATTTATAGTTTCTTTATCTATAAAAGGATCTCTGTCTTTTGTCGCGGCCGACGGTTTTTTGATAGAACTGTCGTTAAAATGGATCGTAACATACGTACGATTTCTACGGTCGCTTAGCCTCAGAATCACTGCTGATTTTCATGTAGATCCCTATCTTTATGGTCTGTGTATAATGTTTAAACATGCTTCGATTTGCTTTTGTTTTGCCGCTCTACAAGTAATGATTTATAGACGAATCCTTGAAACTGTAACCTTTTATTCTTTCGTTTTGATGATTTTTAAAGAGAAAGTTTTTCCTGGAATGTCTTCTCTCATTAAAATCTGCATTATTGGAACCATAAAAGACGCAATCATAAAAGATCAATATCTGAAGATGGCCTATTTTATGTAGTTAGCTAGTATCTTTTTTTTTTTTTTTTTTTTTTTTTTTTTTTTAACGCAGTGAAAATGCATAGAACTGCATACCACCGTGAGCCGATATTGGGAGGACGCACGGGGCATGTAGGGCTCTCCCAGCCAGAAGGGCTGGGCCTACCCACTAAAAACACAGCGACTTCCGTCCGCGTTACATTGGGGTGCCGTAGGATCCCGAGGGGGATTTCTACTACGGCACTCCAACGCCGGGCCCACACTAAAGGCGGCGCCCCAGTTAGCTAGTATCTGGGACATTTTGTGGGAAAATGAAAATTAGGAAAACCTCAAGGTAAAGAGAATGTCGTTGAAGTCCTACTTAGTTGCAAGCACATTATGAAATATTCTACTGTGCTGATCAGTTAAAATACATTAATTTCTATAAGAGAAATAATATTATAGTCAGTAACAACGAGTTAACATCGAGACAAAAAATACCAAATACAATGCTAAAAAAAAAACAAAACCAATTTCAAAATGTCCTTAAATAAATAAACTGAGCATAAATTAATTCATATTAAACTAGTCAAATAATTTACAATAAAATAAATATTATATTATGATAAAATCTCTCATCCTCTAAAATATTACACACCTATCGTATTAAAATTATAACCTATAATTTAATTTTCAAAATGAACATAAAAAAGAACGTCGGGTGTTGTCAGTTGAAAAAAGGTTCTATACTTTTTCATAATGTTAACCCGCAGTTTAGTGGATTGGAATAGAAAAATGAGGCGTTTTCGTGGAAGAGGATTCATAACTCATAAAAAGTTATTCTATTTATTACAATATTAAGTTAGTTTATTTGTATTGGATAGGTTCTTTAATGTATTATTTTGGTATTAGACAATAGACTGGTTTACCAAAAATGGTCATTATATATAGTTATACTTATGTATACTTAATGCCTATTTCACCAACATCAAGTAACGTTCCGAGTTTAGATAGGTGGAATATTCCCAAACTGTTAAGAGAGTTTTAAGAAAACAACAAATACTACGCTTATTCGTAATAACATAATACATTAGCAGCCTTACCAATAAAAAATACCCACTGTGTATATTCTATATAGGTAGGTATACGAATAAGCGTAGTATTTGTTGTTTTCTTAAAACTTTCTTAACAGTTTGGGAATATTCCACCTATCTAAGTTGTAAAGACACCTTACATTTAGATTTAGTTAGTAGTATAGTTATTGTAGACTTTAAATAGGCAACATACATAAACTTTCTCTTGCCTGCTACCACAGTATCTGCTACTCTGCGTAGAAGATATCTTTCACTGCATTCTAAGTAAGTACATTTTTGGCACCGAAGATCATCATTATACCAAAGATACCTGAAATAAAGTTTATAATAAAGTAACGCGAATTTAAAAAGATAAATAGTGCGATCGTTTCCCACGAGCAACAAAGGTCCTGGGCGCCGCGGCTGCGCCCGCGCCGACTGTGACTGATCGACGCGCGACTGACAAGTTATCAGGTATCCGATGACGCATTACACAGGTACAACAATATTTCGTAAGGTGATTTTTAACTGCAAATATCTCTATACTATACCAATAGAAACTAAGTATAAAGTAAAAATATTCCACTCTATGCTTGCTTGACCGAAATTGGACCGATTTACGTGAAATTTCGTTCTACATATGTGTCCCAAATTTCACATTTTATCGAAAAAATCCCATAGGATTGGAATTAACACGGATAATACTGCAAAGGACTGCTAGTAGAGTAAATAATAAATATGTTAACGTATCGTATATATATTTTGAAAAATATGAGTTCCTACCATGTGCAATCATAATTTAAAATTTGATAATAGATCTATGCGTGCGTGACACACTACATGGGTATACCTCTAAAAATTTGACTGAGTAGATTTATGCATGACACACTATAAATACGGGTAGTCTGTAAATTTGACTCTGAACTATAATAATGTATTGTCCCATTTAATGGTTACATAATTTAAACATTGACTTTGTTTTATGCAATCCATAACATTAATTGTTTAATATAATTTAATTATTACATCCTACTATGTAATAATAGTCACTATAAGATATAATAGAGGTGTGTGCGTGTGACAATTTAATATTTTTATTGACTTAATCAACCACAATTGTTTATCAGATGAAACCAATAAAACGTTAATCAACTAATATTTGTTATCATTATCGTTTATGAGTCATGATAAGTTGTTTTGTTATTTTGAAAACAGGATATTATTTAGGGAAATAAAAATTGATATTAGTTAAACAAAACATAGACAAGTTATTTGTTAAATCTCGATAAAGATTTATCATTATTTAGACGTCATGAAGTTCAGACAAAATCATCAAATACCCTTGCCTATTCCTATCATAATTAGTAGCAGCAAATACTTACATATAAGTACTCAAAAAATCTAAAAATAATAAACTCTATAAAATATGTAATACATAGTAAATATAATGTACACGTCTTGTATTGAGGGCACAATTCATAAATAAGTACCTAAGTACATTCATTCAATCATTCATCATCACAGGTTCATTCCAAAAAATCTCAAAATCTTTTCATCACACAAGGAAACCATCTCTTCCTCATTTAGTAGGAAAGTCCTATACCTAGATCTTACCATTGAAATCTTAATCCTTTCGATATTTCATACTAAATCTAAAAATTGATACAAATGTACACACGTCTCGTGTCGAGGCAGCGTATGTTTTCCTCAGTGAGGGAGCGCGTCGGTTGCTAGGCAACCGAGATGGGCGGGCGTGGGAGGATCGATCGACCCCTCGGCTCCCGTCTTCAAGACACCAGACGGTTTCCCTTTCAGTATCACAAATCTGTTTACTTGTGTTTTTTATCTGTAAATAAATATACAATACGTTTTCGTGTGCAAAAATAGATAGGTGTTTTTCTTTCTTTCTTGTTAGTCTACTTATGGTTATATGTGCAAGTTTGTATGGTTATAATTATGTTTTCTAATTCACATAAAAATGGCGGAATGGATTTGGAATGACTTTGGTTCATATATTTTGTTTATTTTCAGAATTAACACAGGACACATTTTATTCCGTGAGATATCGCCGTACCCAAACAAATGATTTTTGGTACAACCACCTACAAGTGAAATTTGGAACTTAACTTATGTACTTTTGATTCATCATCTTCTAGTGCTTATCCCACTACTCAGAACAAAACGTAGAGGGATTTTCCATTCTTCTCGTATGTCTAACGTAAATTTTCTATTGTACATAAGTATTTTCTTTCGCTTAACTCTTTTCATTAGATTCTCAATGCGTAGGTCGTGACCGTTACCTTTTAAGAATTCCATTCTATAAATAACAAGACTTGGAGAAAATATCTTGAAATTTTCGTCGATTAAAAATAAATTGCGTTTCTACAGTGTGTTGTGGACAGTTTCATCAGCGATATCGGATTGAGGTAACTAATTAAACTTTATTGCTTTAATAATAAGGTCGATGGGTTGTATTAGAAGTTACCTATTACAGTACAAAGGTTTGCTGTCGAGAACATCCACCAAGAGGGATGGAGGAGAAAATTATGCCCTGACAACAACAGGATACTGTTTTCGCGTGTGTTATACTCGTTCCTTAAGTCGTATTACATATTATTTTTATTTTAGGCTTGTTCTGTTTTTAACTTGGTACTTTATTATAAGTATCTTTATAGTACGAGAAAAACAATGACCTTATTTTGGTTACTAATAGCACGGATCATAAAATATTAACGTAGTCTAATAGGTACCAAAGATTTTTTTAAACCTGGACTAAGTTTAAAAAAAAATCCTTGGAATCGTAACTACATAACTAATATCAATATCACAGTACTTATAGATACCTTTTTATTTTTACTTCTTAATTAAAATTCTGTGAGAGTTCGTTTACTGTTATTACGTCTATAAGTTCTAGTTAGTAACAATTCCCCATTCCTTATAAAAAGTGCCGGATAAAAAGTAATAAAGGTAAAACAATAATTTATAAAATACACAAACTATAAATGTATCTAATACGATCCGTCACAGTAATTATTACAAATAGTTATGTCTGTCTGTGGAGGACAGACCAGCGAAGGACCGAGACGCCTCGACCGACCAACCCAAGAATATATGACCCATAAAACCACGATTACGTTTTATAAACACTACATTTATAACTAACTTCATGATTGTATTATTTATTTTAAGTAATATATTATCTTGTAGAGATTTCATTTTTTTTTTCTAAACTGTGCTTTCAAATATTTAAAATTCTCTGGCGCAGTACACTCCATTAATTTATTGTATTCGGTTTGTGGTGGTATGGTGTGGAGGTGGCTTTTTGGTCTTAAGGTACTTATGAAAAATTCGAATTAACATTTTGTTCCACCAGTAAGTTTTCTGCTGAATATTAATTTCTTAAACTTTTCTTTCTCTTTCTTAGTACGAATCGGTAAGTTCCTAAGGAGTAAGTCATAAGGAGGTTTTAGAATTCATATGTAAACAGATCGAGATAGCGTAATGATCTCGTTACCTTCGACAGTACTTGGTGGGAAGCTGCGAAGGATAGGGAGAGTAGGAAATGTTGTTTGGGGATACCTTAGTTGGACAAAGTCGGGATCGGGAGAAATTAGATTTTGTTCAATATAAGTATAAGTAAGTAATAAAAGTAATCTGAAAAATATTATTTTTTATTTGAATCTATATCATGTCTTAGTCTATACATTTCCATCAACCTACAACATTATATTGGAGGCACAAGCCAAATACAAACCATCCTCGGAAACATTCATCGACTTCTTCAAATGTTTTTAACTGGTCGTAAATAAAATTGACTCCATATAATCGAGCCTCTCGGACGGGTTGTTGTAGATCGCTGGTCTCGCGCAGGACAGGCGCGATCGGGATGCGCCCGCACTAAATTTAAATATTTTAATCCTTAATTTAAATTTTTGACATTTTTATTTTATGTTGGTATTCGTGTAGTTTCATTTTAAATGTTATTTGTCATATTCAAAAGACGATCCAAGTCGAAGCCTGGCGCCTTCGAACTGTATTTTATTTGAAAATTATTGTTAATTTTATAAAACGTTTAGAGATGAAGGTACCTCAAATAATACTCGTATACAAAGATTGGCTATAACTATAAACTAGAGATGACTTGTCTTGTTTGTCATGTTACTTTCAATACCAAAACGGAAATAGATGCACTTTTTATTAAAGAAAACAAGATTGGTCGTCGGTCCAGTGACAATCGCTGCTTGCTCGCCGAGCCGGAGGCCGTGGGTTCTATTCTAGAGTCGGGAATGAGACGTTACCATTTTTCGAAAGTGGCTCGTTATCAGTGAGAGAAGGAGTGGACTTTTTCCTGCAGTGGGATTTTACAGGCTGATACTTTATATATTTACTTTATACTCAGAAATATGAGTCTATGCTACGTACCTATGTTTGCTATTTAAAAGGTGATATAAACAGTTGTTAATTTAATTACCTACTACAAAATAACAATATGTATACTTACTATGAAAAGAAAGGTGAGTAAGTATTGAAATTAATAAAAAATAATGTACTTAAATTACTTATCAATCTACTAAAAGACAGTAAACACAAGCATAAATAACCATGTGGATCACATACATTCGATAGCAAATAATAGGTATTACTTTTGTTAAAATTCCCGTTACTTTAGAAACTACGTCCTTCAAAGTTCCGTGAACCCGATAAAAACAGATTAATTTAATGACGTCATACATGTTATATTGGCACCAAATATCATTGTAGAATGTAAACGTTAATTTCGCCTCCCTCCCGCAAGACGAGGTGGCCGAGTGGTTAAGGCGTTGGACTGCTAATCCAATGTGCTCTGCACGCGTGGGTTCGAATCCCATCCTCGTCGAAAAGTTTTGTATGAAACATTTTATTTTTGTGTTATTTTTAAGGCACAATGTATAAATTATTTTTAATGACTTTGAAATACATAATATTAAAGTTATTGTTTTAACAGGTTTTTTTTTTAAATTAAAGTAGTTTGCATTTGCGGAACAAAAAGTAATGACGATCTTAAGTCAGGTTATTTATACCACGTTTTTCACCATTTATGCCTGCAAAACGGCTGGACCGATTTGGGTGAAATTTTGTACAGATACAGATGTATTTTTCTAATCAGGAAATCATATTTTAGCATACTTATATACTTCTTACAACAATATTGAAAAAAAAAACAGATACCAATTATAGAATCTCACGGGTAAGAAGTTTTTAATAAAAAACATTCATTTCACCGGCAAGTGCTATGAAAGTTAACTGTGGGTGTATATCAATAAGTGCGAATAATTAGATGTGGCGTTCTTGTCGTACGCACTCCGCGTATAGCGGGCACGTGGCAGGCGTACTCCGCGACCATTGTTATAACATCCGCGCGTAGCCCCCGCGTATTGTTATACTTATAACATACGCGCGTAGCCCCATAACAGTTATTTATGAATATTGTTATTCGACCGGAGATCGCGGCCACGCGTTATGTCCCATGATAGATGTACGCACAATCGCGAAATGTGGCCGAGTTGTTTAAATAGGATTAAGAATCAGTTTACTGGTGTGACAGGAGGATGAGTCAGGATTAGTTTGTCAGTTAAATAAGATATAGGTAATAGTTAATGATTTTTTGACGATAATACCTAATGATATTTTTATTGTAATACGAGTATTTATAAAATCTTAAAAAGTTCGACACTCTACTTTATCTAGGTTGTAAGGTTTCTTTGATTTTACAAGGATAACATTATTTATTGATCTCGGTGTTTAAAACAATAATGAATACTACTCCTTAAATGTATGCAGTTACGTTGATAAGTTCCTATTAGAACATATAATATTATTTCCAACTAACTCTATTTTCAACTATCTAATAAGAGCTGTGTTACAAAATTAATCATAATTTCGTGATCGCATCTTTTAAATCGATCGGGCCTAACATTTAAAAAACGACCAATATTTTAGTCCCCTTTTGGTACAGTGTACGAGTATAATTCACAGATCTTTGTGTTTCCTTACAGGAGGGAGAGTGGGCGACGTCCCGCCGCGCGCTGATGATGAGTTACGAGGACGGAGGAGTACCGGGAACTAGGAAGTCACCCCTCCACACCCTCGCGCCGCGCCTCCGCCCTACTTCCGATATCAATACTATGTGATACTTACTATTGCTCTGCCTGTTTCATCAATTTATTGCCTACTATGCTATCATTACATTTCATATCGTTTTTATAAATATTGAAAAAACTTTCAAATGGAAATTCTTTTCTCATAATTTTATGAGTGAATTTCAACAAGTGCCCAAAAATCTTCATTTCCGTGGATTTTTTTGTTTTTAAGTTTTTTTCAAAAATAATTAGCGTTTATTATACGTCTTGATAATGTATGTATTCTTGCTTATTATCAAGCTGATTACTTAAAAAACTAACGAATAACACAAGTTTAAAAATTTCATGCCACGGCGATGAAACATGCGTGCACGGCAATGAAACAAGCGTCCACGGCAATGAAAGAACTGTCCCACGGTAATGAAAGAATCACCACGGAAATGAAAATCCATACATTAAACAATTTTTTTGTATACTGACATGAGTATTATATTATCCTAACATACAATATATACACGCCTGTCTCCGAGAAGGAGAGGCATACTCCCCCAGACGGGTTATCTACGCCACATCGAATGATAATAATTGATCGAATTTCTTTATAAGATTAACATAAAAGCCCTATGATATATGGCCTAAAGATTGGAAAGAATCGCTTTTGATCCCCCTGCTCAAGAAGGGGTCCACAAAATTACGTGCCTTATAAGCATGCTTTCATCATACGGTCTGCCTGTTAGTTTGTGTGGGTGGATATCGGACTTCTTGCGGGATCGATCGATACGGGTCGTTCTTGATGGATGCTCGTCCGATCAAATGGCGATTAATACCGGTGTTTCCCAAGGGTTAGTACTCATTGCAACACTTTTCCTGTTGCATATCAATGATCTGCCAAAGCCCAGAACCTATGAGTATGCAAATGATTGCACAGTTGTAGAGGATTACATATCCATCCCGCGTGCTAGTGCGGCCGAGACACAGTATTTAAGAGAGGCTATGGTCGATCACACGAACTTTTCCCTTCGGGCAGTCTCCGATTGGAGCGATGCCAATCTAATCAAGTTCAATGCCTTGAAGACCCAGGCGGGTCTTTTCTCCGCAAGGAAGACGCTGTTTGAACTGGCTCCTATTTTCCAGAGTGTATCCTTACCTATAGTGGACCACCCTGACCTTCTTGGAATAACGCTGACCTCAACCCTCAATTTTGGTTCATACATTGAGTCAAAGGCTCAACTGGCTGCAAAAAAGCTAGGCATCCTCTCAAGGATGCGACGGTACTTCACTCCAGAACAGCTGCTCCAACTCTATTAAGCACAAGTTCGGTCGTGCATGGAGTACTGTTCGCACCCTTAGGATGGATCAGCTAAATATCAACTTGAGGGGTTGGAGGCCCTAGAGAAGCGTACCAAGAGACTCCAGAGTATTGAGCACCGGCAAAAAGTTGCTAGCCTATGGGTTTTTTATCGGATACATTTTGGAGAGTGCGCATCGGAACTACACCGCTTAATTCCCCCATCTCCGTTCTGCCACCGAATGAGCAGGGAAACCGATAAACGTCACCCATACATGGTAGATGTTCCATAAGCTCGCACGAAGCGTTTCGCGTCCACCTTTATAATGCGAATAGCGAGAGTGTGGAACTCCCTGCACAGCTTCTCTGTTCTGAAACTGGAACATACAAATTAAACATACAATCTGGGTCTTTTTAAGTCGCGAGTCAATAGGTACCTTCTAGGTGTGCACGTTCCATCTTAGGCTGTACCATCGCTTTCCATCAGGTGAGTTATAGTCAAGTTCTAGCCTATTCTGGGTAAAAAAAAATGTGCACCCTACCGGACTGTGGCATTTATATCCCATGCCAGTAAGATTATGTTGCATATCATCCCGGATTAGCAGGCTGAAAAAGAGTTCCTTTTTCTATTTAACATCTATGGCGAATACTATAGGATATACGAAATATAAGTAGGAGAGTTCATCCGTGATCATGGCGCTTGCAACAGCGTTGAAATATCGGAAACACGAAATATTTCAACGCTGTATAATCATAATAATTTGAGAGCTAATAACCATGATAACTATAGAAATTATATAAGTAGGAGAGCCTTAAAAGGGTGGGAGGGAGTCATTACTGTTGGCAGGAACAAGATCAGCAACCTTCGATATGCAGATGACACTACTTTGGCCGCATCCTCTGAGCACGAACTTGCTGAAATGTTCAGCAGAGTAGAACGCAAAACCGAGACAGTAGGACTTTAGGTCAACAAGTCGAAGACAAAGGTTATGGTCACTGACCGAGCTGAACAGATCACACGCACAGGAGAATTGTCAGACCTGGAATTTATGAGCAAGTTTGTATACCTAGGCTGGATGATCAGTAATCAGAGAGGCTGCGAGAAAGAGATTCGAATTTGTGTGGAGATGGGCAAGCAATAAGCAAAATGTTGATAATCTGGAATAGTTGATAGTCCTGGTCTATCCACGCGCTGTAGATCGAAAAAAGATTAAGGCTTTCGAGATGTGGTGCTGGAGAAGGATGCCACACATACCGTTAACATCGAGACGTACGAATAAGTCTATTCTAGAACTACTTGACGTAAAAACAAGACTGTCTACGATATGTTACCTACGAGTCCTGACCTACTTTGGTCACATTTGGAGCTACAACGGTCATACAGCCTGGACAAGCTGGTTGTGGCGGGAAAGGTAGACCTACCCGACCTACCCGTTGCTCAAACCTGATCAAGGCAATAACAGGGCTCTCAATTAGAGCTCTCTGAGAAGAGCCGAAGACAGAGCGGAGTGGAACGGCTGGTACACGACTCCATTACAGTGCATCAGAACGGACACGATCTTAAGGAATCAAGAAAACGAGCTAGAAGGAGTACAGTAAATACAAATGAGTTATTTACTGTACTTATAAGTCTTTACTTAAGTCTTTTGTCGTATTGCAGAGATATTACTTGACGAGTACTGTACTGTCAGTATTCGGCGTCTGCGGCGATGCAGCAAGGTGTTGTGGTACGCCTTGAAGGGCGCTTGCTAGGGCCACCGGTCGTACCAGGTCACTGGTCCACCGGGGCCTGGCAGTGCGGGACGAGAGAGTGGGTTTGCACCAGCGCAACCGCTTACCCACTATAAATTATTCTCGCGCAGATGAACCTCGGCATTATTTCGGTCTCGGATTTTGAAGTCCTATGGCGACGGGGCGACGGTGGTGGGAATTCGGTTCACGGTGAATCCGGTTCTTAGCTGTTTCCCTGCACATAGGCGGTCTGACGAGAGTGGTCGCTCCTGGCTTCGACTGAGGCGGGAAGTTGGGTTCGGCAGCACGTCTGATGACTAAGCAGCCCTATTTAGGATCGCTCTGCTTACCTCTGCATAGAGGAGGGGCCTAGAAAAGGTGGCCTAAACATAGTCCGTCTCAACTCTTACCCATATGGCAAACCGCGGTCATCGGGCACCGACATAATCGCGGTCGAAAGATACAGGCTTTGCAAGTCATATCAGAGCTCACGACCGAGCTCATTAAGCCGAGGCTCGCCGTTGACGGACATGTCAAGGAGGACGATATATATGTCAGTATTCGGTACACTGTATCACAGGTAAATATGTTTTCCTTGCCTATCATACCATGGCGATGAAAATATAAGTCACGGAAATGAAAGACCTGGCCACGGCGATGAAACTAATTTGTTTTAAAAGACACGGCAATGAAATTTTTTTCATTGCCGTGTCTTTTTTTTCATTGCCATAGCAAATATTTGCTATGGAAACCACGGAAATGAAAGCATGGCGATGAGAAACGAGTCGAAAATTTTAAATTACATAAAATCTATTAGGTATCCTAAGAACTAAACAATTCACAAATAAACAGAAGAGTATGGGCATTCTATCGAATGCTCTATCAAGAGTATAAACTTGTTCAAATAGAAGTTATACCTATACACGGCGATGAAAGAAAAAATGTCCTGTAACAAAAATGGGATACACTTACATTTATAGCTTGAAAACGCAGGCACGTGGACACGTCCTTCCACGTCGAGCACTGAGGCGGTACTATTGGGCAACGTTTAGCACACAGAGAAGGAGACGCAAGTCTTTAGGTGGAACAATATGTTTAAAAATGTTTTTGACATGGCGATGAAAGGAAGTTCTGGGACAAATGTTTTTCTAGTAACCATTCGTTGTATTGTTTAAATATTTGATTAAGTGTATTCCGTAACAATACCTTAACTATCCAAGTATCATATAAAACTAGGTTTCAATGTATTCAACCAATAGGTTTTCATCAAGGAGGTATAATACACATCAAGGTGAGTTGTGGACAGACACGGCGATGAAAGATTTTGAGGTTTAACATTTTTTTCTGGAGTACCTATTAATCCCAGTAATGAAATATTTAGTGCCTCACATAGGTGACTATTTCATCTAACCAAAAAAAAAGTTTTAAACATTATAACTATATTTTTTAGTACCGATTTCATAGTTGCCACGCAAATTTAGGCGCCGGGATATTCACTCTTATGTAAAATATTTGTGCTTCAATGATTTTGTTTGTCTGTTGGTATTTATTTAATTGTAATTGGTCTTTCATATAGTGCTAAAGCAAACCCGTGGAGCAAACAGTCGATGTGGGTTTTACTTTGAATATATAAATAGTAATGTCACTCTCAACTCCACAGGTACTCAATATTGCTTCTATACTGCCTATAAGTACTGTGTGCGTAGTGCGAGTTTTATTTTCGAAAAGTTAACTTTACGATAACGCAGATTTGTATGGGATCGAACACTCCGCCAGAAGATGGCGCTGTGTCGAATTTCGATCCCATACAAATCTGCGTGATCTTAAACTTAATTATATAAAGTCCTTATACCTAACTAGATATAACTAACTAGATGTAGTCAAAATTTCTTGTACAAGGTACAAATTCTCTGTCTCAATTTCTAATCTTCTTATTATTTCGCTCTTCTAAGTAGGTCTTTGCGAACCAAGCTTACAAAAAAATGTGATCTTTCCAATTAGAATATACGGATGGATTTGTACAAATATAAAAAATTTCTAAGTTGAATTTGTAACATACTCGTAGTAAATAATGTAGTCAGCAGTTATTAGTAGTGTTAAGCTATCTTATTTTATTTACTTTATATTTCTTACTTGAGTAGTAAAGTATTACCGGGTAGTAACAACATTACCGATTCCACCATACCATCTTATCTTTCTAAACATTTAGGTGTCGAAGCGATATGCTAAATAGTTTTATTGAAATTTCGTGTAAGTATATGAATTGTACTTACGGGGGAGAGTCTTGTAGAGTACTTAGTTTAAATGTTAACAACTAGTGATGTGGGACAGGGTTTCATTATAACCTGCATGATAATTGATGACATTTCCGTACTTTGTTCTAAGTACTTAATTTAAATTCAGAACACGAATTACCACAATCTATCTATACTAATACTAATAATAAAACAGTAGAACCACCGTGTCTGTACATTAAATAAATTTACCTAAAGCTGATAGGGGGGGATAAAAGAAGGTCAAAGGAACACAAAAAATCAATTTTCGACTTTCTTTCCTGTCTGTCTGTCTGTCTATCTGTCTGTCTGTTCGCGATAATCTCAGAAAGTACTGAACGGATTTTCATGGCGTTTCCACATATGGATTAAGCTTAATTTGGCGCATTATATAGGCTTTGTTTCATCTCATTTGGATAACGAAAAGAAAAGTTATCAATAAAAATCTATATTGTTGTTTTGAATTTAATAAACAATACTCCGCCCACGACATCGCTTGGGTAATATCCGTTTATATCGCGCAACTTACCACCATAGTTAGTTCTAAGTTATTGAGATACTTTTAAAATTTAGGAGGAATTGTAGTATTTGTTTGTTCTTCGGTCCTCTGATTTCAATAAAAAAAAATATTTATCAACACTTCGCTTCCTTTTGACGAAAGAACATTGCTGACAAAAATACTACATTTTGGATTTTGTATAATAATATTTCATAGATATCAAATTTGACAGAATATAGAATACTTCAAAATCGAATGCTTAAAGGGCATATGCACATAGCGGATTTTCAAGCAATCGAAACTTTTGTGAACAAGCAAAAAAATAGTATAGACGTTATATTAAAGTGCAGTGTACGTACGTACTCTGTTAAAGAAACATCAACAGAGTGTCTTTCCCTTAATAAAAAACAATAAGAAAACTGCTGATGGATACATTATTAACATAAATATTTTATTAAATAGTTTAAGATAAATTAAAATAATTTATTGGCCTTTTAGAAAAATGCATTCAAAATTTTCGGCTCAGCCAGGACTTGAACCCGGAACCATGCTGAATCGTAGCACTGCTCTATCCAATTGAGCTACCGAGGAGATTAGATCGTGATATACTGAAGTTCTCAAAATGGTGCATCAAACATCAAAAAAATATCTACAGCGCCGTCAAGGTATCAATTCAATAAACAAACTAGTTTTTGGCTACTGCTGCCATAACTACGCAATTCTGCTAATGTCAAAGTAGGTAAACGTAAAACAACACGATAGAGATTGGTCATTAATTTGTTTTATCGAGTATAATCCGTCACGGTATCTACGTGAGAGTGAAAAATAGGTAGTGTGCAAAGGTCCTAAAATTTATGATATTCTTTACACAAAGGTTGGCAGTATTGAGTTTTAAATATATAGGTGCATTCAACCTTCTTTTTGTTAAATCAAGCAAAAATTGTGATATCCATGTATAAATACTTTAGGACAAAAAAAAATGCTTTTAAATTATTGTTCATATTCAAAGAATTTCTCTATAAACTACATTGATGGTTTTGCCTTCTGGGGCTAACATAAATAAATAAATTACTGACCCGTGAGTAGGTCACATATAGTTGGCCATGCTAAAAACAATTAGACCTTAGGTCGACACCAGCGAACTTAAGTGTCTAACCCTGTGATTTATTTATCGTCATAGCAAAGCACGCCACGAATAGGAATCGGGTGCGCTTGAATTGGAATGGAAAATTGTTAATAAGTCCCGTGGTTGGAAAAGGAAACTTATAAAAATAATAACATGATAATTCAGTATAACATGCTGATATTAATCTTAAGTAACTTCAAAGCAAAGTTAAAATTAAGTAAATAAAATAAAAACAAAAAAATACTCAATATATTATGTTGGCCGGTAAACTTAAATTTAAGTAGAACGAACGAATTATTACTATAATGTGTTTAAATTGTACTTGAAGTATTCTTTTAGTCATAATGAGTCTTTAAAAAAATATTTCATATCATAATAAGATTTCTCTATCAGGAATGCTTTTAATTGTTTACTAAATTGAGTAGATACTAGCTGTGTCCCGCGGTTTCACACGCGTAGTTCCCGTTCCCGTTCCCATGGAAATTCCGGGATTAAAACTATCCTACGTCCTATTCTCAGACCTACTGAATATGCTCACAAAATTTCATGAGAATCGGTCAAGCCGTTTCGGAGGAGTACGGGAACGAACATTGTGACACGAGAATTTTATATATTAGACTAGCTGCGCCCCGCGGTTTCACACGCGTAGTTCCCGTTCCCGTTCCCGTAGGAATTTCGGGATGAAAAATAGATGTTGGCCGATTCTCAGACCTACTGAATATGCTCACAAAATTTCATGAGAATCGGTCAAGCCGTTTCGGAGGAGTATGGCAACGAAAACTGTGACACGAGAAATTTAAAAACTGTGACACGAGAATTTAATATAAGTATTAGATAGAAAGATATTTTTTATTATAGAAAAATAATTGTTTTTTTAGTAATGATTACATATGATTAAAATAATTTCAACATCCGGGATAGAATTTGTTTGATTACATAGAGTATAACTTTGAAAAAGTCAACTAGGTACGTGAAATAAATAAACGAATTTCCACGCGGACGAAGTCGCTGGTATAAGCTAGTTTTTAAAATAAGAATAGAAAGACTAACAGAAAAAATACGGGTAATGCTTTTAAATTCACTCGTAGATGTGTATAAGTATTAGCTTTCAA
Organism: Timandra comae; assembly: GCA_958496195.1. Lineage (NCBI taxonomy): Eukaryota > Metazoa > Arthropoda > Insecta > Lepidoptera > Geometridae > Timandra > Timandra comae. Next base: position 7,402,802 of record OY292356.1, read on the forward strand.
GTAAAGAACCCTGCTAACGAGTATCTAAGTTTACTCAATTACATTTAAATTGTAGTGGAAAAATAGTTATTTGTTATACAATAGTGCAAAGTTGTTTTTTAACCGGGGCTCCAGTTGAGGACCGAGCCAGCGAAGGATTCTAAAATTGAATCAATTGAGCCCCGGTTAAAAAGCAACTTTGCACTCTTGTATAACAAATAACTATTTATTTCACTGCGTCAAAAAAGGTATAAACAAAACATCGTCTTCTTTACTCTTTACTTATACAAGTTTATTTAAACTATATTCCGACAAAAACAGAATCAATTTCAATGATTAATTCTGCATTACATTAAATGAAAAAAATATTCTTTAATTATACATAATTGCATGTCCTAATAAGTAAGCAGTCCAATCGAATTTTGTTTTTATCGCTTGTCAATAACAATACGATGACTCTAAAATAAACAAGAGTATAATAATTTTACCGATTCTAATAAATAAAGATTTCAGACGGATGAGGCAGAAAAACGACCGCCCGGGTTGCATGTATTTGAATTCTAACTCTATTGTATTTTGTCATAAATTCTTTTTTGCACCTTGCAAGAATAGCAGGTTTAATTTTTGTTAATATTAGGGAAATACCATTTATATGTATGTATGTTTGTTTCTGTTAAAAAAAACTTAATCTTTTGATTTTGGTACTTTAGATTCAATAGATTTTCATTGATTCATATTATCTACCTGTATTTGCCCATAGTTGGGATAGTTCCTCCTAAGAATGAATAACTTTTTCCATCACAGTCACTTTTAAATGTCGTTATCTTTATTTTACGGTAAGTAAGAAGCCATATTCATTTTCTATTTTATCGTTGTATGCGGACAAAATATTATTATAGTTGTCAAATAAACTCAAGTGTATATTTACAGTGTGAATCAAGTTGTAGATGTAGTTGTGTTTGAAGGGGATGCGACAGGGGTTCACGGAGGCGGAGCCAGGTGTCATTCGCAGGATCTTATCTCGGACAGGAAAGAGGGATGCAAGCCCCGACACTTTTACCGTCCTGCGACAGACGTTTTTCAAACTTTTTAATCTTATTATGATTGCAAAACTGCTTTGTTGTTGAAAAATATAATTGAATTTTTGACAAAATATCAATTATAACAAAACGTCCAATACTTACTTATTCAGTCGTTAGTCGAAGTAGATTACTTGGTCGTTGTACGCGCCAACTCCGGTACCGGTCATTCCTCTCTTAAAGCAATATGTTAACATTGTATTTTTAATTTCTCCTTTAGACAGATAAAGAGGCAATCGCAAGCGCATGAGCGGGAGTGAGGATTTATAATAAGAAAACGCTCCTACCGCGCATGCACTGAGGATCTATAAATCTTTTGAGTACTGCATCGGCCAATCCCTGTTGAGAAACGATAAATCATACCCCTGGACAATTCGAATCGAATACGATCGATATTCGCCGTCTCGCTCGCACTCGATACTTCCACTATTGTACGTCATTTATCATTTTCTTTCTTTCGTTTCTTTCGAGTGATAAATTCAATTCTCTTTTCAAATATGATTGTTCATCGTCTCGTTGTGTTTTATTGTGGGTATCGTCACGGAGTTTGAGGTTTTGATCGGAGCCTAATCGCAGTGATCGCGGTAATTGGATTTCCTTTTATGTTCAAGTTTTTACTTAATTTTTGTTCAGTTTAAAACTCATTTGTATTGTATTGTATTAAGGAATAGTTGAAAGTTTAAAATAAATTAAATTCTTTAATTTGTATTCTTGAAATATTTTATTTTTCGCTATGTACAGGCTTGTAGAAAAGACAACAACTTCATCTTAAAATAACTTAAAATATCAATGATGCTCTCATGTTTCAGTCATTTAGATAATTAATATAATAATTAAGGTACAATAATTTTCGTCTTTCTCTATCTTTATAAGTATCGGTTCGTGAAAAAATAGCGCTATGTTTAATATAAATATACAATTTTAGTTTCAATGTTTAGAAATAGACAGCACAATTAAATTAGCGGCACAAGAAGTTAGGTATTCATTATAAATTCAAACTCTTATCTCTATTATCACTGGGCATCTTAAATCTAATTTATACATTAGTCCTATATCGTAATACATAATAATTAAAATGTACATCAACTTTACAACCTATGTATATTAAAACACTTCGGTACTTTGGCCATGCTGATTGAGAACGCAAGAAAATGCATACTCCTCATCTGCTAATTTAAGAATAGAACATATTTTTCTATAAAAATGAAGTCCAACAATGGACCAGTATGAAATTCTCAAAAGGCTGCAATAAATCAATGTCAACAAAGCAGATGACAAATATATGTTGGATGGTGTCCCAAGGCATCACAATTGCTAACGAACAATAAAAATGTCTTTACCAAAAATAATAGGACACGTTCTAACAGAGCAAGATTTGTTTGCAGTAAATATACAACATGCTGTAAAGCATTCAGCCGGTGGTCATGGTTTACAACGTTCTCGTTTCAAACATCAGAAACGAGCCTCTATTGTAAACAGATCACATTGTCTTAACCTCTCTACATTTCATCTACAGTAGGACTCAAATTTCCGGACGGCACGAAGCTAAAAACTGACAATTGATTTAGAATGGTCGATCTGACTATTGACTAATAATTACAATATTAATAAGCGTAACACACTTAACGATAGACCTCAGAGCGCGTTAGCGAACTTTTCATTCCACGAGTTTTGGCCTAATTAAACATTTGGACACATTCAGTTTTGTTTTAAGCAATGGTGAGTCATCGAATGAAGAGTTCCCTAAGCGCGGTGTGGTCAGTACGCGGCGGCCGCCCCGGAGTGGTGCATCAGATGGTGGTGGTGGTAGGACTCCTGCGTGGGACACCACCAGTCGGGCACGCCGTGCGGCATCGCCGGCGCCGGCTGTTGGAACTGCGTCCAGTGACCACCGAAACCTATTTTGTTATCCATCACTGTGTTACCGCTGATGTTGGTCAAGTGTGGCGGTTGGTTATGGTGAGGCGGTGCGGGCGGTCGTTCGTATGGCTTTTGGTCGTGCGGATTGAGGTACTTCTCGTTGAGACTTTCTAGTTTGTCTGTTATTGAGGGGTGGTGGTGTGGATGGTGGGTGGGTGGGGGAGGAATGGGTGCAGCGGGGCTGGCGGCGCCGGCGGTGACGCTGACGCTGCCCGCCGATGAGGAGTCGTCGCCGTCGCTGTCGTACCGCGGTGACGCCTCGCCCGCCGCCCCGTGCACCTTCATGTGCTTCCGCAGTGATGATGGATGCGTGTACGACTTGTCACACCCATGGACCCGACAATTGTAAGGCTTGTCCGACGTGTGCACGTGGGAATGCTTCTTTCTATCCGACGAGTTTGCAAAACGACGATCGCAGCCGGCGTACTCGCATTTAAATGGCTTTTCACCTGAAGAAAAATAAAAAAAACGGATTAGGGGAGGTGATAATTCCTTTGGTTTGGATCCCTAGTTGGAAGTGGGAGCTAGACTTGGCAAATACTTTATTAAGATTGTAAATGTGGAATAAAAACCGAGCCCAAATGCAAAAGTCCAATCACGCCATAAATAACCAGATTTGCTTGTTGTTTATAGTTTACGAGTATAAATAAATATTCACAACAATTGCACAGGATACTTAACACGGCTATAAATCATATTTATAAGTCGACTTTGTCACATCGCTGTAACAAAGCTCCGTGTAACAATACCGGACCAATATTGAACCCTAAGGACCTGACAAATGATACATTTTGTTCTGATGTTTCAATATATTCTGGAGTGCAATTACAAAAATGCTTGCTGCTCCTGATAACTTCATGATTTACATTGGTACTAGAGTAAGTTTTAGGAATCGGTTTTCCCTATTATTACTACAGAATTTTCTCTCTATAGTAACATTTAGAATATTACTTCGACGTTGGAATCCGTTTGTGAAAGTTTCAAAGTTTTGCTATAGAATTTTGTTCTGAATTCAAAAGTTACTAAAGTTTGTGTGGTTACCAATATTAGGCAGATTATACACGGATAAAAGAAATGTAGTCCGTATAAATCCGATGCACTCACTCAACCGAATGTGGGCCATAACTTTTTATATACAATAATATTTTTTGCATCATCGACAGCTCCCGCGAATGTATTGATAAATTCTTCACGAATTCACCGAAACGTTAACCATTCAATAAGATGTATTACGAGTAGGCACTGCGTTCGGATGGTGTGACCGCACCACAACCACCATGTTATATTTCTTTGTCGTGTTTACAAATAAACCACTACGGTTGTAATCCCTTGTATTGTGTTTGAAATTTGAAGATCACGTTGAAGAGCCACAGATGCTAATCTCAAGTGTCTGCGGCGTGCCAATAATAGGGCTTTTTACTTGTTCCTCCACACAAACTTTTGTTAACAACACTCAGCGTTATAAAACTGATACTTCCTTTCTCTACCCAAAGAATGTTTGCACATTATCCATGTCATTCATAAAATGTGTATACACAATGATGATACAAGAAAATGGTTCAGTGGACTGTAATCAAAATATGTGAGGCGTCAGAGACATTCAGAGATATGCACCGTAAAAGAAAAAAATGATTTAATTCGGTGTGGTATAGCGATAAAAACGTTTTGGTTCGAGATTTTAACGAGTTTAGTACAAGATAAAGCGCCCAAAATACATGTGTCGCCTGTCTAATTACTAATCGGGTGTTTGATCTCGTTTTCGTCTCGATGGTTTCGTTAAAATGGGATCGATGACAACATCTAGAGACTTCTTGTAATCACTAGTAATAAGCAATTTATTGATTGAATATGAAGATATTTTTGAACGTTGGAAAATGACGTAATTAGAGATGAATTATTGAAAGTTTTTGCTTCAGGCACTTATCAAGTATTTTATTGTACTTAGACCTGAGTTTAAGCGGACTTAAATAATATTTGAGTATGTATAAAGTTCGTACAACTTATGCAAGAAGTTTAAAGGTACCTTAAAACCCGAATAAAGAAAGCAAAATAATGAGAAGAATGCGCATCATGGAATCTTTGCATGTCGCGTCCCGACACGAGGCAGGCTCCGATATTTATCTTAAACGGCTGTATCACAGGAGACAGTTTTTTGTAACATTATTATCGATTTGAAACATTATACTACACGTTTTTTATCTATAGGATTGAATTTATGGAGTAATCTAATTTTAACGATTGTAATCTAAATATACTTATTCTTATGTATGATGATGAATAAGTAGTTTATTTTGTAAGTTATTTTATAATTAAGATGCACATGAGATTGCAAATAATAATTTTATTTGTATTTTTGTTTGATTGTAACGAATACATAAAAAATGTAATGAAAGAAAAGTATTTAGCACTTCAATAATTAAAAACATATTTTACACCCGGTCAAAACTCGTATTCTGTTATAGATATAAGTTAAAAAAGCGCATGCTTTAATATTAAAATAAAAATACATCTAATAGAGACATTTCACTTAAAAATTTATCACCGAAACATGATTCCTAGTAAATACAATTTGTATTAGCATTGAACACATTATTTATAAAGTGGACCAGTTGGCAATCTTCTTGGCGGAATCAAAGAGATGGTATTAAGTTTCAAATCGCTACTTAAGTGCGTTCTACTATAAAAACATGCTTTTTAGAAATAGCACAGTGTATGTGAAACATGATACTGACGGCCTTTGCACCCAAATAGTGTTAAATGGCCGTAGGTGTGTTTTGAGAGACAACACGCGGGCCAGGAGGTCTATGCGTTATTTTCATTATCATATTACTAATTAATTCAAGATTATTCTTTAAATAGACGCCAAGAATGTTTTTAAGTTTAGCTATTAATAACATGTACTCATTTGAGTTGTTTGTTTTTGGGCAATTCTTTAATTCTGCAATATGATAATCTTTAAGCTTGTGTCCTTTATCCGTGCTGCGTGACTGTTAAACTTAAACTTGTAAAATTGGAATAATTGCCGGGAACACGGGAACGGGTATTACGCGGGTGAAACCGCGGGGCACAGCTAGTTATGTATAAAAATCTGTCGATGATGTTAGTACGACTCCTAAGGTACATGGACTGACGCGGACGGCTTTTCGAAGTATACTCGTATAATAGCATTGAAGCATTTTTTTTTAAATTTTGGATTCAATGCTTAAAGTAAGTTTGCTTGCTAATTGTGAAGACTTGAGTAATATCAATAACACATTTACACATATTATTCTCATGCTCATATTAATATTCCGAAGAAATAATTAAAAATCAATATGATTTTATGATCCGATACACATAAATTAGTAACATAAAATAATAATTACTACATATAAATGTGATTAAATGAAATGGAGCGATAATATTGAGGCACATTGAAATTTAAAAGGTCACAACATAATCTAAGTTAATTCAATCTGTCTGTTAATAAGCGGCGAATGACTTGTTGTTTATGGACAGAACGCCACGACTATTAGAGAAGACATGACCGCAGAACATGGACTATCTGATATTATTGTGGTACATACCGCCATTATTACGACATTATTTATGGTACAATATTTACACAATCCTTTTTAGTTTTTAGAAAGAAAGAATGCGAGTTTCTTCTATTTGCTTCTAAATACTTAAACAGTTCTTACAACCTTAGCCAAGTCTCCTATACCAGCGTGGAAGAGAGGGCTTTGTTCATAGCTGGTTACTTTTGTAACAAATTAAAATGCTGTCGGAAAATACTTAAATACTCTTGTTTTAAAAAAAAGAATGTTATTTAAATAATTGTATGATTATTTTGCATCAAACCGAACTGTTGACTTAACGATAGTTGATCGAACATCTGCACGTCCCTAACGAGCCTCTCCAACTTGTCAATACAATGGCTGATTGACGACAATAACGACACTTCCTCGAAAACAGATTTTCACTCGAATATTCAAAAGGTATTCCGTACAGCGGTACATGATTTATGATGTTCCTTTTATCCGTAACGTATTTCGAATTAGAAAGATATATTAATATCTCAATTTTTTCCACTTCTCGGAGAATACAAGCCTTGGGAGCACAAAAAGATTACTCGGGGTCGAGCGATCGCATTCGGCGCCCAACGACCGTGTGACAGGGTGCATTATGGAGACGATTATGAGAGCACCGAATAATGTTCTAAATGTTCGGATAACCGATAAATATCTGCCAACTCATACAAAACGGAACAATATAAATATAATAGCTAATGTAGCAACATTGGCCACAAACTGCTCGGTCATACTTTACTGATAAATATAATTAAAATCTTAGAAAATTGAAAAATGTTAGATACTTATGTTTTGAAATGTACGTCATTGTACACTTTATGGGATAATTTTATTTAAACCAAAAATAAATAATGTGTTTGGTTCGTGAGGTTTTTGCAATTGCTCAAAAATCTACTATCACACTAAAATTAATTCATAGTTTTCAAGTAATCCTTCAACTTTCTAAGAAAGTGAGATAATTTATAATAGATACAGTCAATGCAGCAGCATAATATAACTCATCATAAAATAAATTTGTAACACAATAAACGCGTTTTAAAGCTTGACAAACAATTTCATTCCCTTTATATGGTTTCAGTTGAAATAATGGCACATTTTCCGGTCTAGTCGCTAGCAGTAAATTAAAGTGTCCAATGTGTAGGTTGTAACTGAAAAACTTGTTTCCGTCTCACTCTAAAACCTACTTTTAAGTGTTGTGGAAAAGAGATAAAATATGATACTTATGAAAATAAAGAAAAACTTTTTTCCTTTTATACAGGCTATAGTTATGATGGTAATTGTTTGTAGTGCACATACACGTTACATAAGTAAGAAGTTTCGGGTTCCGTTCCCTGATCAAATCAGAATTTCCAAAGATAGATTTGGATATCTAGGTGTGTATCGTTTTGTTTTCAAAAACGATATAAATTCAATGTTTTTTATAACACGAGCAGTAAAACATTGTGTTTCGTTCCCAGACATGTTTTTTCGAAGTACAATATTGTACAAGGCAGGTGCTTCAAGGAAAAAGTACAAAACAACTACGATGTACACTCGTCATCCTAACGTCAAGAGTTTTGACAGGTCTAACCGGCATCATCGCCTGGGACCGGGAAAAAATGTAATACAAAAAACAAAATTTTAATTTACAATAATTATAAAACATCAGTGACGATAAAAATGTCGATGGTTCATTATTTTAAGTTACAAATTTTTAATTTATTTATGTTAAATCAATGATTTTAGTAGATGAGATTGGTCTGTAAAAGAATATCTAACACCGGTTTTAAGATATTATTTTTTTATGAATCTAATTAGAAATAATATGGTGGACAGTTCTGAGTAAGTATACAAAAATTCATAAGATTCTGTATTTTATTACAAACAATTCAGAAATTGTCATTTGGTGGAGAAATTCCGCGGTTTAAATCAAACTGCAATAAAGTAAATTAGCATTAGTTTTATTATTTCTGTTGGTATATCCTAAAGTCCTAAGGACATATCGTTCATTCCAAATTCGTCCAGGGCAACCATCCCATACAGATAAAACCGCGGATCGAAGTTAGTATTGTACATAAATGTATCATATTTCTCGGTATTTGGGTTCAATGTCGAGAATACAACAAGGAGATACGAACTTTACTTTAGATAGCATAGTGTGGATAATGGATATAATAATAATTATTTTTTAAATGTATTTTATAAAAACTGTTTAGATTGATTAATTGAATGAAATATTTATAATATTATGAGATTAATTGAAATTATTTAAGTATCTAGTGCGGAATTTATCCATGTTATATTAAATTTAAATTTTGCCTTATTTAAAGGCAAAATTAGTTATGCTTAAATATAACTTATATAAACGTCTCCATATATCCGGTCGTAAATAAAATAAAAAGTCTTAAAATAATTTCATTTAATTTCCAAAAGTGTAACGATATTTAATGAATATTAATATGAAATAAATATTATAATTTTGCGGCTTGTTGTTCACGTTGGGCCATAAATTGTAGAGGTTATGTTTTTGTACCGAGTTGGGTCATGTCCACTCAACACCCACACGGGATCGTGTTTCAGCCCCTGGGCACAATTTTGAGACAAACCAATATATCTAACGAATATTAATAGCCGGTTATGGTTTTATTTTATTAACTTTAATTTTTGTTGTGTCGCGCCCACATTTTACGCATGCCAAACATTCTTTATGGAACCCAGATCCTGGTATCGAGTTTTATTTTGTTTTATCGATAAATACTTAGTTTTTCTTTCTCTAGTTCCTTTTTTAATGTACAAAATGTTTTTTTTTAATATAAGTATTTATGTGACGTTAACTTGGCACGACTCGCGTACCCGAAAATATTTGCACCAGTTTTTCTGTCCATATCCATAACTTGAAGTAAACCAAAACGGTCAGCATTAATTTTATTTAAGGAGAGCGATAATAAATATTTAAAATACTTTGTTGCCGTACATAAGATCCATTTTCAGTTAGAAATTGTTTTGCAAAAAGTTAAATTATGACGGACAAAAATTGGTGTTGTGCCAACCAAGTTGTTCTTAAACTCGTGATAAAATTTCGATTGTTCTCTCTTTCTGAAATGCTTTATAACGACATTTTTTTAGGAAACTGGTGTTAAATGCGAGGAATGCTGATTCTGAACGCTGTTAACACAATGGGGTATCTCGATGCAACTTTTTACAACTATCTCTGTTAGGAAAATGACCAACTGGACGCTAAACTTAGACGTGACGAGCATCGGGGAAACACGAAATGGATTTGTTTTTGTTCAGTCTCTGTTTGTTTACATGTTAACACGAAATTTAACAATATTATTAGCATTTTGGAATTTTTTGTACATAAATTAATAACAGTTTGCAAATAGTTAATGCATTGCTTTAGTTTTTCGGTTCAGTATTCCAGGCATTGATTCGATTGTTTATAGTTTATAGATAAGGTTTTTTCTAAACAGATAACCATCCATAGATTCAGTCAGGTGTCGGCATTATCACACGGCTCCATACATATTGATACGGACGAGGTGTCGACGAAAAAACACATGAATGATTCAGTGAGACCCTCCACGATCGCCCTACAAGACGAAGGAATTTCGCACAGTTAAGAACCTCAAAGCGCAAAGTTTTTCTTGACGCATTGAAAACGGCTGATAGCTCATTTAATTTAATGAGCCACCTATTTTACTGCGCTGCAGTGCACTATGTATTATACTGAAATTATGGAGTTAGCTGCACCATAATGGTACCGAGCGACATACGCATAGAGACAGAAAAACATGTACTTTTAAAATTGTCGAGGTCTTTAAGTGATTATGGGCCCTTAGGTAGAACGTTTACTATTTATGTCGGAGCTAAAACGGCAGAGTTTGAGACGCAATATGATGTCATTGAAGTGCTCAGTGCTAATGGTCACATCAGTTATGTCTAACTTTACAGCAGACAAAAGCGAATGTCGTTATAAAATAGCAACAGTATAAAGTGTCAGAAGAAATGATAGTAATAAGATAGGAAAGCGAGGCCATTGGCTGAAGTCAGCCCATTGCGTATTGCGCTTTTTATATTACTCTGCAACTGTGCGCAATTTATGTTCAGTAGAGAGACTTGTTGCGAACATATTATTGTAAACTCTTTGTAAAATATGAATAAGAAGACCTAAGGAGGTCTATCTTTAGAGTTTGTATTGAATATGCGAATAAGGCAAACTGCATGGTAAAAATTAAAGTTTAGATTTATATTTAGTACATATTGCTACTTGATTTGCAATTCACTTTTGGAGTCGGATTTTCATAGACCATTTTCTTTAATAACCAACTAAGTTTAAGCTATTGTTAAGATAAGTAATCGACACGTTCTACAAAATTGTTTGTTGTACTGTTGTACGTATGTACATCCGTATGGTCCATAATATCTTGCATAACATTTACATACTACTGACGAAACTGCAAATACAAATTAGACAGTTCACTAACTTCAAATTTGCCTATAAGTACATAATTGCAAAAATATTCGACATCGCTACATGATCGATCAAGTCAAATAATAATAAACAATGATTAATATCAGACAAGTTAAATTTGGGATAGATTGTCGATTAGCCGGCCGATTGGACCAGGTGGGACGGGACTGAACTTAATCTACCTACATACTTGATTGATTGAAAGCTTCGATCCTTATCTCTTCTGAACAAAACATCTCAAGATTGAATTCATAATTTTCTTTCATTGAAATAATTACAAATTCTAATCGATCGAATAAATTTAAAATGGTAAAGAAAAACTGTAAAAAACATCCTGTCATTGGTTGGTTTATATTTGATTAATTATTCATAGTTGTGTGCAGGTCTACGCGGGTGGTAGGTGTACCTAGTACTGGTCGGTAAAAAATAAATAAGTGCCCTTTATAGGCGTTGATGTTAGATGCCTAGATTCATTTCGTATGCCGTATCAATGCAAGTTATATAATTTATCACAACCGGTTATAGTTAAAGTCCATGAATCATTGCAACGTTTTTATTCATACAACTTTGTAATTAACTAATTGCATGGCATTAGCGATGCTTGACCCGTATCTAACGACCAAACTGGGATTTAGGAGCGTGTTCAATGGAAACTGTCGAACATTTTTAAATGGTCCGTTTTTGCGAGCGCATAGCACAGTTCTGTTCGAGGTGTTTTAAACAATTAGCAAAATTCTTCAACAGAATGTTGTTAGTATCCTTTTACAGACTTTTTGTTAGCTGCCAAGAAAGAAATTTTAAGTAACAAAACAACAAGTAAAAGACGATTTCCTTCAATCTGGAGCTTATGCTATTTTATTTAACACATTTTAGTAAGTATAATAAACTTTCTCGGATTTTCCTGAACTTATGCCGAAATATTTTGCAAATAGAGACTTATATTACAAGCAAGACATATGTGCAATACATTGAATAGATACATATTACCGTCTCATCGCCCGATCAGATTTGAGGGGTTCGTACAAAGAGTACAAAAAATATAAAACGCTTAGGCTATTGTTTATGTTTGCGACAATATATCTGTGTACGGTTTGGGGTGGCAAGTGTACATGTGTTTGTGCATTGATTGTGTATGTAGAGGTACCTGTCTATGTGTGAGTCGAGGGTAGATCGCTCTGATGTTCCTGACGGGTGACGGTCAGACCACGCCCATACAATAATCGTTTGTTTTTACACGGTTATTTCTCATTAATTTTCTAATTTCCCATTGGTTTTATCTCAACTGAATCTTAAAAGGATGTTTTTGATCTTAAATGTTTTTGACATGCGTCAATTTCGATTTTATATTAATTTCAATGTAAATAGAAGGAGAGGAAAAACACTAAGTTGATCTTTTCTGTTTCTTTTGGAGTTGAGAAAATTGGAAAACTAAGTTTTATTTATTGAATTTTTGTCTTATTAGTTATTGATAGAGATCATCAACCCTCATTGGGAAAGTGTGGTAATTACATCTATTATACTAATATCAACAGTGAGAGGGAGGCCTTTGCCTACAGTGGGATCTTGCAATTTAATACTTAAGTTGACCCGAGATTAGTTTTTATAGTGTAGAATCATTAAAATTAGCACGTTTATAGACGTCATCAAAATCAATATCTTTAAAGCTACGTAAAGTTTTAGAATCGCTGACCAAAACTCCTCGCTGGTACAACACACACACACACACGCACACATACAAACTTTATATTATCCGTGTTTTTGAATTTATTTTTTATACAATTTATCAATCTGTGGCAGATGGTCGCGCTCCTATAAACACCTTTTGAATTGAACCCAACTACCATAGAGGGTTACAACATTATCATATGTGGATAACAAAAATGGCTGACTTTTTGTACAAGTTATGATACAATTTCATAAAATAAACATAAAATATCTTCACGAAATCCTTAATTTACTTTGGAGTCTACTAAAATACTGTCAATTTCTTAAAGTTTCTTAAGTATTTAAATACTAAAATTGTCTTTAATTTGCTCTCAAAATGCAAATAACAACCAATAATTAAGAAAACAGTTATTGATAATCAAGTCTGTTGCTGACATGTTGCACGGTAGTCAAAACATATTAACTGGACTAAACAAAACAGAGGTACTGCACTCGACGGTAGACACAATATAGGGCCGCAGACGTGAAGGGTACGATTGTTTGCAAAATATTTTGAAAGCGTCATTTTATACGGTATATTAGCCGAGCACTGCGTTTGATAGTCGGTACCCCTAGGGCCGTCTTCACTGGTTCAAATCGTATCATCATTACGCCATTGTGATTCACCCTTAGCGATAGTTCAACACCCCAACGCTTCACCAACACCCGTTGAAGTGTTTACAATAGAAACCACTGAATATTCAATGATCGAAATATTTTTAAATAGTTTATAAGCCGTTTTATATTACTTTGTTGGAAGATACTGAAAATGTTCTAAATTAGGCCTGTAATGATATGGAATTGATACCAGCATCTTATGATATCTTGAGATTTTTATCGTTCTAAGAAATGCGAAGGCTATATTTTTGGGCTTCTTCTATAATAACCAAAATCTTCATTAGCTTTCTAATATCTGTGCAAATGCTTCTATAATAAATAGTTTAATGCTATCGAAGACTAGACATCCATTAGAGGATGAAACATATCATGGTAGGGTAGGGTTGAAATAGGATTAGATTGAACTGCGTTGAGTCATTTAAGTACTATAATATTTGCATCACGGGAACTTATGACTACAATTTTTTTATCTGCATTTTTGTTATAATAAATTCATTACAAAAATCCTTAAGTTTGATGTTTTAATAAGTTGGTAAGTAGGAATAAAGTAATTGTTGTGTAGTGGGCGGGTAGGGCCGGCGGCCATTTGACGCGTTAAGCGCTAAACGCGCTCCCCCTCGGGGTATTTGGTTATGTTCTTGTTTATTTCGCAATCATTTTTAATAGCTAATAAAAGACCCGACCGCGACATAATTTTTGATATACCGAACATTTTGGTATAATATATCAGCCTCGGGCATTTCAAATATTTTTTTAAATTAGCATCTTTTATAATTAGGAAAAACGATGTTTCGCGACAAAAATAAAATTTGAACAAGAATTATTTTGATTAATATTTATGAGTTTTATTTGTTATTGTTGAAATTGATAATTAAAAACTTTAAATTGGTACTTATTAGCTTGAAGTTTTTGGTAAACAAAGTTGTTAATATTTATCACTGACTGACAAAGATCATTCGTTACAAGTTCGTATGATGTTACAACATTTTACAAAAGATAATTCGTACCATTTATTCAAAACTGCTTCCTATAAAATATAAATACTTCATGACGCACGCTACCGATAAACAAAATATCAGTTTACAGCACTTTATAATAAAAATATCAATTTCAAATCGTTTGTCAAGTCTTTGGTGATTAGAAAGCCAATACGAGATTGGGTATACAAATTGTTATCTCAATCAAAAAAATAAGAATAACTCATTTAACTTTACAAGTTTTCATTTATTTCTTTTAACTATTAATTAAAGACGCTGTCAACTGTTTCTTTATAAAACTAAAGTAATTTATAGCTATCAATAAAACAATTCTTCAAACTTGCCCGCAAAAGGTCTTCTCTATTCAAAAGCTATAATAAAATAATGGCAGACGGGAGCAGAGGACAAAAGTCCCAACCCAATGCAACACCAAACCTCCAGAAAAAATATAATAAAACCATCTGGCCGTACTCTCAGACGTTGCCCATAGAAATTCTTGGACTATTCCCTAGAAAATCAATATTTAAAGTTAAGTACCAATACTTTACCGATAACAATACTGTGACGTGCGAGAGAGACAACTGCCCTAGGCCCGAGACGACGGAACTGGACATTTTAATTTACGATCATTTTTTTTCTAGAACGCAGTTTAAGATGAATCTTCGTCTTTTGTAATGAATTGAAAAATGGAGTTCTGACTGGTAAGGTTTTTGTCCGAGCCTACTGGGAAACGGACTACACAAGTCGATTTGGACATTTATAGGACGCCCGTTAGTTTCGTTGTTTATGCTCAGGATCGTGTTACAAGGATATTCTTTGATAACAGTGTTGTTGTGTCTCGTGTCATTGTGTCAAATGGGTTATTGTTGAGGCGTGCTCGGATATATCGCAGCGGTGGACATCCGCGAGCGGGCCCGGCAGCCGCAGGGGGCGGCTCATTATTGTATTTTAATGAGAATTTAAATGATTCCTCGGATAGGCAAACAAATAACCGTGATATCTTACTACTGAGAGATATTTATCTAAGGTATTTTATCGTTTGGTTGTGGTTCGGAGTGAATATAAAAAGGTTATACTAATGATTGACTTACCGGTATGTGTTCTTTTATGAATCTTCAAATTTTCTGATCGCGCGAAGACTTTCCCGCAGCCAGGAAACGGGCAAGGGAATGGTTTCTCTCCCGTATGGACTCGAATGTGGTTCACTAGTTTATATTTCGCTTTGAAGGGACGACCATTTCGGGAACAGCCTTGCCAGAAACAAGCATGCGTGGTACACTCTGGTCCGCCTACATGTTCGACGGTAAGATGAGTCACAATCTCGTGCATACTCGAAAACAGCTTGTTGCACAATTTCCTCGGCGGTGGCTGCTCAGGGTCCAGCCACTGACAGCGCATGTCACGGCGGGGCGGTGCGCGCACGTATCGTAGGAACGCGTGCGGGGCATGTGCATGAGTGTGAGGCACTAATGGTGCGCTACCCTGGTAATGTACGTCTCCTCGCCATTCCCAACTCTGATCAAGCGGCTGCTGGGGAAACAGCTCGCCGCACGTGCCATACTCGCGCAAGTACCCGGGCTGGTAGGAGTGCAGGGGGTAGGGCTGGTAGTGCGGCGGGTGGTGCGGCGGCGGCGGGTGCGGCGCGGCGGCGCGGTGCTGCGGGCCCACGCCGCACGCCGGCTGCGGAGACATCTTCAGGCCATAAGAGGCGAGGTGCGCGTGGTTGGTCTCGAGGAAGGCGTTCATGGCGGGGGTGGCCGACGCCGGCGCATAGCCCCATTCGCCCGCCACCATCCACGCGGCGGGCGCGGCCCGCAAACGCCGAGGGGGCCGATGGCGCCGGTACTTGCTGCTTCCTACACCACCACAAGCGCTGTTGGCTTATACCGAGTTCACGCACATCTTCACTGATAGTCCCAATGGTATATTCTTGATTGATTCTGAATGCCGTCACTGGTGAAAATAAAAACATTAACTACATTAATTATCACATATGGCTATAAAGCACCTGCTTCCCTGTAAAATTTACAAAGCTAACCCTTAACTAAATCCAAAAAAATCAAAGCCATTTTTCAAAATAATAACATCGTGCAGCCATAACCGACGACGAACATTTATTTATAATAAAAAAAATGTGAGCCAGGTACTTTTGGACATTAAATTAAAGTGTGGGTAAATTTATAGGACATTTTTATACGGCTGAGACAAAAATTTCGATTGTATTCGTGTATATTTAATTTTAGTTTATTTGTTAGGCTGGTTCCAATCTCTTTTATGGTCGAGGTTTAGCATCGATAATTTATTAAAATAGTTTTATGAATGATAAAACTGGTTCCTACGATCCCATGCGACAGTATGGCGAGCACTTTATTGCCTCGCGTCCCTTTATAATTATTGGACGGTACAGTCTACCTGGCGAAAATAAACTGATCATTATATCAAGAGTTATTGTTGACAAACTGCCATGTCGTACTTTCCACTTTATTGTTATTGTAACTTGTTAATTTTCGTGATTATATTTTTCAAATTCAAATGCATGTAGCCCTTTGAACAGTATGACATGAAACAGTACAGCGAGAGCACCAATCAAGACAGTTAATCCCCGCATCACACCCTTTGCAAATCAACAACTGTCAATCAAATACAACTGTATATTTTTTGTGGGCGTACACATAATCGCATTATTTGAAAATAATGTTGTTTATGTATTGTTTAAATCACTTCATCGTGTAGTGGAGCGCAAACGTTCTACCTGAGTGAAACAATGTTCCTTTCAGATTTCCATCTAATCTGTATATTATCTGTGCGACTCCCCGCCGTGATGGCCGCTTCATCACAAAGCAACGGGTTGACAGATATCTAGAGACACTCATCGACTATACCGGATTAAAATTCAGTTTTCAAAAAAAGTTCTCTCACGATATTAACTCTTATGTCCTTGACAATAACGAATATGTTTATTTATAGCAAAGCTCCTCGCGGAATGATTTGCAGCTGTCACATGTTTTACAGTTTTGAGGAATTAGTTGTAATCTCATTAGATGTTAGGAGATGATCTTCTAAGATTAACAAACAGTTTGTAATTATATACAGTTCAGTTAAAGTTAATGTAGTGTATGTTATTTCAGTTATAGCAAGTAAATTATGCCGTATCACTAAAAAAGCTCTATTATTTCAATAGATTGAGTAAGAAGCTATTATATTGACCCGTTTGTTATATTTTGATAGTTTTTCACACCTTTAAAAATTTTGTTTAGGTGAAATCAGGGTTAAAATCGAAGTTTAAGTAAAAAAATTCAATAGCTTTCAATTGGTGGTGAGTGAGATAAAAATATTTCCATCAATAACAAGTATCATCCCCTATTTAACTGTCACCAGAATATGTTGTTTTTTGTGACCGTGTATAAGAAACTTTCCTAAGAAACTTTCTAAGAATAAGCAATATTTTATTGCTGTTTTGTTTTACTGTAAGAATATCAAATACGCTTAGGGCCTATTACACGACCTTCAAGTACAATTACTCACCAAGTAAAGTGAGTGTTGTCTCTTTCTTACTTTATATCAAGTGACAAAGACAAAACATGTGAGTAGAACGTTACTGAAGATGGTGAAATAGGCCCTTAGCCTGATGAATCCATATATCTACTCAAAGTTAAGTCAACAAACCTTTAAACATTGCATTTTTCTATACACATATTAGAAAATGGAAAGATTTCATGTTTTTAACTTTGAGAAAGGATTTTTTATTTGAAACGAATCTATTTAGGAATATGAAAAACTTAGGTTCAAGTTAAACTGGGAAACATAAACTCATTAAATGTTTTGTGTTTAAGTTTAATCCTTGGTTTTTCATTACAATGAAACCAATACCATCGGTTTAACTAGTCACCGTAGAAGGCGTCGCTCAATATCACCACACACTGCTTAAATCATCTGTTACAAATGTAGAAGCCTTTGATTGATTAACAGACTTATAGCGTATATTATGGAATACTCTGATATCCTATCAATATGCATAAATTTTACACAGAAACAAACACCAGAATACTGACTAACTTATACTTCAAAGATTTGTTTTCGGTGTGTGAATGTTTGTTTGTTTTTCTACATACTCACATAACAAAACTAGTAAGTATTCATATACACGGATAAGTAGATGGATAAGAAATGGTGAGTAAAACCTATGATATATTAATAAATATTCTAATCTATATTTGTATTCTATTAAAAGCTTGTATCATTATCCGTCGGCATTGTAATAATTGAATGGTATTCTTCTAAATCCTTGAAACAAGTATTTTCAAACAAGCCAACAGACATATACATTAGCATATTAATACAATTAGCAGTATTAATAAATATATGTATCTGTTTGAATGCGCTAATCACTACATAGTATAAAACAAAGTCGCTTTCTCTGTCCCTATATCCCTATGTATGCTTAGATCTTTAAAACTACGCAACGGATTTTGATGATGCGGTTTGTTTTAATAGATAGAGTGATTCAGTGGGAAGGTTTTTAGCATAATTTTATTCCCATATTCCAACGGGAACGGGAACTACGCGGGTGAAACCGCGGGGCGCCGCTAGTCTCTAGATATATTGATGATTTGGTAGAATTTCCCAAATAATTCAAGATTCCTTCACGAATATTTTTTTTTATTTGTTGCATGTCACAATGCTTAAATCCGCTTTATTCACTCAGAAAAAAATTTAGGATATATTTTTAAAACGGTCTAAATTGTATTTTTTTACATTTCTGATTTTATATTATACTAGCTGTGTTCCGCGGTTTCACCCGCGTAGTTCCCGATTCCGTGGGAATTTCGGGATAAAACGTCCCTGTACCAAATTTCAAGTCAATCGGTTCAGTAGTTTAGCCGTGAAACGGTAAAAGACAGACAGACAGAGTTACTTTCGCATTTATAATTATAGTAAGGATGTTTTATAATTTGCGGTTTTAACAACCGCAAACGTGTTTAAAGTTTTTACACCAATAACTTTTTATCGCTCTATCATCTCGATCTAGACTGACCCCTAACTAGGTTTATTATCTGTATAAGAGAGAGAAACTTGTAAGAGAAACTAACTAATTTAAACAAAAGATTTTGGGCATATTTGTAATGGGTAAAAATAAAACATTGCCCGAGAATTGAACTACTGAGTCCTAAGAGCTTATAAGTTTTAAAAACATTTAAACTATTTATTTCTACACTACAATACAACAGAAAAATACAAAAAAGAAATTACACTTATTCTCTTAACTAAATTAAAAAAAAAAACAACTTAAAACTACAGAAACAATGGTAAATAAAAATCAATAAAATTATTCAAGTATCGATTGGAGTAAAACGGGATATGAAAAATAATATATTATTTTTGGGACTAACCCATGGTGACAGACTCAGTATACGCTATGTGATTGTTACACCCCACAGCACTGGTTTTCAGTCCAAGTTTTCAGTTTCAGTATCAGTCTTAAAGATTTCTCATTTCATTAATAGTTTATATCAACTTTTCAACGTTTAACTCCCATAATAAACTTTAAATAAACTTATAAAATATTAAAAAAAATGTCGTAACTAATAATTATTTAAGATTTTACTTATATTTCATTCCTCACACCATTTAAATGTAAAATAAATGGATTGTAAATAATTGAAAAAAGAGGAAAGTGTAATTACATAAATATTTATGTCTAATGACCTTTAACGGGTCTGGAACCCATAATGTAGCATTACAGTGACTGTTATTTAACCACCTATTTAGTGGAAACGTTTATGATCATCTGTTAATTTAAAAAATATATTCATAAATATAAATGATTTTCAAGTTAAGTTATTTTTACTTATACATTGTACTATACATTTTAACACGCTCTTATTAATTTATTGTATCATGCAAAAACGGTTGAATGGATTTAGAATAGAAAAAAAAGGATTTAGCATATAAATATAGTTTGTTACCTGGATAAACGCATGGGATACTTTTTATCCCAAAATTCCTTTGAGTTCTGAATTGAGTGGATGAACTGAGTTCATCCGTGATCATGGCGCTTGCAATAGCGTCGATATATCGGAAACTCGAAATAAATAATATACATACATGGTAAATATCCCGTTAATCATAATAATTTGAGTGCTATTATCTATGATAACTATAAAAACTATACAGAATTTATGAGGTTAAAACTAGGGCTCAGCTTCAGTTATAAAATTGATATCAGTATTTTTTTTGTTTTAATACGTTTTACAATTTACTTATTATTTTATCTTAAGTTACATCAACTTAGGTATACTGATTATTTAAATGAATTAAGGAAAAACTAAGATGAACTAAGTTAAATACCAAACTTATTCATCTCTTTCTATAAAAAAATGCTATTATATTTTCTTTGTATGCATTTCGATAACGACTCTAAAGATTATATGATAAAAACTATAAATTATATATTATTTATTTGTCTAACATTTTTTTTTAGATTTCCCAAATAGAATAAAGTATATGAATGAGCACAAAATACCAAAATAGAAAATTAATTAAATACCAAACTTATTTAAATTTTAAAACAACGTTGGACTTAAATATATTCATTAAAAATGACAATAAATAAAGGAATTTATGTATAAAGTTATATTTTAACAAACATAGAGACATGTTATGACAATCTATTGAATTATTTATTGTGATAGTCTTATTAATAACACTTGATTGTCTCTCTATCTGTTTGTCTCTAACTTATTCATAACTAAATCTATGTTTATGAAAGTTAGAAGAATAAATATAGCTTTAAAATATGTTTGATCTAATTTGAATAAGATAACATCAATACTTTATTTAAAGTATGGATTCTTCTTTTTATATTGATTTTTGGGATTTGATTCAGGCCATAATATTAAATTTTTAACATTTCTATTTTTGTTCAATTTTATTCATTTTTTTTCTTTACATACAAATGTGCGTGTGAATAAGTAAGTGCGTAGTTTCTAATACCCTAGACACAAATTTAGAACTTATTTAGAGGTCAGTTAAACAAGCAATATCATTATTTCCTTAATTTTTTATCTGTTTGGAGTCGACACGCTAAGAAGAAGAAGGAGTCAGTTACTATAATGAGATGATGTAGTGAATTATTATGTTAAAATATAGGTAGGTATACATACACATATTGACATACAAATACATTTTTTCTTTAGTACCTAACCTACCTATTTATTTTATTATCATATTAGTTTACACCTAATAGACTTGTGGTTGTTAACAATATTTGTTACAAACTGCGCTCTACGTTTTCCTGTAACTTCCAATCATAAAACCTATAGGCTGTTTTTGGGATAAATAAAAAGGAATTCTATAGGTATTCGGATTATTAAGTTAAAACTATTTTTATATTTAATATAGGTATGTAAATGCGTTTTTGCATGATTGGACAAGAATTCCTAAAATATTCATGTATTTGACAAATAAATATTGTTTCTATCAATAATCTTGTGTTTTCATCTACCTAACTGAATACACATTAGGTATAATATAATACATTAGGTTTTTAAATAGCTTTTAATCTAATAAATAATAAGGTAGGTATATATTTATAGTTAGCACTCAAATTATTATGATAAACTTTAATCATAATATCATATCATATTTGATAAGATATTAGGTTTTCCTATTACTCCTGCATATACTGACCTATGCCACTTAGAATATGTTAATCTTAGAAGATAATCATAAACAAAATGATTGATTTATTATCATTTACTGTAAACCTAAGGTAAATAAAAATATTCTTATTAATTTAATTAGACTATAGACGTACTTAGTTTATATTGTTGTAACAAACATACCTTAAGCTTTCTCGTAGTTGTTTTATCACAATTTCACAGTTCTATAAAACACATATAAATATCAAATCACTTCACTGAATCTAAACTTTGTTACATATAGGTAAATATACGTTATTATCGAGTAGTGCGCGTTCTAGTATTGTGCCAGTATCACAGTTGTGGGCGCGTCGTAATAAGTTTCACAGCCTATTTCAGTGTTTACGTAAATCGTCAATGTTTGTCACGAAATGATTTTTTCACGTTCAAATGGAATAGGTCGCGACGTGTGTCCTGTGACTCCGCTGAGACACTCAGCATGACTGCGGGCTCCCGCGTCGCCGCCCCTCGATACACCCGACATACTGCTTCTTAGAAAATATTTTGTGAACACCGGAGTCGAAGGCGCGAACCCAAACCCGCCGAACAAGGGCGGGACGCGCCCAACTCTTCACCCAATCGTGCAGCTTCGCGCGCAACGCAGCCACCTCCCTCCGTCTTTATCTAACGCATATATCACCGATACAAACGAAAGGGACACAACATTTTACTTATTTTCATATTGAAGGATAAACTAAGAAAATTTCTTTGTATTGGTGTCGTAATGTGTTTCGTTTTATCAGATTTACGTTGAAAGCTCGCAGTTAGCTTACGAGGGTTGAGTATTAGATGTTCTTTTCTAGCTTTAGAGATAGTGTGGGGGAGTGACAAGGATGGAAGATAGCCGGAAAATGTCCTGCTAATGTATTTTCCTGTGGGAAGGAAAACACATGTTGTTGCTTTTAATTTAATACGTGTCACGCTGAGTTGCCGTGTCGCACTTATATGGAGAACTTACCAGTATTTGGGTACGATACGATTTTAATTGGGTTTAATTACGTTTATTAAAATTGTTGGAATTGTAGTGGAGTCATTTACATTCTGTTATTTTTATATATTTAATTATGAGCTCTACAAAAGCTATTAGTGTATTTTATTTTATTGTAGGTAACTAAAAAATAAAATAATAATGTTCAGTAATTAAAAATCAACCACAAGTAGTCCTTCTCTTTACATAATTGGCAATTAAAACTATCATTCAATTCTTACATCATTCAAAACACAAAACAGCGTATTTTTTATAATAATTAAAACAATATGGCAATAAATTATCAACATGTTACAATTAATTAAGATTCTATAACCGTAACGGGAGTGAAAAAGAAAATAATTAAGTTAATTAATTACGATTTCTGTATATGAATATGTTGGTTAAGATAAAAAGCGCGTAAGCACGCGTGCGAGAGAGGCACGCCCCTCCGTGCTATTGGCTATGGTTTGCTTGTCCGTGCTCAGCGGGGGCGGGAACACGGAACTTGTTTATTTTTATAAAAATTAAAACACGAACATTCGTGATCAATTCAATATATATGTTTTTATCAAACCACTTGTCACGCGATTCAGTTTTTCTGTATCTGTGTAAGTTCTCAGGTATGGTATCCTGTTTTGAGTGTTTGTTATATGGAGGTAAATCAAATAAAGCTTTTACTAAACCTTAGAAAGTAATAGTTGGATCGATATTTAATACTTTTATTATAATATTTTTCATTGATTTTGATAGGTTTGCCATGCCGAAAACGAAATTTGTCAACCAATTTTTCGAGTATTCAGCAATGAATAACCAATCCACATCTAAAATCATAAAATAGTTTCGATAAATACTTACTCCATAAATCAGTGGACCTTCATCCATCGCTTGATGCACAGAATAACCCAAGTTCCAGTTATTGTATAAAAATAAAACTACATATTACAATCAATTTGTCCTCAAATTAACCAAAAACATTCAAATTAAGTTACATACCAACGACATGCAAAAACAGATGTAACGTCCACCTCGAAACAGAAAAACAGAAAAGTAATCGAATGACGGGAACAATAAAAGGAGCTCTGTCGGTAGACGTTCAGGTCAGACAGAACAATGGGACCCCCGGCACTGAACACCATGTTGTGGATCAAGTAGGTATTTCATTAAAATAAATAACGTTATAAATAACGTTATTATTTATATGGATGTTTTTCGGGAGTGATTCTAGCTACAAATTACGGGGACAATGTCTCTACGGGACATCGCCCTTATTAACATCAGCAGATGGCGGATCGCGCGCCCCTCAGAAATATTAAATAAAAATTGTTTTTAATTGTGCCTAAATTACTTTAGGTTATGCTTGTTTTACGCGAATTATAGTTTTTTGTTGGATTCTTTTATTGTCAGGCTTTTGTCTTAACCATATGAATAATACATACATAATAAATCATAAGAAATAACTGCAACCTAGACTATACTTTGCATTTCATAAACAAGGTTTAACCTGAATCGATATCAAATTAAACTTCTATCTATATTAACAATAAATATTGTAAGCCTACGTTAAATTGATATGGAATATTAGAAAGTAATCCACAATGCATCAGAATTAAACCCAAACTTCTTTTCTATACTTATAAAATATTTATAAAAAACTTAAAATTTTTGATACCATAAATAGTTTATTTTGTAAGTTATGGCAAAACAGCTTGAACATTTAATGCTTAGCTGGTTATAGTGACGAAAAGTAAGTAATGCGGAAAATCGTTCATGGGAGTTGATATTACGCTCCAATTCACGCACCAGTACAATATCTTATTTTATTTCAATACGTTCAGTTACTTTTGTAATAAGAATACAATTTAATATAACAATAAGATTATAAAAAAGAAATATTTTTTAAATACTTAATAAATGAGAAAGTTTAATGTTCATCCGCGAGTTTTTTATAAGAGAAGTAAAAAGTTTTCTTCTGCCATGATTGATAGATTTAAAATAGTTAAATTCTAGTTAAATATGAGTTAATTAAACAACTCTATCATCATATAAAGCAACTAAATCTTAAGGATATCTGAAACTACGCACACAATAAACTAAATGTTAATTACCACTAACATATACCACATGTGATGAGACAGGTGGAATATTGTCTCATCACACGCCTGCACAAGGTGTGGACGCTGTTGCCGTTCCCGCATCGGTTTAACTAGTCACCGGAGAAGATGTCGCTCAATACCACACACTGCTTAAATCATCTGTTACAGATGTAAAGGCCTTTGATGATGATACCACATGTAAATCTCGCATAGAAATCTTATCAACAACCCTTTGTTTTGCAGCTCAGTATATTTACCACTCTGAAATATAGGTAGCCTTTCATATATTCAGATGCTATGAAAAACAATATTAAAAAAATGTTATCATTAGTAGATAACGCGTTGATGTCTTTTGTAAGCTTAATGTTTTATTATTTAGATATAAACTTTTTATTAAGATATATCTATAAATAAAACCTCATTTTATGATTTTTATAAAAACCTATATTTTTAATGAATTCAACAGTGAATTTTATGATCATATCTTTAAAATTGTGTTGTTTATCACCGTTGATCTGTGACATGGCAGTAGCGTCGAAATATTGGAAACTCAAAATATATGGTAAATGGCTTGTTTGTTGGCAATGATAACTTCAAAATTAATAACTAAATATTTGAAAAAACAAGTGAAAGAAGACCTAGTAACAAAATAAGTTCACAAACAAAAAACAAAAATTTTAAAAATAATAATTGGTTTGGACCTCAAGGAAGCACTGCGAAAGTCAAACAGCTAAGAAAAGAAGATTTCAAATTACTTGATAATCGAATAACAATTAATTACTTTATGAATGGGAATGTTTTTATTTTATCGATCTCATGGACGTATCATGAGAGAATGATACATTTTCTAGCATCTATTCCTGTTAAATAAGTTAGTGTTGAGACGGAGTATGAGTAGGATCATTGAAGACTAACTAATAGAAAAATGCCATCATCATTCAATCAATCCATTTTCCAATTCCAATTGTATTTGCATCAGGTGCAAAAACTAATTAAAATTCAAAATCATTCATTCAAAACCCACCTGTTCACCTTTCGCCCCTAACTGTATCAGTAATTAATTCCATTCCGAATCCGTCATTCGGTCTCGATGACTATTGATATCGTTCCCTTTACTCCGCCGACACAATCGGATGTGATCGATTTTTTGTCGCGATCATTCCGATTCATTCGATTCGGTTTTGTATCGATTCCGACTGTTTGTTGCTTTGCGTTGGTTGTGTGTTGTAAATAAGATTATTAATAAATAGATTGATCGGAGAGGAACAATGCGTCTAAGATACTTACGGTAAAAGAGCCATGCCTAGGAATCCTACGATATCCTCGTGTTGAAACCTTAAACTGCTGTGCCTATAATTTGATAAAATAATTGTAATTGAAATCTTAGACCTGATTGACCAAATACATTCACTCAATTGTTATTTCCTAAACCACGCCAATTTAGTTAGAAAGAAAATAATATTCAAAGGAGACATGAATTACGTAATTAACACCATGTGGTAAGAGATAAATGAATAATATACGTAATGGATTACTTGCATTGCACATCTAGGGTTTGAAGATTTGGTTGTAGAAAGTTTGTAAGTTCATTACGAGTTAAGTGTAAGTTCTCTACGTATCTCAAGAACCACAATTTATTGCAACAACTACGAATAAAGTCATACTAATTTCCATCCAGTATTTGATGAATGTGAACAAATAAATTTATTTTTCATTAAACACGCCATCAGCACAAGTACTCGTTAAATAAATAAATTTTAAAACAAATTAATGCAAAAGTCCACGTTCTATTGAGCTCCTGCCGCGTACCACGAAGGCGTACCGAGGAAGCTAAAACCCACATACTCATAAATACGAGATATGAAATAATAATTTAATATACCATTTGCTCAGAACCAAATTGAGCAATTTATACACGTCGTGTTGTGCGCGAGAATGCGTGCAAAGTGCGTATGAGCGGAGTAATGTAGGTAGTGGCCGACTTATTAACATTTTATTAAGCTCATCGCTTTATATCGGTACCTTCTTTATCACGGTATCGAATGTTTTAAGTAGTTAAAATAAATGAAGTTTATTTATTAACTACTTTCACCGGTCAGTACTGCGGGCACATGATTAAAATGAATAAACATTGAAATTGATGTTAATTGAATTTTTTCATACATAAAAATTAATTTGAGGTCGTTCAAGAGCATAAATTTGTTTTATGACAAGCTTTCTTTTCGGTTTGATGTTGACCAAGTGCGTAGCTGGTAGTGGCCCTGCTTGGTATGCCAAAGAGTACATAATGTTTTCTTGCTCAATGGTGCTCAACCGCATAATGGTGAATCTTCAGAGATATTAGTCTACATGAGCGACTGAGTCATGTACACTCTGCTTGTTTGGTTCCTATATCACAAAACTGATAAACTTGTGCGTATTACTGTGGCATTGATGTAAAATTAATTAATAAGTTATTAAGATACCATCTACAATAAGGATGGGTAGGTACATAAAAGCATAGAAATACACATTATTAATATAAAATAAAAAGCTAATTCTGTTCCTGAATTCGAAACAGGTTTGCTACACAAAACACTACCCTTATTATGTTGGTGTATTATTTCGATATTTTAATCAACATCATCAATTGTTACGCGTCGATATCAAAGAACATAATTAATAAAAAGATATCGAGAAAGCCCACGCTAGCCCACATGACGTAGATGAAAAAAAACATTCAAAATCGAAATGGAACAATTCGAAACGGACTCCGATGTAAAACGATGAATTTCTTTAGTCCGTAAAACCTTTTTGTATTGTATCGTAAAGTTTGCGGCATCAACTGCGGATAACAACAAAAAAAACTGAAATAAACAACTCGAAATACACTCAAAATGTAAGTTTTTCGTCGTCTCATCAATAATCAATGATCCACATAAATATTGATACAGAATTTGGTGTTTTTCTTACAATATCGTTATGGACCTCATTATGTATATTAGGTACGGTAACATCGGAATTATTTACCTTCTTTCAAACATTTCTTTAACATATATCTACAACATTAAATACTCTATAGAGCTGTAATTAAAATTACTGTTAACGTTTATTTCATCAATATGTATCGTGTATTGGTTTGGAGGCTTCGATAGGTCGGTTCTGAGGCGGTTCGCCGCTTCATCAAAGACCACAAAAGCATGTAATTCAACTATTAAGCCTTTAGTGAGTGATACCGAGAGCGCGGCCAATCGCGCCTTCAGTACGTAGTGGTTATATTTTTTACTCTATGCCTTGAACTCTCGGCCACCGCCCACAAAAAACTATCAAAGTTGCCGCTAAACACGAAAAGAAACGCGACAAATTGCTTCCACTTACAAAATGAACTGAACGTTTCAAGAGCTCGTCACGAAGTAAATACTTTTAGTTAATTAGTTTAATAAATCAGAGATTAATCATTGACTATTAACATTTAAGTTGTTAACACTTACAATTCAAGTTAGGGAAAACGTCTTGGAAAACAACAAGATTTGTTATAGCAAAGTGTAGGATAGAAAATTTCCTTGATCTTTATCTAAGATCTGATAAAATGCCGCTGATCTTGAGCTACAATAAAAATAGAGCATGTAAAGACTCTACTGGTATGTTGATTTTGAAAAAAATAATAATATGTATAAGCATAATAACGAATATGTGCAGAGTACCTACACATGCTAAATTAACAGGGTGGTATAATAATTATTGCATTATGAATTATATAAACTATATAAGATCTCACTGCAGGCGATGTAAATATGTACTTATACAAAATCTTTTGGGTAAAATCAAACCCACAAACTTCGTTGATAGGCAGGTGCAGGCACACCGCAATCAATTGAATAATATTGTTGAATATCACATAATAATTATTTTGTTTATCAATATTTTTATCTCGAACACAAGAAGAGTAATCAAACACAAAAGAGCTTAATTTATATCGGGGATCCTCATCATTTTCTCTGGCTGAAGCCATGAATGCATTTTGTTTATACGAGGGGGGGTCAAAAAGTTCGCGGAATGGAGGGGATAGCGGGGGGTGGGGGACCTGCCGCAGGTAGTAACTAATGAGCAACTCTTTGTGAGTATATATGCCAAGTTTGAACCTGATTGTGTCAATAACCTTTGACCTGTCGTCGATCAAACAAGTGAATCCGGAAGAAAAACTTGAACATGGAAAAAATCGAGTTTCGTGCCGTCATAAAGTTCCTCACTAAGCAAGGAAAACCACCTCAGAAAATTTTGGAAGAAATGTTATCAGTATACGGGGACTCTTGCCCTGGGAAAACCATGGTGTACAAGTGGAATAGCCTTTTCAAGCAAGGCAGAGAGTCTCTTGAAGACGACCCTCGCTCAGGACGGCCGATTGAGGCCACCACCTCAAACATCGTTGAAAAAGTGGAGAATCTTATACTGGAGGATACTCGTTTGAAGAAGAAACAACTTGCAGAAATGGTTGGAGTATCACCTACAACCATTTTAAATATTCTACACGACAATCTTGGGATGTCAAAAGTCAGCGCAAGATGGGTGCCAAGAATGCTCACACCACCACAGAAACAGCTGCGCGTCGAGTATTCAAAGGAGTTTTTAGACCTCTGTAGCGCCGACAAGGAAGGAATTTTTGCAAGACTTGTTACTGCAGATGAAACTTGGGTTCATCATTATGAGCCTGAGTCGAAGCAAGAGTCTATGCAGTGGCATAAAAAGGGTCAGCCCCCCCCTAAGAAATACAGGGTGTCACAATCGGCTGGAAAAATCATGGCAACTGTTTTTTGGGATACAGAGGGTATTTTATTAATAGATTATAAAGATAAGGGTGTTTCTATAACGGGAGAATACTACGCTAATCTACTAAGACAATTAAAAGAAGCAATCAAGGAGAAAAGGCGGGGAAAGTTGACAAAGGGTGTGCTGCTTTTGCATGACAACGCACCGGTACACAAGAGCCGCGTTGCGATGGCTGCCCTTCATCACTGTGGCTTCGAAATGTTAAACCATCCTCCCTATAGTCCAGACTTAGCCCCCTGTGATTATTTTTTATTTCCCAAATTAAAAAAAGAGCTTCGGGGGAAGAAATTTTCCGATGATGAAGAAGTCAAGTCGGCGATTTCGGCCTATTTTGAGGACAAAGACAAATCATTTTTTTTCGACGGTATTAATAAGTTAATAGAGAGATCTGAAAAATGTATTCGACTTAAGGGGGAATATATTGAAAAAGAAAAATAGTACAGTATTTTATTTCACCCCCCTTCCCCTCCGTTCCGCGAACTTTTTGACCCCCCCTCGTAGTCAACGAATGTACCTACTTTGAAGATTGTTAATATCAGTTACTATGTATAATATACAGATATAAATAAGTAAGAACGGTATTGAAAAATGTATATGAACTTCACTTATATAGTTAACTAAAAACTTAGCTCTTATTATCTCTTATCAAATTAGCATACTCACCTATGCTTTCCCAAGATTTTTATAGGAAACGATTTGACATACAGGACATTCTAGCATTTTGAGAAATATAGGAATTTGAGGTTGTCTTATTTTAAAATCGAAGCTAATTTCTATTCAATAATAATTTGGAAGAAGTTTGAAGGAACCAAATGTTGTTAATCCCTGCAAAATCAATCGCAAATTACTTACGTTGATACGGTAAAAGCAGAAAGCAGGGACTCTTATCTAGATTGCACCAATCAGTACCATTGATAGCGATGGGGTCGCATACAAAATAATTTACTTATTATATCTGTCTGCAGACATTTAATCTGTGGTTATCAGATCGTTACTTACATTCACAAATATTGAGTAAAATTTTATGATTTTAGTAATTGTATTTTTTTATTATTGGAATAAATAGTTCTATTCATTACATAGCATTGACGTATTTACTGCAAGGTAAGTTCACTCATGCGGTATAGTTCATTGAAATCTTTTATTTTTTAATTTTGGTTCTACGACTATGACATCTTAACAAAAGATGTAGAAAATATTAATGGTAACAAGAAATGCTAAAAAAAAAATTTTATGAGACCTTTAGTTTGTAAGATAAACCTTCAACCTCTTTTTCCAAGATGGCGGCCGTTGGACAAGGGTTGCAACACCATAAACTTGGTTTTAACTTTAAACTGACCCCCTCTTGACATCCCAAAAATAAAATTGCGTCCTCTGAGAAATAATTTACAAATGTAACTTTTCAATGTAGTACTAAAAGTTTCTTAGTTTTGATATTAATGCCGTTAGGAGGTTAGACATAATCACTATGCTTGTAATGAGTGTAGGTGATTTTAAGAATGTTGGACTTGAAGACTAAATACTTATATCACTCGACCCATGATTCCTATCTTTCAGGCAGGACTTGTATGTTGTCTAAATTGTTATCTTTTTTTCAGATCTTTGAGAAATTTGTACTTCGTACCTTATTAAAACAATAGGCTTTAGTCGTGTATAAATTTTACTTAGAATTGACGGCATTTCGATCACGTTGTTGCGCTACATTGACCATGGTCTCGAGCGGACTGGAATAGAGACCATTATTACAATCAATCACTCTATTATCTTATTTATAACAACTGACCCGTAATTATCTCTATAAACTATTACTAAACATTCAGTTTTTTATTATTTCTAGTGAAGGGAAAGATGAAGCAATCTGAACAAGTTGCAACAATTCTTCAGTTTTTGAGTTTACTCAAGGCAAAAAACTTACATCCACAAGACTGTAATTATTTTTAGTGTAAAGATGTAATATACATACTATGTAAACATATTAATGTTAAAATAAATAATGTTTATTTTTACTTCTCAAATATTACAACTAAAAATATTAACCAAGATACATTTTGTAGACATTTATTATGAAAAATATGTTTTTGATAACCGTAGAAGCGTTAATAGGGCTCGAACCACGCCTCGACCCGCCCACACCGCCTCCGGGCCCGGGACTGCATGCCCGAACACTGTTTGTTTATTTTATATTAAAACAATATATTAAGAGGAAACGATACAAGCAATTATTTTATTATTGCCCATATAAAAATTAAATAAAAACATCCTTTATTAGCTTGATAAGTCAGTTACCATGTTAGATGTACTCTAATGGCTCCGCTCCTCCTAGATATAGGAGAGATCTTGAGAGGTTTGACAGAGATTGGAAGGAGCTGGCTAGAGACAGAGACAGATGGAGAGATTTGAGGGAGACCTTTGCCCAGGAGTGGGACAATACAGGTTGATTAAAAAAAAGTTATGGTGAAAGAAAATGTGAATACTTAGGTTATTTTTTTATTGAGAATTGCTTCTAGCGTTTTCCTTTTAAAATATTAATTAAGATTCGTGTCGAATATCGATATTGGTTTAAGGATAAGTGTCGAGTTTTATGGGTACCGAACGGAATTGAGTACGTACTTACTGTGGACATTAGCATTTCGAATTTTGTATCACGACGAAACCATTGATTGAGCCGTTAACGTCAAGATTTATTAAATTTGCATGCCCTAGATTGTAAATTGGAATTTTATGTTAATTTTATTGTAAAGTACCTAAGTATTGTCCAATTTAGTAAATGTAAAGAGGAGGTTATGTTAGAACAATATTTTAGCTGTAAGTCCAAATGAAATACATATTACGAGTATAGTATTATGATGTTTATTTAAATTTGAAAATCAATGTTGTTTTGCTTTCCGATAACAAAACAACATTTTAAATACTTTATAAAAGTCTTCAAAATCCAACCAAAATAACTAAAACCGAAGTAATATTTCGATACCTATAATTAGTGGAGTACGTCTCAGTTCACGGGTCACGTTATGAGGCCGATATTATGGCGTAGTGTTGTAGAAAGGCACTTATGGCTACGGCGAGTTTTTCCCGACGTTATAGGAGCCCCCGCGGCTCGCTGCAGGGCTCCAGCCGCCCCCACTTAACACAATTTATTGCGCGACCCTTTAATAAATAAATAACCAAGGAAAATTCAATGATATACAACCGCAGCGCGTGCTGTGCACGACCAAGAGTTTTCTCATAGAATGGTGAAAAATTACATTAATTTTCGGGAAATTGGTATAAGTATCCGAAACTCTTGTTGTCGAAGAAATAATGGGATCTTATGTATCGTTATTGTGTAATAAATATTGGATGAACGATAAACAAGGTAATGTGTAATAAAAGTTCTTTAATGTTAGGTATGATAGTAGAATAAAATGTTTTGAACAATATTCAATTATTTATTTATCAATTGTTACTTAAAAAGTAAGCTCAAGGAGAATACTTCAAGCGGTCTTTTGTGATGTTACGAGTTCATATTTTACTACATATATGGTATGTTATGTAAGTAGTGTGTACTTGTATAGGATATAAACATCTCTTCGGTACAATTTAAAAAGTATTCTAGTTACGTAGACACTACTTCTTATACGATAGTATCTTAAAAAAACAATAAAAACAACCCTATAAATGTTATTAAAGAGTTGATATAAAGTGAGCAGAGGATCGTTTGTCAGTTCCATTTCTAAAGGAGGTTGTACAAAAAGTACAAACTCATTAGTAAAACTCGGGCGGGAGCAGAGAATTAATGAAGGTGAACAATAATTTAGGGTTTAATTAAATGTGCAGACCCCCACTGCGCCCGCCCCCGCACCCCAAATATTTTTCCAACATAATTTGTGAACAGGTAATTTAATAAAATCCATCTATAAAGTGTAAAGGAATAGAAAGTGGCGCTTAATTTTTTACGACCACAAACTCTATGAATCGGGAAGATAACCCATGATAAAATCTAACTCTATACGACCATAAAGTTAAGTAATATTTGTATAGCGGTTTTTAATAAAATTATATTTTTATACGCTATTAAATTTTATTTGTTTTTAATTTACATATTTGTTATAACTATTATTGTGAATATCTTTTGTTTGTATGATGGAATACCTAACTAACATTTAATTGTAGTTGCAGTTATGGGCTTTTTAAAAATCGTCACTCTTTCATATTTAATTTTAGGCTTATTATTAATTTAACTTTTAACCAATATTGGGATGAAACAGTCTGAATAATAAAATGAATCGAAATATTTAAGTTAAAAGAAATTTCAATAAATGTCCACAATATTGACTACTCTCGACTCTTAATTGTACTCAACAATCCCAAACAGTAGTTCTCCAAACGGTATTTTGTACTAAAGCCCTGTACTGTTTTGTTTAACACTCAACAATAAAATAAACACTTGTGCAACGTCTTTTCTCACAGGTATCGAGTTTAAACAATGCGCTAGTGGCACGACCCTAAGAGCAGGACCTCGCAGGACTTCGTACCAAATCACTGTTATTAAGAGCACAATAGAACTGATGAAGGGAGCCCTCAGCGCGCGCGATCCACGATACCGATAAACGAAATTGTTCTTATTGAATCTTTTCAAATGATACTCTATTAGTATCGGTTGTAATTGTGTTGTTTTTTACTTTATTTTATTTACTAGTATAAGTTTTATTGTATTTTTGTGATCAATTATCTTTATATACTTGGTGTAAAACTAAGGGATACGCTTAGATTTTTTTAAACTACGCAACGGAAAACTGGAGGTAAAACGGCGGGGCACAACTAGTTCTTTATAATTAAAATCGCTAAAGAAACGAAACATTATACTCAAGAGACGTATCGGAATCTCCAACACTTCAAAAACACTTAAACCAATGTAATTAAAACAACTGGACAACCAGTATGTTGATCGATTTAATTGGAAAATTTCATTGAGATATTTTTTACTGTTAAAATTGAAAGTATATTCATGTGCAAAAGGCATGCGTCTCGTTGTAATGCGCGCACCACCCTTGACGCGCAAAACAATGGCTCAGCGTCGGAATACGAAACCAAACGGAAGTCGGGAGACCCCCGGGATGCGACGATTTTCTTGCGCTCGCGCTCACTACACTCAAAAACTTTTCAAATATGAATCGAAACGCCAAAGAGGGCTAATGGGCACAGTTGTACTAAAGGAATTTTTGTTATCGGCGTGCATTGAAGTCACCTCGCGACGCGCATTGTTCAAGCGTATAATTATCCGCGCATTCGTCCATTGTTGCGCGTAAAATCAAAGAATATGTTATATTCATTTTCCCCTGACTTTTGACTTGGAACGTATTGAGCGAACTCAATAGAAGACGGTTAAATCTTCTCACGAGCTAGTGCGTCCTAATTTATATTTTAATGATGCTTTTAGTTTGTACTTATTGCAAGGACTATTCTGAAATATTTGTTTTAAATATATGTAAATTTTATTCTATCAAAATTAAAGGTATCAAAAACGACATTCTACGTTAAAAATATCAGAATACCGACAGATATACAGACTTAGAAAACGCCTGCATAAAAATTTAAAGCAAACGATGAAAAACTTTGATAAGTATTTTTCGGAGCCACGTCTCTCTACACGCCTGATTTCTGTTTATTTTTCTGATTCTATGCAAAATTTGGAATAAGAAGTACTTATTTCATGTACACTCCCAATTCCATAAAAAGTTTTACGCGTTCGCTACTGTTTAACTTGAAAAAACCTATAAATATCAAAATTTTACGTACTAAGACTTTAATATGTTTTGAATACCAAACAAAAACGATTAAGCCTCTATTCCAGTCTATTACAAATACTTACACAGTCAAGAGCGCGAGTTCCATATGGCGTTCAAGAGTTTTCACACTAGTGAGTAAATGAGTGTCCTTATAGCCCTACTGGCCACGTGCGCACAAGAACCGTGGATAATACATCCTCGTGTGATCACTTTACATTGTTCTACATCCTTCAATATCGATAAATAGTTCTAAAGTATATCCCGCGGAGATATTAGTCCGCGCGTGCTATGGTGTAGGTTCGTTATATTACGTACAAACGTCGCGGTTGCTTTTATTTCGTATTAGCTGTGCCCCGCGGTTTCACCCGTGTAGTTCCCGATCCCGTGGGAATTTCGGAATAAATCCTATATCCCTGGACCATAAGCTACCTCTGTACCAAATTTCAAGTCAATCGGTTCAGTAGTTTAGGCGTGAAAAGGTAACAGACAGACAGACAGAGTTACTTTCGCATTTATAATATTATTAGTAAGGATTTTCTTGTAGTCATTTGTCAGTGAAATGAAATTGACTGTTTATTCAAATTCCATCGTTCAGGAATTTTGAAATATTTATACTTAAATCAATACTTATAATTTTAACGAAGTTAAGAAGAAAAAACTTAAGTAAGTAAAGCTATAATAATTAAATACCCATGCCAGCCTTACCGTAATATTTCTTCAATATAATAATATTAAACTTATAATCCTTAATTAAAACAACAATAACACATTTTGGGCGCCATAAATTATCATGTTTCGTGTTGAATAAATTACACCACCGCGCATGCAACCCGAACTGAATTTAGTAGTCAACTTTTTTCAACAAATAATATAATTTGTTTGATTTGTAATGCGTGAATGGTTGGCAGTTGATTCTTTGCGTTTGTACGTCAGTCAGCGCTGCGAGGTATTGTTTGATGTTCACGGGAGTCCCCGGTACCCCGCCATTTTCTCCGCAGGGCTCCGCTAAAGACCCACCATGGTTGCTTACTCCGGAGTCACCACATGCGCCGTTAAAACTGTCAGCAAAGAATAGACTCTTGCCCTTTACATGCTGTCATTATTCGACGGTCGACATTTGTGAACTATGGAAATGTATTTGCAAAAAATGGGAGCGGCTAATAGCCGTGTAATTGTATAGTTAGATTCATATTTTTTGGTTGAGTTTTACAAACTTCATTATTTAAAGTTATTTGTTGACCATCTGCTTTTTATAAAAGTATTATTGTTATATTCTTTCAAACACTTTGTCCCATTTGACTTGTTTCACCGGGTGATACCTAGAGGGCGTCATCTGTAGCTTAAGACAAGCCCAACTAAGAATAGCTTAATTGAACATCAGTTAATATTTCAATACAATACGAGAATTCTCAAAAAAGACAGCTTCAAAGTAAAAATGGTTTAATAAATGAACTTTTCTGTATAAAAGATTACGGGGTACGCTCTACAAGCGCCATCTATCTCAGTAATACAGCGAAACAGTAAAAGGAAAACAAGTGAAAACTTTACTGCGACTGCGCTAAAACTTCAGTATTCACCACACACAAACAAACAGGGTGTATAGAATCAATAGATACATGTTCGTGTGAGATTCTCAGCAGGTTCCTTCACACATATGAGTAAGTGATTTGAATATTATGATATTATAGCTTCAAATGTAAGTACTTAAAAGATATTATGAGCTTGAGGTAAGCTAAAGTATACATGTAAGCGGTAAGTAGGATAGAAAGAAGATTTAGGTAATAAGAGAGCTTTTTAAAATGTGTAAATTCAATTTGGAGTTTACTTAGACAAAGTAGAGTTTGAACTTAGCCGCTTTATAGCATTCGTTTTTAACTTTGATTAAGTAATTCTAACTTTTAAGATTCAACAAGCTCTTGTGTATCTAAGAAAGTATTAAAAAGTAAGTTCCTAAACACAAAACCAATTGTAACTAACTTTAAAATAAAGGTATTTTTAACTAAACCTTGAGTAGGTGCTTAATAAACAAAATCTATTCACAAATAGATCTTTAATTTTGAATGAAAATAGTTCATTTCTAGATGATTTACGGTTTTTTAAGTAAGCCAGTAAATTATTAATATCATACATAACCGTACTCTTGTATTTAAGTGTACTTAAAGTACACAACAAAAATGTTATAATCCTATAAGCTTTTAACAACGTATAAAAGCTCACCATAACTTAAAGAATGTGAAAATCAATTTCCGTAATGTCAAGGCCATGTCCATGGTGCGTCAGAGGGTGGAAATACTCATAATTATGACGTCACGTGGTCGCGTTGCTATGATGATAATGCGTAACCTAGTTGTACATTTTCTTTTATGAAATTTTCCTTTGTTTATATTCGACCGTAAATTAATTTATGATTAAAATGAAATGTAGGTTTCTTATAAAAACGATTATGTATTTAACTTATCACCAATTATAGTAAAATTATTAGTCAATATGTACCTACACATAATACAAGTACCTACACATATAACAACCACCACAAAGCAACCCCACAAACTTGGATTTAACTTTAAACAGACGTTCTTGACATCCCAAAAATAAAATTGCGTCCTCTGAGAAATTTATTTATTCTTTGAAGGGTATGAAAGATTTCAATGGACTAATACTGCTCTCAGGCTAGTTGGTCGTACAATTTTATGAAGTACATATAATATTTATTTCAAATGACAATTGGTTACTTATCTCACGCCAATAACTAGAGTGTTAAATTGACAACACTAATCTGCAAGTCATTACATGTAATCATATAGGTACCCTAATCATTCCATTAGATAAGATATCCAAAAATTACCTGGCTGATTTATTTATATTCTTATCGTTTATATTATATATTTGATGTCGTTTTGAAGGAATGGGGTAGGAAAATAACGATGGTATGATGAATGCCTAGAAGATTCGAAGCATCAGAAAATGTGAAAGTCATTAAAAAATAGAGTTTTCAAAAAGCAATGTAAATGAATCCACATGATGATCAACTTCAAGTCAATACCAAGTCGAAATGACAACAAACCTACCTAAACGTTTTTCAAATCCGTCAAAAATTAAACTCTTTCCATTTTACTTAGCTTTCTTTACGAGTATGTCTATTCCAAAGACTGCCTAAAATCGTGTCCATGTAACAACTAAGTGTAAATTTATAATTAAAACGAAGGTCCCATACATGTTTTGGCAATTCATTTCAACACAATTTAAATTCATTGATGTTTTATGTAAACGCCGAGAATTTGGAATCTTCCTTAATTCATTATGCAATACTTTATTATGTAGATAAGTATGTATGTATGTGCATATAATGTAAAATAAAACACGTATAATGCCTAAATTAAACATTGATTCTTTAAAATGTTCGTTTTAGCCGATTATAAAAGTGGTCCCGACAAATGTGAGTACGCAGCGGGCGCCAGCGGGGAGCCAACGGTTCCCAAACAGTTGCATATAAAATACACACAAAAATAATATAGTTGAATTTTATTTTAATTCAGTAAAATATTCTAAATCAAACCTTTTTAATAAATTACCAATCGACGGCATAAAATATGTAAATTATATTGAATTATTTTAACATTATCGCGACTCAAATTAATTTTACACCTTAAATTATACGCTGTTATGGTAGTTGACATATGTGTGAGTTGTGTAAAAGTTTACTCTGTATCTATTCAAAAAGTAAGCTAATTACAAAAAATAATTAAGCAATATTAGAAAAAAGTTAAATAAACGTTTTGATTACGTTAACATAATGGTGTTTCGAGTTAGTAGAGTTCACACATTTTAGTTAGAGCATTTGGTTTTAATGGTTTTAGTTATACTGAAACTTGGAGTAGTTAAAAGTTAAATTATATACACTTCACACTCACACTTCTATAATATAAACCAATATGCCGTAGGCGATGGACACACACACACAAACACATACCTACTTACATATCAAAAAACCAAGAACGTCATCTGGTTTTTCTTTTATATCGATGCTTGACGATCGGGGATCAAATCTATGACCTCTTGCACTCGAGCTAAGGTTATAGGCCAATAAGGGTTATAGGCAAAGGTAAATAATTTGAACATAAAAATTTACGTCTACGTATTCATCTTAACTTCCCTATACGACATCAAATAACTCTACGTTCAGTCAGCATCATATAAAAAGTACCCCCCATGGTATAGAGTCACCAAGTTTTCTGTGCCGGCGGCCAAAATTGGAAGCTCCTATTGTCATGTTGACTTTAATGTCATTTGGATACATTTTGATTACCCTGACAATCATCTGACAACCAAAAGATGCGATTACAGCGATGCTGTCACCGGCACAGAAAACTTGGTGATACTATAATGCTCATTTTAGTATTGCCAACCAAGAGTACACAAAGGTATATTTTATTTTACGCTGACCGTATTATGCTGTGACAGCGAAAAGCGATCAGATTGTTGGTAATCATGCATTCTTCTTTCAAGCACTTTATTTAGATCGTTCGGAGAATATCTTAACGATCCTTCGATATTTACGTATGCGTTAATGTCCAGTTTCCGCGTTCAAACGACATCCTCATACGGTGAAACAAATTGAACGATTAATCTTTCTGTAAACGTTTTTCTTATCAATTATTAACAATTTTATGATATAACAAGCTGCTTGATGGGATTTTCCGTGTATAATTTTTTTTTCTTTTTATAGAAACAGTGTGGTTTGTTTTATTTTCGTTCATTCGTGTTTTTTTAAGAGGTAAGATTTTCGTTTCCAAAGTTGTTTGTCGGGTCGAATTGAAATTAAAAAGCTATAATAATAATAATAAATCTTTATTTCCTTCAAAAGTTGTTACAATTTGTGTAAAAATACCATTACTTGTACAAAATAATGGTATTATGGTGCCTGCACAAGTGCATATGCCTAAGTAAAAAATGCTTATAGTTAAAAAATGCTTATATTCATAATACAAATATTTTAATAATAATATGTATCAGTGATTAGATAGATAGATAGCTCTTATCAATTGATTAAGTGATTATACGTTTTTAATCAAAATCTTATTGTCTCATTTACTATCCACGTTAGTCAGTCGTGGCAAACTATTTCATACTTAGTGTGTGGTTCGTGATGTGCGTATGTATGTATGATATAAAATATTGCTGGGAAAAAGCAATCATTCTATAATATAGTCTGAATTCTTCCTGAAACATATTTTCTACGAAATTACCCTTGCAAAAGTGAATCAATTAATTCTCCGATAAGATTAGAAAATCACTGCTAGTTTTCAACTTTTCAAAATAATGTCTTGTTTATAAAAACACATTTTTTATCAAAATCTGTGTTTTGAAGTACAATCTTTGCTAAAAACTTAAAATTATAGTAATGACTAGCGGCCCACCCCGGCTTTGCCCGGGTCCAATTTTCCCGGTGATTTTCCCGATTTTTTTACATAAGAACCTTGTCCTGGCAATAAGAAACACAACAAAAAAAGAAATTAGTTCAGGCGTTGTTGAGTTATGCGCTTACCAACACATTTTGCGATTCATTTTTATATTATAGATAGATATATAATATGTAAATAACTAAAGAACTTATTTTTTTTTGTAAATTCTTAAAGGTTATCAAAATTCTTAGGTAAAGGGTTAAAGGTTATCAAAATTCTTCCTATTAGATATAATATGTTACCTTTAATTTACACAGGCAGTATCGACATACCTAAAAGATGTTTCCAACAAGTGTAAAGAATCGCACGGTAAACCACCGCTAGACCAGCCCTAAACTGAAGCTCGTATAACTTCAATAGACCATCAATTCACGAGATAATGGAGGTAAATAATCATGATAATAAATAAAGCACAGCGCACATTTGTTACGCACAATGGTTCATCTATTAACTGAACTGTCGGCGCCTTATTTTCGCTTCACGTTATTTATTTAGCAAGCTTATAGCACATAAAGTTAGTATTTGCGCAGTGTTATATTAATTTAGTTCAAGGATTAAGAATTTTTGATACTTTTGACTAGAGTCGAACTTTACTTCTTACATTAAAATAATTAGATGTAACTACATTAGCCAACAGACACCGTATTTGTAAATGTTTGAAAGAGATTACAGAGTGCAGATTTAATAAGTGAATATTATTTTGAAGCTTTTTTAGAAAATCATTTAAAAATGCTTATTTTCAGTAATCAGTAGACTTGGTGTGTTTAACAGTCAGATGATATTGATTTGTTTAAAACGTTGCAATATAGTCAAAGATTTTTTTATTTCCAATAATTATAGGTAAGTATATACCTAACCTATGATATTTTACAGTGCTTACGAATTTCTGTTTCCAAGTATGCATTCCTTAATTCTACACAGCACGCTGGACTTATCACCGAAGATTTTTTGTCAAAAATACCAAAGTACATGTAGGTTTACCTAACGCACCAATAAACCAAAGACTATGTCGATATTATAAAGTACCCAAGCCAATTTAAACTCCAAGTCATAAGTACATAAGCTTATATGTTTAAAAGCGATGCATATATGTACTCATACATACATATATGCAGCCTGTAGGCGGCGCAAGGGGCGTGTCACACGGTAACACTCCCTCCCACGTAACCAAACTGGTTTACAATTAAGCTTCTAAATGATATATAAAATACTGTAACTTATGCGTTTTTATAAGTAATAGGTATGTGTATCTATTGCATATTGCAATAGACTATGGTAGTGGTACTATACTATGTAGCAAACTGCTTAACTGTTACGATAACTTACTAAGCTTTGTTTAAAGTTTAAGCAAAAGTATAATGAGCTAAATAACATTAAAATATTGTAAATTAGAAAGTATCTCTTTGTCTGTTTGTTATCTTTTATATTAATTTTGGACTGCTGAACGGAAAAGTTTCGACATGACAATCTTACAACAACGTCCGTCATGTTATGAAGTACTAACTCACAGATCAGGGAGTCACCTTAGGACTTCCGTCCTATACTTACTACTACACTACACTTTGTATTTACTTCTTATTCAATTCAGTTGTGTGTGAATGATGGTATAGAAGAGTAATACAAATTTTCTGCTAATCCTTATTAATATTATAAATGCAAAAGTAACTCTGTCTGCTACCTTTTCGCGGTTAAACCGATTGAAATTTGATACAAGGGTAGCCTATGTTCCGAGGAAGGATATAAAAGGAGGAGGAGGAAGGATACATAGGTTTTATCCCGAAATTCCCACGGGATCGGGAACTATACCGCGGGGCACAGCTATTAGCAACAAATTTACTTAACTTCACTTAAATATGAATACTTACGTACTAAGTAGTTACATTTTATTAGTTTTCACTAGCATTTGTTCGATCCATTATTTATTTTATGAATGAACGTGTTTGTGTAGTGCCTGATACTAACGGTAATAAACTTACATAAGTGACGTGTTGTTAGTTTATTATTATTAATATGGAACATAAATAACTTATACAAATAATTACTTAACAACCTGTTTACATTATAAAATACTACATTATATTATGTTATGTTAATGAATATAAAACTTATCAATTCGTACGACCCGAAGAAAATTATGACCGAAACCTTTCAAAAGAAGATTTAATATTTGTTTATTTACGACTACAAATTAGAAAATGTATTCCATTTGAAATAGTCATAGTATAGTTTGTTCAAAATGTTAATCAATTCTGAATACCTACCTAACTGATAGCGAAATGAATAACTATGTAATTATTATTATTTATTCCATCGATTATATATTTCACCTAGGTGAAAATAGAGACAACTACTTTTCCTAGAATGTGAAGTGTGACTTCTGTAAAGATATCTGACACGGGAATGTTACATAGAATAAGTTTTATTATTAGTATTATAAGTGAAGATATTGTTGAAGTGTCTAACTAAATAAATAAATTAAAACCTAGATTAGGTAGACATAGACATATGCTTCGCCTCTACAAACACTATAAATCACAAGCTTTTATATCGAAATCGTTATAGACATCATCATTACAATCTCTACCCGTAAGTAGTGTAGAACAGAATTATGAATTAACTATGAAAATATGTATGTATTTAATACTCATAACTCGTGTGACGTCAACCTACTCATCTCAGAGTACCGCGGTAGTAAGCGGTACATAGTGAGATCACATAGAGACAGATGTTTTGTATTCCTACGTGAACGATGACGTAGCACATTCGTAAGTCAAGGTCTCCTCTGATATTTGGTTATGTACGAAGTTAGCAACAGTTCAGTATTTAGTTATAACTTCTAACCTAAACTCGTGTGTTAAAATAATTTTGCCAAACAAAATTTTAGTTAAAATTATGTATTAATAGTTAAATTTTACGAG
Source organism: Timandra comae (assembly GCA_958496195.1). NCBI lineage: Eukaryota > Metazoa > Arthropoda > Insecta > Lepidoptera > Geometridae > Timandra > Timandra comae. Next base: position 7,446,818 of record OY292356.1, read on the forward strand.
TTAATAGTTAAAATTTTAGTTATTTCTGTTTCGTTACTGTGATTGTTATTCTTATCGCGCAATTGTTATTTATGTGATAGACCGGTACTTAATTATAATTTATAGCATTTGATTATGTACATTGTTTACATTGTAACTCCACGAATTTTATTTAAACCCAAAAATGTATTTATAAAATTGAAAAAAGTTTTTAGAGGAGATGATTTTTACATATCGTAACATATTTGATAACATATTAGCACATTTATCTGTTATGAAATCATTGATACATCACAATTTGTAAAATAATCTTGTATTTTTCTTCTTCGTAGCTCACCAATGAGTTTTAACTAAATTGTCGTAAGTGTAAATGTTTTAAATTGATTCGCTAGCTTCGCCAATTGAGTTGGTGGACTTCTCTTATTGAAACGTGTTCCGTGTTGGTAAAATAACATGTTAAAATTACTTCAATCATCATCAAAGGACAATCAAGATTATAAAAACAATATTTTCGACGACAGCTGTGCGTTAACAAAATTAATCGAAGGTGATGGAACCGTTCTTACTCTAAACGTAAGTACACATCAATTTTCTTTTCTTTTACAAATTTAAAACTGCTACTATTCAACCAAACACAAAAAAGATCATAATTTAAAATCAACTTAGAATTTAAAACAAATATAGCAAAGACAAGAAAAGATTTACAGCCATCATAAGGAAAAACAAAACAATTAACTCAATTGAATGAATTGATCTTCCAAACGTGTCACTTGAAATCAGTCACGCTCACAAATGTGACAATTTTAAATGTTGCATTGTAAAACTTCTATGGTAAGGTTTTTGGAAACAAAATTACAAAGACATTGTAACAATGTGGGGACAATACGGTCACCCAACGTCTTGTTTAGGAAACATAACTTTTTGTTGACTATGGAAGTGAAAATCATTGCCCACCGTGACTGAATGCGAATACAATACAACTCATAAATCAATTTATTTTAAGAACATTGTAATTGCCTTCTAATTTTGAAACAAAGAATTCATCTTACTTACCTATTTTAAATTTGTCATTTTACAAATAATCGAAAAAAATACTTTTGAATAATGTAAGTTATGTATTTTTCACGATTAAGATTATGTACGTAACAGTCGATATCAAGATAAGAGAGATATCCAGTAAAATGATAAGACTATAAACATAATACAGTTAAATATTTATGAGAGATAAATCTTCGATACGGCATTTAAATCAATTCAGTGACCATACTTATTGGGCTTAATTAATATTTAAACCTTATTACTATTTAAATAGAAAAAATGATTCATTTTTTGTTTGTAGACGTCAAGGTTACTGTTACAAGTTCACATATTCACGTAACCGAGGCGTGTGTTAAAAAATCGATTTTTTATCAAAAGTAATATAGTTACTTACCTATGTATTGTTTAAAAGACAATTAAAAATATTTGGTACAATTATTAGGTAATTGGTAGCAGTTACAAAAAAACTTAAGAACTCTTTCGGTCACCTTTTTCACAAAAACCTTTCAAAAATTAAATCGAAATCGGTCTATTCTTTGGAACCTATAACACATTATAAAATACCCATAGTTTGTGTGAGGGTTAACATCATAATCACTACATAGTATAAAACAAAGCCCACACAGTTTCACCCGCATAGTTCCCGTTCTCGTAGGAATATGGGGATAAAATTATGCCAAAAACCTTCCCGCTGAATCACTCTATCTATTAAAACAAACCGCATCAAAATCCATTGCATAGTTTTAAATATCTAAGCATACATAGGGACAGAGAAAGGGACTTTGTTTTATACTATGTAGTGAAGCTATTGTACTTTACACGATTTAAGTATTTGTAATCGCGATACGATTACATTTTCTGTAATTGGATTATCAGTTTATCTGTAAGTACTAATATTACGAAGCTGAAAAGTTTTTTTAATTTGTTGTACGCGGTAATCTCAGGAAATTTTCAAACTCTTACAAACACGTAATATGATTCTTCCTATTAATATTATAAAGCCGAATGTTTGTGAGTGTGGATGTTTGTTCCTCTTTCACGCAAAAACTACTGAATGGATTTTAATGAAATTTGGTACAGATGTTCCTCATACCTTGGAATAACACATAGGATACTTTTTATCAAAATGCCCACGTGATAACGTTCCACGCGGGTAAAACCGCGGGGCACAGGTAGTTGAATATAATTTGAGAATGCGCTCTACCCACCAAAATATATGACTGGGGCTGTTCTTTTAAAGTTACTAAGTACTTCTTCTTGATACGGACAAAATGCCGATGTTTCATACAAACATTAATATGTATAACTGTAGTTGATAGAGCACCGAGATAGATAATGTTATCTTTCATATCTGTATTTTTGTTAAATCAATATATTTTCAAAGTTGGAGACTCTAAATTATTTGCATTAAAGAGTTACCCGCGAATTGTAGGTATGGATATTGGGTAAAGTATAAGACGAGAGACAGTCTCCTTTCGTCTTCTTTATTTAGCAAACAATAAGACGACTTGAATGCTCTAATTACGACTATTTAGTATATATTTAATTTAGAATTCAAATGTAGATAAAACAAGTTGGTCAAAATATATCTTGGAATGATGCGATATGAAGAAAATATGGTGCATATTTGATTGCACCATATTTTCTTCATATCGCATCATATTCATGTGTTTAGGAAACGTAATACAAAATGAAATAATAGTCAAATACGAGTAATAGAATAATTAAATACATTCTTTTTCACTTTATTTTTAAGTAGAAGTAACCATAACTAAACGATACAATGAGATTATTGCCTAAATACTTTAAACACTAGTGCTAATATAGTTATTTATGGTACAAGCGAGGTAAGTTGGTGATTACTTCCGAGGCGCTATTGAGGCCCGAGCCGGCGAGGGTCTGAAGATAGCCGAGGATAGTAATCATCAATACACGCGTGTACCATACAACGTTTTTCAACACATTTGGGAAGAAATTCATAATAAAATATCATTTTTCGCTAATAAATAAACAGTTTTTCTATTCGCGCGCATCCAACACAACAATGGTGATCGGCCAAAGACTAAAAGAATATACTTATTAAAAAAAATCGAATGAATGAATGAATGGAATCGACCATAGACCTACCAAAAGTAAGGCAACATATTAGAATTTATTAATTGCAATTTTAAAAATCAATCTATATATACATTGCGCCACAATCGGAAATATCGACAGTACGATTCGCGAACGGATTATACGATATAATCCACATACCAAGTAATCACTGTATAATGATGACATGCCTTTAATTCATGGTTCAATACCATGATATTATGACGTCATATGGCCTTTAAAATGGTCGTACAGTACGTCCATGATGGTCGCAGACATAGATTGGCAGTCACGACCTTGGCCGTCAACGGTTCCCAGAATTGTACTAGTGTATTACAAGAATGTGATGTGATATAACCCATTGAACGGAGAGTTAATGATCTGTTTCATAATTGAATCGTAAATGATCCAGATGAAAAGGAATACAGTATTGATCCTATATAAGTAGTCCTGCAGTTTATGCCGGTAGGGAATTGAACAATATACTTATAAATAATAATTTAATTATGTTAATACTGTACCACTGTTTGTCTGAAATCAATAAAAAAAATGGATTCGGTGGAAACAAATGTTCCAAAAAACTTTGTTCACAACTTTGGAACAGGAAATTCTGTTCCTTCAGCATGCTTAGATTTTTTAGTACTTATATAAAACAAGGTACTTATTCATTTATGCTGCGAAGTATTTTGTATACCAATTTCGTTTGTATAGTGTATCGTATGAGAAAAATGTTCTCAGCTTGCAGTTTCCGCGATCTAAAAATAAATTGGAGTATTCGAAACACCAACATTACGGCGGGAACAGAGAACCAACTACGATCGATTGTTTTTTGCCTTTATCTGTCCGATAAAATGATAGGTCCTATCAATTTGATAGTATTCATTGACAGTAACATACATTCTGTGACAGTATAAATAATAATGAACATGTGTGTTTGGTAAATTAATTAAAAGTAATAGTATTTGGTGTTAATAAATTGTTTTCATGATGAAGGGTTCAGGAGACGAGTGGGGATCGCGGAGAAATGGAAAGAATACATACGATGTGTCCAGTGTCGATAATAATAGGAAAGAAAAAACTTCTGAAAGGTAATCACAATATTTTCTTTAATATTTTTATTATTTGTAAATTAGATAGCGTTTAAATCGTGATAAGTGTTTTAAAGTTTCAAGTTCTCCAATTGTTTTAATACTTATCTAGTTTCAATATGTTTTCGACAACTTGCGAATATTTTTGATACAATATTCCAAACATGATGAAATAATAATTAGTATTAAAGATTAATCTATCGTAATTTATCAACAGTTCTTCAGAAAAAGAGCCAGTCGAAGATGAAGTTCCTAGTATAAATTTCTTCACATTGGTAAGTTTATAATACATATTTGCACATAATGTTCGTTTATGTGCTGGATGCTGTACCTAATAAACAGTTCTTTTAAACTCGTACCTATACAAAATACATACCGGTAGACCATATATGTACTTAACTTATATATATACATATATTCGTCAATAAATGAACATATTTAGGTACGAGTATATAGAGTTAGATCAAGTGTAACTTCCTTACTTTTTTGTTTCAGTTCCGTTTCGCATCCAGATCAGATAAAATATTAATCAACCTAGCCATACTATCAACATTACTATGTTCTGTGACCACACCATTCAATACTTTGCTTCTCGCATCACTCCTAGAAAGTATGGTCAATTATGGCAGTTCACTTATAGCAGGAAACCCAAATGCGGATCAGTTCCTAAACGAAATGTTCTTCTTTGCATTATACAACAGTATTATAGGATTATCAATTGTTGTTTTATCGTATATTTCAACGGTTCTTATGAATACGACGGCGTATAATCAGGTGAGTTTAGTGTTGTTTTATGAGACACTTATTTTGGGTTTACGACTTATGTAAATAATATGTATAAAAATATTGTGATAAGAGAATTTGAACTTGAAAATACATATAATCAGTGAAAAAATAGTTTGTAAAGACATTTTGACCTCGACATAGTTTTCCGTTGGACTACGGGTCGTATTTCTTACTCGAGTTGGTCCATCGAGTTGGACCACGCAACTCGATGGACCAAGCTGTTGGTCGGTCGCCGATTTTTCTCGCGAGTAAAATAATTACGATATCCGAAATAATAACCTGTCAATATCAAGAGTATTATGTATTTAAACTATTTTAAGTAGTTGATTTGAAAGCAATTATTAAACAGTTGAATGGTTTTAGGTATATCGGATAAGACAAGAGTACTTAAAAGCCGCCTTAAATCAAGACTTCTCATATTTTGATCTCAAAAAGAATGGAGACATTGCTAATAAAATTAACAGGTAAGATTGAAACACTTCGACGTCAGACTCAAGGATATTTGTTACATTGACACTAGTTCTTGATACTTATTTATTTTGTATTTGTTTTAGTGATGTGATAAAATTAGAAGATGGTATCGGTGAAAAGCTGACAATGTTTATATTTTACCAGGCGTCGTTCTTAAGTTCGTTAATAATGGCTTTCATCAAGGGATGGAAACTGACTCTACTTTGTTTGATATCGTTCCCTATCACCTTGTTTTTAGTGGGCATTGCTGGTCTGGTAAGTGTAGTTGATTTACTTTATTGAAATATACATAACAAACATAGATTTTTTGTATCGATGTGTAATCAAATTATTTTACAAAGATCAAACATATCCCCATAGATTCATATTTCGAAAAAAACTTGTAACGCCGATGACCTTATTACGATAACTGGGAATGTGACTCAAAACGCACAGATATTTACAACTGTCGAACTGTATAACAAAAATATATCAAACAAAATCAATATTTTCATCACACTTAAATATAATGATTAAAAGTTCGTGTATCTAGTATGATGCTTTCTATTGTAGGTAGCATCAAGATATTCCAAGAAGGAAGCCGTAGCGTCAGGTCTTGCGAGTGGAGTCGCGGAAGAAGTACTGTCAGCCATAAGGACAGTGTACGCGTTCAGTGGGCAGAAGAAAGAGATAGAAAGATACGAGGAACACCTACAGGAAGCCAAGAGAATGAACTTGAAGAAGGGTAAGGAATAACGAACTAATGTGGTACCTATCTCTTTGTATTTCGGACCATTTTTAGAATACCTATTCTACGCAACTACATTTTCTCTCCAAAATACTCCAGATTTTCCCTCGGGGCGTAAACATTTAAAGAAAAGAATAAAATATGATTATGATATACATATGTACCTATACTTAATATCATTTCAAAAGCTACGTATAAGAGTGAGCTTATTTATTTATTACGCTTTCTAGTCTTAACTACTCTACTGGTCACTTTTTATACCAAAATTCTTCTACCATTAGCCTACTATCATCCTATGGCATTCCTTATAAATAATATCTTTTTACAGGTGTCTTCACGGGCGCGTCTATGGGAACTCTGTTCTTCTGCATATTCAGTTCGTATGGTCTGTCAATGTACTTCGGATACCGCCTGATGCTCGACGAAGAGGAAAACTATGACGTGTCTACTATGATTGCCGTAAGGATTACTTGTTAATTTGTTTTTTTTTTAGTTTACAATTAGATCTACGCGTATATACATAGGTACTTAAATTAGGGGTTAAATCTTTGCGAGTTACCATAAAGAAAGTAAAAATATCATGCAAGTACATATATGCCAGTAAAGATATCATGCAAGTATTGTACAAACTCGATAAACGGAGTGCTGACAAAAATGATAAAAAATAATAAACTTTGTTTCCCTGTTTTTTAATCTTCTGGTGAACTTTCCATAAAAACTTTTATTATTTTGAACTACATATTTGGAAGAAGAAACTTTTAAGACCATAAGTCACCAAATAAGTTTACCCATTCTCGAGTTTAGCGCTTAGCTACTCAATTAGCACGAACCTAACCATTTTTACCCATAAAAACTTTAATAACCTTTGTCCTTAGGTATTTCTCGGAGTAATGACGGCATCAGCTAACTTCGGAATATCGTCAACTCTGATGGAAGTATTTGGTATATCCCGCGGTGCTGGAGCGCAGATATTCCACATGATTGACAACGTGCCCACAATCAATCCTTTATTGAACAGTGGGACTATTCCACCTTCGATAGATGGGAATGTAGAACTGAGAAACGTGAAGTTCCATTATCCATCGAGACCCGATGTGCCGGTGAGTAATACATAGTTCTACTAAACTGTGACGTAATAATGTAATATTTAAGTGTTTATTCAAATATTTAGACAATTGGTAAGTTTTAAGCACTAATTAATTACTTGACTATTTTACCATTACTTAAGTAAGTAATTAAGTGTTTATGGACAAATTTTGTTTAACGTGTATTGTACCAAAGACGTATTCGAGCAACATTTCATATGTTTAGCCATAGCCACATAGGTGTGTTTGGTATTTCTGTGTAATATGTAGTACATAAGTACTTATCTATGCCATATCATGGTGTACTTATTGTATGAAACTAATATACCTAGTACCAAAATCTAAAAGTAATTGTCATCCTACTTATAGCAACCGAAAAATCAGGCCAATATAATAATCCAATTTTTCAAATTCTTTTTCGACAATCTTATCTACTTAATAATCTTAATATAATGATAGGTACGATTTTGCTATACAAAAATATTTCATAAAATTTCTTTAATATTTACTTATAATGATGACAATGCGTGTTATTATTAGAAGAATCTGCCATTAAACAAATTCGTATTTATTTTATATCAATAATAAATTGATAAAAACCCGATCCATAAATCCATAAACATGTAATTTTCTTATATCGTCTAATTGTTAAACAATTTTTAATATACTTACCTGAAACATAATATTAGACTTTAAACCAGCCCCCCTAGCATGACTGTACGTGATAAAATATATAGACAACCCGAAATAATATCGATTTCGCGAGCATGACCAAATGAATTATGGCGTGGTACGATATGAAAAATTAAATATGGCGGCTATATTTATTATATTTTGACAGTTGGATGTCAATAAATAGCTACTTATATCGATTTCGCGAGCATGACCAAATGTCTTAAAATTAACCACGTGGTAATATTCAATATGGCGGGTATTTTTATCAAATTTTGACAGTTGTATGTCAATAACTCGCTGTATCGATCGAATTTGACAGTTGTATGTCAATAACTCGCTGTATCGATCGCGTTTTCGAAGTCATGCTAGCCTAGCTGAGCTAGAAACCCGATAATAGTATTTGTTATGTTAATTACTTTATCACCAGGTGCTACAAGGAGTAACGTTGACTGTGAAGCGAGGACAATCGGCTGCCCTCGTAGGACATTCTGGATGTGGAAAGTCTACTATCATACAACTATTGTCAAGATACTATGACGTCATCGACGGATCTGTAAGTATACTGTGTTCATTTTCTTTAAATTGACATCATGTTTCATTCAGAATAAAACTAGATTGTACAGTTATCGTCAGATAAAAGGTTGGTTGGCATTCCAAAGTGAGCATTACGAAGAGGGAGGTACCATTTATTTGACGCTGACCGTACTATGCGTAAGAAGGTTTATCCTTTAATGATGAAAAGTTCAATGAAATCCGTTGCATGCCTAGTTCAAAAGTTGTAAGAATATAATATAGAAAGACAGTGACGGATTAAGACTTCATGATGCCCTAAGCAATCCAAGCCTTCGAGCCCCCAGGGCTGTAGCTAGAGTGGAATATGACGACGAAAAAAAAAAGGTCATCTAACACTGAGCTCGCTATGTTCAACAAGGTAGGGCATTTGTCATTTCAAGCATAGCGGACCTGGGGCCCCCCTATCCTTGTGTTCTGGTGCCCTTTCTGGTGTTTTCTGGTGCCCCCAGACGTGGTACCCTAGGCAATTGCTTAATTTGATCAAGGGTTAATCCGGGACTGTGGAAAGACAGCTAGAAGACTATGTACTATGTAGATATAAATGAAGTTATGTATCTCTTGTAGTGTTGTCAGGTTCTTCACACTTGCAGTATTACTGTCTAACCGATACTCGCTACAATAACCAATTAAATATTTACTGCGTCAATAATCGATATCTTACCTACATTTAAAGGAAAGGCAATTGAACCGAAGTCTTGTTAATTATCTGATAATTACAATTATTGTCCACGTCTGTTAACAAAAGAAAGTACTTTTGTAGGATATTTTAAGAATATTCTAGTAAAAAATACATCAGCTGATAAAATTACTGTGAACACAATCAAGGTCGTTATCAAAAGGCAGTATTATCATTGTTAATACGTAAATATTTATCTATATCTGTTTAAACGAGAGTATATTATTAGCTACGTCATGATTGTAGATTTTTTTACCAAAGATTCTTGCTTATTTCTTATCACCAATTTTACTTAATCCTAAATAAAATATTATACTTAAATGCAAACGTAACTGTCTGTCTGTTACCTTTTCACGGCTAAACTACTGAACCGATTGACTTGATATTTTACTACAGGGGTAGCTTATGATCCGGGGAAAGACATATGCTATGTTTTATACCGAAATTGACACGAGATCGGGAACTATGCGGGTAAAACCGCGGGGTAAAACAGCTAGTATTGGCATAAATAAAGATTCATTAGTATACCTCGATGTTAGTCACAAAAAACGCGTTTGAATATTTGTTTAGTCTTTGTCTTATCTCTGCCTAAAATTAAATTGGTACTAACGATTTCAGTTATCATATTATCTTATCAAATATGTACTCTGTACTTCCTACATTTATCTGTTCGTTTTAAATAACTTTGTCTAGAAATAGGTACTTAATAGGTATATCGGTATCTACTATTGGAAATAATAATAGTATCTTCACAATCTAATTGAGTCACTGTAACCTAAAATGTTATCACTAAATATTGTAAAAGAAAGTCACCCTGCCGAAGTCTCTTTGTCCGTTTATCGGTATCATAAAAACCGCCAAATGGATTTCAATACGGTTTTTACAGGTTTTCAATAATCGTCGACGACGACGGTCGAGTTATTTTTGACGAAGATTTAGATGAAGATGATAATTCGATGAACTCTTGTGTAAATTGGCTTAACTAAATATGACGATGCAAAAAAAAGAAATCCTAAATGTAGATTACAAGCTTTACTGGCAAGCACCACTTAATCAAAGGAGATACTTAAATAAAAACCTCTCCTCTAAATTACTTTATTAGGCAACACATATACTAGTATGTATAATGCTTAGTTCCCATGTGAGATATTTCCAAAATTATCCCAATTTCATTCTAGGTTACAGTAGACGGTAACGATGTACGCGAACTGTCAGTTCGCTGGCTCCGAGAACAGATCGGCCTCGTGGGTCAGGAGCCTGTCCTATTCAACACGACAGTCCGGGAGAACATCAGATACGGCCGAGAAGGGGCTACGGATGAGGACATTGAAGCAGTTGCTAAGCAAGCCAATGCTCACGAGTTTATTATGAGACTGCCAAATGTAAGTAACCACTAAACATGACATAATCATTCACTCCATCATTAAACATAACATAATCATTCACTCTATCATCTCATTATAGTAACTGACCCCTAACTCAGTTTGTTACTTGTATCTAGGGGTTTAGAAACTACGCACACACTCATTCATCCACACACACGCACACTTAGACCGAGATAATTTTGGTTTGAGCATTTGTGGTGCACACAAATATTCATAAAAAAGTTAAATTATTAGCATCCAGATGAAAGGCTTTATTACTATTCAAATTTCAGGGTTACAATACTCTAGTCGGAGAAAGAGGCGCCTCATTGTCTGGTGGTCAAAAACAACGTATAGCGATCGCAAGAGCTCTAGTACGCAACCCTAGGATATTGCTTCTAGATGAAGCTACCAGTGCACTCGATAATAACTCGGAAGCCAAAGTCCAAAGAGCTCTTGATAAGGTAAGCAAGTATCATTCAATTAATGCTGATATTGTAAATATTCGTGAATTCACTAAGACCTAATCGCCCTAATTCAGGGTAGCCTCTCATTAGGAATATATGACCTGATAATGATGATTTAAAATATTCTTTAACATACTTCCTTATTTTGTAGGCCCAAGAAGGTCGTACCACCATCATTGTAGCCCACAGACTATCAACAATAAGAAATGTGGATGTTATATACGTGTTCAAAGATGGCAAGGTAGTTGAAACAGGAAACCATGCAGAGTTATACAAATTGAAAGGACATTATTATGATATGGTGATGATGCAAGCGTCTCCGGAGTCTGAAGGTAGGAATTGTTTAGTTCGTCGTCACGTCTTCTCAAAAGCTATATGTTATTAGGTCTGTTGATATCAAAACACAAGTCCAGCAATAGACTGGGGTAGAGTGATGGACGATAATAATAAAAAAATACTATGGCTACATTTTCAGAAAACCAGCAAAATATCCTGGCAAGAGAAATATCAGTCAGAAGTGAAAAAGAAGAGGAAGATGATGATGACTTAGTTATTAAACACTCTGTAAGTCTTTCATATTTAAAATGCAGTTCAAAAGAAGAGAGTAAATTGAAATATTCCTAATGATTATGAAATTGCAGCAAAATTCAGTTGAAAAATGTCAAGATACCGATGTGTCCTTCTTCCAAGTAGTTCGTCTGAACTCACCAGAATGGAGATCAATAACATTAGCGAGTATATGCAGTTTCATCGGAGGATTTGCAATGCCACTATTTGCTGTCATATTGGGTGATTTTGTTGAGGTAAGGAAGTCACCTACTCAATTTATCTTGTCAATTTTTTTGCGATAGTTTCCGTATAATTGAATGTACTGGAGAGTGCATTTTAGTTACTGATATTTTTTAAATCCTGTTCCTGTTTTTCCTCCAGGCTCTTTCAAACCCAGATCAAGAGGAAGTTATGAGGCAAATCACAAAATATTCGCTAATCTACGTCGGCATCGGAGTGCTAAGTGGATGCATGAACTTTGTTATGGTAAGAACTAAGAAACTTGTTTTAACATACCACAAAAAAACATTTAATATTAAGTTTTTGCTTCTCTTTGTAATTAGCACTTCAGTTATAATTATAATAGATATTTGTTTGTTTCGGTCTTACGTAGGAAGTTTTATAACTTGTTTTCAATTATTTTAGGTATTCGGGTACGCAGTGGCCGGAGAATATTTGACCGAAAGATTAAGAAAACTTATGTTTGAAAAGCTGCTTCAACAAGAAATCGCTTTCTTTGATGATAAAGACAACTCTACGGGTGCTCTTTGCGCAAAATTATCTGGAGAAGCTGCAGCTGTCCAGGGAGTAAGTTGATATTATTAAAATTAACGTAACGATACATTAAACTCAGTGAATTGTTCGGGAATTAGTAAAGTATCGGCTTATATCCCTCAGTAGAGCAAAGATTTTTCTCTCAATGACGATATTATCGCTTACCCAATGCGTGTAGATGATGACAAGCCCGATGCATGTTTGGAAAATAGTAATCAAGCATCGCTCGACCTATAAATTGAACAGGAATTCTTTGGGACCTAATAAGTTATTTTTTCCAGGCTACCGGACAGAGGATAGGTTCAGTACTGCAAGCAATGGGAACCTTTGGTTTGGCCCTAGTACTCTCGCTTGTTTACGAATGGAGAGTTGGACTCGTGGCGCTTGCTTTTGTACCTCTCTTTGTATTTGTAATATACAAACAGGGGAAAATGGCCATGGCTGAATCATTTGGAACAGCAAAGACTATGGAGGCCAGTTCAAAGGTAAGGAGAAGAGAATCAACCATCTGTTCGTCTATAATAAGAAAATCCTAATACAAAGTACGATTTGAAGAATGAAGAGTTTCATTGAATTATATCTAAGACTATTTTTGTAAATTCAGATTGCCGTAGAAGCAGTGGCTAATGTACGAACAGTAGCCTCTTTAGGAAGGGAGAAGACGTTTGTAGAAGACTACGGTACACAATTATATCCTGGACTGGTACTTGCTAAGAAAGGCACGCACTGGAGAGGTATCATCTATGGCCTTTCTCGAGGACTGTTCAGTTTCATCTTGGCCGCTTCCATGTACTACGGTGGAATACTGATCGTAAATGACAATGTGAAATACTCCGATGTGTTCAAGTAAGTGTACAAAACTTATTTGTTAATCTTAATAGTATGTTGAATAATGCATTAATGTGGTTTATATGTTCGTAGTTCGACAAATAGGATCTCTCACCATTTTTTTTATTAATAAATTAAATACATAATATGTCCTTACATTTATAATACGAGACGTAACATCTATAATTCATGTTTTTTGAGCATACCTTTGAAATGCATAGTTTTCATTTTTGACATCTTCTAGATCAGCACAAGCCCTGCTCATGGGTGCGTCTTCGGCAGCTCAAGCGTTCGCGTTTGCACCTAACTTCCAGAAGGGTATTAAGGCAGCTGGTCGCATCATAGTGCTATTGAATAGGGAATCCAAGATCGTTGACCCAGATAAACCTGCTGTGGAGAAGTTTGTGAGTATTTTTAATTATTACGTAACGTCTGTTCTTGAAAGCTCTTTCTATTCTCATTTGCCATCACATATTAACACAAAAAAGCCCTAAAAACTTTGTTTTTTTTTTCAATCCAGAGAGGAACAGGTGAAGCTAGTCTGCAAGAAGTACAATTCAAATACCCAACAAGGCCTACAATAAGAGTTCTGAAGAATTTGGACTTGGAAGTAGAAAGGAGCAAGACTATTGCTTTGGTTGGCTCCAGTGGATGCGGAAAGAGTACAGTTATCCAGCTTTTGGAGAGATATTACGATCCTGATTCTGGCAAAGTGGTGAGTTACTGCGATGGTCTTGTATTATAGGATAATGAAGACATACAGAAGCAGTCATGTCTTCAAATTATTGACAGCATATAACTGAGAGCCCTGCATCTGTTTATTTTCTAACACATCTCTTACTTTTTAGGCCCAAGACGGTATCCCTCTACCAAAACTAAGACTGGCAGACATGCGACATTCCATAGGATTTGTGCAACAAGAACCAATTCTATTCGATAGAACGATAGCAGAAAATATTGCGTACGGAAATAATGAAGCTCACGTTACTATGGATGAGATTATGGATGCCGCACAACAGGCAAACATACACAACTTTGTGAAGGGACTACCTTTGGTAAGTGAGGAGTTTGGTACTACCATTGAATATTAAGAGCGCCGCACTTCAGACTATCACATTCTAATAACTGCTATCAGTCACAAATGGCCAAAAATGGACCATTGTTGGCCATTTGTTTTACGTCACGACAAGTGCCTGGGGTAGTTATTACAATTAATAATTAATTTATTCATGTCGTTCGTTCTAATTGTTTCTTGTGTTCTTCTAGGGCTACGATACGAATATAGGTTCAAAAGGCACCCAGTTATCTGGTGGTCAGAAGCAGCGGGTAGCCATCGCCAGAGCGCTCATCAGGCGGCCACAAATGCTTTTGTTAGACGAGGCGACAAGCGCACTCGACACCGAAAGCGAAAAAGTAAGTTGCTTTTGTCTCAGTGAAATTGTTTTTACCTGATGAAGGATTTTTTTCTCTTAATGTACGTAAATGATCGAAAAATAGAAGAAGAAATGGAAATTCTATAAAATAAAATCATGCCACTTTTGTCAGCATTTGATAGATGTCTGGAAATCAAAGAGATGAATTTAAATATTTGGGAAAAACCTTTGCACAGCAGCAGATCGACATATATTAGATTGCCAAAAAAAAAACCTAGGTATCTAATTTCTGTGGGTATGGAGTGTTCTGCACCTCCTCACACCCCTCTAATGGGTTCTTTATTCGTACCACATTTTACTTCTAATTTCTACTTTTTTAATTAAAGGTGGTGCAAGAAGCTCTAGACAAAGCCAAAGCTGGTCGTACGTGTGTGATGATCGCACATCGTCTGAGCACAGTCCGCGATGCTGACGTCATTTGCGTAATCAACGAGGGCCGTGTTGCCGAGAAAGGCACTCACGCAGAACTGTTAGATCTAAAAGGACTCTATTACAATCTACATAAGCGTGGTTATTCATAAACAAGTGACTAATGTGTCTTAAAGACTATGAGGCTTCAGATAATGTGATTAAAACGTTATGTTGTAAGCGGTTTTGAACGAGTGATTGTTAATGTTTACTTAAATAATTTAGGTATTCTTTTATTTTATGACTCTTTTCCAATGATACATAGATTTTTCCAGTTAAAAGATTAAAGAATATTTATATTTAATTCAACTTCTACTTAATATTGTACTTACTTGTATTTAGACAAATGTGCCTTTAAAATTCAATAAGTACTTAATAAAACTGAAGCAATTACTTAAATATGTACTACTAATACTTAGCAATTTTATAAATGTATATAAATCACAAGTGAGGCATATACAAGAAAAGGTGTTGATGAAGTGACTAAATAAAGCGTTTCCTGCCAGTCTAATGACGTAAAAGAAGCTGATAGTGATAATAAATTTATTAATCTAAGTGTGTACTTACATAAAACTATGAAATAGTGTGATAAACATCTAATTTTATACTATAAGTACTTACTTGAAATTATTAGTTACGTTACTCCAAGAAGAGTGTTCAAAACATGAACCAAAGTACTTACCAGTAAATTATTTTTAAGACAAAGGTTTACCAGTATTTTTATTTAAATAGCTAATAATTATTATATTTGTGATACTGGACTGCCGTTGTTACCCGCATTAATAAGTCGCCTAGGCAAATTAGATTTGTAAGTTAAATATGTACTAAAATATGAATTTAATTTAAAATATGAAATTAAATAAAAATACTTATTTCAGAATTCCTAATGGTGTAAAACACTATAAATATGTCCTAAGGAATCTCCATCCAAACTACAAAAACCCACTAGTGAGAGAATCTCTCAATAAACTGAGAGATAGAAAGGCACATAATATATTAATTTGATTTATTAATCTACACTTATTTGATCATATTTTTAATCACATCACATTATAATTTTAAGGTCCTATTTCACGATCTTCAAGTCAAGTTACTCTAGGTAGGAGGACGACCTGCGTAAAGTGTCGGGAAAAAACTGGATGGAGAGAGCTGAAGACCGAGCTCGGTGGCGTTAATTGGGAGAGGCCTATGTCCAGCAGTGGACGATGACGGGCTGATGATGTTGATGATGATGAAGTAAAGTTACTCACCAAGTAAAGTTAGTTTTGTCTCTTTCTTACTTTATATCAAGTGACAAAGACAAAACTTGTGAGTACTACTCGGAACTTTACTTGAAGATCGTGAAATAGGCCCTAAATCTTATACAGCACAAACTGCCAGTTTTAATGTATAACAAAATTGCATGTCCATCATCGTTATTATTAAACAAAGTTTAACAAACATATGTATTATTAGGTAGTTCACGTTTTTCCTTTTCGATGCGTAAAAATACGCACATAATGAAAAAGTCGTGTAATTTAGTTATTCTTTGTTTATTTATAACAGGGATGAAATAACCTTACCATTTACCAAATATCTTAACTTTGGTAAGGTAATTCGACAACTTTTGAAGTGCATTTTAGTCATATATCGACAATGGATATGCACCTTTATTTTTACGCCAGTCATTTGACTATTAGCTAATTTTATTTATAAGTTTTTAATTTATTTATTTTTGTAATAAACACGTTTAATTACATAAATATGCTTTCATTTTAACTATAGAACTTTTATAGTGGTGATAAACCTTTTTCGTTTTTTATCACAAAATTGAAACAAATCAAATTATGTGTATTATTTTTTGTATTGTAAAGAATGTTTTACGCAATATAGAAAGGACAAAAGTTTAATTACTGGCTGTTAAAATCTATTGTAAAGATTCTAACTAAACAGTATGAATACACAAAATTTACGACTTTCTCAAAACATATTGTTCCCATTTTTTACTACTATGAGTATTGTTTGTTGTACCTATAATATAATAAACATAATACAGTCATGTGGTTTAAAGATTTTAGCAGTAAGTTTGATGGATTTTTTCTTGGCTCATTGCCACGAAACGATGACACGAAAAACTATAATTAAACATTCATATTAACTAATGAGTAAGTGTGAAGTGTGGTCAGTTGTATGTTACATATTTCTGTTACATAATGGGAACTCATATTAAAAAGTACTATTCAATTCAACCAATATTAACGCATCCCGCATGAAGATAGTTACCCTCAAGAGTAATTATAGGATACATTTATCAACTCCATCAAATATCAATTAATAAAAATTACTCCTTACATAAAAGCTATTAACTTCCCGCCGCGCTGCAGATATAAAACTGATCGAAATCATCTCCGAGAACCATAATAAATTAATTGTTTTATTATGTCACAAGCAAGACGAGATAAAAAAACCGACAAATTACTACGGAATTGAGACATCCCGCTATCTCCCCAACGGACACGTGAACCTCTTTACAAATATCTGCCGTCATAACATAAAAATAGTATCTATAGGGAAATCAAAATGGCTGCGTCTATTTTTTTTTTGTGATCCCAGCGTGAGGCATATGCTAATGAGACCCAAAAACAAACATTGTTACAAGCCAAATGTGTAACATTCTATAAAAATAAATTAAATAATAAAGGGAATCGTTAAAATGGATGAAATGTCCGTAATTTATCCACGAGTCACCTTTTAGGCATTCCGTGGATGCCATCGCGGCGGGGTCCCGGCCGCTCTAGACGCGATCTCCAAATAAAAAGGCGCCACAAAAAGACGCATTCAATAAGCCGTTGGCCATTACCGGACGTAATCGATGAGATAAATTAATAATAATGAAATCTGTAGGGACGGAGCGCGCGACGCAGGCGCCGGTCGTCTTTGACGTGCGCTAGCCACGCGCATGCGCGACCCACTCTAACTCATTTTAAACATCGAATTCTGATGTCAACGAATTTTTCCAATATTTTATGAGGATTCAATACTTATTGTAAATATTTTTTATTGTTAATATGTCGAGAATATGATAACCAAAAACCAAATAAAACAATATAATCAGTTTCTTTATTTTTATTGGTAAATTCACATTAAAATTATAGACCATGTTGATGACAGATGGGATTTCTACAGACAAAATTTAGATTATTTATGTATTCGCTATGATACTGTATCGGTACTTCTCAATTTCTAAAACTACATCAATAACTACATCGATTTAAGGGTGCATAAATGCTTCAAAATTTCAGTGACAGGGAGTGAGTCAGCAATGAGACCATCATACAATAGAAAATACACAATTACATCGCTCATTTACGAAATCACGATACAGATCGAACATCAAAAATATTTCTATATTAATCGATACATCCACATAATCAATACTATAAGAAATTATAAAACGCGTCCATATGACGAGACTCGAAACAAGACGCAAACGGAACGTAGATTCGTTACAATTTACAACTAATAGACAGTAATTCCATTAGTGTTCGCACTACTATTTGTTATTTCGTATTTCAAATAAGGCGTGCGCGAGATCGCACTCGCGTACTAATGTATAGTATTGTATAGTATAGTATAGAGGACGCGGCCGCCGACAGCCGCCCTGAGATTCAGCGCCCGGACTCCCGGAGCGACCCGCCAACACAAACTTCTCACTCGCAGCGCTCTCTCATTATTGCACTAAATTATATTATAGTCACAGGGTAATTTCAGTCCGAGTTGAGTAACGAATAAAATAAAAATACATAAGATTAATGTAACGTGTCGATCAGAATTGAGGACTGGACACACTCGTATCGAACGAAACGTATACCGTACCGACTAAAGTTACACACATACGACTATAAAATCGTTACGGCTTTTTTACATATCACATTTTGCCGTAAATATGGCGATTTTTTGGGGTACGTTTGTTTTTGTGATTATTGTAAATTTAGTTGTTTCTCCATACACGTGTGTCTAGTGTTGTCGCGAGCGGCGCGCGTCTAGGAGTCCCACCAGTCGGTGCCGGAGCCGCCGCCGCCGCCGCCGCCCCCGTACGACCCGCCGTAGTTGCCGCCGTAGTTACCGCCGCCGCCGCTGAATCCGAATCCTGTACCACAAATAAAATATTGAATGACCCATAATTATCATATAATTCCAAATGTTCCTCTTCTTGTCTTAAAATCGACCTGACTTTCTATTCCGGTTTCTTTAAGTACAAACATTTCAACAGCATTTCATTATTTATGTTATTTTGTTTAGAAAAACCTAAGTAATTCCTAATAAAAAGTCGTACCGGATCCCATAGAAGACGGCCCTGCGGATCTCGGCGCCTGTCTGGACTGCGTACGGAAGTCCCTGGCCCCGAAGCCGCTGCCGCTGGTGGCGAAGCGTCCGCCGCCGCCGCCGCCGCCGCCCGACCGGCTGCCGCCCGTGCGACGACTGCCGCCGCCGATACGACCGTCCGCCGCCGTCGTCGTTAGCCAGCTATTGTGACAAAGTTGTTCTTAGTACACAAGGTTAAAAATGTTGTCAGATGAGGGTCATGTCCGTTGATATCGTATGACTCTCTTATCTTGAATGTAGGCAATTATTCTTTCCATGTATCATCTTATAGCTAGCCCTTAACAAAGTAAGGTTTCAAAAACACACCCAAACAAACAAATATTTGTAGATTACAGAAATATTAACTTCACACGGGAATTGAGATCAAATATGGTGACCACTCTGCCACTTGGGTTGTCAATATTGGGCAACAGTGTATGACTACCACATCACATGCATTTTACCAACATTGCCTACTACCAAGCTCCCATATAAACCTAACACTGGTAAGTTGCGTTACCTGGGCACGTCCTGCTTGGCCTCGACGAGCAGCTCGACGAGGTCCCTGGCGAGCCCGCGGTTGGTGTCGTTGAAGAAGGAGGTGGCCACGCCGAGGTTGCCCATTCGGCCCGTGCGCCCGATGCGGTGCACGTACTCCTCCACGTCCGACGGCAGGTCGAAGTTGATCACGTGCCGCACGTGCGGGATGTCCAATCCTATGGAAAAGGATTTTTTGGGTTATGTAGCTGTTTTTAGAACTGAAGCTTATCAGTGTAAGCAGGCAATTCTTGTATTAAAAGTATTTGTGTATATTGTCAGCGATTATCTTATAGCTATAGCTTTTCAGTGTCAAAAAATGCCGAATTTTTGAGGTGTGAGTCACAAGTACTGATTACAAATTGGGTATTCGAAAAAGACAGAACAAATCTGAGCAAATTTCTTTTTAAAAATTACCCCCAAACAAAATACGGTCCCCAGGCACTTAACATGCAAATTACTGTGACACGACAAAAAAAAAAAGCCCCGTGTTTTTTTCATTCTGCTAGTCAATTATTTCGACGTTAAAAACTGACCTCTAGCAGCCACAGCCGTAGCCACAAGTATGGGCGTCTGCCCAGTGCGGAACCTCCGGAGCGCCTCCTCGCGCTCGCGCTGCGAGCGGTCGCCGTGGATGGACGTCACCGGGTAGCCCTGGTGGTCCAGGTACTCCTCCAGCTGGTCCGCACCTACGTACACGTAAATACACTTGTTATAGTACTATTCGTAACGATATAACATTTATTTTGATACGAAAACAATAGTTTAGATATAAATACACTTAGTAAAGTAAGTATTTTCATTAAAAAAAAAACATAATTTATTTGATTGTTTTATATGCATGTGTATAGAAAGATATTTTGTTAAAGTAATTTTAAGCTTTATTTATATGCAAGATTGTTTAAATGCATAATTAGTCCTATATTACCCAAATAGCATTATAAATATCACCAATATTTTGGTTTGAGATCCTCCGGAGAAGTCAAATGCTGCACGTCCGATAGGTTCCTGCAACCTTTATTATACAGGGCATTCTAATTATAAAAAATAATATTTATTTATAAGCATTTTAAAACAAAAACATAATCGCGATTTGTATAAAAATAAGTATTAAGTACCATTAACAAAATTGGTCGCAGGTTCCCAAAAAAAAACTTTATAAATTAGACTATCAACTATTGAGAAAAGAATTTAAAACGACAACTTTAAGCTTCGAAAAAGCAAATTCATATTTCGAAAGTTTTTCAATTGTATGAGGTTTGTTTTAAGTTGGTATAAAAAAGAAATATATTATTCAACCTTTTTTAGTTTCAACGAAGACGAGAACCAGCTGGTCTTCTTCGGGACGTGAACGCTGGAGCAAATTGGATGCGTTCAGCAAATCCAGAAGGTATGAACGTTTGTTACATTCCTCTACCCACACCACCTAAAATAAAAACATATTATTTTAAATAATAATATAAAAAAATATGTAAATAAACTTAAATTACACAATGTCGTCAATAATTTGCAATGTAATATCATCCTTATCTCTCTATTTGACACTTAAAGGCCAAACCAAATCTAAATTGATAATTTATTGAGTCAACATGTACTTATCATGTCTATTCAAAAAATATTTTTGTATGAAACTTTGTATCGCGTTATAAGCAATCACTATTATATGAAGTTACATGTAAATAACTACTAATCAGATTTAAAAAGGTCTTTTGGCATCGGCCCATTTATTGAGGAATGCTATAGGCTTAAAGGCCTATTAATATATCAATTACATCATGCATGAGCAGTAATCTTTAACAGAAAAACAAAGGTATCACTACTGATTGAAAATAACAGAAATGGCACAACTGTGTAGTTCTAAAATACAACGCTACAATTTTATTATAATTACCTTTTGTGTAATATTCTCGGAGGTAGATCCGACGCGTCCAACGGCCAAGAACACGTAATTGTAGAGGAAGTCCTGCGCCAGCACCTGTATCTGCTTGGGGAAGGTGGCGGAGAACATGAGCGTCTGGCGCTCGCCCGTCTTGGGCATGGTGTGGCACTCGACGATCTTGCGGATCTGGGGCTCGAAGCCCATGTCGAGCATGCGGTCGGCCTCGTCCAGCACGAGGTGGCGGCAGTGGTCGAGCGCCACGCGCCCGCGCGTCAGCATGTCCACCAGCCGGCCCGGCGTCGCCACCAGCAGGTGGCACCCGCGCTCCAGCTCGCGCAGCTGGTCGTGGATCGGCGAACCGCCGTATCTGAACAACACACAAGCAATTGTTAATCAGGCGGGAAAATTATCGAACATTTTTGTAATGATTCTTTTCATCCCAAAATTATCGTAATTACGCGGGTGAAACCGCGAGACGCTGCTAGTATTTTATAAAACTATGTAACATTTATATCCTATACATACATGAACCATCCTTTATCTCTCGGTACGCGAGATAATAACAACTTAATCAAGGTTGCAAAACTATTATTATTCTCAGAACATTACCGTAACTGTATATGGTAATGTGACACTTGACTGATTTACTGACACAAGTCTGTCTCTATGCACACATATCGCTATTATAATAGTTGTAGGCTCTATGACTAAGTATAAGTGATATTAGTACTTACTAAACCTAATCTATTTGCTACTAATAGCATATTTATCTTTAGAATATTGCAGACATTCAAAAATATACCAAACTTAATCAGATTGTTTAATAATGACATAAATAGATACAAAAGATTTGATTGTTATCGGAATTAGAGACAGTCCATTCTTTCAATTTCCTAACATAAAACAAATGATGCCTTGACACACTTCAGAAACAGATTCCATAGGAAGCATTCTCAGGAATGTATTTTAAGTTCCTGTATAGTTACAGGAACTGCTGGAAAACTTATGATGGTTCAAATAAGTACCAACAAAGAATCCAAATTGAAAAGATCAACTTGCTGAAACCAGACTTTACAAGTATCTCATTTAAAGCGAGATTTATATTAGTTGTCACTATCTACAAGAGTTACAAGTAAGTAATTAAAATAAGTATTATTAATGTATACTTACACGACACAGGGGCGTACACGGGAGCGGTAAGCGAATTTTCTAGCCTCATCGTATATCTGAGTGGCGAGCTCTCGGGTCGGAGCCAGCACTAGTCCCAGGGGACACTGTTTACGTCGATTGTAGGGCCTGTAAATACAATGATTGGTAATTAATAACAAGTTATACAAAGAAGAGTGTACTCTAATAATACTAATATTATAAAAAAGAGAGATTTGATAAGTTTGTTAAGATTTAACCTGACTTGACCAAAAAAACTTTAGGAAGATGTTAGTTTTTTGGTTGTTTACCAAGTAACAGGCTATATTCTATGCTCGTATTCACCCTGGACGGAGTAAAACTCCAAGGTACATCTCTAACTCAATATTTTGTTTGGTATAGTCAAGTATAGTGATATGTACCCCATATGCTTGACGGGCCCCGCCTCGTATATCTGGTTGAGTATGGGCACGAGGAAGGCGGCCGTCTTGCCGGAGCCGGTCTGCGCGCACGCCATCACGTCGCGCCGCCCCAGCACGATCGGGATCGCGTACTTCTGCACCGGCGTCGGCTTGTCGTACCGCGCGAATGCTATATTCGTCCTCATTATTTCCGTCAGGTTAACATCCTCAAACTGCAAACAAATACATACTTAGTATTAATATCATAAACATGCAAACATTATTAGCATAATATTTATTTCAAGCTTCAATTGGTCAAAACATAATTGGATCGTTTCGTCGTATTAGATGTTTACCACGGTCGAAAGGTTAGATGAAAGGTCAGACGGTGTACCTACCTACGCTTCAAAACAATCAATACAATTTATGAAGGTTAAAAGGATAAATTGTAAGGATAGCCAATTTAAAAATAGCAATACGTACACTGGTGATGAAGTCGGGGACGCGATCACCGCTCGCCTCCACCGGTATATCCTCGTATTTGGAGAAGTTGATGCCGGTATTGCCAGTGCCAAACAGCTCCAACTCCTGCCGCTCGTCGCGAGGTAGCGGGATCGTCCAATCATTCTGCGAAGATTCCTTAACATTGAAATATACGTGGTAAACTAATCAGACTCATAAATATAGGTGCGTGGCGTGGTGTGTTACCTCGTCCCTGCGGGATGTGGAGCGACGGACATCGTCGGAGGCCCAGCGCGTGTTGGCGCGGTCGTCGGCGCGCGGCTCCGGCTCCTTCCAGCGGTCGTTGCGCGGCGCCGGCGGCTCGTAGTCCTCGTCACGCCGGATGTCGCGGTCGCGCTCGCGCCCGCCGCCGCCGCCCGCGCCGCCGCCGCCGCCGCCGCGGGTCTCGCGGATATCACGAGAGCGCTCGTTCCATCTATCGTTAGTCGACTCAGACCAGCGGTCTGACTCGCCATTTTGCTGTCCACTCTCACGACCTAATACGATTTCATCAGCTAAATACGAGCGGGACAAACGATTGGTTTTAATACACTTGAAATTTAGAAAATAACATTTAACGCCAAAATATGAAAGCTAGCATGCAAGAGATTAGCTGTAATGTGTTATTTACCGGCGCGGTCTCTGCGCGGGAATCGCGAGTCGTGTCCGCGGTCGTAGTCCCTGTCGCGGTCACGGTCGCGGTCATCGCGCCGACCACCACGGTCGTACCCTCTAGAGTTACTTCCGAATGATGAACGGATGTCCCGAGACTCGTTGGGACGAACGTCTAAGCTTGGAGGCTTAGACTCTTCTCCTGTAATACACAACACCACATTTAGAACTTACTACTTATGAAGTCAAATATTACATGAAACAAATAACTTGTACTAAATTGTGCATAAAACTATACCAACAATAATTTATGATATCAGTCAGTTTGAGACTGGTAATTGAACCATACAATAGAATCACAATACAACAATATTTAACTATAGACAATGTTAATAAATAAACACAGCATTCATTCATTCTTTATGTTGTCATGTAACAGTTATATTATTGCATCAAAGGTTTAAATAATTCTACATTTTATCTGTTACATATTCAGGTTTTAAACCTATAACAGGATGGACTCTATAGTCATACATAAATACATGTTAAGTTATTCTGTTTGTTGAATAAATTCCTACTTTGAAATTGAGATAAAGTTTTGATAAAATGTCAATGTCCGCCGCTTTTATCATTTTAACCTATATTATGAAAGGATCTATTATCTACAAACAACACAATTTATTCTTTTTTAATCTATTACTTGCGCTCAGCTTTGCTAACTGTATTATTTGTCCTATGAAGAATTGAATAGCCTATATTATTCTCGATCCCCTAATCTCCAAATATAAAATAAAGTACTTGATCTCAATGTGAACGAAGGGCAAACAAACCTCTAAACACTTAAAAATCAAAGGCACATTTATGTTCCTTATAACCAGCAATAGCTCATAGAAACGTTGTAAGCCAACATTCCCGCAGTATCAGATTTCCTATAAAATCCCAGTGTTGGGTTTTAAAAACTGCTATGTTAAGACACTGCTAGTATTTATAAACATAAATGTGATACAATATAAATAAATATAAAAGTAATTCAATACCTAAATATCTTATTATCAACTAATTACGGAGATGGACCACCCAACTAACAAATGTGGTCAAGTTTTATTCTTTAATTTATTTATTCATGATTATTTTTATGATGATATACATCCACATATCACTTTCCGACTCACGGGACTATAAGGAGTCCCAGTCTTTTGGAAGGCTAGTGTGGGGCCATAGAACTCGGAATACTATTTGCCATAGAGTATTCCGATTTCTGTGTGTGGGGCCAAAGCAAACACACAAAAAGTATATTTGTTTTTAATACTTCAAAGTATGCATGTAGTATAAAAGCCACAGTTTAAACAACAGTAGAATTGATATCGCCCCATAATGAAATTCTGATATCAGATAGATAGGTATATTAGTTTAACAGTTAGCAGTTATTGGAATAACTGTAAATCCTACTGATTCATACTGATGAATAATGTATTATTCAACCAGCTGTAGCTGGATAGGATTTTGCAATGTAAATATATAGCATTATACTATTGTGAGGGCTTACTAGGTATCACAAAAGTCACTCATCTCACACTACAAAATAATAAAAGAGATAGTTTAAGTTTGACAACTTTGATAGCAGAATGGTCACCATGCCGGACTGCCATCCGTAAGGTTGCGGGTTCGATTCCCATGCAGGGTGAATTTTTGTGTGAACCACAAATGTTTGTCTCGGTCTGGGTGTATGTGTGTATAAGTGTGTGCGTTGTTTCTGGTACACTAAGTTCCAAGCTTAGTTAGGGGTCAGTTACTATAATAAGATGATGCAGTGAATGATTATGTTAAGTATAAAGTTATTTTCAATTATACAGTTTAGTTATTTATTTATCATCATTTGACTACCTTAGTAGACTAAGTTAGTCAGATGGACATAGAGAACCTCAATATAAGTCAGTGAGCCAGAACTTCAGATCTTCTATAATTATGTACAATAAAATAAAAACAAATTCAATAATACCTTGAGTAGTGTTGGCCTGCAACTGCCTGCGCAGGTGCGGGGGTATGTAGCGGCCAGCACTTTTAGGAGCCTGAGGCTGCAAGTCCAGACCAGCAAGCTAAAAAATAAAAAAATATGGTAAAGTATTTATGGACAAAGGTGTGTACTGTGTTAGTTACTTTATAATCTCAAAAATAATTTATTGTATTCAGTTTTCTCAGTTCATAAGTCTTGTCTGATATAAAATTAAAAGAATATAGTAAAAAATATACAGTAGCACTATATAGGTAGTTTAGTTACTGTTGTGATATTGCAAAAATAGTATATAATTTATGTATGTTAGTAGGTATATAACATACCTTAACTACAAGGTTCAAAGAATTTTAGATTTGTAAAGATGTTTGTTCATAAATATGTAATGTAGCTCCACAAATAAGAAGTCAATTTAATAATTGTTGTTAAAATTTATTAAGTTTATTAATAAAGTATCAATTTACAACAAAAGAAATCAATAGTTTATCAAATAGCCATGTATCAGATTTATTTCCTCCCGCCATGACACGCAAATATAGCGTGACAATGACCTCACTACTAACTGGCTTGGAAAAGTACTGCGTCGCCAACCACTAGTCTTTCTACTTTACACAAATTAATATTTTTTGCAAAATCAATGAAATAGATACCATCTAAGTAGAAGAATCTAGTCGCCATGTTGGTTATTCCGAGACACGTAAAGCATTGTGACCGACTATTTCAGTCGTATCTAATAAAATATCGCAATTTCATGAATAAGATAATAATTTATTTAGCAATAAAAGAACTTTGCAGCTGGCATTCCATTACAAGAACCTATGCAATAAAAGGAAAATCGATATAGAGTGCATGTACATGAGGTGAGGTACTGACCTGCTGCTCTAGACCTGTTCCATTTTGGTTGGTAACATTACTCATATTACTACCAAGCGGTACGTTTTTTTGGGAACTTTGCACCAAAAATATTATACAAACACAGTCTACAATGAATTTTGCACAAACACAAATTCACAAAATCACATGAAAAGCCTTCAATTTTACTCCCCGAAATCACTTTTTCACAATTTCATTCGCAGTTTTGTCCATTGATTGATTGGAAAGACAGACTGTCTTTCATTCATATCATGACTCACTCGTTCACTTCACGGAATATTTCTTGCCATGGAGGTATAATACGGAGTGTACAATGAGGCGCGTTTCCACCGTTACGCACGTTACGCACACGGCCGGCACACGCACAGCCGTACGATACGTTTTAGACGCAACGCTTCGACTCTGCGCTTAGTATAAATTCACCGTTGCATATCTTCGGAGTTCGGGGATCGTCCGCACTGAGTTCGATAAAATATGGTTGAATTTAATTCCAAATGTTGGATCCAACGCATATTAATCGTGGAGTCTGTTACTACCATCACCGAGTAACCGTAAAGTTTTAGTACCTTTTTGTGGATTGTCCTATGATATTATGGCGAATAGTAATAAACATGATATGAAGGCTTAGACAATTTATAATATTCTCTAAGTATGAAGGCCTTTATACTGCATATAACATGCCAACCCATGTGTATACACCCCTATTTTGAATTCAAGATACTTATCAGCTAATGTAAACGACGGGTGACAATATAATAGTGAAGTTAGTTTTCATATTTTGCTTTTGTTTAAAAAGTTATAATAAGTCAAAGTTTTTGAAAATCCCGTCGGATTTTATTGTTATTCTACACCGAACAACAGGCGAACGCTGCGATACACAGCTGAGTGCGGTCATCGACCCGAGCCGTCACAGAATACTTGATAGCTAGTGTGCCGTCTGGTAATACGGCATTTATTTTGTATTTTTTAAAGATAAGTAATCGACTATCATTTTTGATATTTTTATTGGATATATGGATTCAGTTACTGCTACAGATATTCTGATTTTAATAAGTCCCGTATTTTCAAAATAAGGGTGTATAATACCCTTTGCCATTTGCGGTCAGTCTGATAAGTAAAAAGCCCATAATATCGAGTTACGCGCCATACTGAGCTAAGGTGCGGATCTCAATCCCGTGGGAATTTCGGGATAAAAAGTATCGTGTAATTCCTAGTTTTAAGGAACATCATCCTATAAATATTCTTCGGATTAAGAAATCGATATAGTAGTTTTTGCGTAAAAGAAAAACAAACATGCAAACTTTATCAAAAATATTAGTATAGTTTGTAAAATCTAGGATGGTCTCTGTGACATGTCAAACTTTCGTTCATAGGGTTGTCAGGATCTAAATCTACGTCGATAGAAATTATCGATGTTTCTGACTATTATAGATGCCACTGTTACTTATATTGAGATTAAACGCCAGGTACTAAATTAAACGAATATTTTGATTAGTACAAACAATTTTTATCTGTAAAGGAGTACACGCAATCCATATCTGAATCAGTTTCTGATGGAATATTGTGTGTGGTAAGTGAGAAATTGAATTTTATTTACTCACTATTATTTTATATCAAATGTAAATTATGTTTATGATATTAAATTATACGATAAAATTAAAATACACTTTCATTTCAAATAGAGTATTATTTAAAATATCGATAATTTATAGTCCGTGGTCACGATGATACATCGCCCATCACTAAACAGGTCGACATGTCCATAAAGTATGGCATTAACATGTACTGACTTTAATACTAAGAAATTCAGAACTTTAGAGGCAGGATTTCACTGACAGCTGTCACAGAGATCATCCTAAATTATTATAGAAACTATACATCATCTCACTATAGTAACTGACCCCTAACTAAATTTTACAAACTATAGGATTGTTATTTTTATAGATAAAATATATCTCTAATATAACACCATCTTTGTAACATTGACCATGGACCATGGTATTTGATAATTTCGACTGCCGCTACGTACAGTCTCGAAACTGCATATCGCTTACTTTACAGGGCAACAATTTAAAGTTTCATTTCGACTTCGCTTACTCAGTGTTAGGGGTATCATAAAAGTAATGCCTGTTAATGATTTGTTATGTTACGTATTAACCAATTATTTAAGTATTTTTATTATATTTTTCTTATTTTTCAAAATATTTCATTTTCGATACTATACTATGTTTTAAAATTTTGGATTTTTATCGTAAGTGGTAAATTCGATAGTATACTAGGTCAATAATTTTTAAACAGATAACGAAAGTGGTACTTTCCATAATGTACTAGGAATAAAAATATCTTATAGATGTCGAAAAAGGTAGTTTCAATTTTGAATATCTATGTTTACGGACTTTCGAAAGTGAAATTTTAGTCAAATTTAACAAAAATATGGTATCTTATAGACTTAAAAGAGAGTAATCTCATGAGAAAAAGAAATGCCCGGGTCAAACTTGACTTAAAGTTGATAAGTAATTTTGTTTTTGGTCATTTCAGAGTCCCCTGTGCCTTATAATGGGTATACCGAGAAGAAATGACAACTTTTAAATAAAATATACTATAAGGATGTCTTTCCTACTACACCATCGCCTGGGCAAGAATTTAATAATGATACTCCACCAAATATTGTAGAAGACACTGGAAACATCACAAGCAATGATAACACTCCGATGCCATCACCCACTGCTGAGGAAGACAATGATTTACGAACTCCGCCCACTATACCAGAAGATCCTTTGTATAGTCCAAGTTTAAATTCATTGATCTCAACATCCGACAGTGAAAATATAACAGCTCTTAATTCACTAGGACGTAAACGTAAGTCAACATTTAAAAATGACCCTGGGCGTTAAAGAAAACGCCATGTTAATAACTGGATTGATATTCGCAGAAAGTTGTTGACAAATTCTGAAAAGGAATAACTTTCCAAACGAGGTAAAACTATCCCAGCAAAATCTATAAAGTCTTCATGTCCTGTAACCTGCAAACTAAACTGCTCAAAAAATATTACAGAAAACGTTCAAAAAATTATATGTGACGAGTACTGGAAATTGTCTGACCACTCTAAACAATGGGAGTATATTAATGGATTTACTAAAAGACTGGAAAAAAGAAAGATGACTACTGCCTCCAGTAGTCATCCTTCGAGACGAAAATATTACTTGCCTGTGCCTACGAATGATTCTCACTACGAGAATCGTCAAGTTTGCCTGAAAATGTTTTGTAGTACTCTGTTTGTTTTCCTCTGCTGTCTATTGTAGTGATACCTGTGACGTCTAATTTATTGTGAGCTGTACGAATTATTTGATCCGTTATAGCTAGAGTATTACAAAACATTTTCAGGCAAACTTGACGATTCTCGTAGTGAGAATCATTCGTAGGCACAGGCAAGTAATATTTTCGTCTCGAAGGATGACTACTGGAGGCAGTAGTCATCTTTCTTTTTTCCAGTCTTTTAGTAAATCCATTAATATACTCCCATTGTTTAGAGTGGTCAGACAATTTCCAGTACTCGTCAAATATACTTTTTTTAACGTTTTCTGTAATATTTTTTGAGCATTTTAGTTTGCAGGTTACAGGACATGGAGACTTTATAGATTTTGCTGGGATAGTTTTACCTCGTTTGGAAAGTTATTCCTTTTCAGAATTTGTCAACAACTTTCTGCGAATATCAATCCAGTTATTAACATGGCGTTTTGACTTACGTTTACGTCCTAGTGAATTAAGAGCTGTTATATTTTCACTGTCGGATGTTGAGATCAATGAATTGAAACTTGGACTATGCAAAGGATTTTCTGGTATAGTGGGCGGAGTTCGTAAATCATTGTCTTCCTCAGCAGTGGGTGATGGCATCGGAGTGTTATCATTGCTTGTGATGTTTCCAGTGTCTTCTACAATATTTGGTGGAGTATCATTATTAAATTCTTGCCCAGGCGATGGTGTAGTAGGAAAGACATCCTTATAGTATATTTTATTTAAAAGTTGTCATTTCTTCTCGGTATTTTATTTATTTTTATTTTATCTTTATTTAGGCACAAACAGTATACAAACAATGTTATAAAAATATACAGATAGTATAAACATAAACCAATCAAGTTGCCACAGTTAGAAATGAAATGAAAAACTAGAACAAAAAAAGAGAAGAGGTACAGGTATACACATGAAACATAGAATAGAAACACAATTAAAATGGTTTTTAAACAAAAATAAAAAAGTACATCATGGAATTAAACTAACAAAATCACACAAACTAATTAAATTAAACTCAAATTAAGGCCATGGACAAGCTTTTTATATGAATTTGGGTTATTAAAAAATATATCGAAAGCAGCAAATTGTTCATTATGCTTTCTAGAAGATCTAATGATAAAGGAGTTACTACCATAATTAGTTTTACATAAAGGCAAATAAAACAACTTAGTATTATTATGACGAAAGTTGAGGCGGGGACATCTAAGTTTTAACTTACTTAATAGATAGGGCGAATCAACAATGCTATTAATAATTTTGTACAACATAATCTGGTCTTTAAATGTGCGTCGGCTTTGGAGTGATATCAGATTGTTAGGAATAGGTTGGTGGAAACGAATTGATTTAAAATTAA
This sequence comes from Timandra comae, assembly GCA_958496195.1. Lineage (NCBI taxonomy): Eukaryota > Metazoa > Arthropoda > Insecta > Lepidoptera > Geometridae > Timandra > Timandra comae. The sequence continues at coordinate 7,478,782 of OY292356.1, forward strand.
GATACCTTAAAAACTTATTTTGAATTCTTTCGACGTTATCGATGTGAATTTGATACCGTGGGTTCCAGACACAAGAGCAATATTCAAGCAATGGCCTAATTAGCGAGTTAAAAAGTATTATCAGGGTGTAAATGTTTTTAAATTCATTACCGACTCTCATTACAAATCCCAACATCCGATATGCTTGATCTGTAATTTTTTCTATATGAAAATTAAACACCAACTTACTGTCAAGATATACACCCAGATCCTTAATAACATTAACTCTTTGGATTGTTTGATCATTAAGTTTGTAATTGAAAGTGATAGGCTGTCTTTTACGTGTATATGTAATAATATTGCACTTACTAATGTTTAAATTTAGAAAATTATGAGAGCAATAAGAAACCAGCCGAGTAAGATCATTTTGTAATTCTATGCAGTCATCAAGTGATTTTATGATTTTAAAGATTTTCTTATCATCGGCGTAGAGAAGACACTTAGAATATTGGAAATTGGCTACTACGTCATTAATAAAAATATTAAAGAGGAGGGGCCCGAGGTGAGAGCCTTGAGGGACCCCAGATGGCACAGGGACAAAGGTGGAACAAAATCCCTTAATCGTAACAGCCTGACTACGATGTCGCAAATAAGAATCTATCCAGCGAAGCAGATCACCATGTATACCCACTGCTCGAAGCTTCAGCAACAGAATATCATGAGATATTTTATCAAAAGCCTTGGAGTAGTCGGTATACACGGCATCAACCTGATGACCCTGTTCCATGGCGTTATGTAAGAAATCAACAAACTCGCACAAATTTGTCTCAGTAGACTTTTTAGTTACAAAACCGTGCTGTTCCTGTATTATTAAAGGTCTAATTTTAGTAAATAACTTATCATATATAATTTTTTCAAACATTTTGGGTATGATATTAAGTTTAGAGATAGGGCGATAATTACTTATATCATGTTTATTGCCACTCTTATGGATAGGTACAACATAAGAGCATTTCCAAAGTTTAGGCATGACTCCTGATTGTATAGAACGTAGGAACAGCAGGTGGATCGGTTTAGCTAGTTGACTGCTACATCTTTTAAGAAATAAGGCAGGAACGCCATCCGGTCCTGCAGACTTATTAACATCAAGTGATTTAAGATAAGAAAATATATCCTCCTGATATATGTGAATAGAACCCAGATTAACATCACTATCTAATTCGACTTCTGAGAAATTATTATGAAACCCGTTAGGAATATTACCATGTACAAAAACTGAATAGAAATGCTTATTAAATAGTTCACAGATTATCTTACCATCCGTAGAGGAAACATCGCCAAGGAACATGGAGTCAGGTATGCCAGATTGATTTCGTTTTGATTTAATAAAACGCCAGAAGAACTTAGAGTTTTCGCGAATTTTTGACTCAGCATATCGAAGATAACTAGAATAACAAGAAACTTGTAGCAGTTTTTGGCGATTACGAGCCACAGTGAAGTTATCATAGTCAGTTAAGTTATTATATGTTTTCCATTTCTTAAGATACTTTAGCTTCTCATTAACTGTTTTAATTAAACTTTTAGAATACCAAAAGGGATATCTTCCGTCATCATATACTATCTTTTGAGGCACGTATTTTTTTATAATTTCATTAATTACCATATAAAACGTAGCCACAGAATGTTCCACATCATTACTGTCCAATATTACTTCCCAATCAATCTTCTCTAATTCAGAACAAATTACTTTATAGTCAGCTACTTTGAATAAATGTATAGTTCTTTTTGGGCATTGAAGAGTATTAAGGGAAAAATTTTGACAAACTATATCAAGAGCAGGATGATATTTGTCCTCTTTAACTAATGGATCTGAGGAATGAGTAACTGAGCAATTAACATTAGAAATTATTAAATCAAGTTGCTTACTGTAATGATTAGGCACTAAATTATACTGTTTTAGATTATTAAGGGATAGAAAAGCCGCTAATTCTGCCACGGAAGAGACATCTAGATTAGACACAATACATGCACTTACATCATTCTCACTCTGTGCCCAACGTGCAAAAGTTAAGTTAAAGTCCCCCAAAAGTATATAAAATGAGTTAGGTCTATTAATAATTATATTAGAAACATATTCATAAAATTCTATAAGAACGTCATTCAAACCATTGCATGGCGGGAAATAACCACAGATGATACAGCAATCTACAGAAGATACACTCGCAGATATCATCAGTATATCAGAAATAAAATTATTAGAAGGTAAAATGGATACATTGTTGATAATTATATTACTTTTGACTGCAATAAGTACTCCACCTCCCATGGTATCGCCCCTTGCTTTGTAGTTTCTGTCGCAGCGATAGACATTATATCGCGTATCGAAAAGCTCGGAATCTAGGATCGATGACAAAAGCCAAGTCTCTGATAAACACACAATATCATAGTCCAATGATAAGAGTTTATTATAAAATTTTGACGTTTTGGTCCTAAGCCCACGCACATTTTGGTAATAAATATTTAGATTACACATTATTAGCTGTTAAGCTTATATCATATAAATAAATGTAATTATTTTCATTGATTCTACACAAATATACAGGACCACTAACTTTCTGATAATACACACTGTTGACAAAAGTACAAATTTCTTTATAAAAATTCACCGCCTCGTTAAATTTAAAAACTAAATGTAGGAAAAATATAGTAATAAAGTAAAAAATGTAACAGAAAATTAATGTTCTTATTGAATTCTCTTTAAATCCTCTGAAGTCGAGATTTGCACAATTGGACTATGATCGTTCTTTCGTACCAGAATGCAGCACCGCTGCACCCAAATATATTTGAATTGATAATCCTTAGCGCGTTTTTTTGCTTCTTGAAGAAGTTGTTTATATTTCCTAGTAAGGTGATCGTTAAAGTAAATGGTCGAGTTGCTCCCAACATAACCAACGTCTTTAGCTTTTAAATGTTTTAGTTTTCGTAGACGACTAAGACAGTCATCTTTTTTGTATTTCGCGAGGAATCGAACAATAATAGGGCGCGGTTTATCATTCTTCTCGCTATTAATTGGAGCCACACGGGTAATAAAGTCCAGGTCCGTAGAAGGGTTTATATGACAATCAGCCTTACTTGCCAATGAAGTAAACAAATCAAACAGGTTCTCTCCTTTTTTTTCTGGCACTCCAATGATTTCTATGTTGGACCTTCTAGCCCACTGATCCTTTAAATTATTCTCATGTTCAAATTTAGAAATTAAGACATTCATTTCCTTACAAGCAACATCGGTCTTAAGCAATTTTCCGATTTTTTCCTCCGCTATGTCCAGTCTTTTTTTCACTTCCTCATAGTTTTTATTTAAAAAAGCCATAGAAGCTTTGATATCTTGAACTTCCGATATTAGTGGGCTTAGTTCGTCGTGAATATAATTTTTCATAGATACTTCAAGGTATACCCATTATAAGGCACAGGGGACTCTGCAATGACCAAAAACAAAATTACTTATCAACTTTAAGTCAAGTTTGACCCGGGCATTTCTTTTTCTCATGAGATTACTCTCTTTTAAGTCTATAAGATACCATGTTTTTGTTAAATTTGACTAAAATTTCAATTTCGATAGTCCGTAAACATAGATGTTCAAAATTGAAACTACCTTTTTCGACATCTATAAGATATTTTTATTCCTAGTACATTATGGAAAGTACCACTTTCGGTATCGGTTTAAAAAATATTGACCTAGTACAGAATCGAAACTACCATTTTCGATATTTATCAAAAGTTAATCAACGTAGTACACTATCGAAATTACCATTTTCGATGTTTGTTAAAAGTTCATTAACCTAGTATACTATCGAAACTACCACATTCCATAGTTTTACATGTTAAATGGTAATTAATAATGTTATGAATGAAAAGCATTATATATTAAGCGTTATTTCCTTAAAATCATCATTGCTTGTTAAATTACGTAAACAAAACGACAAAAAATATGGCTAATAAGTTAATTGATGGAATAAATTACTTATCGATAAGATTGTCATCTTCTTTGTTTGACATAATTTCTGTTGATTGGTCAACTTTATTTACTAAATTAACCATAGATCTGCCTCTGCTAGCCATTTTTAATCGTTAACTTAAAACAAACTAACTAAAATCAAAAGAAACCTAAATAGTTCGACGCAGACGCGCACGCACTCACATCGCGGCGAACACTGACGATTGCGGCAGATACGGACCGAGTGTAGGTGTCGATGTTCGATTCGAGAACACTATTGAATCTGACGCCTTCGATGATGTTCGTCGCTTAACACATGTAGAATCAATTTTGTTCAATTGAAAACTTGCTCAAAAAATAATATTTTTATAATTTTTATTTTTTATTATAATGTAATGATCTATTCTCTATCTAATTGTGTAATAAAAAAAAAATGCCAATTTTGCAGAATCGATACTGTACGTAGCGGCAGTCGATTTATCAATGTCAAGTCTTTTCTTGGCAGTTAGTGTCAGTTTTATGTAACTGTCATCTATCAGTGTCCAACTCCATCGGAACAAAATATTAAAAAATCCATAATAAAATAATCCTTTGTCTATTTTATTTTATTTTTCTTGCTTTGCTTGTGTTGTTTATTAAATAAAAACATCCAGGTAAAAAATGTACATCATCAAGTATCTTGTTTATATTGCTATTTTGTTTATATATTTAGTAATATTCAAAGCTATTCAATGTCGTAGTCAAATTTAAATTGTTGAATTAAAGTTATTGTTCTTTTAATTATCTTATCTACCTACCGCATACTTAAGTATATGAATAATGGTCCTTATATCAGTATCTAAACAAAATGGTAGCTTATGATCAGCCAGCAATCATTTACCTACCTACGTGAGTAATTAACTCATGTATCTATATTGTAGCATGCCTGTACCACCTCCTGAGCCCCGCGTGAGGCAGGACCCACCGATGCCGCGGCTGAGGATGCCTCCACCTCCCCCTATAAGAGACAGTGCAGAGCTTCCGCCTCAGCCGAGAGAGCGGCAACCGCCCCCGATGCCTCGGGAGCGTCAACCACCCCCACAACCCAGATTAAGACAGCCCCCTCCTCAGCCGAGAGAACGAATACCTCCACCCGAACCAAAGCAGCATTGATTTTGATAAAAATAACTTTACATTACTTACTAATCTAAGGGCCTGTTTCACCAGTTGCTAATAAAGTATCGGATAGCTACTAACAAGTTCTGTCTTAGTCATTTGACATAAATTATGAAAGAGAGAAAACTCACTGTAGCCTACTCAGAACTTTACTAGAAGATCGTGAAAGAGGCCCTTACTATATTTAAATTACCATTAGTGTTACTTCTATGTTGTGAGTCTGGTCTATAAAGTATGTTTTTATAAATTTTATTGTAAAATTTTAAACTTCGTTAATTAGTGTGTAATTTACAAGGACAAATATTTTTGTAGTTGTCTCTAATATTGTTTATGACTAAAAGCCTACTAGAATATTTAAATTAAGATACAATTAATATTAATGTGACTCAAATTTATATATAATTGTTTCAGAAATTGGTCGCTAGTTGGTAGCTATGTGCAGTCTTTTTCAGTTTCTCCATACATTCCTATGAAAAAAGCTTGTACAGAAACTACATAAGATTTCATAATGGTTTTGCAACGAATGTTAGATAATAAGTAAGATTACCCATAGGTTTGAGAAAGTAGTAAGTGTAAGTTCTAAACTCTTCCATTTACATAATATGAGATAAATTCTATGTAAAAAACAATTATGTTAACTTTTACTATATGTAATGTCATGTTATATTTCGAATAACAAAAAGATATTTTGGTAATATCAAAACATTTGTTTTCAAATACAGTACTTATATTCTGTAAACTGGATTTTATTAATTAATAGTAGAGCTCCTCTTTGAGTCTAAGTACCCGCGTTATTAAAAAAAACAATGGCATCACGGAAGTGCCGACAGAAGCCCAAAGAAATGTTTCGCCTCATAACTTGCATAGTAATGAAACCTCATGTCAGGGCAAATTCCGCGCAGTGTAGAGTAATTAAAAAAAAAACGCTACGTTTAGAAATACAGATAGTGGAGCTAACTAGATTAGTTTGGTAAAGCTGTTTGTTTCTTTGAATTATTGTGCTAATTTCAGGAACTACAGGTTCGAATTGGAAAATTCTTTTAGTGTTGCGTAACTAGACACTCAAAACGACACATTTTCATTATAAGAATCACGACACGAGATTCTCTGGTCTCTAAATATTTAATTTCTAGGACCTCCTACTTCACATAAGTAGATATAACTAAGTACTACCAACTGTACGAAATCCTTGATAATGCATTATCGTGCATTTATCTTCATTGTACGATTCGCACATCAAGTCTAACGCGTGGGTGAAGGAAGTTCTAATCATCGTATCAGCTAAATAAATAGCAAAGCCACTGTGCTCAGTAAATCCAACCAGATCGCACAACCATGAAGTTGATCCCAGTAATTATTTTAATAATATTTTACGTTGTAACTTCACAACAAGCTCTGGTTTCGAAGCAACAAGTGTTAGAAGCTAAGAGCGTGGAAAAGAAGAGATTATCCCGTGGTATTAATATGGACATCGTTATCCAGAGTATTGAAGAGGATTCGCCTATGATAGAGGAGTTCCAGAAATGTCCAGAAGGATATCAACTGGACGCAGCCGGGGATTGTCGTGAAGTTTGGTTCGAAGATTATTCTAATTGGGATTATTAAAAATAGTGCAATGTTTGAATGTTCGTGGCAATAAATTATTAAGTTTTAGAGTGTAAATGTGTATGCAATAAATTAGAAGAATCTCAGTGTGTCTTTAATTTCTACGCCTCAAGCACTTACTGAGGTAGGAAGTATACGTACCTATTGCTAGTTAGGTAAAATAAAACAAACAACATTTAAATATGATCTGTACATGTAGAATAATTTATTATTTGCTTTATTATTAACTAGTTTGCTCAGGTCTGGGTTTTTATAATAATTAAATCAAAGGGTCAATGTATTTCCATGTGTCCAGTTGACCCAGGATCGGGTTAAGTCCGGCTTGCACCAAGGAAGCAGCTACTTTAGAGATCGCTCCCTGGAATCTGTTCACGTAGTCGACGATGACTTCTTCGACCATTGCGTTGACGATAGCATCGATGTCTCCACCACCAATGGCGCCGGTTAAGTTACACTGAAGACAAAATATAGATAAGTATATAAGTATAAGTACTTACCTAGGTACCTAATATGTTAAATTAAGTACTTACTTATCGAAAAGCAAAACTACATTATGTACTTATGTCTCCATTTAATAATTAGGTACCTACTTAGAAGTTTTTCTAGTAACTACTGGTTTTATTATACTTACATATAAACGTGAAAATTAATATACTTTTCAACACACTTGCTCATAAAGGGGCTCTTATTTGTGCAAAAATAGTTGAATAATGACACGCTTGATTCACTAGTGAGTTATAGAATTTTTTTTAAATAGTTTAGTCTTAAAAAAGTTTCGATACCAAAAAAATCGTGTCCATACATTTTAAAAACAAACTTCAACTATGTTGCCTTACTTTCGGTAGGTCTATGGTCGATTCCATTCATTCATTCATTCGATTTTTTTTTGATAAGTATATTCTTTTAGTCTTTGGCCGATCACCATTGTTGTGTTGGATGCGCGCGACTAGAAAAACTGTTTATTTATTAGCGAAAAATGATAATTTCTTCGCAAATGTGTTGAAAAACGTTGTATGGTACACGCGTGTATTGGTGATTACTCCCTCGGCTATCTTCAGACCCTCGCCTGACGGCTCGGGCCTCAATAGCGCCGCGGGAGTAATCACCAACTTACCTCGCTTGTACCATAAATAACTATAGTCGATTTTTCCATAAGTCAATACATAATAACATATTGTATATTTACTTATATATTTTTTATTAATCTACCTAAACACAAAAAAAAAACCACGGGTTTGACAAAACGGGAATGACGGTATCGCGAAAACCGCGGTGCAAAGCACGTAAGAACTTATAAATAAAATAGGATAATGTAATGAGGTACCTGTAATGAAGGAAGGACGAATGAAGCTTCTTCAATTCTGTCAATGAGAATTGATTTTTTATCATCAGATTGCTTCAAGTAAATTTTGGCTTGGAATCTGAAGCCTACTGCGTGAAATCTGTAACAAAATATTTATTAAAGTAGGTACTTACTTATTAGTATTTTATAAAAAACCCACAGCACAGCCAAATCATGTAGGAACATAAATAAACGTACCTTGCTAATCCTTTGCCGTAGAGAGGAATGGCTGTGAAGAGGTCTCCAATCAGGTCGTATTCATCTGAAAACATTAACAAAGGGTATGTTTAATGTGTGAACTACTGAATCAACAGAATGAACTAAACACAGCGTCTCTATTTATACTTCTATACTAATATTATACAGAAGTAAAGTTGTGTGTTTGTTAAATTGTAAGGGTAATCTCGGGATCTACTGAACCGATTTCAAAAAATCTTTCACTCATGGAAACTTAATTTATCAGTGCGTGACATAATAGGCTGTATGTATGTTGATATTTTATCCCTGGATTCACACGGGAACGGGAACTACGCGGGTGAAACCGCGGGGCGCTGCTAATTATTAGATAAGTAAGTACTTATAAATTCCTTACCGGCTCTGACTTCGAATGTTGGGACTGATATATCGATATCAAAGGTCATGTCAGATAAGTCCAATTTACTCTTGTGAACATTAAAACCGCCAATGCCAGTAGCGTGAATGTTCTTCAATTTCAAGTCCAAACTGTAAACAAAAATGCGTAAGTACTTACTTATTCAAATTTAATCGGGTAAGTAAGTAGGTACACATAATGATAAACGATCGAAGGAGTTCCACCTGTTACACCGATAAGAGCACCGCTCTCAAAATAAAAATGATGACGTTATGTGGATGAGGGAATCCCAATTGGAAAGGGAGGATCCTCCGACCAGACGGGTGTTATGTTTTGTGGGCAGCTGACGGTTATAGTCGGGCTTTCGTATACATAGTCAATTGCACTGTTAATTTCGCTTGCGCGATTCAGGACTCTTCAGTTATTTCCCACAGTTGCAGATAGATGTCGCTGTTAGTACTTAGTTCCTATGTGGCGTGCAGATGTCGCCACAACGTAAGTTACTTATATGATAAAGCATGGAGCATTCCCTCTTTGCTCTTATAAAATGTAAGTGCATAAGTAGTTACTAAAATTCTTTAAGAAATTAAAAAAGGTAATAAGTACTCACTTGATAAGTCCAGCAGGAATGACTAAGTGGTAATATTCCAGGTCCAACGGATCCAGTGGTGGGATATCGAAGAGCTCCCAACCATTGTTAATGATTCGCCGTAAGAATGCCAGCAGTTGATTGACCAGGATATTCACTAAAGTACTGCGTTCCTCTAAAGTTCTACCAGCTAAGAGAGCACCTGCAAAGTAGAGAAAAAAATGATGTTTATCTTGTACATAAGTAAGTAGGTACTAAGTATAAAGTCTATAAAGATTATAGATATTTCGGCACGCGTTGTACGAGTAAGTACTTAAACTTATATAACGAAATCGGATTAGTTACACTGTGTTATTTGCATGGAAAAGAGAACTAAGAATCTCTTCTTGTTGGTCTTTCCAATTGGTGGTTATTTGTCTCATAGTAGAGATTGTAGAGTAGACTAAGCTCTACTCTACTAGGTACAGTTTCCTACGTAGGTAATTTATGAATTCTTTCACATCCTACTACTCAACTGATGATTGACCATGAAGTTTTGCATATAAGTAGTACGTTTTGTCAGGGTCAGAAAACGACATAGATATTTTATCCAAAAATCATTCAGGAGTAAAATTAGGAGTTACGTAATTTTCACTGCGGGGTAAAGTTACTCTAATAAGTAAAGGAAGCTTTATTTAAGTTTATAAAATATTTATCAAAACTATCCTAGGTATTTAATTTAGGTAAATTAGTGAAGTAAAGGTACTTACTTAAATCAAAAGATCCCTCCTTAGCGACCTTATGCGATGGCGATGCCGCAGCCAAGGCACAAACGAATAGCACCAAATATAATTTCATTCTAAAATTCAAAAATAATTTTGTTTATTCATGTCATGATCCTTGTTATGATATGTTAATGTTCATACTTATAATTATATTAGATACCAATCAGAACTATTATGTGGCAATATAATATTAGAATAATGGGTTGTGAGCCAGCGTCATCGACTTCCGTTTTTTTGTAGTAATTTACGTACAGAAGTCGCATATTTTACTTTTACTTAAACCTATCCAGTTTACCAATTAGGGCGATGATCGCCGTAAGCCAGATAGGCTCGAGGTAACTAATAGGACCTATTTAGGTGTATATTAAGGAAAAATAATATATAGGGCTAGGTGAGGTATTTATCTATTATGCGGTGGGGGCGTATATGAGCTGATGATGGTACACGAATCTATTTAATTGTATCGTGGCGTAAACAACAAAAATGACGTGAATTACTCAAGGCTACTTTATGGGACGTTAATAGTTTATCTGCTGTTGTATTTAAGTAGTATCAGTTGTCATCAGTATGTAAGATCCTTATCCATGGAGAAAGAGTTTTAACTACATTAGCATTGATTTTAAAACAGATGAAAACAATCAAATATTAACGCTTTTAGTTCTTCACTTTTTGGCACACTTTAACGCCTGATCTTATGTTATCAACTATATTTTTACTTTACACAAACTAAATCTACACCTTATACAAATTAAAAAATAAGTTTAAGAATATCAAATGTAAGTACCTTATTAGTTCCACTACAAATTACAACTGTGAGAATATCGCAGAGAATTTCCAACAATACTTACTTAAATCTTTATCTTTTAGCGATCAGCACTGATTTTATAAATCTGCGATCAATCATTTGGCTTAACTACGTAAGTAGTTATTACGGTAGATATTTGTATTATTGATAATTGGATATCTCCTAATTGGGATTATGTGAAGTACCTATAAGATTACTAAACATTATCTCTGTCATTACCTACGTAAACATATCTTTTAGTAACAACAATATCTACTGATTTTGAGACAATTTCATACGGGTATGGAATAAAGATAAATACTTATATACTTATTAACAAAGATACCAGATACAGTTTTATAACAATTGTAACTGTTTAGGTACCAAGTATTTACATTAGGTATTACTCGGGAATCAGTAGCTTCTTTAGTTCTACAATTTTCAGATATGGATCAGTAAGTAGTTCCAGAGGTTCAAGTAAAAAGCGAACTTTAGGGGCAATTCCCCCATTTAGATTAATGTCTATGTGTAGCGGCCAAAGAAAACTAGAAAATTCGTAGTGGGACTGGTGGTTGGTAGACTAGCAGTCTAGCACACAGCAACATAGTTGCAATATAATAAATAAACACACTTATTAATGGTACTTCTTACTTTATTTCAGTCATCATTCAATTTATCTTCCCAAAATTAGATAATATTAAGTTTGAAGTAGTTAGTTACAGTATAACAGCTATTAAGTTCCAGGTTTCGAAATTGTCGAAAATCGTATTCAATACTTGTGCCAATTTCGGTGCATACATCTTAGAAATAAGTTTGCTGAATTTCGTAAGTTGTTTTGCGGCAAAATCTTTGATAATTTGGTTTATTATTCCGTCTATGTTATTGTCGAAATTGGTTTCGCTCTGAAAGTTTTAAGTAAGTACTTAATTAGATATCTCAGAGTAGGGATCAAGCAGGGAAGCTCCTAGGACGGGAATCTCGTTCGTTGGGGAACGGCTGAACGTTTGTACAAATATAAAGGACTAGCTGTGCTCCGGTACGCCTGAAATTTTAATAAGATTCTACCCGGGAGTAAAAATTTTATCAACAAAATATTATAGGGATCGGTTCAAGTACGTATAGATAAAAATCCTTTTAACATGTTTGATGTTCAATATTTATACTTACCGTCAACGAATCGATGGTGAAATGCATATTTTCAAATTTCTTTACCAAAATGGATTTTTCACTTTCCGACTGTTTTAAATACACTTTCCCCATAACAAGGACGTCGTGCATTTCGAAACTAAATAAATAATTAACCATTTTAATATCAACTATCAAACATTAAGTATTATGTTAAGATGCATAAAATAAAAAGTGGAAACATACCGCATTTTCCCATTTCCTTTGAGAGGAAATAATTCAAAGATTGTCCCTTCCAATTCGTAATATTCTGTAAAAAATAAATTAAGTTAGTAAGTACTTATACCATTACTCTATACATTTATTAAATCAATAAGGGACTTGTTGTTTCTAAGTGTATCTTACCTGATTTAATTACAAATTCAGGAAAATATAACTGAACCTCAATCGAGATCTCGTTCCGACTGAAGTTAAACTGTTGTAAATCGAAGTTTCCTAAGCCGGAAAATTCTCCATTCGATACATTTAACCTGGTAAGGTGAAAATGAATATATTATTGCTATGGTATAGGGAAAAGTAGAAGAAAGAAGAGGAAGGGGTCGGCCAAGAATAAGTTACATGAGTCAGATAAAAGGAGGCCGCCTTAGATAGGGGCAGATGGAGGGAGTTGCACCTGTTATACTGACAAGAGCAACAGCTCTTAAGTTAATGAAGATGATGGTATAGGATTGTATAATTCCCACTGCATGACAAAGGTCTTTGATGATAATTAAGAATATTTCATGGATATGCCCGGATTGCAACTGTTCATCTAAAAGAGGAGGCGATAACTCTGCTACTCCTATTCGCTCTGGAGAAAATGTGACGCTGAGGAAGACCAAACCTGCTGTCATGCCCTCTATGGACCCTCCGCCCTTACCGACAAACTCCTCACCTCTGCTAGTCCTCACTGACGAAATCAGGCTGCTCCGTGAAGAAATTGTATCTATGAAATCTGAATTTGAAACTGCCATAACAGCCCTAAGATGCTGCGAAAAAAGAGTGGACGATCTGTCAAAATCTGTAATTCATTTCGAAACCCGGCTGAAAGAGTCTGAAGATCAAGCGGCTAAAATTATTGATCTCCAAGAAGCTAACTCCATACTACAAAACCAAGTGGATGACTTATCACAGTCCATGTTAAGAAATGAAATAGAAATAAATGGAATTCCTGAAACGTCACTCGATAACCCGCACCATATTCTACTCACAATTGCTGCAGTTACCGGTGTAAAACTAACAGAGGCTGACATTGATTACGTCTCTAGAGTTGGGAACCGACAAAAATTTAAGAATAATGTCCCTCGGCCTTTATTAGTTAGATTCTCTAGACGTGAAACCCGTGACAAGTTTTTTAAATCTGCTAAAGCTAGACATATATCTACCAAGGAAATAAATCTGGACGGCCCCTCTTGTAACATATACTTTAATGAACGCCTCACACAAGCAAAAAGAAACTTATTTCGTGAATGTAGAGAACAATTTAAAAAAGCCGGCTTCAAATTCTGTTGGACAAAAAGAGGTAACATATATGTCAAAAAAGGAGACGGGAAAAACGTTAAAGTTCACATCGTTAAAACTCAAGATGATATCTACAAGATTCTGGAGGATCGGCTCGACGAACAACATTAGTTATCAAACTAGTAACTGCTGCAAACTCAGAGACATGGTTCTCTTAACTCTCACTATTACTGTAACTTTTTGTGAATTTATTTTTAGAGTAAGTTTTTATTTTTATTTTTTATCACACACTTATAACACTACACACTCAAACACACTTACTATCATCCCCCAGTTGAAAATTCATTATAAAATTTATTTCTTACTGTATGTTCAGTCACCACATTGTTGGGCACAGGGTTGTTACCTTTTAAAATTTTCTACTTATTACCTTAATTGTACAAATTACTAATGGCTACTTCTGAAATTATTAATGACCTTGATACGTTTGAGATACCCTGCCATATAATTGACTCGCCCGAGGAATGCAGTGATATTATCACAACTATTTACAACTTTAAATTGTTAACTTTAAACATCAGAAGTATTTACAAAAACTTTGATGAATTTCTTATTTTATTTTCTAGATTAAAATTAAATGTAGACATTATTATATTAACAGAATGCTGGCTTAATGAAAATTCAATAATTCAACAAATAGAGGGATATAATTCATTTAAATCTAACAGGTACATTAACAAAGCTGGCGGTGTTGTAGCTTATGTTCACAATAAATGGTCATCCCAGGTCTCAGAACTAGAATTTGAGAACGCTAATTGCCTGAAAATTACTGTTTTGAATAAGTTTTGTGTATTAGCCATTTACAGGTCTCCTGCTTCAAAGGCTGGGAGTTCTTTTATTAATTCATTAGTGTCATCTGTCCAGTCCGTCAACAGTTGTCCTTGTACTATAGTAACCGGTGATATAAATATTAACATTTGTTCAAACAAAGAATCTGATTCAGATATCTATGACACTTATCTATGTTGCCTTGCAGAATTGAATTTAATACCCGCAATCACACATCCCACTAGAGGTGACTCGTGCTTAGACCACATTAACGTTAAATTATCCTCAAATCACAAAGCTATTTCTGTCGTTTGCAAATCATCACCAACAGATCATGACATAGTCATTGCAGGCATAAGTAGTCACATAGTTAATACTAAAAATAAGAAACGAATGGTTGACAAGTTAGATTACGATGCCATTGCGCTTGAGATCAATGAACTAGACTGGAATTCAGTATTGAACAAGGATAATGTTACAGATGCAGTTAATCTCTTTGAAAATAACTTAGCCAATATTATAAACAAACACACAAAACAGACACTGATCAAACGCTCTCAATTTACTTTCCAACCCTGGATGACGCCGGGTCTAATTCGTTGTTCTCTCCACAAAGATAGGCTACACGCCATAGCCCGTAAAAATCCAAATGATGAACAAACACAACTTATATTCACTCGCTACCGCAATTTTTACACTGATCTCATACGAAAACTTAAAAATGAACACGAACAATCTGAATTATACTCTAATAAAAAGAACCCTAAAAAACTTTGGCAATCTATCAAAAACATTACCTACACTAAAAAAATTAATCCTTCCGCCTCTGAACTCATTAAACACACACATTCTGTACCTGATTCTCTTAACTCGTGTAATGAATACTTTTCCAACGTTGGCAAAAACTTAGCTCAGAAAAATCTTGATTTACTCAACAAGTCCGAAATATCTCTTGCTCGTAACACAAAAACTACTAAATCTATTTTAAACTCCTTATTTTTTTCCCCATGTGATGAATCAGAAACAGAAACTATAATTATGGGACTTAGATCAGCCGCGGCTCCAGGACCTGATGGAATAACCAATAGCCTATTAAAAAGAATAAAAACAAACATTGCAAAACCTCTGACACATATTTTTAACTTAAGTCTTGCACATGGCGTCTTTCCTGCAAGCTGGAAAATAGCTGCAGTCACACCTATTTATAAGGCCGGTGACAAATCAGATCCATCAAATTATCGCCCTATCTCCCTTCTCAGCTGTTTCTCAAAAATTCTTGAAAAAATAGTACATACTCGTTTGGTCAAATTTTTGGAAACAAATAATCTTCTATCCGAATCCCAATTTGGTTTTAGATCTAATAAATCAACTGAAAACGCTGTAGAACTTTTAACTAATATTATATCTTCACATCTCGATGCTGGCAGAGTTTGTTTAGGGGTCTTTATTGACCTAGCAAAGGCTTTCGACACCGTCTCGATACCTATCCTATTGAAAAAACTTGAGAACAACGGAATAAGAGGCATTCCACACAAATGGTTTGAAAGTTATTTGTCTAATAGGGCCCAATGTTTAAAAATAGATCAGATGAAAAGTAAAGTTAATGAGATTCATTATGGAGTCCCACAAGGGAGCATACTCGGTCCTACGCTGTTTATTTTGTATCTAAATGACATAATGGATACTCAAATAACAGATGCAGACATAATTTGCTATGCAGATGATACTGCTATCCTTTTTCATGGCAACTCGTGGAATGAAGTAGTAAGAACTGCAGAGTTAGGTACTAAATTGGTAGCTCACTGGCTGCAACAGAATCTTCTCACTCTTAATACCTCAAAAACTAATTTCATCTGTTTTCATAAAACCAAAGCATCACAACCTCCACCTATTTCCTCCCTTCAGGTACACACATGTATTGACACCATCCCACCTAATCAACGCTGTATATGCAATAACATAAACAGAAGTTTGTCTGTTAAATACTTAGGAGTCATAATAGATGAGAATATTAATTTCAAAGAACATCTCAAAAATACAGCTAAAAGAGTCCGTAAACTTATTTATATATTTAAAAAACTATGTACAATTGCTCACTATTCCGTTATTAGAACTGTTTATTATAGTATTTGCCAATCATTACTGACATATTGCAATGTGGTTTGGGGTGCAGCTGCCGCGTGTCACATGATATCTCTCGAAAGAGCACAACGCTCAATTCTTAAGATAATTTTAATAAAACCTATAAGATACCCAACCGCTTCCTTATACCAAGAATTTGGTGCACTGAGTGTTAGAGGTCTCGCTATATTACGTATTTCGCTTAAAGTACATCGGTCCGTAGTTTCTTCTCCAAATTACAAAATATATTTAACGAAACGTAGATTCCAACTACCGTTACCAGTTACAAATTCCTCATTTGCAAAAAGATTTGGTATTTTTCTACAAAATAAGATCTACAATAAAGTTAACAAAGCATGTAATGTGATAAGTCTGAATGCCATAGAAGTTAAAAGAAGAGTAGTGAAATGGTTGACTGGACTTGACTACAATGACATTGAATCTTTCATTAGGGGATTACACTAGTCACATAACACACACACACACACTCACCTTCACACACACACACACACACACACACACACACTCACCTTCACCCACACACACACACACACACACACACACACATGAATATTTATATTCTTTCTTTGATTTTTTCCTTTTCTCGCTTATTAAAACTACTAATTATTTTTACACTTTAAGCCAAGATTTTATTTTGTTTGATATCACTTCACTTTATTTTTAATATTTGATTCCATTTATTATACTTGTTGACGCTAAATGATTTCATTGTATACATGGCTAAATACCACTGATTTGGTCGCCTACAGGACAGGCATAGCCTAGTGTAGGGACCATGGCAACATTGTGTTATTACTTAACTTGTCTCTCCACTGATCTCAGTAGATAATAAGCTACCTATTGTTATTATTGATACCTACATATAAGTTTTACTATAAGTATACTGTTGTAAAGAGTAAATATATGATTTATTATCACTATTATTATTATAATGTATGTTCTTCAATTTTACTAAGCTTCACCATACATAAAATACCAGTTCACAGTATGTAAACAATAGTTTGAGATTAATTTATTATAACTTAAGTTTCTTGCTTATAAAATATCATTTAAATTTAAAATTCATTATTAATTAACTTGTCTCTCCACTGATCTCAGTAGATCATAAGCTACCTATTGTTATTATTGATACCTACATACAAGTTTTACTATAAGTATACTGTTGTAAAGAGTAAATATTTGATTTATTATCACTATTATTATTATAATGTATGTTCTTCAATTTTACTAAGCTTCACCATACATAAAATACCAGTTCACAGTATGTAAACAATTGTTTGAGATTAATTTATTATAACTTAGGTTTCTTGCTTATAAAATATCATTTAAATTTAAAATTCATTATTAATTAACTTGTCTCTCCACTGATCTCAGTAGATCATAAGCTACCTATTGTTATTATTGATACCTACATATAAGTTTTACTATAAGTATACTGTTGTAAAGAGTAAATATATGATTTATTATCACTATTATTATTATAATGTATGTTCCTCAATTTTACTAAGCTTCACCATACATAAAATACCAGTTCACAGTATGTAAACAATAGTTTGAGATTAATTTATTATAACTTAGGTTTCTTGCTTACAAAATATCATTTAAATTTAAAATTCATTATTAATTAACTTGTCTCTCCACTGATCTCAGTAGATCATAAGCTACCTATTGTTATTATTGATACCTACATATAAGTTTTACTATAAGTACTACTGTTGTGAAGAGTAAATATATGTTTAATTGTCACTATTATTATTAAATGTATGTTCTTCAATTTTACTAGGCTTCACCATACATAAAATACCAGTTCATAGTATGTAAACAATAGTTTGAGATTAATTATTATAACTTAGGTTTCTTGCTTATAAAATATCATTTAAATATAAAATTCATTATTAATTAACTTGTCTCTCCACTGATCTCAGTGGATCATAAGCTACCTATTGTTATTATTAATTAATACTTACATATAAGTTTCACTATAAGTACTACTGTTGTGAAGAGTAAATAAACGATTTATTATTATTATTAATTGTTCAGTGAAAGGAAAAGGTTACAGGACGCTTGCCCAGTGCGTATAAGAATCAATCCATGTTTAGAAAATTAGAAGCTTGCATCGAACGCCGGACCCCCGGCTTGGCAGACAGGTCTGAGGTCCTACACAATAGTACCTAACCTATCTATCAAACTTTACCTTAAATTTCCTAAAGTTTCAAAAGATTCCAAATCAAATTCAAACGGATCCAAGACAGGTACATCCTTTTCTTCGCTTCCATTTCTGACTATGTTTCTAAACAGTTCAAAAAGTTGTCTTATGATTGCGTTAAGTACGAATCGATTGTCATCTGTTGAGGATCCATCTAAAATAAGGGAAAAATTAAAGCATTCTGGCAGCTTAGAAACACCGAGGAGAAAAAAGCCAAGATAGGCCACTCAGTTAGGTGATTCATTTTTTATTGATTTTACAGGTGCCTAGAACAAAATTAAATATTTGAAGAAAAAAGAAGAGTTTTCTTACCATTTTCAGACGAGACTCCTTGGTACAGAAATATTATTAGGACTATTATTGCCAGTATTTTGATATTCATTTTTGTTCTAGAATTGACAATTTTTTTTTTCATTTAAATATTTCTTTTACATAAACTTTTAGTAACTGTTATGTCTTAACTGCATTAAACTAATTACATTGATTAACGTTAATATTTTATCTAAGCAGTTTCGTAACTTTTCTAAGATAACTAACCATTTAGTGATTAACTACTTAAAACTAGATTAAGTGATATATTACCCGCGAGTACCGTTACCACTTACACAGATAAGAAATAGTATGTACCGTTTGAAGTGGTAATAGTAATGTTAGACAGCAGTAATCTATAGCAGTGGTTCTCAATCTTTTTTGGTAACGGAACCCTTTTGGAAAACGATATACTTGATAACGATATAATGATGAACCCTATTTGAAATACACACCGGAAAAATTAGAGGAACGTTACTTCATTTGTGATTTTTTTCTGATTTTTGTCATAATGTTGTTTTATTTCTATGACTAGCAGCGCCCCGCGGCTTCACCCGCGTGGTTCCCGTTCCCGTGGGAATTTTGGGATAAAAAGTATCCTATGTGTTATTCTGATGTATAAGCAAGATTATTGTAAAGTTTCATTAAAATCCATTCAGTAGTTTTTGCGTGAAAGAGTAACAAACATCCATACATACAAACTTTCGCCTTTATAATATTAGTAGGATTGAATATTTGAATATTCTATGTATTAATTTTTTTAATAATAAACCTGTTTAATGGAAAAAAATGAGATTGATATTTTACGGCGCGTCGTCGCAAAAACTGAACACTGCAAGTCTTGAGGTTGGCCTTCGAATGAATCGGTCAAAGACACAAAGTCGGTCCGATAAGAAAGTCGGTCAGACGAGGAAAATGGTCAGTTGAGGAAGTTGGTTAGATGGGTAAGTTGGTCAGTCAGGTCGGTCAGGTCGGTCAGGTCGGTCAGGTCGGTCAGGTCGGTCAGGTCGGTCAGGTCGGTCAGGTCGGTCAGGTCGGTCAGGTCGGTCAGGTCGGTCAGGTCGGTCAGGTCAGTCATGTCAGTCATGTCAGTCAGGTTAGTCAGGTCGGTCAGGTCAGTCAGGTCAGTCATGTCAGTCATGTCAGTCAGGTCAGTCGGGTCAGTCGGGTCAGTCGGGTCAGTCGGGTCAGTCGGGTCAGTCGGGTCAGTCGGGTCAGTCGGGTCAGTCGGGTCAGTCGGGTCAGTCGGGTCAGTCGGGTCAGTCGGGTCAGTCGGGTCAGTCGGGTCAGTCGGGTCAGTCGGGTCAGTCGGGTCAGAAGGGTCAGTCGGGTCAGTCGGGTCAGTCGGGTCAGTCGGGTCAGTCGGGTCAGTCGGGTCAGTCGGGTCAGTCGGGTCAGTCGGGTCAGTCGGGTCAGCCAGGTCAGTCAGTCGGGTCAGTCGGGTCAGTCGGGTCAGTCGGGTCAGTCGGGTCAGTCAGTCAGGTCAGTCAGTCAGGTCAGTCAGTCAGGTCAGTCAGTCAGGTCAGTCAGTCAGGTCAGTCAGTCAGGTCAGTCAGTCAGGTCAGTCAGTCAGGTCAGTCAGTCAGGTCAGTCAGTCAGGTCAGTCAGTCAGTCAGGTCAGTCAGTCAGGTCAGTCAGTCAGGTCAGTCAGTCAGGTCAGTCAGTCAGGTCAGTCAGTCAGGTCAGTCAGTCAGGTCAGTCAGTCAGGTCAGTCAGTCAGGTCAGTCAGTCAGGTCAGTCAGTCAGGTCAGTCAGTCAGGTCAGTCAGTCAGGTCAGTCAGTCAGGTCAGTCAGTCAGGTCAGTCAGTCAGGTCAGTCAGTCAGGTCAGTCAGTCAGGTCAGTCAGTCAGGTCAGTCAGTCAGGTCAGTCAGTCAGGTCAGTCAGTCAGGTCAGTCAGTCAGGTCAGTCAGTCAGGTCAGTCAGTCAGGTCAGTCAGTCAGGTCAGTCAGTCAGGTCAGTCAGTCAGGTCAGTCAGTCAGGTCAGTCAGTCAGGTCAGTCAGTCAGGTCAGTCAGTCAGGTCAGTCAGTCAGGTCAGTCAGTCAGGTCAGTCAGTCAGGTCAGTCAGTCAGGTCAGTCAGTCAGGTCAGTCAGTCAGGTCAGTCAGTCAGGTCAGTCAGTCAGGTCAGTCAGTCAGGTCAGTCAGTCAGGTCAGTCAGTCAGGTCAGTCAGTCAGGTCAGTCAGTCAGGTCAGTCAGTCAGGTCAGTCAGTCAGGTCAGTCAGTCAGGTCAGTCAGTCAGGTCAGTCAGTCAGGTCAGTCAGTCAGGTCAGTCAGTCAGGTCAGTCAGTCAGGTCAGTCAGTCAGGTCAGTCAGTCAGGTCAGTCAGTCAGGTCAGTCAGTCAGGTCAGTCAGTCAGGTCAGTCAGTCAGGTCAGTCAGTCAGGTCAGTCAGTCAGGTCAGTCAGTCAGGTCAGTCAGTCAGGTCAGTCAGTCAGGTCAGTCAGTCAGGTCAGTCAGTCAGGTCAGTCAGTCAGGTCAGTCAGTCAGGTCAGTCAGTCAGGTCAGTCAGTCAGGTCAGTCAGTCAGGTCAGTCAGTCAGGTCAGTCAGTCAGGTCAGTCAGTCAGGTCAGTCAGTCAGGTCAGTCAGTCAGGTCAGTCAGTCAGGTCAGTCAGTCAGGTCAGTCAGTCAGGTCAGTCAGTCAGGTCAGTCAGTCAGGTCAGTCAGTCAGGTCAGTCAGTCAGGTCAGTCAGTCAGGTCAGTCAGTCAGGTCAGTCAGTCAGGTCAGTCAGTCAGGTCAGTCAGTCAGGTCAGTCAGTCAGGTCAGTCAGTCAGGTCAGTCAGTCAGGTCAGTCAGTCAGGTCAGTCAGTCAGGTCAGTCAGTCAGGTCAGTCAGTCAGGTCAGTCAGTCAGGTCAGTCAGAGCCAGAGGTCAGTCTAAGGTCAGAGCCAGAGGTCAGACTAAGGTCAGAGCTGGAGGTCAGTCTAAGGTCAGAGCCGGAGGTATAAGGTCAGAGCCAAAGGTCAGACTAAGGTCAGATCCAGAGGTCAGTCTAAGGTCAGAGCCAGAGGTCAGACTAAGGTCAGAGCCAGAGGTCAGTTTAAGGTCAGAGCCAGAGATCAGTCTTAAGGTCAGAGCCAGAGGTCAGACTAAGGTCAGAGCCGGAGGTCAGTCTACGGTCAGAGCCGGAGGTCAGTCTACGGTCAGAGCCGGAGGTCAGCTTAAGGTCAGAGCCAGAGGTCAGTCAAAGGTCAGAGCCAGAGGTCAGACTAAGGTCAGAGCCGGAGGTCAGTCTAAAGTCAGAGCCGGAGGTCAGTTTAAGGTCAGAGCCAGAGGTCAGTCAAAGGTCAGTGCCAGAGGTCAGACTAAGGTCAGAGCCAGAGGTCAGTCTAAGTTTAGAGCCAGAGGTCAGACTAAGGTCAGAGCCAGAGGTCAGTCTATGGTCAAAACCGGAGGTCAGTCTAAGGTCAGAACTAGAGGTCAGCCTAAGGTCAGACCCAAAGGTCAGTCTAAAGTCAGAGTCAGAGTGGGTGAGCTTAGACAGGACTACGCAGGTAAGCTCAAGCCAGACTACGCGGGTCGGCTCAGTCAAGACTACGCGGGTGAGCTCAAGCAGGAGTACGCGGGTGAGCTCAGGCAGGAGTACGTGGGTGAGCTTGAGCTAAAGCAGGAGTACGCGGGTGAGCTCAGACAGGAGTACGCAGGTGAGCTCAGCCAAACTACACAGGTGAACTCAAGCGAACTACGCGGGTGAGCTCAGGCTAGACTACGCGGGTGAGCTCAAGCCAGACTACGCGGGTGAGCTCAGACAGGACTACGTGGGTGAGCTCAGAGAGGAGTGCGCGGGTGAGCTCAGAGAGGACTACGCGGGTGAGCTCAGAGAGGACTACGCGGTTGAGCTCAGGCAAGAGTACGCGGGTGAGCTCAGAGAGGTCTACGCGGGTGAGCTCAGGCAGGAGTACGCGGGTGAGCTCAGAGAGGAGTACTCTGATGAGCTCAGGCAGGACTACGCGGGTGAGCTCAGTCAAGACTACGCGGGTGAGCTCAGAGAGGACTACGCGGTTGAGCTCAGACAGAACTTCGCGGGTGAGCTCAGCCAAGACTACGCGGGTGAGCTCAGAGAGGAGTGCGTGGGTGAGCTCAGAGAGGAGTACGGGGGTGAGCTCAGAAAGGACTACGTGGTTGAGCTCAGGCAGGAGTACGCGGGTGAGCTCAGAGAGGACTACGCGGTTGAGCTCAGACAGAACTACGCGGGTGAGCTCAGTCAAGACTACGCGGGTGAGCTCAAGCAGGAGTACGCGGGTGAGCTCAGGCAGGAGTACGTGGGTGAGCTTGAGCTAAAGCAGGAGTACGCGGGTGAGCTCAGACAGGAGTACGCAGGTGAGCTCAGCCAAACTACACAGGTGAGCTCAAGCGAACTACGCGTGTGAGCTCAGGCTAGACTACGCGGGTGAGCTCAGAGAGAACTACACGGTTTAGCTCAGACAGTACTACGCGGGTGAGCTCAGAGAGAACTACACGGTTTAGCTCAGACAGTACTACGCGGGTGAGCTCAGGCTAGACTACGCGGGTGAGCTCAAGGCAGACTACGCGGGTGAGCTCAGAGAGGAGTACGCGGGTGAGCTCAGCCAATACTACGCGGGTGAACTCAGTCAAGACTACGCGGGTGTGCTCAGAGAGGACTACGCGGGTGAGCTCAGAGGGGAGTACGCGGGTGAGCTCAGACAGGACTACGTGGGTGAGTTCAGACAGGACTACGTGGGTGAGTTCAGAGAGGAGTACGCGGGTGAGCTCAGCCAAGACTACGCGGGTGAGCTCAGAGAGGAGTACGCGGGTGAGCTCAGAGAGGAGTACGCGGGTGAGCTCAGAGAGGACTACGCGGGTGAGTTCAGACAGGACTACGTGGGTGAGTTCAGAGAGGAGTACGCGGGTGAGCTCAGCCAGGACTACGCAGGTGAGCTCAGAGAGGAGTGCGCGGGTGAGCTCAGAGAGGAATACGCGGGTGAGCTCAGAGAGGAGTACGCGGGTGAGCTCAGCCAATACTTCGCGGGTGAACTCAGTAAAGACTACGCGGGTGTGCTCAGAGAGGACTACGCGGGTGAGCTCAGAGAGGAGTACGCGGGTGAGCTCAGACAGGAGTTCGCGGGTGAGCCAGACAGGAAATTGGAAATTTGGAAAAATAAAAATTTGAATATTGGTAAACTGGAAAATCGGAACATCGGAACATCGGAACATCAGAACATCGGAAAAAAATTTAATTGGAAAATTGGAAAATAGGAATATTGGAAAATTGGAAAATTGGAAAATTGGAAAATTGGAAAATTGGAAAATTGGAAAATTGGAAAATTGGAAAATTGGAAAATTGGAAAATTGGAAAATTGGAAAATTGGAAAATTGGAAAATTGGAAAATTGGAAAATTGGAAAATTGGAAAATTGGAAAATTGGAAAATTGGAAAATTGGAAAATTGGAAAATTGGAAAATTGGAAAATGGAAATTTGGAAAATTAAAATTCCGATGTTCCGATGTTCCGATGTTCCGATTTTCCGATGTTCCGATGTTCCGATGTTCCAATTGTCCAATTTTCCGATGTACTGAAGTTCCGATGTTCCAATTTTCTTATTTACCAATTTTCCAATTTTCCAATTTTCCAATTTTCTAATTTTCCATTTTTCCATTTTTCCATTTTTCCAATTTTCCAATTTTCCAATTTTCCAATTTTCCAATTTTCCAATTTTCCAATTTTCCAATTTTTCAATTTTCCAATTTTCCAATTTTCCAATTTTCCAATTTTCCAATTTTCCAATTTTCCATTTTTCCATTTTTCCATTTTTCCAATTTTCCAATTTTCCAATTTTCCAATTTTCCAATTTTCCAATTTTCCAATTTTCCAATTTTCCAATTTTCCAATTTTCCAATTTTCCAATTTTCCAATTTTCCAATTTTCCAATTTTCCAATTTTCCAATTTTCCAATTTTCCAATTTTCCAATTTTCCAATTTTCCAATTTTCCAATTTTCCAATTTTCCAATTTTCCAATTTTCCAATTTTCCAATTTTCCAATTTTCCAATTTTCCAATTTTCCAATTTTCCAATTTTCCAATTTTCCAATTTTCCAATTTTCCAATTTTCCAATTTTCCAATTTTCCAATATTCCAATTTTCCAATTTTCCAATTTTCCAATTTTCCAATTTTCCAATTTTCCAATTTTCCAATTTTCCAATTTTCCAATTTTCCAATTTTCCAATTTTCCAATTTTCCAATTTTCCAATTTTCCAATTTTCCAATTTTCCAATTTTCCAATTTTCCAATTTTCCAATTTTCCAATTTTCCAATTTTCCAATGTTCCAATTTGCCAATTTGCCAATTTTCCAATGTTCCAATTTTCCAATGTTCCAATTTACCAATTTTCCTTTTTTAAAAATTTTCCGATGTTTCGATGTTCCGATTTTCCAGTTTACCAATATTCTAATTTTTAATTTTACAAATTTTCCAATATTCCAATTTCCAATTGTCCAATTTTCCGATGTACAATAGTTCCGATGTTCCAATTTTCTAATATTCCAATTTTTAATTGTCCAATTTTCCAAATTTCCAATTTCCAATTTTCCAATTTTCCAATTTTCAAATTTACAAATTTTTCGATGTTCCGATGTTCCGATGTTCCGAATTTCCAATTTTCCAATTTTCCAATTTTCCTTTTTTCCAAGTCTCAAATTTTTCTATTTTCCGATGTTCCGATGTTCCGATGTTCCGATGTTGCGATGTTCCGATGTTCCGAATTTCCAATTTTCCAATTTTCCAATTTTCAAATTTACAAATTTTTCGATGTTCCGATGTTCCGATGTTCCGAATTTCCAATTTTCCAATTTTCCAATTTTCCTTTTTTCCAAGTCTCAAATTTTTCTATTTTCCGATGTTCCGATGTTCCGATGTTCCGATGTTGCGATGTTCCGATGTTCCGAATTTCCAATTTTCCAATTTTCCTTTTTTCCAAGTCTCAAATTTTTCTATTTTCCGATGTTCCGATGTTCCGATGTTGCGATGTTTCGATGTTCCGATTTTCCAGTTAACCAATATTCTAATATTTAATTTTCCAAATTTCCCAATTTTCCAATTTCCAATTGTCCAATTTTCCGATGTACAAAAGTTCCGATGTTCTAATTTTCTAATTTTCCAATTTTTAAGTGTCCAATTTTCCAAATTTTCCAATTTCCATTTTCCGTTTTCCGTTTTCCGTTTTCCGTTTTCCGTTTTCCGTTTTCCGTTTTCCGTTTTCCGTTTTCCGTTTTCCGTTTTCCGTTTTCCGTTTTCCGTTTTCCGTTTTCCGTTTTCCGTTTTCCGTTTTCCGTTTTCCGTTTTCCGTTTTCCGTTTTCCGTTTTCCGTTTTCCGTTTTCCGTTTTCCGTTTTCCGTTTTCCGTTTTCCGTTTTCCGTTTTCCGTTTTCCGTTTTCCGTTTTCCGTTTTCCGTTTTCCGTTTTCCGTTTTCCGTTTTCCGTTTTCCGTTTTCCGATTTCCGTTTTCCGTTTTCCGTTTTCCGTTTTCCGTTTTCCGTTTTCCGTTTTCCGTTTTCCGTTTTCCGTTTTCCGTTTTCCGTTTTCCGTTTTCCGTTTTCCGTTTTCCGTTTTCCGTTTTCCGTTTTCCGTTTTCCGTTTTCCGTTTTCCGTTTTCCGTTTTCCGTTTTCCGTTTTCCGTTTTCCGTTTTCCGTTTTCCGTTTTCCGTTTTCCGTTTTCCGTTTTCCGTTTTCCGTTTTCCGTTTTCCGTTTTCCGTTTTCCGTTTTCCGTTTTCCGTTTTCCGTTTTCCGTTTTCCGTTTTCCATTTTCCATTTTCCATTTTCCATTTTCCATTTTCCATTTTCCATTTTAAAAATTTTCCGATGTTCTGATGTTCCGATGTTCCGATTTTCCAGTTTACACTCACCCGCGTACTCCTTCAGAACATCGGAACATCGGAACATCGGAACATCGGAACATCGGAACATCGGAACATCGGAACATCGGAACATCGGAACATCGGAAAATTGGAAAATTGGAAAATTGGAAAATTGGAAAATTGGAAAATTGGAAAATTGGAAAATTGGAAAATTGGAAAATTGGAAAATTGGAAAATTGGAAAATTGGAAAATTGGAAAATTGGAAAATTGGAAAATTGGAAAATTGGAAAATTGGAAAATTGGAAAATTGGAAAATTGGAAAATTGGAAAATTGGAAAATTGGAAAAATGGAAAATTGGAAAATTGGAAAATTGGAAAATTGGAAAATTGGAAAATTGGAAAATTGGAAAATTGGAAAATTGGAAAATTGGAAAATTGGAAAATTGGAAAATTGGAAAATTGGAAAATTGGAAAATTGGAAAATTGGAAAATTGGAAAATTGGAAAATTGGAAAATTGGAAAATTGGAAAATTGGAAAATTGGAAAATTGGAAAATTGGAAAATTGGAAAATTGGAAAATTGGAAAATTGGAAAATTGGAAAATTGGAAAATTGGAAAATCGGAACATCGGAAAATTTGTAAATTGGAAAATTGGAAAATCGGAAAATTTGAAAAATGGAAAATCGGAAAATCGGAAAATTCGAAAATTGGAAAATTGGATTTTTTTCACAAGGCTTTTGACAAAGTCAACCATGTTATATTAATTCAGAAGCTCTCCAATTACGGTATTCACGGTAATCTTCTTAGATGGATGATCTATTGTCGATAATCAGGAGTCTATTGGTTGCCTTGAAGGGCTATACTTCCACTCCATTTTATTCCAGCTCTGGCGTCCCGCAAGGATCAAATTTAGGCCCATTATTATTTATTGTATTTGTGAATGATTTAGCGAAGCTACTTGTTAGTCCCTTAGTAGTAAAAGATAGACGAGACTGCGAAATATTGCAAAAAGATCTCGAAACTGTATCACAATGGTGTTCTCAAAATAAAATGACCCTTAACGAAAATAAATGCTTCACTATAACATTCACTAAGAATCTAAATAAATTTTATGGGCCGCGCGCGATTCCACGCCGTTCACACGGCGCGCATCTCTGGATCGCGTTGTTGTCTCGCGCGATTAGAGCGCATTGAATCGACCGGGTGTGAACCCAGCTAATGAGATCTCATTGCAGACTTGACATGAATAGCCCATCTCTATGGTCTCTATAGTTCAATAACATTTTAGTTACCAAGAAAATAACAATTAAATGACCTGTATGGGTATTCATTTGTGATGCAGTGAAATGGTTGTATAGTTCATTGTTACCATTATTTTGTATGCATTTGTGCATATCGAAATAAAACTACTTTATTTGCAATTGTAGTCGAAATTGATTGGCTCTACAAAACATCAATAGTTGAACTTGTATAAGTAATTGAATTAAACTCTTCATATGTGCTCGTGGCACATGTTGTGTTGGTCCTTGGCCCAATTTGGAAGATAAAACGTATTAAATGCATATCGGAGACTAGATCGCAGAGACACTCCCAGCATCGAGTGATTTTATTTATTACACTATTGTGATGTGTGACATTGCATAATGAATAACCGTAATGGTAAGGCGAGACGTATGATTGTACTCGCTGAAACGATCCTAATTTATGGTGCGAATGTTACACAACTATGGTTTATCTCAGCCATTAAGTTACTGCACCGATACTATTTTTGGGGATTTGTACACTTCAAACATTTTCACCTCAGCTAGAAATTTTGTAGAGCTGGACTGAATCTTGGCGATACTCTAACTGATTAAGTGCTGATCATATTATTTTTCGGTGATTCTAAAAAGCTCTACTCATTCCGCCCTCCGTGAACCGTGAATATCAATAAATACAATTGAATATCATCATTTCTGCAGTGTTTAAGTTAGTTTGAGGATCGTTATATTGCCACAAATACCATCAATTATTTATATTATTCTGTTTGATTTGCCAGTAATATTGTTTTAACTATTGGGAGCATGTGATGCCAGATGTCAATACCTAATGATGCGAGAACAAACAGGCGTCATGAGCGGCCTTAGCGTAACTAATTCCGAGTTGAAAACCCGCACGCTCGTAAATCAATTAATAACCTATATTTTGACCGAAATTTATCAAATGGATTGATGAGAATTTGAACTGTAGACGTTCTTATTAATGGGTCAGCGACTGGTGTTAGAAATAGAGCATGTCGGAAGGAAGAACAAAAATTTAAATTGATTGACATCTTTATAAGCCTTCCTTCGACCTGAGATCACCTTATTAGTTACAGTTTGTTTAACAAGTCATTTGATATCTTGTCAGCATTGCTATCCAGTAAATGGGTACACTCATGGTAAAACTGTTTGATACTACATATTATTACATATTATTTGTTATGTTGAGAGAACAAAATGGCTACTTAGGTGTACCTACCTATAAGTACTTATCTACTCATTATGTAATTCGTTTATCTCTTGCACTTGCTTATAAAGAGCACAATAACGTAAGCCTGTAGTGGACTGTGGAACCTAGCAAAATATTCCTTTATTAAGTACTTATTATAAAATGTTTTATCCATATTTTTATGAATTATCGATTACCTCAAAGTTTACCTACTCATGAACCTAATCCTATTTCTGTTCGAGATCGTAAACTAACCGGCACTACATCCAATGTTTAATCCACCTGTCCTACAGCGGCTATAAATTTTACACGATAATTACAATGCCGGAAAACTGTTTATTTAACAGATACCAAAGGTAAATCAACTGTAATCCAACTAACTGAATTAAAAATGTACCTCTTGGTTAAAGTAACGTTGGCATAAAACTGCTATTTTATAGTAAGTAAGCAATCTTATTAGTTCGATGTCCCATGAATTTATTAAGATAAGTACTTACTTTATAATCATGTATGTTGCTGCATTATATGCTGTCAATACTTTTACACAATAATTTTAGTCCTATCTTATGCAAAGATTCATCTTAGACTGACCTGAATTCATATACTTTCCTACTTGTTACACCTTAATTAAGCACTTAGCTACAAAAAATGCATATAAAAATAGGTTGATAGTTCTTAAAGATTTTTCATCCTGACTGTACTTGCGAGTACATAATACATTTTCGGCGATTCTATGGGCTAGGTGCCTATTTATTCTTTGCTCTCAGACTTCATGTCGTTCAGTACAAGCTGGGAGCCGAGTAAAGTACACAGTAATCGTTTAACGAGGGCAAATACTTAGAAAAATATATTCAATATCGACAATTTTGCTATAGAATGGATGTTTGGAATAATGTGTGAAATCTAAATATTCAAATAAGTAGAGTTTAAAGTGTGTGATTAAGATGTGGCAATGTTCAGTGACACTACTGGTTATCTATGTTGTTACGACAAATGTTTTGACTGCTCCTGTTTATCACTATGGTAAGATTACCTGTGTACTTCTCATCCTGCTTATACCTTAGCTGCCTACTTACTTATTATTAGTAATACTTAAGTAAGTATTTATCCTATACGCAAAAGATAATAGTACCTACTACGAGATTAGAAAGTTCTTACTAAAACGAATCGAAACGAACGTTCTTACTTCCCTATTACTTATAGTGAATTTTAGTTTAAAAAAGTTCAAATTAACTGAATAGGATTTTTTGTGATACTTAAACTTTAAAGAGTAGAATTGAAATGAGTAATAGAAGCATGGAGTTGGAAAAGAGCGGTATAAATTGAAAAACTTATTAGTTTTATATTTTGTCTTCTGCACTTTTGCAATTTCTAAAGATATCTCGGTAGGTACGTATTCTGGACAAACATTCTTAATTGATTTTGAACTTGGACTCTTGAGACCGAATTTTAGGAATTGAGATTGAATTTTTGGGAGCGTTCATTCATGTAATGTAAGGCTTACCGGGAATCTAATTTAAAGAAATTGCAGTTAGATTAAGCGTGTAGTGTAGATTACACGACCCTACAATTTCTCAATATCTAAGTATTTTCTAATAATCTAGCTAGTAGGTACTCTGATTCTGTATCGCGTACTTCAATGAGCGTTACGTTAATTGACCTACTTCATAAATTATTTTACGATGCTATTCACACGTACTTGCTAATTAAACCACAAACAAACAATTAACCTACCAACCGCGAGCGCCTGCGCATTGACGTGGTGAGTTCATTCATGAAATTCAGACACAGATAACGGAAATCTCTGTTGCTATGTGATTTCAGCCATTGAATAGCTTGATCACTGAATAAGATATTTTTCATACGCCTTTTTGAAGTTAATTATACAACTAGCGACGCCCGGTGGTTTCACCCGCGTAGTTCCCGTTCCCGTAGGAATATGGGGATAAAATTATGCTAAAAACGCGCAACACAATCAGTTGCGTAGTTTTAAAGATCTAAGCATACATAGGGACAGAGGAAGCGACTTTGTTTTATACTATGTAGTGATTTATAAACAATCACATTTTAGAATTTGTACCTCGTGAGGTTACTTAGATAACTAGGTATCCGTACGACATTACTGATTTTCGACAGCTGCACGGTCCTTGGTTGACATCACAGGTGAAGTCAAACAGAATAAACTTTTCGCTCAAAAAAATCAATTATTCTTGCTCTCTTAGGAATTCTCTAATATTTCTAGATGATAGGTGCCTAATGCTTCACTGGGCAAACATTATTATGGTCTGTACAATTTCATAAGCGTGAAAAGGTAACTCGAACACATAGACCGAGCTAAGTTGGTACTTGCATAAAATGCTTAAACTTACTTTGATAATTTAAATAAGTACCTACTTACTTTCATTGTAGCAAGAGGTCCAACATACACAGTCACCGATGACAATCACAAGCCGTTCATAGAAGTCCGCAATTCCACATACCACGGAGGGGGCCCGAGGGAAGAGGCTCGTGCTATGTGCTCCGTCAGAACGCAGGAGGTGAACGCGACTGCAAACGCTACCATCACTAGACGATTGCATGGAGTTGTTACTTCGAGTGAGTTTCAACAATATTTTGCTATTATTTTAAAGTATCTACTAAAGATTACAGATAAAAATAATAATTAGAAGTTTCCCTTTTCTCTCCATTCATTACGGGGCTTAAGAATTTAAGATTATTTTGGGTTATCATAAAACTGTTCAGTGTTCATACAGTTTAAAATTAAGCAAGCATAATATTGCCCTTTTTAAATGTAGTAGGAGTAATTTTGAAAGCACGCGTGGTTCCGGATACTTTTATAACTTTTATTTTCACAGGAGAACTCCACTCATCAATCCAGCGTTTGGAAGTGATTATATTTGGCCAAATGCAGCAACTATGGCAGAGTTTGGACGCGTTACGGACTCAACTCGGAGGCGATACCCGCGCATCATACCCGGATAGGCGAACTATGGTGTTTAGATACAAACCGGGGGTTAATTGACAAGTTTCATGAAACTTATTTGCATTTTAGATGACTGTAGTTTGAAAAAGAGCCTTATTTGTATTACCGTAAAGTTCAAAATATGTTTTAATAGATAGTATGATAATTGTGTGACCTTGATTGATTGTTATTATCAGAGTTTGTGTAAGATTAACATTAAAATACATTGCTAAGGAGTATTTTAAGTGATATGTGCTTGTATAACGTTGAGATAACACAGACCCCCAAATATATCCTTTCAAAATTGGGGGGCAAAACATTTTACGCGTTGAAATGAGATCGAAAATCGAGTAGCACATCGGAACGACTACACACGAAAGGTAGCGCGCAAGTGTTAATAGATTTTTGATCTTATTGCAACACAAATAATGGCGATAATAGTTTGACAGTGGAAATTGCTCTGCGCTGCCCTCCGTTCTATGTGCGCCGGCCCAACAAAGACTTCCCATATTGTTAGTGACTAGCTAACTAATAGTTACTAGTACCTCATACCTTTAAAGTAATTATCATAGGTAGGTACTAAGTTTGTAAGCAATTATCTGTTAGAGAGATGGAAAAATGATAGAACACAATGTAATAATCGATAAATCAATTTATTAACAATTAGTAACTGAATAATTCAGTAGAATGTTACATACTCAAGTTCCGTTCATAATCAGAGAACTTGAATAAGTAATAACAATAATAATACGTTCGTTAGTTACAAAAGTTAATAATTATAATAAAACTAATATATTAACAAGTTATTATTATGCCATTGATAATAAAATTAGATATTGAATTTAATTTTGTTTTTTTGTAGGTACTCATTTTTTTTATGGTACTTTTTGTGCATGATTATTTCACTGTCCCTTTTCTATTAGAAAGAAAGTGATGAGAAATCGAAGGGTCAAATTATCCTGGATCCCATCATCAGATCCTGATATCCTTGACATGAGACCACCTCGAGAATATCCGCTTTCTAATGAAACAAGAATTTTAACATGCTCCATTCTTTATTACAAAGAAATCGCGTCACAAACACACAAAAAAAAAAAATACGCGTCGAATAGACAACCTCCTTCTGTTTTTTTGGAAGTCGGTTAAAAAAGAAGTGGATTGACTATTCCAATAAAGTATTGTCTGTAAGGTCCCATAATCTAAATAAAAATGTATATTACCCATTAAAACGATAGTGAAATGATCATGAACATTCTTCCCAGTATCGTATGGACGGATTCAGTACCAAGTAAGTATATTTTTTAATAATAAATGTATACAATTTACTGTAAATTAAATTGTATACACTATTAGCTCTATTATTGCTTTTCGTGCATTCACAGATGCATTTTCGTTTTTGTTCTTATTCCAATCTAGTCTTCCCATACAAAGTCGTAACATAAATGTGAAAATTCATTTATAAAATTTTAACACTAGGCAAGACTTTATTACACAATTTTCATCTTTATTGCTTTTTTAATAAGACTTAAATAAGTTTTAAGTTGGCATTTATCATATTTTAAAGTTTCCAAGATTGCCATTGAATTTTAAACTTTATTAACATTATTTATAAGAATAATTTTGGAATTGCTTTGAGTAAGTACTCGTATGTAACAATGGTAGCAAATAAACGGCGAATAATTTATGAAGATAAATTAAATATTTAAGCACATGTTTATATAAAATTTTAAATAATTTACGATACATTACTAAAATGACTGTAAAAAAGTTCATTATCGTTCGAAAATTCTAAAAGAAGAATATATAAAATCATCAAAAATCATACAAAAACTTCGCCTTCTAAATTCGTCAGATCAAAGAACTAGAAAAATATACTTATGTCGAATGAATTCCGATCTTATCATCTAAGAAATAAGGTCGAAAACAATTACAAATTTATTTAAATTTTGAAGAACATAGCAAAAACAACAAGAAAGTTTGCATTAAAGTCAATTTTAAGCTAAGTACTTATAACTTTAGCCAACTAGACAGTAATAACCTAAATATGCGCGAAGTCTTCATTCAGCCACACATTCCTTCTAAACATGTTTTATTTATTATTCCTATGCTAGCAACATTAATTTATGACTTCAATATTATAAAGGTGGTTAGTTATCGTGTATATTTATAAAATACACGATTAATTCTTAGGCTGAAATCTATAAAGCGCACTTGGCAAAGCATACCTTACTTATACTTCTGTGTCAGTCTGTTTTCTATTAGCCAATCAGATATTAGATACTATAACGTGATTGGCTAAAATTACAGTTACTATGACGTGATTGGTTAACACATTACAGTTACTGTGACGTGATTGGCTAAGACAAAAGTATGACAGTTTAACTTGCAAGCATAGTTTGAGCTATATCCAAGTACTCTTTATACGCTTAAGCCTTGTGTTTTGTGTTTATCCAGCGGTTGCCTGTAGATAGCGTCTGAGTTCCTCTTGTGTGTCGAAGATCATGACTGGGAACGGTGATCCGGGGACGTGGCGACCCGCCCATCTTATTTCTACGCGGTAATCGCCTGGTTCGGTGGGAGAGAACTGGGGACAAAGAGATGATTAGGGTTAGACTTGAGTGAGAGGGACATGAAATAATTTGAAATGTACTTAGTATAAAATAATTCTAAGTTAGAATTTGTATATGTAATGTACCCTTTGCTGCTTTTTAGTTTAGTCGGTTAAAAAAATACAATGAATTTCTTCATAGTTTAAACACCTTTAACATAATACAGGGTGTGTATACAGGGTGTGTATGTCTCGATAAGACTACACCAACGGAATGTGTGTTTTAAGGACATTATTATATGAAAAATATCGGTATTTATTCTCTAGGCCTGGATTTTCAGTAAATTTTCTTCAAATTCTATTGGAAAAACACCGTCTTTAAACTTAAATATGTCAAAAAACGTCTATCGCTCTTTGCAGTCGGTCAGAAACCCTCAAGTTCAACTCAATCCACGACCACACAAGGTGGTCAATCCACCTTGTGGTGAGTACCTATTTAGATAATCTGTACGTTGTCGCATTTGTTAATTACAAAAATAATCTCTTAATTTATCAATATTACAAAATCAAACATAGATACTTTATCTGAAACAATAGCTACAAGTGTAATTGTAAATTCAATAACAAAACAAACTAGCTCTGCCCTGTGGTCTTTCTCGAATAATTGTTAGTCCTAACGAAATAAGGATAAAAATCTTCCCTAAAAGAATGCGAAAGGTGAGGTATTTCGTGTGTTAGATTTTCAAGTCTTAACTACGAAACAGTTTCTTAAAATGTTCTTTTACTTTGTCAGGGGTTCAGAAAAGGAAATAGGATATTTTTATCCTTGAATTTATATGATATCAGCAGAACGCGGGAAAATTAACTACCTACATTATTCTGAGAATTTCAACTGATACATGCAACTCTTTAAAAGGAACAGAGTTAATATGTATTTTTCTCGGTTGGTGATATTAATTAGTCAATAACACAATTATCCTTCAAATTAACTAAAAATGACATTATCAAACAATCTTATCGTTAAGATTAATTAAATACGTAATTATCTATCCTGTACGAGTATAATGAGTTATTATGAACATCATTCTTATTTTATCTTTAAACACGAAACGTGATTTACGATAAATATTGTTATGCCCGAAATGTTTGGGTATTTAGTTTAGCGTATTTGATATTAGGCTTAAAAGTATAACAAACTTATAAGCAATAATATTTTTTATCATTTGTTTGGATTATGACAAACAAAATATAATTTACCAGATGTTGTCGCGTAAATTACGTTTTTATCGGTCCATTAGCAAAATATACCTACGTATAAGACTACTCGTACACCTAAATCGGTCTAACCATTTTCGACTTATAAATGGTGTAAAAAAACACATTTTGATTTATGTACCTATATGGGAGTGGTTTGGCTACATCAGTCGTATGTCTTTTGAAAGTGGACAAAACTCCTTACATCGTGGCGTGTGCGTGCCTGAGGATGGAAAGCGTATTTGGGGACGACGAAAGCATTGGCGACACCGCGAGAATATCTTTGTTGGTTTGACGAGGGATGGTGGAATATGGTCAAACACCTTTGACCAGCCAGAGGGACCGAATAAATTGAGTGAAAAGAACAAATATGTAATCGGGTATAATAATAATATCGAGACAAATCTGGTACCAAGCTAAGTAAAGCATACTTATGTATTACTATGGATACTAGAAAACGTATAAACATGTTAAGATTAGTATGAGTATGTGTACCTTGCAGAGTATGGTGCGGTCCTTCTGCGTCTCGCGCTGCATCTCGACGCGGAAGGCGCCCTTGGGCCCGCGCACGCGCACGGTGAGCTGGCCCGCGCCCGCGCCGCGCGTGTCGCACAGGAAGCGCGACTGGAACGTCGCCAGCACGCCCGGCTCCACGCCCGGCCCGTACACGCGGACCTAAAGACAATCAGACGTATTTTAAATAACGTATTGACAAAGCCCTGTAATAGGTTTGTCACTGCTTGGAAACTTATAAGACTTCTTTTTCTCTTTACAAGTGGCCTACCGGTTTATGTCACACAAAGAGAGGCCTTTGCACTTCTCTTTCTTTCTGATGATATAAGTACAGTGAGGAAATAGATGTATGCGAGTCGTTTTTGATGATCATGGAATATACCCTCAAAGGAAATGGGCAATTTTTAACTAAATAACAAATTGCATGATAATGAGGATTTTGTGGAAAGTTTAGCCTTCAATCTTCCAAATTAGGTCTAAAATGCACATGAAATGAAATAAAACAATCAAAACATAAAAACAAACAACATCTCACCTTAGAAGGATCAGGCGCCCCTGCCACTTTGAGCACGAAGGGCGAGCCGGGCACGTGTTCGCCCGCGAACTGCACGCTCAGCACGTGCCGGCCCGCCTCCGCCGGCTTCACGTTCAGCGTGAACGTGCCGTCACCGTGCTCGTACAGCTCGCAGTATGCCACCTGGGGAGATACAAAATTGATTGAAGATTTTTAAGGTTTTTTTATGCTTCTAAGCGAAGTTAAAAAAACTCTTTTGTACGTTCATATACATCGTCTTGCGTGAACAATTTAAAGTGAACGCGCTTGCGATGCGATCCGAGGCGATGACAGGTGCTTGTCAGTTCCTACATGCGCGAGAAACTGTACAACGCCTCGCATCCTGCGTGCGTTTGGACACAATAATAGGTATCGATTTATTGTTATTCGCTTCGCACCGCGTTGCTCAGGCAAGTTGCTCTGTTAGACTTTATAGGTACTTCTTTGAACCTAACTGAATACTAATTTCGCGGCCCACGACACCGCTCTATGCCAGTTTTCTGAGCTTGGCGTCCGTATTCTTAATCCACTACTATTAGTCTTCCTGGCAACATTCCTTCCTTACCTTATTAGGCCCAGTGCAGTGCGCAGTAAGCTCGCCGGGCCCGGCGCGGCGCGTGTCGATCCACGACCGTATCTCTCGTCCCACCACGCCGCTTTGTAGACCCGCGCCCGAACATACTACCCGGGAAGCGTCGCCACCCTCTGAGCCAGCTGACACTGACACTGATAGTGGACATCCTGCGATAGAAATGAGATGTTATATAGAGATTCTGGGTGCATGTTTCAAGTATGGGTAGATAAAATCAGAGCTTATAAGGAAAGACACAAGGGTTTGTATAATCTGATAGTGGTATTCGTTTCGAGTACAAACGGAAATAGCATAAATCATAAAGCGTCCTTATTGTGATATCGGTTGCGACTTTTTATTTTGGCTTATCCATTCGCGCGATCCTCAGATCGCGTTAGGTTGACTCATCAACCAAGACGAGAGAGTCATGACTACTTTATGTTATCTGATCACAAATCTGCGATTGATTACGTATCAAGCAGACTGACACTTAACGCCCAAAAAACAATTCTAACTGCCAATCATTATAAGAAATCTCCACCTTTAATAAGTCTCCCAGCCCACAGCACCCTAAGCTGGTGTTCCCCGGGCCGGCGCGGGGTGTACGTCGCTCGCCACAGGCCGGGCCCGGCCGCGGTCAGCGCCACGGGAATGTTGTCGCCTTCAGGAGATGTTAGGGAAGCTTCGGGAGCTCCAGGGCCGGCTGCACTGCCGTCTGTGGGGGTAAAGTAGTATATGTAATAAGTACATATTTAAATCTTGTTGACTTAGCGTTCCTATGTATAAAATAAATAATGCGCGAGTATCGTGGACCACTAATTTAGAAGAAAGTTCCTTTTACAAAATATCCCAGGCAGAATATCGAGTTTTTCCGATGCGTGTGTCATGTTTTGTGTGAATCTGAAGATTGTTGCGAAACCTCATCTGTATTTTTGCCATTTCGATGTTGTAAAAATTGGTGATGGAACTGGAAAGTTACACTTTTTTCACCAAACCCATCCATAAAGTAAAAAAAGTCATTTCCAGTTCACTTTCGCTTGTGTCACTTGATTCATACCACGCATCACTGATTCGTCTGCTCGCAGTTATTAATATTTGAATAACCACCTATGGTGAATAGCGCGGCAGTGTGCGGCGCGGCGCTGGCGAGCCCGCGGCCGGCGAGCGCGACGCGGTCGGCGGCGTGCGGCGCCGCCACCAGCGCGCGCCGCGGCGCCGCGCCCACCAGCGCGCCGTTGTACGTCAGCTCTAGTTCGAGCTCACCGCTCGCGCCTTCCACGCCCGCTAGCGTTACTACGCCTCGCCCTGATACTGTCTCCACGCCTGTGGTATATGGAGGGGTTATTAGTGTTTAATAGTCAAAGCTTGGTGTAACTAGTTTGGCACAGGTTAATTTTGAGATTAGAAGTAATTGTGTTAGGTTAAATTAATGACTAGATTATTGCTTATTTGTAAAACGTTGGTTAAACATACTTAGATAACATTAATTTTTTTTTTCAAAAACACACATATTTTCATCCTCACAGATAAGCTTCCTAAGAAATACCAATAGCAATATTTAGCTTGGTAGGCAAGATCATTAGCGACTACGCCGTAAATCTAATAAAAAAATATCGTGCTTACGTTGATGTCTCCCCGCCAATAAACACTCCAGCGTGCCGGGTCCTGCATTGCTCGTATCCAATATGAGTTTGGAGGGCGCTCGCACGCGACCCGCGTTGTCTGTGCCCCAACCACCGACCGGTACTATCGCTGATGTGTCTATTACCTAATAAACAAGGATAGTTTAGGAAAACTGTGTTTTATTGTTGAAACAAATATTAGGGGCATTACACACTTAAGTAGGCTGACACACTCAGTTCCTCAGGATTTTTTTGAGTACACAACAAGCCGACTTGAAGCTACCGATACATGTTGCATTTCATTCGGTTTTTGCCGATCAGATTATCTACTCTGGCTTTAAGCCTACCCGCAATATTTATTGGACAACATTTTTATAGAACATCCATTGACTTTAATGTAGGATTCTACCTATCAACTATGCCGAATTCTGCGCATCTGTGTAAGTGTGTATCGTTCCTTAGAATATTACGTCACAATACTAACTTTAACCGAGAAAGGACTGCCAGGTAGTGGTCCAGATGACGTATATATCCGAACTTCGTATAACCCGACCACGAGAGGTATGTACGCGCAGAGCCACTCGCGAGGTGCGCCTGCGACGACACGACATTCAAGGAGACCGGATTCTGTTGATTCGTCTTTGTCTTCTGTTAGTCTTTCCACCTGAAAATTAAGATAATATTTTAGTTTTAAAAATAAAACTTCGCATTTAATGTGTGTATGTTTATTTCTAACGTTTTCGTGTCTTATAACGTATAAATAAATCAGTATCACTATAAAATTTTACAGAGGGCAAGGAAAAGGTAATTGAACACATTTGTTATAATACTTTTCCTCGTAATAAACGAAGTGCGAAGGAAAAGCCTTTAGAGGCGCTGCAGTAGGATCTTTATTATAGGTCAATACATTTTCCCGAAATTGCCGAAACAGCTAGTAAGTAAAACATAAAACAAATAATAAAGTCTTACTTCAACAACAGGCGGTTTATCTTCAGCACAATGTATGGTGAAGGCTGCTTCTTTGCCGACGTGCGCATGCGCTAAACCAGTGCCGTCGCAACGCGAATTTCCACTGGTCCTCACGCTCAGTACTCCCAGAGATATGGGGCTGCCTGGTACTGGGGCTCCTAGAATAAAATGAATATATTTATAAAATATATGTAAGTATGTGTAATCTACATGCAGCTCAACGAAAGATGTACTCTGTCGTGATGTTGGCACTATGGCTTGTAGCCTTGTACATATTTTAATAAGTATACAGGGTGTGAAGTAAACAATCATGTAACTCTGTCATTTTGGTTATGGATAGATTTTTATTTTGGGTATCCAATATTGTCAGTTTCCGTGTTCAACAATATCGTAGCAATTGAAAGAAAATTTATATCAACAATATCCGTTAATTAATTTATAATGTACATATTCCTTTTTACCTCCATAATTGACATAGATCCTATAATGCGCGGGCACTGTGGGCCTCAGGCGCACGCGATGCGTGTGTCCGTCCTCGCGCACGTCCACTGGCAGTCGGACGCGTCGCTCGCCCATTGACTCACATACTACCTCCAGTTCGCCGACACCTGCCTCTTTGGTGTCCACTGAAATTAAAACGTAACAGTTACAGCCTATGTAACGAAACAAAAGGAAGCATTGTCTGCCTTTTTAGAGCTTATTAAATTAAGCCAGACTTTAAAAACAGTTTTAAACTCGAAGCTTAAAGAAAACTTAAAGCCTACAAGAGTTTGTATCAAAAGTACGCCAGGTTGACCGCTCTTAACGCTAATAAGGCAGCGTAAGCTTTTAAAAAAAGAACGTCGAAATAGGATCACACAAAGAGATTCTTAATTATTAAAAAACTTCTTACCAGAAAAGTTGATAGGTGTCTGTGCAACAATATTCCCCGTTGGTAATCCGGACATTATAATTCTATTTGGATCGAAAGATTCACATGTGTATGGACTTCCCGTTATTGGTTTTGAAAGGTGTAGTACTTCTGCAAATTAAAACAAAAATAAATTATTGATGCCTTTATGAAAATTATCTTAAATTCTTACTAGTTTTTGAATAAAAAGGTAAACACAAACCTATTGTGCTTTGTCCAACTTCAGTAATAGTGAACTCGGCTTGAAGTAATCCAGATTTAGTTTGATAGCAGCGTACGGGCAACGCCCTAGAGCCGGGCCCCGATACCACGACATCGAACTCTCGCGCCGGCCGGCCCAGAGTGTCGATACTGAACGACGCCACCCGGTTAACTTGAGCTTGGTACAGGCCAAGACCTGATGCTGATACCTGGGGAGAAAAATAATTGAATTTACACTTCTTTCGATACAATTTAGAAAGGAAAATTCTCTAGTACTTATTTTATTTCTTACGCAAAAGGTGTGATGTATAACCAGCAGAGTAAGAGTGTGAGTTTGATTTTTTGCAGACAGTGTATATGTGAGATATACGTCGAGATGTATCAAGGGAGCTGAGAGAGTGTCAAGTGAGTTATGAGAGTGTCGAGTGAGCCAAGAGAGTGTTGAGTGAGCTGAGAGTGATAAGTGAGCCAAGATGTGTCGTATATGACGTGTCCCGTACCTCCTGTCCGTGTTTGTGCGGGTGCACGTCGACGAGCAGCGGGTCGCGCGCGGTGGGCGCGCCGCTCCACAGCAGCGTGAGGCGGTGCGGCGCGGCGCGCGCGGGGTGCCACACCAGCTCCTGGCGGCCCGCGCCGCGCCGCCGGACCGAGTGCGGCGCGCTCCACCCGCCGCACGTCACGAGCGCCGACAGCCGCCCCGCGCCCGCCGACCGCGTGCTCACTGCGCACATACATAAACACGTCAATGTCAACGTCACATGTCACCGCGGTCGCAATACAGACCGACTCTAGTACAGGCATAAAGCCAATATTAGATTATAGGTACCTCGCAGTGGTTCCTGCCTACATAATTTAATGATTATTAATGCTGAATCAGGGCTTGATTTGATTTAGAATTTTAAACGCAAAACTTCATGGAATTTTTAGAATAACTAATTTACTTCAAAAAGGACAATGTTACATTTTATTATATTCTTTCACTATGCATTCTTAAACCAAACTCACCAGTCAATATGGCCGGTCGATGCGCGACAGCATCACCGATTGACAGTACTTTGACAGCCGATGCATCGATAGCTTCCACTTCAGCAACTGGTCCCTTCGGATTCCTCACCAAGTACCTTCCGACCTTGCTAGCTGGGAAACTCAATAGCCCTGTGTCTTCGAGCTGAACTTCCTGTATTCTAGTACCGGTGGGTGACAGGACTTCGATGTCGGATAAGTTCTCGTCTATTTCTACTGTGGCTATACCTCCTGTAGACAAAGATTTTTTAATGTAACTATTTTGACTCCACTCATAATCGTATGAAGAGTCAGGGAAGCTACCATTTTTTGTATATTTTGAGAGGTCAATTTTTACATTTCTACTCAAAGACAAAATTGTATTATTATTCAAAATTAATTTTAAGCGAATTTTCATTCCAATTTGCATTTTTATGATCAAAAACAATATCGTAGATTTAGGTCTAACCATCCTTAAATAATGAGAAGAGAATATACTTGTATATGTACATTCTCTGCTCATTATTTAACAATACATACCAATTTGCACATAAGTGTGTGGCTCACTGACACGGCACACGAAAGGACTGCCAGGCACGGGTTGTTCGTTGAACGTGACTGACACTCGGTGCGGCTCACGCGACACCGGGATGAACGTCACGTCGTATAGACCACGGGCTACAGCGACAACCTAGTAAGTAAAAACTTGTTTAAAGGGTCATATATATAGATATAAGCTTGTTTATTAGCTTTAGAATTTTCTAGTTTGGTGTTAATCTGGGCTTTAAGGAACACTGTGTTCTCTGTTTCATCTTAATCAGTTCAGTAGTTTTTGCGTGAAAGAGTTACTATCCATTCATACAAACCCCTCTAAAAATGTCTATAGATTCATCTAAAAAATTACCTCAGCTTTGACCGTCGTAGAAGGCGTAGAGACTACAAGTTCGAGCGT
Organism: Timandra comae; assembly: GCA_958496195.1. Classification (NCBI taxonomy): domain Eukaryota; kingdom Metazoa; phylum Arthropoda; class Insecta; order Lepidoptera; family Geometridae; genus Timandra; species Timandra comae. The sequence goes on from OY292356.1 coordinate 7,522,033, forward strand.
CCCCTCGCCGGCGCCGGCTGCGTCCACACTAAACGTCACCGGCTTGCCGACTTCGACGCCTCGCTCCTCATCAAGACCCTCGTCGAGACTGAGACCTTCTAACGTGCCTTCTAGCTCTGAAGGGATTATAAAGAGCATTAGTTTGATATGTGTGTTTTAGTTTAGGTGAGTATGAATTTGTGGGTAGTTTCTGATATCCTAGATACAGGTAACTAGGTTAAATAGTTAGGGGTAAGTTTTTATATGAAGATGGTAGTTATTACGACTTTTCGACTTGTGACTAATCAGCGCTAATTCTCGCTATCAAGATTATTTTGACTAAAAAGGTTTATGGTAACTAAAAATAACTTTATCTATAGAAAAACAATCATCAACTTCAATACATACCTCCAGGTCCCAACCCAGTAACTCTGACGCGTCGTACATCATAGACATTACAAGTGAACGGCGATCCGGGCACTTGTCTCCCAGCGCAGGCCACTTGCACACTGTGCCTGCCGACCGCCTCTGGTGTGTACGTAGCAGTATACCGCCCCTCGCCTGTGGCGGTCACTCGAGCACGTACATTGCTACCTCCAGGACCAGATACGTACACTGTTGGTTCACCTGCTGAGTGAATGAATGAGGTGTTATATGAGGCTGTATGAGAAACTTTGGCCGGTTTTAAAAGTACTGGTAGTTTATGGTTGGGTACTTTTTGTAATATTACCTTCACTAATAATCATATTTAAATTCCTCAAAGTAGTTTTCAATTTATAAGCTAATTTATATAACTTAATATAAAATGTCATAGTGACAAGACGACGTGCCTATTCTAGTTATAAAACGTTATTGACCAACTTCGTTAAATGTGATGTAATGTAGTAAACAAGCATATCTAAACAATACAGAGACAATTTGGTTATGTTTGTAAACATTTATTTGTGATGACGACAAGAACTCTTCCCTATAGTGATGTAATGTTTAATTATGAATGTCAGTGTTACATTAAGTAACAAATACGGCACCGGCACAAATCTCTATGCGATATAACGTGACTAAAGTCTACATCGCAAACCCTAAACTTGGTGGCGATCGGCCCCATGCTGTTGGCAACTAAAATTGACCGTGTAAATGTGCGATAATCTACTCTAATTTTTTTAAAGAAATGACGGAATGTGAATGTGGAAATGGGCTAGCGATAGCGATGCGTCTAGCCATACCAAAATTCGACCCATATAAATAAACCCCTTTCGACAATTTACTACTTACTTATAAACCCAGTAAGATGTATCTCGGCGGGCTCGCCCCTGGGCGCGGAGGTGAGCCCGGGGCCGGCGGCGCGCGCGTCGGCGGCGGGCGCGGGCGCCGACACCGCGCACGTGAACGGAGACCCCGGCACCGCGTGGCCGTTGAAACGGACGGACAGAGTGTGCGGCGCCGCTTCTACCGGCTTGAAGTTTACCTGGGGGAGGAAGAGGGGGAATGTAGGGTTGTTAATTTTTGTTATGGACGAGTGGTTAAATACAAATGAGCGAAGTGGTCAAAAAAATATTTCCAAATGTTTTATTGCTATAATTAACACATGTTGAGGACTTACTGTTAGAAATAGAGAAGAGTGTGTTTATTGAAGACATAGCTTCTTCGTCGACTGTATGGGAAGTGTTTAAGACGAACCTTTTGTGATGGGGGAACTATTTTTTACAACACACCACCCCTTGAGTGGTGTGTTGTAAAAAATAGTTTTCATGCTCTAACGTTTAGTCCCTACATGCTATAAACATACATGATCCAAAAACTAACCTTGAATCTGGCATTTCCTTCACTCTGGACATAATTTGGTACGTTTCTGCCGTTTACCGCTACTATAATTTCGAGGTTGCCAGCGCCTTTAACAAACACAATATATTAACTATCGATGCCTTATATTACGTATCTTTGATGTAAGTATTTATATTTTTTGTCTCATTCTTACCAGCGTGAGAAGCATTGATAGTGAAAGAGACGGGACGACCGACCACTCCGGGCGAAATGTCAATGACGTTGACACGCGCTGCGCTGTAAGCTTTCACTAAGAACGGACTGCCTTCAACATGACCGCCCATAGAACCAGCTCTAACCTAATAGAAATAAGGTTTAAAATTGTTAGCATTTTCTTTATGTTACTACAATAATAATGTTCTGTAACAAATTTGTTCCAAATATGTTACCTCTATACTATGATCTCCGACATCAACTGGTACGAAAGAGATTGTATATCTTTTGCTTGCTTCATTTTCTCCCACTGTATCTTCGGCAGTAATCTGTGCAAAAAACAAGAAGTGAGCTTATGAAATTGGTAGCTAACAGATGAATAATCCTAATCTGCAGCGTAAACAATCATAATTAAATAATTGTGCTCGTTTTAACACATGGAAGGTATAGTGTCAAGTCAACGTGTGACAAGATGTGTCAAGTGAGAAGACAATGACAAAAATTTCCTGACGTCACTTGTATAAAAGCTCGAAATATTTAATTCTCATCTCACAAATCTCACCACTCGGGACTTTATACATACAAATAAAACCACTTGTGTATGGATATTCAATTAGGCAACATAGTTGACATTACCTGCACAGAAACAGGTCGTCGAGCGGGTCCCAGCACTTCAACGTGCGGTGGCGCGGGAGAGTCCACGCTGAAAGTGTACGCGTCGCCCACGGACACTTTGTCGGGAGACTCGCTTGAACCGGCGCCGATGACGCGAGCGGGCGCCGACACGTGACACACGAATGGACTGCCTGAGAATAACAATGTAGGATTAGCTGAAGTTGCACATAATACTTTACAAGTGGACTGCCTGAGGCATGAATTATGGAGTTAGTTGGAGTTGTGCTTTACTAAGAAGTTTAAACAAAATTGATCGACCTTCTTCAAACGTTATTTTTTATGTTAATACAGTTCATTACAGCAGAATTAGCGAGTTGTGATGTATGATTTAGATTAAACAATGATTCACAGTCACAGTTTGTCGCAGACATGTGTTGATTATCACAGCTTGTAAGCTATGTGTCGTATTCAATTGCATTTACGTTTAGTTTTATTTTATTCTGATAGTATAGTATAGAGATACAATCCCACAATTAACTGGAATAAAATCTCGTCAATTGCGTATGAAACGCATTCGCTCTATTCTACCACTCAGTCAGACTTAAAATTAGAATTTATATTTAATTTTAGTCATATAACCCGAAAAGGTCAACAGTTTTATCCTTTAAACATTACTTACCCGGTACATGATCCCCATTGAACCGTAGCTCCACAGTATGAGGTCTAGGGTCTCGCGGTGTGAAACTTATAGCGTATGTGTGCGCGCCCTGCGCCGCGGCTGCTGTAGGCACACGACCTCCATTCACTGTGACCTCTAGGTTACCAGGACCGGCGGCCATTGTTTCCACTGTTCAATGAAATAAAATATAGATTTACCTCTATATCTAAAAATGATGGCCAAAACAATTAAAAGTTATAAATATGTAACGTAAGTAGAAAATAGATAAAACATACCCGATGAATTTGAAATCCTGGAAATCTTTTTTAATTAAAATCCCACTAATGATTATATCAAGTAGTGTCAAAGTTATCAAGTAGTGTCTTAGTTTAGTTCTTAGGATGCCCATGATTTCAAAATCATATCATCAATCGTTATAAATATGTAATGCACTTACCTAAAAACGTAACCGGTTTTCCAACTGTACCATGCGCGACGTCCTTTACTCTTATTGCGGTTACATCGAATACCTGAAAAGTAATTCAAATACTTTATCTTAAATATTCATCTAATACAGATCAAGGCAGCTTAATCGTCAAAAAGTCAATCACATTCCATGATTGGCAGCAAATAATATATGTAATACAATTAATTATTTATATTTTTTTATACCGGTTAATATTTAGTTGAAACCCTCGACTAGTCTTGATAAAGGCCTACCTAATGTGGCCGAAAATAGTCGGTAGTAATAGATTCGACTAAATCGGTACGTACGCCGTGTATCATCCAAAAAAATATTTACCTTCAAATGAAACGGGCTAGCAGGTATCGGTGTCGAGTCTAGGAGCACATTGAGGCGATGTTCCCCGACTATGCGCGGCACGAACTCTGCGCGGAAGACGCCGGGCCCCGCCGCCGAGACGGCCGCCGGCACGGACGCGCCGTTGGGACCTACGCCCGTACACCGCTCAGCTCACCGCCACGCCCTAACTTCTAACCCTACCCCAAACTTTATCTAGCAATCTAAACTTTATTTGTATGCAGTTAAATATCATTTTTGATTGACAACTTTCTAATCCCTTCCCCAATCTTTTACTAACATTATAAACCCTAATTGTATGCAGTTGGAATTCATTTTTGATTGACAACTTTATCGTACAAACAATATGAATACAAAATCCCTTGTACTTATTTTCTACTGACTAAAAACTATTCTATATCTGACCCCCCATGGATGTTAAAAGTTAAGGCGAAGCGGATGAGCTTTAAAAAACAGTTATGAATGTTATATCATCATGGTTATATCAAACTGAGTATTCTATTTTTAAACTTATATTTCATAGACATTCTTACAGTATTTTTTTTATGAATTTTCTATTATTTTATTTTTATTCTTATGTTTATAACTTATCTAATGCTAGTTTAATTATTGAAGTATTAAATCCTAATGTTAATTAAATATTAATGATGTTAGTTGCAAAGCATGTGTTTGACTCTACTATAAATATTTGATCTATTCAATAATCATCAGTTTTATCTCCTTGGACTCTATCCTCTATGAGACTTTTTTAAACGATTCGAGCCTTATCGAGACTCCCTAATCTGTCATTTATACCACCCTGCAAGAGAACCGAAGGGTAAGTGACAATAGACAATAAATAGTCATACAAAACTAAAACACAAGATGTGATTAATTTCAACTTTTATTAATGAAGATATAGATACTTAATGCAGGTGTAAGTACATAAAACTAGACCATTAGATAAAATATTAATTGACCAAGTTATCAATTATTTTTGAACCGTTTCATATAACTGTTAAACAAATACCTATATTAACCCAATAACATAGCGTCGATAATCGTGTACACTACTTAATTTCATCGCAGACAGCATGTTACCAAACTTACCCTCAACATTGACTTCTATTTGTTCGAGCGTGGCGGTGGGGTGGTGTAGGGTGAGCGCGGCCGGCTGGTGGAGCGGCGCTGGGCCGGGCACCACGACGCGGGCGCCGCCGCCGCTACCTTCGGACACTTCGATGACGAGTGGACAGCCGGGGACGCGCATCTGGTTTTAAATAAGGTTGAAAATAATATATTACAGTACACTAAGCAAAGTCTTTTCTGATAATTTCCTTCCATCTTTTTTGTGTAAAAATTTAATGTTGTTGAATCATTATTAGGTGAATTTTATATTTTTTCAGTAAGATACTCTGTTTAGTAGGAAGTTTTTGAAATCTTTACTAATTTTATAGGTTTATTTTTGTGTATATAAAAATCAATCATATAAACCTCTAATCTCAGGAACTAAGTATAAAATCTGAATTAAAAAAAAAACTGAGCCATGGTGTAGCAAACAGAATTCATTTCCTTTATTAATATGGGAATATAAAAAGCAAGACATGGCTATAATAAAAACTGACAAATTGAAGTGATTTTATTACATAAATATTGAATATGGAAGTTCATGTTTTGTTTGACATGGAATTAGGAATGTTTAACAAATTAACCTTGATATTTATAATTTAGGCAACTCACCTTATTAAATGATACATTTATAACATGTTCACATGCTTCTGTGGGTGTGAATGACACTGTGAACCTTGCATTTCCCTGAAAACAAAAATATATTTAAATTATTTTATACTATCATGTGTAATGACGAATTGTTGTTTTTTTTTGAAGAGAAGAATGTACACTTCTGTAAAGATATCTCACACGGGAATGTTACATAGAATAAGTTTTATTATTAGTATAAAGTGAAGATATTGTTGAAGTGTCTAACTAAATAAATAAATAAATTGGTAAGCAGGTCAGTTACTTTGTACATTTATTGATTGATGCATATCTTTATAACCCTATTGAATTATACAACATTGTGTTGTTCTTCATGTTTTATAGTTGAAGATATAAATTAAAACAAACCATTACCTGAGGATGAACTTGTGTTGGGATGTTCAACCCGCGGGCTGATACTGTGATCTCCAAGTTCCCTTCACCAGCCTGTGCTGCATCAACAGCCAGCTGTACCGGCACACCCACCCGAGCTGATGTGCCACCGGTAACACTGACAAGCTTCCCATCATACGCTTTACAGACAAATGGTGTGCCCTGAAAGAGAATGTTAATTTTATGAGGATTTCTAACTTATTGTTTGTTTTAGAAACAAATGCTTTAAGAAATATAGTTATTGCTACTTTTGGGAAAAGAAAGCTAATTTATTATCAGCTATAGCTAGTTACCTGTATGAGAAAATAATCTAGACGTTGGATTGACTTTGATTGATTTTTAACTAGCAGCGCTCCGCGGTTTCACCCGCGTAGTTCCCGTTCCCGTAGGAATATGGGGTTAAAATTATGCCAAAAACCTTCCCACTGAATAACTCTATCTTTTAAAACAAACCGCATCAAAATCCGTTGCGTAGTTTTAGAGATCTAAGCATACATAGGGACAGAGAGAGCGACTTTGTTTTATACTATGTAGTGATACTTACAGGTACCGGCTGATTATTATAATGGGCGGTAAGAGTGTGTGGTCCAACATTTTTAGGAGTAAAACTGGCGACTAAGCCCGTAACTGCGTCTCCCGTTAACCTCACGGGAATTTCACCCCTGGGTCCTCTGACTGTAACTGTAAGTTCTCCCCCGGTAGCGCCTTCAACTCTCACTGAACATGAGGCTACTTCTCCCACAGGTATCAATTCTGTAGAAAAAATTAGGACCTTTATTTAATGAATTATTGAAATAAATAAATCTGATATCACAATTTTCGCATTCACGAAAAAGTAAACAAAAACAATGCTTAGCTTAGCTTAGCTTTGACATTGACGTTTGACTTTTGAAATTGATTTTGACATATGTGACAGAAAAATAAACAAAAACTACCTTCAATAATTTACATTATTGGAACCACTGTGATTTATCTTAGCTTATGTGCGACGTAGAGTTACTAAAATGCTTAAATGTAGAAAGGTCTTACGATTTAACCAGATAAACTTACCTATTTGTGACGTATCTATAGTGACTCTTTGTGCTGGAGCAACATGAAATACGAAGGGTGATGATGGTACTGGTTCTCCATTGAATTTTATATCGACTCTATGTGGTGTGGGAGTTTCTGGTCTCCAAAATACTAAACATCGTCCACCTCCGACCACCTGAAAACATTAATTTTGATATTAGTAGAAATGCCTACTTATAATGTCAATTAACTGTAGTGGAGACTTTGTAATTTTACAAACAGCAATGTAACTTACTTGAACGTGATTTGGTACTTCTCCTTCATTTATTGAAATTTCTAACTGGCCTTCACCTGCTGCGCTTGCATCAACTGAAAATTAAATAAATTTCGCAATCATTGTAATCGAATTATTGATACTTATCTAGTACATGACTGACAGACAATTAATGTTTTAATGAATTACCTTTGAACTGGCACTGTTGTCCAACGATAGCATTACCAACATCTGTGACCTTGATGAGGCTAGAATCGTACACTTTTGCGACTAGTGGACATGCAGGTAACTTGTCATCGGCTATCGATACCTAGAAATTAACAAACGAATGATAAAAAATCTCAATGTTAAAGAAATCGCTAAACTGTAAATTGTGGCACCTAAAGGTGAATCAAGGGCAGTAGGTAAACTTTTGTTATAAAAAACATAGGAGGATTTATTTTTATAGGTAGTACCTACATATTAAAAATAAACAATTTAAAGACCAGGTACAAATGGAGGGATAGCTAATTTTATTCTATTTCAAAAGCATTCGGGGCATCGTTTTAAATTCAAGAAGAAAAATAGATCTTCGTTCAGGTTAAAGTCAAGTTCTTAAAATATTTGTCATTTTATTCATTTATCTAACTATGTACTTATATCAACGATTTGAACGCTCTTAACAGCCTACACGTGAGTTGTGTCGTTGTGTAATAATTTAGGTAGATGGTTGGAACTTTTGATTTGTTATAAAAGCCCCGACCTTTGAGTTTCACCCATTATGTTCTATACATTATTCAATACTTGACATGTCATTATACTCTCGTATTAAATAATCATTTGAGAATCTCTGTACTTTACACCTATTTAGGTAGATAGAGATCAGACTATGTATGTACTTACGAGAGCATAAAATATCTTATGAAAGTTAATAATTATATTCTTCACTGGTAAGGCACTTGTTAGATACGTATTTAAGTAAGTACATAAGTTTAATTGTTAATACCTAATACGTGTATAGGTATCTACACATAAGGTATAAGTACCTAGAATTGGTTCATACTTATACATATATTTCTATAATTTATTTCGATCGAGAAAGTTCCTCTCTACTGTTCTAAAAAGTAAAAACACCTTACATCTATCAAATGTGTGCCGACTTCCTCTGGTGTGAACTCGATGCGGTAAGCTCCAGGCCTCTCCGCTACGTCCAATACTCGTGCTGTGAGAGGTCTTCGCGATGGTGCAGTTACAGTCACTCCTACCTGGAAATGTCACCATTAGATATGGATCCTTGTCACTTAATAAAGAGGGACAGGGCCCATGGATAAAAATATGATTAATATTATAAAGTTGAAGGCAGAGCTTATTTGTTTGGTTGAACGTGTAATTAAGTTTCAAGAAGGTTCGAATTGAAAAATCTTGAGGGTAGATAGCCCATTTAGCGAGGAAGGCTGTAGGCTATATAATATCACGTCTCGACAAATAGAAGCTGAGCTATCACGGGTTATACCAACCGTGAGACATAGTTAGTATCCATTAGATAAAACTGGCTAAAAAAAACTTCCTTAAGCAAGCTTCTTTAAGCATCTAAGATTTAAAAAATATATATTGACCTACATACTAAATACCTATCCTATGGCTATACCCAATTAAACTTCGTCTATCGAATACTAGTAAAAATAAAAAACTAGTAAAACAGAAATAAATGTCCATTTGCAGTGCATAAATGTATTGAAGTGCTCCTGTTACAAGACTCGAATGAACAGTTTAATTAATTGATACATTTTCACAAATTGCCACGCTACTTCAAAACTGTGAAATGTTGATCACCGTAGGAGGCACTACATTTAAAACAATTTAAAGAACTCTCGAATTTAATGTTAATTTTTTATTTGATATTTGGCACTTAGTGCCTATTAAATATTACTTAATAAATAACTAACTATTACGCAAAAATACAACGATCGATTACGCGTGAAATAAGGACAAACAAACAAATAAACCCACTTTCATATTATATTTACACTATAAGTGCCTCGCGGTTTTACCCGCATAGATCTCGATCTCGTGGGAATTTCAGAATACATAGCCTATGTCCTTCCCCGGGCTATAAGCTACCCCTGTACCAAATTTCAAGTCAATCGGTTCAGTAGTTTAGCTGTGAAAATGTAACAGATGGACATAAGTATAGGTAATTTTAGTTGGGATTAAGAACGAACTTACATCATTTTTGGTAAAGGTATTGGCTCCAGGCGAGGTGGATATTTCAAAGGCAGCAGGCACTCGCGCGGGTATCAGCCTGGTGGGTTCGCCACCGCCGCCGCCCGCAGGCCCAGCCATTACTTCGACCGTCCACGGAGATCCTGGGACAAAGAAAATTTAATTGATGAATAAATAGATAGCGAATAATATAAAAATGTAGAGACGGAATTAGAGGGAGTCCATTAGTTAGAGACAGAATTTTCGGAATCCGTAGGTAATTGGTTTGTTTCTTAGTCTAAATACTTAAAGTAACTAAATTACCGAGCTTTTTCTAGGTAAGTTAGCATTTGTGTAAATTAGGAATTACAGAAAGTGAAGTCAGCAGATTACTGTTATCCAAGTTTCCATTGATTTATAAAATTCTATATCAAGATAGACAAGCTGAAAATGTTATGATGTAAATTACAACAGTTTACATAAATGTTTCAATACAATGATGGCTGAATCACAGGCTTTGCCGATGTCAAGTCTGTTGGATGACAAATTACTCGTCTTTATTATGTAAATAAGTCTGTATTGGTATCGCCAGCGTGGTGCTAGGGCTTCGGAGAGGATAAAGTTTCAAAGCGGTGATCAATTATATTGGTATAACGTTTAGTTGTATCAAATAAATTGACTTGATGGGATTCAATCGATACTGTTTTGAGAAGTCAATTTTCCCACTAATCTACCGAACTCGTAATCCGTTCTGCTCCATTGGCATTTTTATTTCATAACTCGTTTTTATTACGTTAATTTTATTTTATAGACACTTTCATTGCGATCATGGGATGAGAAGATTGATCTAAGTAACGAGTGATTCTTTAACAAACGATAGATTTTTGTAGCATTATTAAATTTTATTATTTTTTATTGGTTCATGGATGATTCTGAATTAAAGGTTCGTCGACATCGACTGAGCAAACCATTAGTTTATTGAATTATATTACAGATTCGTATAGTAATCTTTACATTTATTTCTTACAAAATAAATAGGTTTCTTTAAGTGGAAAGGTATAATCACTGATTAGTTGCATTTTGCATACTTAGACGTATTATATAGGTAGGTACTTATGATAAAAAAAATAAGTATGTATGTATATATTTCATTGGATTATGTAGTAATTGAAAATTATTAATTAAGTACCTATCTACCACTTCTCAGAAGCTTATTGTAATTCGATAAGTAATTACAAACAAAAAGTGTTGACCATTTTCTAAACCCAATTAAAGCTACTCAAGTTCATAAAGGTAAAAAATATGTAAATATATTACCAACATAATATTCATGGGTATCAATTATAATATCCGGATTTTCATTCCAAATTTTCTACCTACGTCAAAGCTTTTAATTAATTAGGTACATCATTCAAGTTATATGCCTACTTGGCCAAGTTAATATATAAATTGGTGTAGTACATGTCATGTACCTAACTGTATTGTCTAGTTCCATTTGAGTATATTGGTGGTTCTCGAAGCGGTTGGGCAGGTATACCATGGAATGCCCACCGCACCAGTTTGTTTGACCAGCTTCGAACTACAGGTAACGGTACCCGATACTTTATCAATTAGCTTTGCGTGTATCGTGTCTGTTACATAGATATCGTTATGTAGGAAGTGTTTACCAGGTTAGTGTTATAACCAATTTGGGTAGACCCGTAATTTTGATGCATAAAAACTCGGCCTAAAGCCTACTAATTTTGTGTAAAGAATTCTTGTTCAAATTTTCAACTTGTTCTATAGGCCTCGATAAAAACTGTGTTCATCATTCATTCATATTATGCGTTGCATATGACTTAGATAAGAAGTTTTCGGAATAAATAAATTAGAAAAACTAAAGCTAAAGAAGCTCTATGAATGTAGAGCAAAGACAAAACATTTCAATGCGTACAATTATTTTAGTTATTCTATCTACATTTTTACTTGGTACATTAATAAGGAGTCTCTACATTTCTTTCCCTCTCTGTTGATTTAGCATTTATTGCTAGAGCGCGCTTACTCAGGTCAGACCATCGTGAGTAGTCAACCTTCACAGGACATCCAGTTTCAATACTACCGTTATTTATAATAATAAATGTCCAAAGTAAAAAACCCCAGGTGCTATACATTTACAAGCAGGTATCGTAAATCATTGGAGCGTAATATTTAACGGTATGATGCCGTAAATAATGACCAATAGTTCTGTTCTTGTTCCCCATTTCCCGGTTAAAAGAATCAATATGCTTTTTATAATTAAACTAGCTGTGCCCCGAGATTTTACCCGCGTATATCACAATCTCGTGGGAATCCTTTTTTAGCGGATGCCTACGTCATAACATCTATCTGCATGCCAAATTTCAGCCCGATCCGTCCAGTGGTTTGGGCTGCGCGTTGATAGATCACTATGTCAGTCAGACAGTCAGTCAGTCAGTCAGTCACTTTTGAGTTGTATATACTTAGATCAGTACAAAATTTACTAAAGTTTACTATACTATACTATGTATCACAGTTAGAATTTTAAATAAATGGTTATAGGTCAAGGTAGGCGAATAGAAAATATTTTTATAGCCATAATGTTTTCTTTTTCAAATTGATGAAACCGTTATTTTGGAATGATAATCGTTAGGCCTACTGCATATATTACTTTATAGTTATTTTTATCGGTAAAATTTGAAGATTCTTCTCGGCTGATGTAATTTCCGAATTGGTGGGAAAATCAAATCAAAGATATCTTTATTATCTAGGATTGATACAACCACTTATAATCGTCAAAACTTAAACTAGTACTTAGATTCACATTTCTCGTTCATGTGCCTCATTGAGGCCTTACTGAATGAAATAGTTGTCTAGGTTCTTATAAACTGCCTATGCGACATTAATAGTGTTAAAATAAAGTTAAAGTAGGTACTTATGTTAACTAGATTCCAAATGAAAGTTTCTTATGGACCCAACTTGAGAGGTTTAGGTGCGGAAAAAGGCCCGCTTACAAGTATAGACAAAATATTCGAAAATTACCGAATAATTGAAAAAATAAAAATTGTTTCTGTTTTTAACCCCCGACGCAAAAGAGTGGTGTTATAAGTTTGACGTGTCTGTGTGTGTGTGTGTGTGTGTTGACCCGTTTAAAAGTTATGGGGGTTTGAAAGTATTTGTGTTGGGGGTATTTTTAATTTTTAATTTAATGTTATGACGAGTAGTAGGGATTCAAAAATTCATTAGCTTCTTTCTCTTTAAACCTACCTACTTGTGATAATAATTAAGTATTTATATTATGTATCATTTCATTACGCATACGAGTATTATAATGGCTTATATAATGTTATACTTTTAATGAGATATTTTAATTGTCATTTCTTTGCATAATTTTATACTTTTCATTTCGTTTCTTTTTAGCATTTTATTTAGCGTGAAATGTTTTGGTGTACTTGCTTATATTATTATTTCCTCTATTCTCAATAATCCACTGTTTCATTTAAATATAACAAAGTCCAAGTTAAACTATTTGTGAGACATTTTATTCAAATTACAACCGTTTTGCCATGATAAGTTACCAACATCTAAACATACAAACTCACATTTTACATATTATTATCTAGGTAATAAGCTTCTACTTTATTACTGTAAGATGACTAAATAAAAGTCGCAAACAGACTAGTTTACAACGGATTTCTTGATTCAAACGGTTAAAGAATGGCTAAAAATACCATAAACATAGTTTTACAAAGAAATAGAAGTTACTTCTCGTAATAACTCCACGTCCATTACATCTACTCGTACATAGTTGTAATCTTATTTACAAGCAGCTATTTTCGGCAGATCATAAAAGAATCTGTAGAATAAAGATTCCTGTGTATGTTGATCTCAAAGCCCCGTAGAATAGAAAAATAGACAAATATTTAGTAATGCAACAGTGGAATCTGAGACTAATTCAATTAACAACTGAGTATCTTTAGAAAGAGCAATGAAAATATAATTGTATACCATATAAACATATTAATGTAATAAGTAAGTTACATTTAAAACACGTTTCTAAATGAGATCACAATAATATTTTCTTTCATTTCACTTGTTATATAATTATAATAAATATAAAAACGTTCATTATGCGCGCAGAATAACCAATGTAGGCTCCATCTGAAAGTACGAGTAGCACCAGTTAAAAGGAATAGCAAATTGCATAAGCAATTTCATTTACAGTGAAACCGCATGCCGCAGACGCGATAGTTTCCTGTGCTCACACGAGAATGTTTACAAACATTCATAATATTTTTAAATATTTATACACAAGAAAAATCTTCATAGTGTTGGTTCTTTTGCAATTTCCGCTACTTGCACATCTGCATATGAAGAAGTGACATGTATTATATTATTGTGAACTCGTTTTATTAGAACGGAAGACATTGTGAACAAATATGAGGAAGTTGAAAGGCTATCTGCGCGATTACACTATAATTATTAAGAAAGTCAAATGAAAGTTACTGACTTATGATATTGCAGAATCATCGTTACTTCCCTTGTTCGCTGATAGAATTGCTAATAGTTTTTTGATAACTAAAACTCATGTATTATCTATCTGGTTCGTTCGTTCATTAGTTGTTGAAATCAAAAGAACGTTGGTGTACGAAAGTGAGTTTAAATTATTGATCGTAAACATAAGTAATGTAATAGTAATGTTTATGGATTTATAAGCATACGACGAATAATGACTGATTTCAGTTATTAATAAGAAATAAGTATTTTCAATTAAACTTAGTAGTAATTTGGGTAGGTAATTTCATCCGGAGAATTACCCTAATTTTTCGGCTGATTTAAAAAAAATCTGTATTTATAGTTGTTTTATAACTATATATAAATCAATTTTAATTATAATAAAATGCGTAAGAGTTACCTACTTAAGTACTTAATTATTATTATAAGCCTCATTAGCAGTTAAATAAAAAGTCTCACTAATAAAATACTTGGCTCATTATGAGTCATTGCTAGACGCAGATCTCACACTTAGAGAAATATACGAGTTCGAATACAAGAACTATTGTAGGCAACATAATCGAGCGTAGGATGTAGATGTTTATCTCAAGGTGACTTCAAAATCATCATCTCTACGAATAGTTTATGTTAACAATGTGAAATCAAACACAATAGCTCAAGTATGATTAGACACGTAAATATAATATGATGCAATTTGGTTACGAGTATTGTTGGTATAATAATTTAGGTTCCTAATTTGTCTACTCAATACGTTACATATGTATTTGAATGTTTAGATAGCTATTTGTGTATTTTCGACGCTATGCAATAACGGCTGAATAAATCATAAATCATAAATCATAAACTTTATTTGCATTACTAAGTGTTCATACATAAAGTTGTTAATATAATATACAAGCACTTAAAACTTAGTAGCCCTTGTCAGGCATAACAAATTTAATGTTAACAATAAAAGTTATTAATCAAAGTGAGATAGTACTTACAAAAACTTAATATTAGACAATTTTAAGTTAAAGTATTTATAAAACAAAGAATAAACAAAGAAAGAACAACATAGAATTATATAACAAAGAATCTTGAGTAAATAACTATTAAATATGCTTATAGTAAGAAAGAAAAATATACCTATTTCAATAATATACCTACTCATACTTAATAACAAATTTTCTAAACATATCTACATATTTTGAGGTAGGTATATTTAATTGACACATTTGTTTCTGTTGACAAATTATTAGACTGCCTCAAAATATTCTTGTATTGAATAAAAGCAGTTTTGTATTAAGTATTTTTTTAATCTTTTATTAAATATGTGGAGTTTATTTTCTGATTTGATGTCTGTGGGTAGTTTATTAAAAATTTTGATTGCCATATATTGTGGACTTTGGTTTAGCATTTTAATTCTTGAATATGGAAGGGAAAGTTTGTTCTTATTGCGGGTGTTCATATTATGGGTTTCATGTATTTTAGTGAAGGTATTAGGATTTTTAAAAACAAAGTTACAAATGTCTAATATATAGATGGATGGTAGGGTTAAGATATTATGTTTAACAAAATATGGTCTACAGCTTTGGGTATTATCTATGTTTGCTATAATTCTAATCAGTTTCTTTTGTAAAATGAATAGTTCATTAGTGTTGACACTGTTTCCCCACAACATGATCCCATACTTTAGCCATGAATAGGCATATGCGTAATATGTTGTAATGGCTGTGTTAGTGTCTGTACTGCATTTAATTTCGAATAGGGCATATGAAAATTTGGCTAATTTAGTTTTTATGTAATTTATGTGGTTTTTCCAGTTAATATGAGTGTCTATATTGATTCCAAGTAAGTTTATTGTATCGACTGTTTCTATTGGGGTGTCATTAATTGTTATTCCTATGTTGAGACTGGGACTTTTATATGATTTAAATTGCATTATTTTGGTTTTGTTTTTATTAATTTCCAAGTTGTGTTCGTCGAGCCATTCGGTTATTATTTGTATATTGTGTTGTAGAATACTTATATGTTCATTGGATTTATTTTCGCAGTTAATTAATATTGATATATCGTCGGCAAATAAAACTGGTAGTACGTTGTTGTTATTTAAAATTTTGGGTAGGTTGTTTATATATATTAAAAAGAGTATGCTTCCTAAGACGCTACCTTGTGGTATTGAACATTTTAGGGTTGTTATTTCTGAATTTATTGTAGATATTTGTCTATTTTGGTTGTTGTAGTTCTGTATCTGGACTATTTGTTTTCTATTTTCTAGGTAAGACCGAATCCAATTGTGTGCCGGGCCGCGTACACCACACTCGTATAATTTTGTTAATAGAATGGGGTAGAGAACTTTATCGTACGCCTTACTCATATCTAATAGTAGACCTAGAACACACTTTTTATCGTTAATATGTTGTAATGCTGATTGGATGTATTTATAGACTGCTAATGATGTAGATTTAGATTTTCTAAAACCGTTTTGGCTTTCGTCTAGGACATTATATTTTTCTAAGAATGAGATAAGTTGTAGGTGTATAGCTTTTTCAAATACTTTAGAGAATGTTGGTAGTAGTGCAATTGGTCTATAGTTACTTGGGTCCGTTAGTTCACCTTTTTTATGAATGGGTTTGATTAATGATATTTTTAGTTGGTCCGGGAATATACCGGTATCGAAGCTTTGGTTGATGAGGAGTGTTAATGGTGTTGCTAGTTCAGCAGCGCATTGTTTGATAAGGAGTGGGGGAATTTCATCAGTGCCGCAACTAAGGGTATTTTTTATGTTGTTTATGATTTTAATGGTTTGTTGATTATCTATATTTTGAAGGTAAATTGTATTAGGTATAGTACTTATAGCTGGACGACCTAATTTATTAGAAGCGTCTGGGTTGTTGGGATTAATACCTACTGTACAGAAATGCTGGTTGAATAAATTTGCAACTGCTAAAGGTGATTTAATTGTCTCATCGTTTATTTTAAGACTTATATTTTTAAACTCTTTAGTTTTGGTTTTCCCAGTTTTATTGTTAATGATTTTCCACATGGTTTTGGTTTTATTGTTTGTTTTCTTCATTTGTTTTATATAGGTGTTACGTTTAGATAGTTTTACACATTTTTTTTGCATTTTACTGTATTGTATATAGTATTTTTTTATAACTTTGTTTTCACTTTCATTTAATATAATTCTCAGTGCCCTTTTGTGTTTACATGATTTTCGAAGGCCCTTTGTAATCCACCCATTTTTAGTATTTCTTTTTATCCGAATTTTTTGTATAGGGATATATGTATTTAAATTATGAAGAATTATTGATATAAATGAATTATAATTATCGTTAATGTTGTTATTACTGTTTATAATATTATGCCAGTTAATCGTGTTAATTGCATTTTTAAAGTTTGAAATGTTATTAGTATTAAATAGTCTTTTATTGGAATACATTATTTTATTATCATGTGGTGATTCTTTATATTCACTTTCAATTGTAATATTTGTAGATTTATGATCCGATAAACCATAATCTTTAACAAAGTGTTTTTTTATCATTGGGATGTAGTTACTAAATATTAAATCAATGCAGGTTGATGTATTTTTTGTTATCCTGGTTGGTTTTTTAATTATTTGTGTTAAATTATATGTTTTCATAAAGTTTATGAGATCAATAGTTATTTTATTATTTTCTAATATATTAATATTGAAGTCGCCTCCTATTATTAAATATTTTTTTTTATTTTTTCGAATTAAATGATTTAACATTTTTTCCATTTGTTGGTAAAAAATGTCAATATTTCGATTCGGTCTATATAAACTTATAACTAAACAGTTTAAACTAGGAACTTCTATGGCACATATTTCTAAAATAGATTCTATAGAAAATTTAACAATATCATTTCTATTCTTAAACTTTATATTATTTTTAACAAACATACATACTCCACCGCCTTGTCGAGTATTTCTACAATAGTAAGATGCTAAATTATAATTTGGTATTGAAATGGATTCACAATAATAATTGTTTTTCCATATTTCGGACAAAGTTAAAATATCTATATTACTATCTAATAAAAGTTCTTCAAGTAAATGTAGTTTGTTTCCTATGCTTTGAATATTTTGAAAGTTAATTGTAAATTCGTTAGTCTCGAAATGTCTTATTGTTGGGAGTCGGTGTAGGTTGGTGATAGCTTGTCCTTGTTTGTGATATGTTAAGTGAATTTTGTGTTGCGTTGTTATCTTGTTTGTTTTCCTCAGTAATGTTGTTTATTTTGGGATTTATTTCTTTACCATTTATATATAATTTGTTATTTTTTATTATAGCGTATTCACCATTTTTTCTAGCTTCCTGTAGTTTTCTAATTCTTTCATTCCGTTCCTGTAGAGCTTTCCCTTCTATGAATACATCAATAGCTAGTCCACTATTTTTAAATAAATGCGAGTTTTCTACTACGTACTGTGTCATTCTTTTGCTTATAAGCTCTATTTTAATAGGTCTCTTCTTACCTTTCTTGCCAATTCTTTGTGTTTCTTCTATGTAGGGGTTTATGTCAATATTCATTATTTCATAGAAAATGTTTGAGATTCTGTAGAGTAGGTCGTGTTGTGTTTCGTTGTAATCTTCTTCTAATCCGTACATTACTATATTTTTCCTGTTGTCATTTAAGTTATTTATTTGGGATTGTATGTTTTCAATTTTATGGTTAATAATTTCTATTTCTTCTTTTATTATATTTTGTGAGTTTGTTAGGTTCTTTGTCGTGTTGTTGAATTCGTTTTGCATATTTGTTAAAACGTTGTAGAACTCTGTGTGTATAGCTCTTTTTACATCTTCTAGAATCGATGTTTTTATTTGTTCTAGTTTCGTATCTAGCAATAAGCTGAATTTATCATAAGTAATTGTATCATTTTGGATAGTATTTTTTATTAATGTTTCTATATTGTTTAATGGTTCTGTTATTGTGTTTCCTGTTAATTCATCAATAGATTGGCTTAGTCCGGTAGAAAGGTTTAAATCCGATAGAGTACTCGTAGTTTCTTTACGTCGTAATGTTATATTAGAGTTGTCCTCGTCGTGGTGATGTAAAGATGCTCTCACGGGTGTATTAATATTATTTTTCTTGGGCATTTTACATATGCATGCTTGGCACTTCCATTTATTTTTATGATCTATGGTCATAGTGTTATAAAACCTTTTATCTGAGACATTCGCACATAGTAGATCGTATGTGTTGTTGCAGAAGGTACACTTTAGGTATTCCCGGTTTGGTATTATTTGTTGACATCCGGAACATTGAATATTTTTATTTTGAATATTCATTTTTAATATTTTTTCATTTACAGATGGTTTAATCAAATATTGTATGAAAAAATAATGAGAAAAGTTATTTTCCCTTAGTGAGGCTCGAAACCACTACCTCTGTTTCACTGAAGCTTGACGCACGCTTGTCACCGCTCTGCCAATCTTATTATTAGAACTTAGGTTGAATTTTTGGTATTGTTTCGTTTCCTATTATTAGGAAAAAAAGTACGTTGCTAATAACGGATTGTGATTGGTTGAGTTTGTATTGTTGTGGCGTGGGTTATTTGAAAACTTGCGGTTATTCTTTCTTTTATTTAATTCAGTTTTTAGTACAATACCTTTATGCAGTATTAATAAATGTTTGTCCTTATTCACTTTATATATGTTATTATAGTTTTTAGCACATTTTCACTGTTTGTTTCACTAATTTCACTTTATCACTGTATGTTTGTTTGGTTGTAATTGTCTATAAGAATTGTGATTATTTCATAAATGGTTGAATCAATTTTCTGGATAACACTCACTGTTAATTATTGGGGTATATGTTAACTTTTACTAACACTTTAGTTTATTTTTATACGTTTTAAGTATTTTTATTTTGTAAAATACGCGGAGTTCGATACGGCGGGCGCAAGCGTTTCGCGCCAATTCATAGATTATATATAAATAATATATAGATTTAGATGGTATTTATTTATCAAAGGATAGTATTTTTTTATCTGAGTTATCATATCATCATCATCACCATGTATTCGTCCACTGCTGGAAATAGGCCTCATAATGAAAACCACTGAGTTACACAGAGCACTCTTAACTTATAATTGTGCTAGGTTTTATAGAGATTGGAATTTGCAAACCATGAAGGCGCAGCTGTTGTTATAATGAAGAACTACCAAAACAATTTAAATGTAAAATAAAACAATTAACTAACGATATTTATAATTAATATTGATATATCGTCGGCAAATAAAACTGGTAGTACGTTGTTGTTATTTAAAATTTTGGGTAGGTTGTTTATATATATTAAAAAGAGTATGCTTCCTAAGACGCTACCTTGTGGTATTGAACATTTTAGGGTTGTTATTTCTGAATTTATTGTAGATATTTGTCTATTTTGGTTGTTGTAGTTCTGTATCTGGACTATTTGTTTTCTATTTTCTAGGTAAGACCGAATCCAATTGTGTGCCGGGCCGCGTACACCACACTCGTATAATTTTGTTAATAGAATGGGGTAGAGAACTTTATCGTACGCCTTACTCATATCTAATAGTAGACCTAGAACACACTTTTTATCGTTAATATGTTGTAATGCTGATTGGATGTATTTATAGACTGCTAATGATGTAGATTTAGATTTTCTAAAACCGTTTTGGCTTTCGTCTAGGACATTATATTTTTCTAAGAATGAGATAAGTTGTAGGTGTATAGCTTTTTCAAATACTTTAGAGAATGTTGGTAGTAGTGCAATTGGTCTATAGTTACTTGGGTCCGTTAGTTCACCTTTTTTATGAATGGGTTTGATTAATGATATTTTTAGTTGGTCCGGGAATATACCGGTATCGAAGCTTTGGTTGATGAGGAGTGTTAATGGTGTTGCTAGTTCAGCAGCGCATTGTTTGATAAGGAGTGGGGGAATTTCATCAGTGCCGCAACTAAGGGTATTTTTTATGTTGTTTATGATTTTAATGGTTTGTTGATTATCTATATTTTGAAGGTAAATTGTATTAGGTATAGTACTTATAGCTGGACGACCTAATTTATTAGAAGCGTCTGGGTTGTTGGGATTAATACCTACTGTACAGAAATGCTGGTTGAATAAATTTGCAACTGCTAAAGGTGATTTAATTGTCTCATCGTTTATTTTAAGACTTATATTTTTAAACTCTTTAGTTTTGGTTTTCCCAGTTTTATTGTTAATGATTTTCCACATGGTTTTGGTTTTATTGTTTGTTTTCTTCATTTGTTTTATATAGGTGTTACGTTTAGATAGTTTTACACATTTTTTTTGCATTTTACTGTATTGTATATAGTATTTTTTTATAACTTTGTTTTCACTTTCATTTAATATAATTCTCAGTGCCCTTTTGTGTTTACATGATTTTCGAAGGCCCTTTGTAATCCACCCATTTTTAGTATTTCTTTTTATCCGAATTTTTTGTATAGGGATATATGTATTTAAATTATGAAGAATTATTGATATAAATGAATTATAATTATCGTTAATGTTGTTATTACTGTTTATAATATTATGCCAGTTAATCGTGTTAATTGCATTTTTAAAGTTTGAAATGTTATTAGTATTAAATAGTCTTTTATTGGAATACATTATTTTATTATCATGTGGTGATTCTTTATATTCACTTTCAATTGTAATATTTGTAGATTTATGATCCGATAAACCATAATCTTTAACAAAGTGTTTTTTTATCATTGGGATGTAGTTACTAAATATTAAATCAATGCAGGTTGATGTATTTTTTGTTATCCTGGTTGGTTTTTTAATTATTTGTGTTAAATTATATGTTTTCATAAAGTTTATGAGATCAATAGTTATTTTATTATTTTCTAATATATTAATATTGAAGTCGCCTCCTATTATTAAATATTTTTTTTTATTTTTTCGAATTAAATGATTTAACATTTTTTCCATTTGTTGGTAAAAAATGTCAATATTTCGATTCGGTCTATATAAACTTATAACTAAACAGTTTAAACTAGGAACTTCTATGGCACATATTTCTAAAATAGATTCTATAGAAAATTTAACAATATCATTTCTATTCTTAAACTTTATATTATTTTTAACAAACATACATACTCCACCGCCTTGTCGAGTATTTCTACAATAGTAAGATGCTAAATTATAATTTGGTATTGAAATGGATTCACAATAATAATTGTTTTTCCATATTTCGGACAAAGTTAAAATATCTATATTACTATCTAATAAAAGTTCTTCAAGTAAATGTAGTTTGTTTCCTATGCTTTGAATATTTTGAAAGTTAATTGTAAATTCGTTAGTCTCGAAATGTCTTATTGTTGGGAGTCGGTGTAGGTTGGTGATAGCTTGTCCTTGTTTGTGATATGTTAAGTGAATTTTGTGTTGCGTTGTTATCTTGTTTGTTTTCCTCAGTAATGTTGTTTATTTTGGGATTTATTTCTTTACCATTTATATATAATTTGTTATTTTTTATTATAGCGTATTCACCATTTTTTCTAGCTTCCTGTAGTTTTCTAATTCTTTCATTCCGTTCCTGTAGAGCTTTCCCTTCTATGAATACATCAATAGCTAGTCCACTATTTTTAAATAAATGCGAGTTTTCTACTACGTACTGTGTCATTCTTTTGCTTATAAGCTCTATTTTAATAGGTCTCTTCTTACCTTTCTTGCCAATTCTTTGTGTTTCTTCTATGTAGGGGTTTATGTCAATATTCATTATTTCATAGAAAATGTTTGAGATTCTGTAGAGTAGGTCGTGTTGTGTTTCGTTGTAATCTTCTTCTAATCCGTACATTACTATATTTTTCCTGTTGTCATTTAAGTTATTTATTTGGGATTGTATGTTTTCAATTTTATGGTTAATAATTTCTATTTCTTCTTTTATTATATTTTGTGAGTTTGTTAGGTTCTTTGTCGTGTTGTTGAATTCGTTTTGCATATTTGTTAAAACGTTGTAGAACTCTGTGTGTATAGCTCTTTTTACATCTTCTAGAATCGATGTTTTTATTTGTTCTAGTTTCGTATCTAGCAATAAGCTGAATTTATCATAAGTAATTGTATCATTTTGGATAGTATTTTTTATTAATGTTTCTATATTGTTTAATGGTTCTGTTATTGTGTTTCCTGTTAATTCATCAATAGATTGGCTTAGTCCGGTAGAAAGGTTTAAATCCGATAGAGTACTCGTAGTTTCTTTACGTCGTAATGTTATATTAGAGTTGTCCTCGTCGTGGTGATGTAAAGATGCTCTCACGGGTGTATTAATATTATTTTTCTTGGGCATTTTACATATGCATGCTTGGCACTTCCATTTATTTTTATGATCTATGGTCATAGTGTTATAAAACCTTTTATCTGAGACATTCGCACATAGTAGATCGTATGTGTTGTTGCAGAAGGTACACTTTAGGTATTCCCGGTTTGGTATTATTTGTTGACATCCGGAACATTGAATATTTTTATTTTGAATATTCATTTTTAATATTTTTTCATTTACAGATGGTTTAATCAAATATTGTATGAAAAAATAATGAGAAAAGTTATTTTCCCTTAGTGAGGCTCGAAACCACTACCTCTGTTTCACTG
This sequence comes from Timandra comae, assembly GCA_958496195.1. Lineage (NCBI taxonomy): Eukaryota > Metazoa > Arthropoda > Insecta > Lepidoptera > Geometridae > Timandra > Timandra comae. Next base: position 7,545,763 of record OY292356.1, read on the forward strand.
AAGCTTGACGCACGCTTGTCACCGCTCTGCCAATCTTATTATTAGAACTTAGGTTGAATTTTTGGTATTGTTTCGTTTCCTATTATTAGGAAAAAAAGTACGTTGCTAATAACGGATTGTGATTGGTTGAGTTTGTATTGTTGTGGCGTGGGTTATTTGAAAACTTGCGGTTATTCTTTCTTTTATTTAATTCAGTTTTTAGTACAATACCTTTATGCAGTATTAATAAATGTTTGTCCTTATTCACTTTATATATGTTATTATAGTTTTTAGCACATTTTCACTGTTTGTTTCACTAATTTCACTTTATCACTGTATGTTTGTTTGGTTGTAATTGTCTATAAGAATTGTGATTATTTCATAAATGGTTGAATCAATTTTCTGGATAACACTCACTGTTAATTATTGGGGTATATGTTAACTTTTACTAACACTTTAGTTTATTTTTATACGTTTTAAGTATTTTTATTTTGTAAAATACGCGGAGTTCGATACGGCGGGCGCAAGCGTTTCGCGCCAATTCATAGATTATATATAAATAATATATAGATTTAGATGGTATTTATTTATCAAAGGATAGTATTTTTTTATCTGAGTTATCATATCATCATCATCACCATGTATTCGTCCACTGCTGGAAATAGGCCTCATAATGAAAACCACTGAGTTACACAGAGCACTCTTAACTTATAATTGTGCTAGGTTTTATAGAGATTGGAATTTGCAAACCATGAAGGCGCAGCTGTTGTTATAATGAAGAACTACCAAAACAATTTAAATGTAAAATAAAACAATTAACTAACGATATTTTAGACGTGTTGAAGCCATAAAACTGCGTGTCAAGTTACCTTTGAGCGTTAAAGAAATTAATAGCAATCTAAGGTATTTATCAATTTGTGAGCCATTGAGCCGTAAAACTAAGATATTCATTTTTGCTTTCCATTTTTATTACAAACATTTATAAATTGACTAGCAGTGACCCGCGGTTTGACCCCTGTTGTTCCCGTTCCCGTGGGAATATGGGGATTAAATACAGCCTACAGCCTTCCTCGATAAATGGGCTATCTAACACCGATTTTTTTTGGATTTAGATTTTTTCGATTCGAATCAGTTCGCGTTTCAACTTAGCGTTCAACCAAACAAACTCTTCAGCTGTATACATATATTAGTACCTATAGATTAACAATAGGCATATAGATTTATTTAGTTTACAATAAGTAATTAATTCAGTATGAGCATTAAATAGGATTTTATAAAGAGCGGAGATAAAGAACAGCCAGACAAGAAATCTGTTACAATAACTTCATCTGAGTACGAATATACGAACCTAAATTTGTTAAACCTGTTTATGAATAAGTATATAAAATTCTAATAAAAAAACCGTTTTAAACCTGTTCTTGATCATGGCTATCTATCATATCACTTTTCAAATAAAAAAGTCTGAGTCCGTATCAGTGTATTCGTTTCTAATCTACGATGACACAGAGAGGCTTGGACACTATGTTAAAATTATAACACCCCTTTATAACGTTATTATAACGCTTAGCGGGTTGAAACAAATATCTTCAGAGATATTTTGGGTTTTATGGGAAGGCTGGATTGTTCAATACAACATTCAAATTCATTCCCTTTTTATGTCAAAACTGAAACAAAACGATAGCGTGTTCTAATTTGGCTAGTAGCGCCATCTCTTGATCAAATTTACAAACTGTAAATTCATATACGAGTATTTTATCACAAAATCTAAGTACTTATTTAATATTCAATTACCTACTTAATACCCTTTTGGATCGAAAATATCTATTTTTAAACAAAGGAAAGTAGTAGGTTGGTTAATAAACAAGTGATTTAGTCGTTTCCTATTTCCTAATACCGGCGTAGGGGGCGGATGTCACGGCCGGGCCTATTGTTTGGTTACTCTACCGACTATCTGACATTTCTACGAGCACAACCGTTAACCCATTGAAATTCTGGATTCGCATTGATTTTATGAGAAAAACGGTTAAGTAATACGAGTATATCTAACTGAGGGCTTATTTCACCACCTTCAAGTAACGTTCCGAGTAGGTACAAGTTTTGTCTTTGTCACTTTTCATAAAGTAAGAAAGAGACAAAACTAACTTTACTTGGTGAGTAACAGTACTTAAAGGTAGTAGAATAGGCCCTCAGTCTACTATTTATAAAATGGTGAGTAAGTACTTAGTAAGCGTTTCAACTTTTGCTTTACTGCAATCGAGGTCTCAATAACATAACATAATCATTCACTTCATCATCTCATTATAGTAATTGACCCTTAAGTTTGTAACTTGTATCTGGGGTATCAGAATAACGCTCAATTTAGTTAAGTACCCGCTGTTGATTTACCGAAAATGTTCTATACTTAAATAAAACCAATAAAATATTACTTGGGAAGGTATTCATGAGAACTAGAATATAAAATTAAAATAATAACATATGAGGTCTAACGGCAATCAGCATACCTACACATCAATATCATTTTTTTTTTTACATAAATTTAATTATTTAACAAGTTACGAATGTTTTAATTGTACCAATTAAATAAAGATAGCACTACTTCCATAAAAGAGAAAGTAATCGTATATTTAAATCTTTAATCTAAACAATTTTGATGAGCAGAAATTAAATAAAGCAATTAGAAGAATATTTATATTTGCAAAGAACGAGTCTAAAAAAGAGTGCGTTTTGGCAGTAATTTGAAGATGATTTAGAAGAAAAATTAAAAGATGCAATTTTTTTGAATAAAATTAAAGGGGTTTTCAACTTAACTTTAAAAATCTCACATTATAAATATTTACAAAAAATATTACTTATTAGGTACGACATCAATAAAAGTAGTATAAGAACTAAAGTATCTACTAAGTAAACGAAGTATCTAATACTTTTAAACTAGTAAATTAATTATTCATCTAATTACTAATACTCTTTAATTACATGCCGACATAATAATTATGTTTTATGACTACATTTTATATGGTAAATAATAAAATTTAAGCATAATACTTATTTAAGAACATAAAAAGTCTTGTTAGTTTCATAATGATTCCAACTTAACGTTCTTTTTAACCCCCGACGCAAAAAGAGGGGTGTTATAAGTTTGACGTGTCTGTGTGTGTGTGGCATCATAGCTCCCGAACGGATGAACCGATTTCAATTTAGTTTTTTTTGTATTAAAGGAGACTTACGTGCGAGTGTTCTTAGACATGTTTGATGAAAATCGGTTGATCCGTTTAAAAGTTATGGGGGTTTGAAAGTAATTGTGTTGGGGGATTTTTAAACTTTTAATTTAATGTTATTAAGATTAAAGTTGTACATATTCTACAAAGAATAAACACAATATCTTACATCAAATGTATCTTTATTTGCTCATGTTTGCATTACCTACATTACATACAAATCCTACAATGAACGTTAGCGCACCTTCACTAACAAATTAGGCATTGTTTTACACAATATAGTTCTACATTGTTTAGCCCGCACCCTGTCTCGTGACCTTCTTGTCTATACTAATTTTAAAACGAAGAGAGATTTGTTTGTAATGATTCACCTCAAAAAGTACTAAACCAATTTCAAACATTATTTCACTAATGAAAAGATATAACTAGCATGGGAGGTAAGGTCTCGTAAAAAATATAATGCATTGAAACAAATTCATAAAAATAAATTGAAATTGAAATTGCTATAAGTATATAAACAGTGAGTGACTTAGGCTATATTTTATCCCCGTATTCCCGCGGTAACGGGAACTACGCAGATGAAACCGCGGGGCGTCTGCTATAAACTACAATTCTGCAAACCAACGGTTTCTGGCGAGTCCTATAAATGACAACCATGTTTTGGTATGTCAAACATCTTAGTTAACTCACTATTTGCAATGCGAATGAGATTAGATGGTAACGGCGTATTTAATTTACATTATTTATTGTTAGGTGTGTCTTTTACGCGTTTTATATTCTGGTGTCCCATAGAGAAACAAAAATGGCGATGGAGCTTATCATTTTCCGACTATCCAATTTAAGTTTTATATCTTACTAGCGGCGGCCCGCGGTTTCACCCGCGTAGTTCCCGTTCCCGTAGGAATATGGGGATAAAATTAATAGCTAAAAACCACCTTCCCACTGAATCACTCTATCTATTAAAACAAACCGCATCAAAATCCGTTGCGTAGTTTTAAAGATCTAAGCATACATAGGTCTCAAAAGTCTAACATTCAGTTTAACCAAGAATGTCGTATAGCCCTCTGGGTTGTGAAGGTCTGATGGCAGTCGCTTTACGTAAAATACTGACATTCCGCCAAATCTGGTTAAAACTGAAAACCGACCCCAAATAGACATGGGATAAAGGTTCGGAAAAGAAGAAGGTGACTGTTTTATACTATGTAGTGATTCCCAAAATATAACCCTAAGCAAACATATATAAGACAATAAAATTTGTGTAAGGAACAAACAACCTATCAATTTAATTTGAAAATAGATACAATGATGGAGATTATGTGAAGTAGCATTTCATGATTTTTAGCAGTAATTGCTTTTTTCTTAGTTCATAATTGACATTTGTTATCTTTATTTTATTTCATTATAATTTAAACGCAATCAATTTATCATACATTTCATAAGGAACAATATGTACGGAACAATATTCGGTGAACGTTCAGTGAGCTTCAATGCCAACTAGAAAGGCTTGTTCGCAGTACGATGACAGATACGGGTAGGCTTGTTGTCCTCGCAAACGCCGCCTCCATCATAATCCAATTGTCGTAACATATCTCCACTTCTCTTTATAAATACTATTTATTTATTGTTTAGTTAAAACAAAAGGAACGTTTGATTTTTCAGAATGTTTGTAGATGCTTTGAAGAATACGTACAATATACTCGTAAGTATAGAAAATTATCGGTGTCTTGCAAGTTTTTTTGCCTGAACATCGACTGTGCTAAAATACCTAGACATAACCCAGAAACTATTTTTTTTACCTAATTGACTAAGAAATACGCATCCGGTTAAAATTCACATAACATAATAAATATTTGAAATAATCTTGCCATATATATTCACTTGAAAAATAAATTTATTATGGCAAAATTTTATCATTTTATTATACACTTTAACTACGCACTAGCTAGTATGTACTTCAGAAACCAGATAAAAATAAAAACGTAATTAATGGGTTTTAACATTCTTATAATACTAAAGTTGGAACTGGATTGGTCAGACATTACTAACGATGAGTTAGGCAAGAGTTCAGCGAAAAACATTACGTAAAATGTTGAACTGGAGCGTCAATATAAATAGATATTATTTTTTTATGATTTAATCACAAAATTAGCATCATTGTTAACTGGTTTTGTTTTTAATGTTCATACCATGTAGGTCAGACAGATTAATGTTTTAAAATGCAGTTTCTAGCGTAAGTGGGTGTGACATTTGTTATTTCTCCAAACAACTAGATCACAAAGTCGTCACCAAATTGGAATTTAATGTATTGATGGTGTTTATTTACAAATTCAAATGAATATCATGAGAATGAAACGTGACAACGTGAAACAAAAATTGACCGCCATCTTTGGACGTCAGCCATATTGAATTTTGAAATATCATTTAGTTAAAAGCATCTAAGGTGTATGCAAAGTTTCAACTATGATTGGTTATTCTCATAACTATTTAAAAATAAAACAGTAGGACTAAATTTAAACAAATATAATAGAAAATGTTACAAAACTGTCGTGTGCAAGTCAAATAAAAACTGCGAAGTAACTCTTCAGTAGTGTGTGGCATAGTTTTATCACATTTTTGATAGGCGAAGGGAATAAGTCACTTTGGAAACTCGTTTTTCTCATGTGTTTCGAAAGTCGATGTAATGCAGTTTTTAACCTGTTCCATGCAGGTGTCGTGTTGCCTACTTTTGGTATAACTTTCAAACTTTGCTTAAACTACAGGAAATTTGTATTTATATTAGCATTCTTGATTTCATTAAGTAATTTGTTTGAACTAAATTACGTGTTATTTGATCATATAATATTTATTTTTCTGTCGTAATTAATAAGTTGGAGCGAAGAAAACAACATGGTACGAATCTGAGAGTGAAGGTAATCTAGGAATCTTTAAAGTTAATTAACTTATTCAGTACATCAAAGTGGGTAGGTACGTCAGGTAATTTATATTTTTAATTACTTATACAGGGTGTAATCTTTAAACAATTACCAGATGAAATAAAAAAATCGTTACAACGCGTACTCTATATTATATTTCAGCATTAATTAAACAGCATGACGACAAAATAATAGCATACTGTACAATAATATTTTGACGTAAACTAAACATCCTAAATAGCACCTAGTTTATAATTTCAACTAATTTATAATATCATAAAACACTTTGTTTAACGGTAAATGACAATGAAATACATGAAAGGTGTTCATATAGTGTAATTGGACCTCTAATTGGCTTCGGGCGTGGTTTTCCCGGGGACTGAGTGGAGCTGTGGTTTGCTTGCAACATGATACCGAGATACTGGCAACTCGAGATTCTAGGGAAACGTTCGTTTGATAGTGCGCATCAATGAGTTTGCATATTGATAGTATCCTGCTGTATTAGTAATATTCTCCGAATATACAATATCAATTGAATTTGTGTTGGTATTGTGTCTTGGGCTTAGAATTTTAGAACAATTAATTTCACTTCATTTTGGTTTCTTTGTATGTGTAAATGTTTACTATTAGTAAAAGTATATATAAGGCAGTCCATATAAATATTCGCTAACACAGATCAGAAAATATTATGAAATAAATATAATTTAAAAGATTATACAATGTTATGTACCTAGTTGAGTAGGAAGTAAATATTTTTATGTATCTTCTTGTAAAATACATGTAAAGCAGCAAAATTATGATACGAAGATTAGTAGAGTTTTAAATGTAAGTACATTTGATTTTACCGTTCCATCTTCTTGACCACAGTGTTACATAATGCGAAAGTGATAGTATGTAAAGTGTGATTATATATACTCGGTTTATATTTTACTTATGCAAGTGAGTAAATACAATTTACTATGCACGGTTGGATGCTTTCACCGACATATTTGTACGAATTTTTAAAAAGTTTTCGGATTTCATATTGTAAAATTGAGAAATTTTTACTTAATTATATAGTTATTGTGTATTGTTTTAAAGGGTCTTTTCGAAGATTTGATTGGTTAAGTTGAATGTATTCTAAACCATAGAATATCAAAGGATAAATAGGAAGTACAATGTCAGCCTTACTAATAAAAAATACCCACTGTGTATATTCTTGATATAACGAGTGTGAAGCATATTAATAATTCGTTATATCAAGAATATACACAGTGGGTATTTTTTATTAGTAAGGCTGTGTATGTTTATCCGTTGTTTAGAATCGATAGTAGAAACATTGCTTAATTTGGCACTAGGCGATGTGTAATGTGTCTTTATATTTATTTTGTAAATGTAACACTTTTGTCATTTGGGTAGAACATGTAGAAATCACCTTTGGACCTAAAGTTTTTGGCCAGATTGATGTGAGGTAACAAGTGATTAACAATTTTGTATCTTGATCATGTATGTATATATTGTATATAGGTATTAAGAATGATTGAATGCAAGTTTCTAACACCCTATTGCGGTAATAAGTAATCCTTGATACTGATCAGTTACTATTAGAATATGATTGAATGTCGTATTGAATAGTATTGAAAGGAATGCAATATTCATGCTTAGTATAGAGACCAGGGCTGTAGATAGGGGGCTGCGTTAAATTCGACTCTAGTTACAGTTCTGATAGACTGTTTTATCCTCATACTTCGAAATTCATGTGAACGCGGCTAAAACAAAGGATGCAGTAACTACACAAAGAGAAACTAACGAAAACTATCAGGTGTAAGCAATTACTGAGAACTAATCTATTATTTAATCTGCTTTGTCTCATCTACATAGGTACTCGTAAGGTACATTATAAGAACAATCGTTATAAACACATAACAACTTGGAACCAATGTATCGCACGATTCATAGTCAATCCCTAAATAAATCGGTGTTATTTTAACAATTCGATTTCTTGAGAACAATTTTGATAGGTATGTGAATTTTGTACTGTAATAAGTGAAACAGAAAATAGATTATTTGTAAACTTATTTACAGGGCCTTCTAAAAATTATTAACAGATTCTTTTGAGAAACTTTATCGGCCATTGTTGTTGCGAATTTAGTTAAGTATCTACGAGTATACGTCTTAATTTATGTATAGTTTAACGCGGTTTTAGTTTACATATTGTTTTAAGTTTCTGACGTGCATAAATGTGTAGTGTTTACATAAATTTAAGAAACTATTATGAAAAATTTTCTTTTACCAGTAAAAGAACCGCCAGCCATAATGAGAAAAATATATAGGTAGTTACACAAATATTAACACGTAATGAAACAAAGTATTCACAGAAGTTTTACTCTCTATAAATTGATGTAGACATAGATAACATAGTTTAAATAATCCAGCGAACAATATTGAAATACATTGCACGAAAATATCTGTTGGGTATCAATTAATCGTCTATTAAAATAGTTTTTGCTCCACCAGACGCCAGTCACGCTACATTGTTGTTTAACTTCGGCTCGCGAGTGATGATCACCATAAAAACCCACAATATCCGCTATTTGTTAAATGCAACTTTATTGTCATGTAACAATAACCGTTAAGTGACATAGTAATAAAGCGTATATTCGGTTATCGTTGGTCACTCGTGAAAGAGGGTGCGTGTGCGTGAGAAACGGCCCTTACAAAAGAGTTCAACGCACGGTCTTTATATAGGCGGTCACAGTCGTGCAAACCTATAGCCTAGATCCAGCCATAGCATACGAGAACATTGTTTGAATCAAGTGGACACTTCAATGTAAATCTGTTAGCTAACGACTTCATTATGTTAAATGTCGGTCAACCGATAATTAATTGATTTATTAATTAGTACGTTTTGACGGTTCGATGGAATTCAATTCAGGTTTCGATATTGTTTTATTATGAAATACTCTGTCGTATTACAAATAATATGCAATTAGCAAGTAATGTTAAATGTTTATCGATACATTTTATATTTTATTTATGCTTAGAGGTAGATACGTAATACCAAATTTGAAAAAGGCTTTTCAAATATAGCCAATGACGTGTCGCGCCCACATCACTAGATAGTTGACCACTTTACGGATGTAGAAACACAATGCATGCAAATACACTCACTTATCGAGGGCGATACGACCTCCGGAGACAATCTTGTGTCCCGAAAGTGACAGCTATGTAGGACACACCACTCGTAGAGGAAAAGAAATCACAACAACACTTATCAGTATCACTACACCAGGTAACGAAGCCAAAGGGCGGCTCAACTGTTCTTGATGCGGTGCAAAGATCAGAGAGACACTGCGTTACGTGTATTAGTATTTAGAACGTATTATGCGATCAATACGCGTCGAAAGAAATTGCATTTTTATTAACACGGAGGCATAGCCTCGACCAGACGCGGGCGCGACTCAAATGTCAGGCAGTTGAGGTGCGCTGGCGCATTGGCGGTCCCACCTGACTGACGTCACCGAAGTATTCAAAATGGCGTCGTGGAATTCGAGAGCCTACTCGCACTGGCAGCAAACGCGGTCGGTTAGTCACGTCGCGCGTCGGATTTGACTATATTAACTACTCCCACACGATCTCTTGTGTGCCTACATTCTTAGAGACTATATTTCTCTAAGCGACACGAAACCACGGTAAATAATGCTATAATATATTCTAATTTTTATTTCAAATAACTTCTGCTTTAAAAAGTTTATTTCCTTTTATTAAATTATTTATAACAATATCCCCTAAGAAACAACATTCGTTATTTTCTTTTATGATATTATGAATTTCAATTTTAGTTAAAACTCATGAACTGCGGAATGCATAGCTAAATTAAACATACAAAGTCCACTTCAATTACTTAGAATCACAAACTGCAGAATATAAAAATATTGCAATAGAAAAAAGAGATACATTTGCGGTTTTTAATTCTTGAATAAGACGTTAGCATCTAAGTAACTACCTAGTACCTAGATGTTTTTATAATTTTCAATCATTTATCATAATAATTATTATTCAAATGACAAAAAATACGTAATTGTATTTTCATTATACAAAAAAAGCAGTCACTTTTGAAGATAAAAAAATTAAATTCAATTAATGGTTGTAAGCACGTATAATTCAGTATAAATTGCGAGGAGAAAAAAATGTTTTCCACGGCATGCCACCCCATTAAACTTAATTACAAAACTAGGTCAACTGTTAATAATTTCTAAGGCGTATTTTCTAGAAAATCACTTTTGAACGCACGCTTGAGTGTTATCGTTTGATACTTTTCAGTTATAGTGTATGAAAACTTTAACATTAGTTTATTACGAGGTAAATAGTCTTGAGTAACCTTTGCGGTTGAAGACATGGGTATCAAAGGTCTTGTATTCAATCTCAGCTCTAGTAATTGTATGAAAAACGTTTTCTTGAATGTTTGTATTGTGTATATGCACAGTAATATGATACAGCTTTAATTTGAAAATTTTAGAGCTTCATTTCTTTTTAATATGATGTTACTAGCGGCGCCCCGCGGTTTCACCCGCGTAGTTCCCGTTCCCGTAAGAATATGGGAATAAAATTATGCTAAAAATCTTCCCATTGAATCACTCTATCTACTAAAACAAACCGCATCAAAATCCGTTGCGAAGTTTTAAAGATCTAAGCATGCATAGGGACATAGGGACAGAGAAAGCGACTTTGTTTTACACCATGTAGTGATTATTATAATAACCAATCAATACACATACATTATTTCAATTTTCTTTTCCTGTTGTAATTGCGATAATTTTGCATTATTTTAAAACTGCCATACCAATTAAAATTCTCGAGACGATAAGAAATTACTGTTTAAAATGTAACACATTTATATGTAAACATGGATGCACCAGCCACCGATGAATATTTATAAGTAAATCAAGAGTAAATTTATACAAATTAAATACGTAAATACTAACTAAAATATAAAAGGGGAAATCTTATGAACATTTTACTCGTAAGTATTTCAATATTTTTTTATACATCATGTATTTTTAAGATTAGCAAGCTTATCAATATTTTGGAATGTGATTATACATGAAAATGGATGTTCATCATGTACGAGTTTAACTTTAAAAAAAAACTGATTAATTTGTCTTCGTGATTGTAAAGATATCTTTTGTATGTATGTATAAAGTATATTTTTATTCATATATTTCCTTATTTTTTACAATATAAATATATAAAAAATAAAAACATTAACAAAATATACAATAAAAACTTAAGAAATAGAATGCCGCCAGTAGCGGGGCAGGGCCCAAACTACCGGCGGTTAGGGCTGCAGAGACAGGAACCTTTTTTATTATTATTAACTTTATGTACTACGAGTAAAGGTAAAATGTCGGAAAATATATCTGTGCTATATCAGAACAAGTCACATGTATTCAATTAAATAATAATCTATCTTAAAGCAGCTGACCCTTAACTAGGTTAATTATCTACTAAATCTAGTCAATTAGAAAATACGCAGTAATTTTTTCTTACACATATCAATATTTTTAATTAAAAATATGAAGGACTAGCAGCGCCCCGCGGTTTTACCCGCGTAGTACCCGCTCCCGTGAGAATGCGTAGCTCGTAGTCATACAATCACGGCACAATTCACCATCGTGTGTTAAAAAATTAAGTAACAGCGCCATCTATTGGTAGGATTTATGACTACAAAAAGTTACAATAAAACATACTATTACTTATACACAATCCCATGGGAATTTCGGGATAAAAAGTATCCTATGTGTTATAACATACAAACTTTCGCATTTATAATATTAGTAGGAATAGGATAAGCAAAACTTTATGATTCAGCTAGTTAACATTAAGTATATTAATTTTAGCTGAACTAAATCATAATAAATGTTAGCGATCGCAATGGGACCGTTAGAAGAAGACATCAAATTATATTCTTAATGAAGCTATCTTAGCGCAGAAACATTTTATTATTCAAATGGTGCAACTTTATATAAAATATATCAAAATTAGTTGTTGTAATTTGAAAACTTAAATGATAAGTTTTTTATGAAAATGGTAATAAATTTTCAATAAAAAATTCAATAGCTAAGAAAATATGATCAGTTTGTGTTTCTTTTGCGTCAAAACAAAGATATAGAATGTTTCTTTTTTGTGTGGAGATAATTATGATATTAGTTTTTTTCTTCGGATAAGGTATCAAAAATAAGAAACTGTGTGTGTTTGTTTGACTGGCTACAAAATTACCATAACTCAACAAAGATCCTAGTCCAGCCAATCGCATCCAATCAAACATCAATTAAAACACTACTGTTCATAATCTCAGGTACATATTAGGTATTATTACATCAAAAGTAATTCCTTGTAATAATGTTAATTGTGTACTTCACGTGTATAACTAGTTGTAATTAAGTGCATTATAATTTTACATAATAACAGCGTTTACCGTGTAGGTGAATGTTATGCGAACAAACATTGTGCGAGTTATAACATAGGTACTTGTTGATTAAGAGGGTTGATCTGGCGCGCGACAACTCAAATTTTCACTCACACAGACGCGCACGCGTGTCCGCATGCACACTGTCTATGTAGTGACGGCGCGCTCGCTCTGAATACTCCGGCCGAATGGTTTTGATCCATTGGAAATTATAAATTGTGTAAAAGTTATTGACAAAAGTAAAAATACGAGTATATTTTTTTTTACGATTCGTAGTAGGTAGTATATGATTAGATATAATTTACGTAATAACTTTCGATTCGATATTCCATTATTCACAACAAGGAATAATGAATAAAACAAATAAATGCCTACATTAGTAATGTGGGTAAATGCCTACATTACTAATGTGGGTAAATGCCTACATTAGTAATGTGGGTAAATGCCTACATTAGTAATGTGGGTAAATGCCTACATTACTAATGTGGGTAAATGCCTACATTAGTAATGTGGGTAAATGCCTACATTACTAATGTGGGTAAATGCCTACATTACTAATGTGGGTAAATGCCTACATTACTAATGTGGGTAAATGCCTACATTAGTAATGTGGGTAAATGCCTACATTACTAATGTGGGTAAATGCCTACATTACTAATGTGGGTAAATGCCTACATTACTAATGTGGGTAAATGCCTGCATTCTAAAACATTATTTGTTATCATAAATGTTAATATTTTTTTTAAATAAATAATTCAAATTATAAAACAAAAATTATCATCGAGTATCAAAACATGTTGATGAGTTATCGTATAAAATTCGTACGCGCCGCAAAGGTCAAACGCTCGGTAGGAGCGATACGTCCTCTCTCTAAAAAGCCTCGCGGCAGACTGATTTGAATTGTTTCGTGCGTCCGATTTTATAGTAGTTTTATGATGATTTTAAAATATTTGTAGAAAAAAAGACAATTTGTTTTAGAGATTTTTTTTTTGTATAATTGTTGTAGAAAATATTCTTTTATTATTTGAGGTAATTTTAATAACGTTTTGAGCATCATTTATCAACGTAAATTACGATTTTCTTGAGTGTGATTTTTACAAATTCTAACTTATATTTTTTTCGATTTCAATAATAATTATAATAACAATTAAATTTTCCTATGAGTATTTCCTTAATAAGGATCTGGACTTTAAGTTTGTTTAATTTTTAGTGCTAAATTGGTCGAATTACTAGAATCCGAAGGCATGGAAGTTAATGCTAAAAGTGAAATTCAGAAAACATATGTTCAGTTTTCTTGATATATTTTTTAAGTTTTCTGTATAATATTGTTTTTCTCTGAGTATTTTTTAGATGACAATATTTCCTTTAATTATTACCTAAAAGCATGTTTATAAAATACGCTTTTCATATAATATGACTAGATCAAAAAGTACAAAAACCGTCAATTATCGAGTTTAGGGTCTTAATCCGTTACTTTTTTGTTTTCTAATACATGTCTTTTAAACAGCGATTACACTATATAATAAGGACCCTAACTCACTTCTTAGGTGCAATTTAAGGGCCGTAAGAATGATTAGTATATCTTTTTCAAAAGCCGATCTTTCTATTCTAGTGATTACAATTAGGGTATATAATTAGAGCCCTAACTCAGTTAGATTTGACCAGTTAGGTGCCCTTAGTAACGGCAAATGTAAACATGATAAGTCTATCTTTTTAAAAAGCCATCATTTTCTATGCTATTTTAAATACAATCATTTTCATGCGACTTCATAAATCCCACATATCAAAAAATACACACATGTCAAAATCAAAAAATAATTCTAATCAATTTTAACTTTTTTATCTATTATTAAACCCTATTTTCCATAATTGTGTCTGTTAATGTCAATTCATTTAATAACATTCGGAAATAATATAACTGAGTACCTAACTCAATATTGTTTTTCTTTTATATTATAAGTTAACCTGAGTCAGCGACCATAATTACGTAGTGGCATTATAATGTCACATTCAAAAATTTGATTTTGATTTGAATTTGATTTGTAACATGATCGTAAATGGTAAACCAGTCACACTATTCCCCGGCATAAAACGTTTGCGCGTTGTAACTCTATACTAACGCCATCTATTGAGAAAGTTCCGAAACTATAAATATTATAATTAACTAGCTGCACCCCGCGGTTTCACATGCGTCGTTCCCGTTCCCGTAGGAATTTCGGGATGAAAAATAGATGTTGGCCGATTCTCAGACCTACTGAATATGCTCACAAAATTTCATAAGAATCGGTCAGGTCAGCCGTTTCGGAGGAGTATGGCAACGAGAACTGTGACACGAGAATTTTATATATTAGATTTAGCTCTAGTTTATTAAATTCTTTTAAAAACGAATTTGAGTCAGTGATCATAATTAAGAAGTGACGTGATTATATGTCACATTCAAAAATATAATTTTGACTTTGTATTTTATTTATTTATTATTTAATCAATTTTCCATAATTAACTGCCAATTTTTACACATTTATATATTTAAGAAATTAAAAAGTTTCTAGATTCGTTAATTTGCGTTAATTAGATTAATATAACAATAATCTATTATTAATTTTGTTTTATTTGTGAGCTTGAGTCAACCATATTTACGTAGTGACATTATACTGTCACATTAAAAAAAAATGATTTTGAGTTTGAATTTGAATTGATTTGTGTCTGTAAATGGGAATTGAGTCATACTGTCCCCGGCATAAAACGTTTGCGAGTTGTAACTCTATACTAACGCCATCTATTGAGAAAGTTCAGAAACTATACATATTATAATTATTTTAGCTCATAAAATTAAATTCTGTTCAAAATACTCGCAATATGAGCTAGCGACGAACATTATTAAGTAGTGACATGATAATGTACCATTAAAACATATAATTTTGACTTTATGTATGTATGTTAATGGGAAACCAGTTATACTATTCCTCGGCATAAAACGTTATCGAGTTATAAATAACTCTTAACAACGCCATCTATTGAGAAAGTTCTGAAACTATAAATCTATTTAAGTGAACGACTGACTGATAGATCAACGCACAGCCCATAAATAAGTAAAGGTAAGGTAACTTAATTAGTTTTTAATACTTAATAGGTATGTACTTGGTATTGGAAGTTGGCTATGTGTGAATAGTTTTATAAAAAAAATTGAAACATAAAAATCAAAATAAAAACCATACTGTATATCGCTAAAATATTGTGTAGCGAAAACAGAAAGGTAGGTACCTACCTAGGTGCACATTATTCTGTAATATTCAACAAAATGGTGTGAAAAGATATAAAAATCCTTGAAGTAACACGTATACACGTTGATGTCGCTTTCATAACTTTCATAAGCATTATGCACGGGTGACCTGATCTAGTAAATAGGTTTTCTTTCCGTTTTCTGTAGTAATCACGTGGTATTACACGCATCACGTCGACAGACTACACTTCACAATGCACTTTCTACTATCACCGTGCGTTGAGCTTGAATTTTTTCATTTTAGCGTTACAACTTAGATGAAAGAATAAGTATTAAAACCTTGTTTGACTACTGAATCCTGACTAATAAATAATAATAAATTATAAATGAGAATGGAACTCTGTGTGTTAATAGTACCATTTCACGGCTAAACTACTGAACCGATTGACTTAAAATTTGGTACAGGGGTAGCTTATGGTTCGGGAAAGAACGTAGGCTACGTTTTATCCCGAAAATCCCACGGGATCGGGAACTACGCGGGTGAAACCGCGGGGTAAAGCTAGTAAATTATAAATGAGAATGGAACTCTGTCTGTTACCATTTCACGGCTAAACTACTGAACCGATTGACTTAAAATTTGGTACAGGGGTAGCTTATGGTCCGGGAAAGGACGTAGTAGGCTATGCTTTATACCGAAATTCCCACGGGATCGGGTAATGAGGAACTATGCGGGTAAAACCGCGGGACACAGTTAGTATTCAATAAAAATCGGTCAAGTCGTTTCAGAGGAGTTTAGTTAAACATTATAACAAACAATTTAGTAGTGAAAAGACAAAAAGACATTTTAAGTACTTATACTTAAAAAATTACATAACTTCATATTTCATAACATATCTTTCGTATTACAACCATAATATCCGCAAGAGAAGCACATAAGTAACATATTTAAAAATATAATAAACAGAAATATTTTACCAAGCATAAACACAAAGCGACACAGAATACTCGTAGCAGTGATTTCAAATTAGAAGAAAAAAGCAATTTAAACGTCATATTTCTCGGAAGAAGTTCGTCTTTGTTTGTAAAAATGTAAATATGAATACCTTCACTTATTACAAGTTTAACGAGACGCGTTTATTAACTGGAAAAGTTATGCTTATTTAAATAATGTACTTACGTATACGAGAGACATAATACAAGTTTTAACGCCATGTATGTACGTACTTTATTTATATACTTAGAGGCTACAAAGATGGGTCTATTGTTTATCATAAATGGACAATTATGATATTTTTTTAGGGAAGATCCATAAAACATACTTACTTCGTAATTTGAAAACGTAATTCAGATAATTTTTGAATAATTTTAATATAAGTACGTAAATCGCACCATAAAGCAAACACATCTATCTTAAAACAAAGAAAATAACGTTAAATTTTCGTAGGTACCGTAGATTAAATAACGATGTTAATTCCTAGTTGTTTCTAGTACTGCGTTGTGCGTTCGGGAGATGTAATTTTGATTTGATTCTACGGCAGGGTGCGATGGAAGCGCTGGCTTTGCCTTTGTTCTCACAATCACATACAATTAGGACTTTATGCAACAAGGGAACACAGTAACACGGGCTGATACGAAATGTCCCGGGATTGGACTTTTTGAATACGGATGACGAGAGAACCAGCGACAGCTATTTTTGGTTTCGTTTTACAATAACCGACAAAGATATCGTGTTTTTTTTAGGTGTATGATTTTAAATTCATTATTTTGCGGGTGCGCCAAAGTTCACCTAAAATTTCAACTCCGATAATTGGAAATCCGAAAATTTTCTTACTAACATTTTTTATCCTAACAATCGCAACTCCTAAAATCTTTGTCACTAATGTTTTAATTCCGAAACATTTGTTTTCCTATATTTTCTCAACATAACCATCGTTCATACTATTATTCAAAGTCATATCTTTTTTGTTTAGATTTATTTTTATTTATTATAATCAATATTATATACATAAATTTTTCGTAACTTTGTTTTTACATAACATGTAGGTATAACATATAACGCACGAGCCGAGCGAGCAAAACCAGAGTCCTGCTCCAATCATTCAGTCAAGTTCCAGTAACGAATCGGTCCTATTCCTAATTATTGGTTTAGGTTATGTTAGAACTGTGACCCCAACGCACGAGCCGAGCGAGCGTAGCGAGCGTGCCGCGGCAGCGGCCGGCGAAGTGCCAGAACCGAATTGGTCCTTTAGTTATGGTTATGGTAAACTCCCAGGCCATAAGCATAACCGTAAACGAGTCGTATAATAATCATTAAAACTATAAATATCATCTTCTACCCACATCTATTTTTTATTACACTTGGTAAATGTTTCTTTCTGAGCATGAGTGAAAATATTATGGTAAGTATGTTAAGGGATAAAAGCGTTATGATAAAAAACAGTAGGAGTTTAAATATATTTACATTAAAGATGTTATGAATTAAAATTTTCGGAAAAATGAGTGTTATGAGCATCGTCGGTAGCACTACAAATAGTATGAATTAAAACTTTAGGATGAAAAATTTTAGGAAGAATGATCATTCGGACTACAAATAGTTAGGAAAAACATTTTCGGGTAAAGAACTTTAGGTGAGCCAATATGGACCCTTATTTTGCGCTTTCGTTCACGCGAGCCATCAAACTATTTCTCAGGAATCATACATTTTTTATTTCTACATAGTTAAAGCGAAGTAGTCTGTACTCTTGTAAAAATAGTTTAAATATTTGCTTGTTTTATGCTAATTAAACATCTCTATATTTTCGTACTTCATGTACGATAAACAGAACAATAGGGTATTGTTGTTCTCAGAATTTTTGAGACTGTTTGGTAATAAGATGTATTTGCATGTATGTATATCATTATTAAACTCTATTTTATATGCTACTATTTGCTGTATTACGCGGACTTCTTTCTTAGCCACGGGACTTTCGGGGAAAAGGGTAAAAAAAACACTTTCTGTTAATCCAAGAACAAACTACATGTAGGTAACAAATTTCATTCAAATCCGTTGAGCCGTTTCGAGCGTGTAAAAGTAACAAACATACGTAAAAACTTTCACCTTTGTAGTATTAGTGTGATTCCAAGGGATTGGTTCTCTATTGGATATTAAACAGCTTGCCTAAGTATGTAGAAACTATGTTGAAATAACAAATTAGTACATTATAAGGATTTTTTTTCAAGAACAATCAAACGTAACTTTATAGCATATTTTTCGTCGTATTATACATGTTTTGCATGACATGTTCACATCTTGAAACCAAGGACTAACCTTGACGTTTAATACTGTTTGCCTTTCGAGGTTCTATCAAAATGGAAATACTAGGATGGTACAATAAAGCTTATAAAATGCCACCGCTGGGCATAGGCGATCTCAAATCATTTAGTGATCTCGAATCCAAGCTATAATTAGAAAATGGGAAATATGTAGCCTTGACCCAGGAATTCAACCTGAGACTGCCAGTTTAGTAGGCAAGTGCATACGCTACTTGACCATCAAACAATTGGTCTGCTGGTGTCAAAAAGTATGACTATCAAAAAATGTAGTGCTGTGCCGATTGTGCTTCGAAGAACTGTTGCTAAAAATGCGTTACGTGTCGTAGTGTTCCATGACGTCAGTTTTCCATAGGTTTACTGAGAAGAAAATTAGAACAGATGTGGCTTAAAAATAAGTAGCTATATAATAGTAGACTGACCTGGTACATGTTCATTGTTGAACGTCACTCTGACGGTATGTGGTTTAGCGATTTTCGGTATAAAAGCAGCCGCGTATCGGTGGCTGCCCATCGACCGCACTGAGCTCGGCACCAAAGCGCCATTTCCACCAGATACTTCGAGCTCCAAGTGACCAGGACCGGCTGAACTACCATCGACTGTCAAGGAAAATTATATTTTTACTTATTGTTTATCATCAGCTCATGTATGACTCTATTGAGGGAGTCGACCCTTTCCAGTATTACAGCGATCAGGCCTTAGTCAACCACGCTGGCCAAATACGGGTTGGTTAATTTCACACACAATCTTAGACTTTCTTGGAAGGTGTATGCAGGTTACAAGTATTAGCAATATGGGTGGTACGTAAGGGAAAGACACCTCTATATCTCGCTGTACTTAAGGAACACATAATAGTAAAATAAATAAATTTTCATATTAATTTATCATCACAGTTTGTGCTGAGAAAGACTTAAGTTTACAATGAATGCAGGTACATAAACTGAAGTAATAGTAGGTACATGGTTCTCGACTCACCAATGAACTCTACAGGTTTTCCAACAACACCTTTGTAAGTTGGTTTTACGATTATTCCTTTGGCACTTCTATTGTTATCCCTTTGCATTGGTCTGCAACAAAATACCGAGTTAACTTTAAAGCTTCTACCGATCGTAAAAAATCACTTGCGAAAAAACGTACACTTTAACACTTATTACAAAGAAATCACTAAGTTTATTTTGCATTGCTGTTTTTTTCTTTTTCAACTAATTTAGTTACTTTTTAAAAAGAAACAACAAAACAACTGTCCCAATTTTAACTCAGATAATAATTACGTACTTACATAAACGTCATTTGTTTCAGTTACAAGGCTGATAAAATTGAGTACATATTCATTTGGAAATAGTCATAGAATTTTATTACATGAATTTAATTAAATTGTACTTTAAACACATTTAAATAAAATACTTTATTGGAACAACACGTAGATAATTTAAAATTACTTATAGCTATCAATAAAATAATTCACAGTTAAATTACACAATACTGCTCATCGGAATACGGCATTAAAAAGGCGAAGAAGGCAGAAACTAGAATTCAAGTTAACAATAAATAATATATGAGTAATCACATCTGAATACAATAGAAAAAAATACCTTCACTTGATGATGTAATATTTCACAATTAATTTAATCTATTGTATATTGACGGTATACCACGCGTAAATAACGCGCTAATCTCACAAACTAGAAGCATTGTGTCTTCTAGAATTTCTGATAAACTGTCTGGTTTTTGTGGGTTCTAAGTTTTTACATTAGGGAGAAGAAGATTGAGTTTCAGACCTCTCACCCATCAAAAGACATAGTGGCTTGATTTGATTGCTACTTTCCACAGATATTCCATAGAATCTACTTCACCGATGGAGGCCCATCATTGAACTGCTCTCATCTTAGATAGATTACGGCCCTTTTCCTGTCACGCGTTTTGTTGCCCACATACGAATTTGGTCCGCATGCGGATGCATACACGCTCCTGGCGACACGCAGGACAAAGATTTCGTTTGGCACGCCCGCAGCCAATTCGCGTTGAGCGCGCGTGATAGGAAAATCATGTATGAAATGGTGGGTTGCGGGCAGCCCGCATGCGGACCAAATCCGCACGTGGGCGACAGGCCTTAGTCTATCTAAGTTGAGAGCTGTTCAATGATGGGCCCTCGATCGGGGAAGTATCAGATTCTATGAAATATCAGTGGAAACTAGCAATCAATTAATCAAGCCACTAAGTATGTCTTTTCATGAGAGGTCTGAAGCCCAATCCTCTTCTCCCTAACATAAAAACTTAGAGACCACAAAAGCAAGACAGTTTAGCAGAAATTCTAGAAGCTACAATGGTTCTAGTTTCTGAAATTAGCGCGTTCAACCAAACAAACTCTTCAGCTTTATTATATGGTGTAAATATGAAGAACCAGCTGCTCTCCGCGGTTTTACCCGCGCGAATCCCAATCCCATGGGAATTTTGGGATAAAAATCCTAAGTATCCTAGTTACAAGGAACTTCTGTACCAAATTTCATTAAAATCCATTCAGTAGTTTTTGCATGAAAGAGGAACAAGCATCCACACATCCATACATCCACACTCGCAAACATTCGGCTTTATAATATTAGTTGGAAGAAGGACTAACCTGAAACGGTGATGCACTGCATCTGTCTCAGAGCGGGCCCCCCCGGTAGGGTCGCGGGGGGGCCTATTGGATAAAAAAGACTGTTGTTGTTGTTGTTGTTTCTCCTCCACACTGCTGTACGAGGAGTCGTGCACTATGTACGAGCTCTCGTGCACTTCACGCTTGAACTCTTGCTGTTTGACAATAGGAAAAAAATCAATTAGTGCATATGAATCAGTCGGCAAGTATTTTTCTACTATTACTTAAGTGGCAGTGCCCTAAGGTTTCACCAGTAAAAAATGATACCAAGTTCACTATAAAATTAAGTACTTATGTGTTAGCACATTTAGTTAATAGTCCATGTATTGTGTGAGTAAATATTATATTATCTACCAAAAAAATATCCAATCACAACGAAATGAATCGTAAATCCATTTCATTTTCACACAAAAATATACAAGCAAAACCTTGGTAAATTCCTAAATTTTAATAGAATTACAAAAAAGGGTTTAAGGCATTAACTATTCTATCATATGGACGGAAGTGAAGCCACAGGAATATGGGTAAAGTATGTGGGTCAGAAAATATCTACCCTAGTTATAAGTAGGTTGGTATAATGGCCGAAACAATGTTCGTTGTAACAAGTTATCGCGGCTTGCAGGGCGAGTCTGAGTGGTGTGTAATCATGGATGTCACGCACTACGGTTTGCATAGTTTCCTGTTATTGCTACAGTAAAGTTATCATTCAAAGGACCTCCGAGGCGCCGCACTGACTATGTATCAAGTGATTGTCGGGAATTGCTTGCCCAATACTCTCTTGTATTGACATATTTATCATTTAGACGAGCAACCCTTGTGACTTATTTAAATGTTTTGGTTGTGTCGTGTTTGGATAACTTTACGTTGCAACTTATTATTTACGCTGTTTCATGAAAATTATGTAACTCTAGAAATACCTAGTTATTGTATACTACTCGTATGGGACGGCATTTCAGAGTAAAAATAATAACAATATGAAGTTTCATAAACGATGAAATCGTCTGTTTTTGAATCGGTAATAAACAGACTAACAACTAAAACATGTTTAACAAGCACTCACTTATTCCAGGAACTAAGTTATAACAATTTAGGATTGTAATATGAAATTTAATATTAAAATTTAAACCTGAAACTACGCTTCACGTTTCGAGTGTAACGTTTTAATTGGATGAAGTATTATTTATCGAAAAATAAACTATGAGTACTGAATAGAGTAGTGTTTACTCGTACTTACCCGACTAGTGTATGTGTCTGAGTCGCGGTCGTCGGCCAACCGGTCGAGGTTTCTGTTGAAAGAATCTCGCGAGTAATCCGTGAACTTGTTCAGCTGTGTGTTCCTCTTTGTCTCCCTGTCCAGGGTGCTCTGTCCGAAACGTTCAGGTGCATTCGGCTCTAGCCTGCACACGTAACATTATCATATTAAATGCAAATTAGTCTACAGTCAACATTGAATACAAGTAAATTAGAAAAGTTCGTGATCGTTGCCTCGCTTTTGTAGTACTAGCTGACCCGGCAGTTGTTTTGGTGTATACATTTTTGGGGTGCGTATTCCTTATGGGTGTTAAAATAGTTTACGATATACTATTCTCAGACCTACCAAATATACACAAAAGAGTCATATTATAAAATCGGTCTGTTTCGGAGGAGTTTGGTTACAAAGAAATAATTTTAGAGAGAACACGAGAATTTCAGTTTTTTTTATTAGAACTTTCATGATATTAATGGTTTGAAAATTTTAACTTACCTACTATTACCAAGCATCTGTCTTGTTTTTTCAATTGAGTCCCAAGAATCTTTCGAATGATACGGTTTCCCTCCCGGGTCGCCTGTACCTATTAAAAATTACAATAAAATTTACTTACGCGGAATGAAATAAATATACAGAAATGTCAAAACCATACTCCATTAAGAAGGTTTTCCTTAGCATAGAAATGGAAATGGAATTCCATTCATATATTAAAATTAAAGGGGATATAACACTAGATGCATTCAGGTGGCAAATTTTTCCAGTCGAACACTCAGTCAAAAGCAATATTGAGTTCTGTGATTTATGAAACGTACAAAAACCCTACTCACGGAGGGTGAAATGTGTTGCAATTTATTTCCAGTCAATACCAACTTCAAGATTTTTTTGTACGTTTAGTATGTATACAGTGCAAGGGATCGGACTGTTAGGCAATTTGTGTGTGAATTTATTTAAATTGAACGTTTTGCATTTGAGTAAATGTATTGTTTGTGTAAAAACACTTTTTTTTTAAATATAGTTCTTAATTGAAATAGTTTTTTTTTGGTTTTCATTTCAAAATGTGTGTTGTGTAAACTTATATTCACTTTAAAAGAATAATAGTGTAAGTAAATGTAATGAAGGCCTTACTTGGACTTCCAAGTCTTCTTGTTCTATCAGCTTCTAGGGACGAGAAGGGACTGCCTTGATCGAGGTTGTCCTGGGACCCGCTGTATGAACTGTACATCTTGTAATTTGAACGCTTCTCCACAACACGCTTCGTCGTCGTCACCGGACTATATCTTTCTATGGGACTATTTACCCTAAAACAGAATTACGCATTTAAGTTAAGCTAAACTATTAAAATAAACTTATAAGTATTTTAAAACAAAAACTGTTTTCTAATTAGAAACTTATGTAGTTAACTAACACTTAACTAAAATTTATTCAAGGATAACGTAACTAAATATGTAAGAAAACAGCTACCTAGCCGCTGAAAATACATTTTGCTAACGCAAAGTTATTTTACGGCAACGTATTCTCATGTTACATAAGCTAATTAATATACATTTCTGTATCAGATTACTGCATTAAGCCCATTCACTGGAATAAAGGTCTCGCGTCAAAACAAAAATGGGTACTCATTCGCGAGCACCGCCATAGACTCCCTATTGAGAGACTGATTGAATATTGATTAAAAACGCAAAACGCGTTCACCGACCATTTTGCTCTTTGCAACTGATAAATGTAAACTTGATTATTAATTGTGTGCATAGAGCGATGTGTGCGACTGAATATCGAATAGGTATTGAGTGTACCTGTTAATTGGGCTGGCTGTCCTATTCAGCGGACTATCTTTTCTAGTGAGCGGGCTGGAAGTCCGGCCGACGGGGCTGGTCGCCCGGTACGGGCTGCTCGCTCGATACGGACTCGTCGCCCTATTGATGTCCAATCGGGATCCGTTCCCCAAATGTTTAGTAGTTATTGGACTCGCCGTTCTGTTCCTAGGACTCTCGGAACCGTATCTAGTATTCAACGTTTCCTTCTTATTGAGTCTCGAGGTCGAGTACGCTGAATCGGTAACGTCGTAGCTTTTCTCTTTGATGTCGGAGCTAAAGGAGGATTTGTAATAATCGCTCGAATCACGTCGCTCATCTCGCCGATCGATAGAACTCGTGTTGTGTTTTGTATTTGAATCGTATAAACTGTACTGATTCATCGGGCTCTCTGATCTCAGTCTCGTAACTGAAACATAAAACTTTGATGAAATACAGTTAGCAACAAAGTTTGATTAGTGCAAGTTCTCGAAACTTAAATAAGATTTTGTCTTGAAACATAAATGTTTTTGATTACTTACATATTGTAGATTTAATGGACCTATAATGTTGTCACATTTTCTCTTTCGATTATGTAAATTATTTGCACCCATTTACTTCCACACACACCTAACACTCTGACAACACACCTCACACCGCATCTCTCATACAATACCCAATAACAATTAGCGTGTATCACCTGGGCTGGATATCCTGGCGTAGGCGGGCGGCGCGGGGCTCGCACTGTCTCGGTGTTTCTTAGACCGTGAGCCGACTCGGAACATGTGCGGCGAGCCGTGCACGTCGTACCCGTTGAAGTAAATGTACAGCTGCAGATTGGACACCATGTTTATTTATGATTACCGAAACTAACCTCAATTTATTGGTTGTTCCATATTGATATATTTAAAGTTAGAAGCTACATTGGTTAGGAATTAGTTTTATTTGAGTGTTTGTTTCTTATTAATACTGGTGTTGTAACGAAATTAGTCCTAATTCTTTTTATATCGTATTATTGTGTATTTAGTAGGATTTTGGCTTAAATGTTTTATTCGTATTTTCCCCCTATAATTCCACATTTGATCCATAAATGTAAAGCTAGTTCCAATTTATTCTAAGCATCGTGAGATACAACGTAACATCAGAAATGAATTCAGCTCCCATGTGAATAAAGAAATACGAATCCAAGACCATACTAACTCACGTGAAAGAAATACAATGTTTCGCTTTTAAAATATTAGTAGGAAGCTTACTTACCCTGTGTTTCCCGGGCGCTTTAGGCATGAATGTAGCCCGATATTTTGTTGTGGAAAGTTTCTCTAATGCGCACATGACGCTGCGTTTGTCGTGGACTATGTCTAATTGAAGGTCTCCTTTGACGCCGCACCCGGTGGTGTCCAGCTCGAACGAGTGCGGTTTCAGAGGCTCAGCACCTTCGAGGGCACCTGGACTCAGTCGGACACCAGCTGGGTCGAACACTTCGCAGGTGAAGGGACCTCCCTGATGTATAAAGGAAAAGAAATATTAAGGGTAAAGTTCAAGAAATAACTTAAATTCTTTATATATGTAATATTAATAAAACATGTATCTGATAAAGTTGTTTAGATATCTTTTAAAATTAATAATTTATTTAGTAAACCATCTCATCCTATTCACTCCACAAAGTAGCAACTTTATTCTTGACCTCACAGAATCGCCTTCAGTAGTTTTATGTTATGGCTCTGCGCGGCTATAAAATAAATAATATTTTTAGTAACAGCATGCATTGCTGATTTATGTCGGGGTTCAGTAAGAGGCTACGCTTTGAATGTTTAAAAATGTAATAGAGACAGTTTAGAATAACTAAATTGAAATACTTTTAGCTGCTAACGGTAGAACATTATTATAAGGTTAAATTTAGAATTTAGAATTATTTTTCCAAACCCTTGTTCCATGTCTAATTGGGGTTGAGATTTGTCGAAATATGTTTTTGCTAAATTTCCTATTGATTTAGAAAATTTACAATAACGTTATGTATTTAAAAATATGTAAGTAAGTAACTATTTAAAATAGTTTAATTACCTGAATATGTTCCCCCTTATACGTGATAGCAATGGTCCAAGTGCCAGCTTCGTCAGGTTGGAAGGTGGCGCTGGACGCGGTGGTGCCGGGAGCGGAGGGCGGTGGATGACGAGCTTCCAGGGGCACAGCGCGGCCGCTTGGGGAGTGGGCTGTCACGTCTATGTCTTGTCGCCTTGGTGCTCCTATGAAAGATATCGTGTTATAAGACGAGTCAGTTTAAATTACTCCAATTACTGATGCAAGGGAAAATCCAAGGGCAGCGACCACCCGGAAGGAGACGGACTTCCTGGCTCAAGAATCTCCGGACGTGGTTCAAGCTCAGCACTAGATCCCTATTTCGAGCAGCAGCCTCAAAAGTAAAAATAGCTCTAATGATAGCCAACCTCCGGTAGGAGATGGCACCTCTAGAAGAAGAAGAAGAATAGAATAGTTAGTTTAAAGTAATACTTCAATTGAAGTTTTTATTGATCAGTGAATAGTTTACTTTATTAGTATAAGTTAAGAATGAACAGTTAACAGTGTTATGCATATTAATTTACATAATGCTATGCATGCTCCTTGATAACAGGCACACATAGAGATATGAAGGTGGCGACACTATGATAATAAATGGAACTACCATTTGAAATACCATTTCATTCATAGATATTGTATTCGCCTCCCAAAATAATTAGCGAATTAAGAAAAGAATTGAAGTATTTGGTAAGTATTTACCTTAAAGCCTGGTTAAAGTAATGAATACATATTACTGATATTAATATCTGATTAAAAACATATTATCATATTTCCTCCAATTCGCCCATTACCCACCTGTAGCACTGACTAGTACTTCCACGATGCTCCCGGCTGCACACGGCGCCATGCCTGGTGGTTGGACCGTCACCAGTCTCGGTAGAACTCGGAAGAAGTACCTTCCGTCGACCCTGGAAGTAGATGCAATTGTTATGTTTCTCTTTTGTTTTTATTTACTTGTTCCGTCTGAGGCGGTTGGGCTTTAAACCAACATTTAAAAGTGTCGATATGCGCAATGATCTCTCATCTTTATCCTGCCACATGTATTAGATTTTTAGACTGCAAAAAATAAAATGCAGTTTAGTGACTGAAAATGTGGTATGAAAAACATCTGTTTATAATACCACATTTATATTTTACATAGATAGTTTGTTTAATCTGGTTAAACTGAAAACCGACCCCAAATAGAAATGGGATAAAGGTTCGGAAAAGAAGAAGATAGATAGTTTGCTTAATAAATTGGGAGTTTTCATTTTTGTTGTTTTGTGTAGAATTAATGAGTCAACCGAAGATCAATATACAATCACAGCATATTATGCCAATACTTTTCTGCACAATGTTATATGTATCATATTCGTAGGTAATATATGTCGGGTATTGCACCAAACTTAAGAAATTTATTCACAAACTAGAGTTGTGTACTGGAAATTTGTAAACTTCGTGAATTTTAATATTCCATTGTAAATGTTCGCAGCTAGAATCAGTTTCGCTTTCACTCAACTGCCATATTAGTCCAGTGAACCTTTAACGTTTTCACAAAGCGTACTATTTCCATTTTATCAAAATGTTTCACTGAGACGCTTCTTGAAGTGTTTTCAACCGCATAATTATAAAGAAGTTGAATTTAGTTTTGTAAATTCTTATTTAAAATATATTTTTATTGTTGTTTAATTTATTTTATGAATATTTAAATATACTGGCAATATTTTCACAGATTTTAATGTCTTTTCCATTCACTTCATAAATTATGTAAAAGGGTAACACCCATAAAGGGATGGCCATGGGTTTATGGTTCATATAGGTATGGCGCCGAAGTTTGATTTCGTATTGTAAAATGCCAATGATTTAGATAATTGGTGTATAAAGGAATTTTGTATAATTAATTTCTATTTTTTAATTATTCAAGAAAAAGTAGTGATATTTTCTTGACAAGACTTACATTAATGTACTTACTCACACAAGGAAAATAGAAGACTTTAAATCTAACATAAGCCCGTTATTTTTTGTAACATTGCTAACCGCTTCCCTTCGGTCCCTTTTCCACATCAACAATGGCTGTCAATAAATTTCCTTGGGAACAACTACCTTCTATATTGTGCAACAGTATGTAGTAATAATTTCATTATAGGTGCTTAGTTACCTGATTTATATACCATCTGTAAATGGTGGATTTAGCTTAGTATTTATGTGACATCTCCCACAGAATGGGGTCAACGAAAGAGCTATAAACTACTTGAACTTATGTGGTAACATAATTTATTGATCAACAACTTTTTATACTTAAATAGAACTATAGCTCGTGTTTAGTCGCGCAAAAAGTACGAGTACTAGACTGGTTTGGAGGAAACTTTTTGCGTTATAAACTGTGTTTTAGTTTTAGAAAACCTTAATATTTTTGATCTTTGTATCTATTATTAAGTCTTGTTTAAATTCCAAAGACACGAGCAGCTGCAGGTCAAAATCTAGACATAAACGTTTAGTATGCCTAATCTAAACTTACGGACGATATTTCATACAATTCAACGGTATGCGCGATTTCGCAGATTTCTTTCTCGTTGTGCTCGTATATGTTAATACAAGACTGATTGTATTTTGACTGGCAAGAAAGAATTGTTATGTTTTACCTGATATTATCAACAGTGAGTACTATCTCGTGCATTCCAGCGTGTTCGGGTACGAATTCGCCAGCGCCCCGCGAGTCCAACTTCAGTCTGGACTCCTGCTCCAACGGATTCACTATCGACACTTTCACCTCCGATACCGACAGGTCATTCGATATACTCTCCACTTTTATGAAGGTCTAAAACATAAAATATTATATAGTCATATCTAAATACAATACTAGTATAACTTAAAGGTGACTGACTGACTGACACAGTGATGGATCAACGCACAGCCCAAACCACTGGACGGATCGGGATGAAATTTGGCACGCAGGTAGATGTTATGACGTAGGCATCCGCTAAGATAGGATTTTGATTAATTCTTACCCCAAGGGGATAAAATAGGGGATGACAGTTTGTATGACGGAAGTCATTATTCAACGCGGACGAAGTCGCGGGCAAAAGCTAGTTTCTGTATGATTTCAGTATTGAAGTTATTTTTGAGTTTAGAAGGAGAAAAGCAGTGCGGAGCGGGAGCTGTTTCTGTTTCTGTCTGTGACATATTATTCAAGGTTTAAAAACCTGGGGACTGTACTTTCTTTGTTAAGTGATCTAGGTTTTTGGTACCGACTGTACTTTGTTCGTAAATCATGTGGCTATAGCAAAGAATTTAAAGCTTCACTTTTTATCAATGTGTTTTTGGTAAATAAAAAGTAACACCAGTAATGTAGAATAGATATTTTATAATAAATCGTTTTATAAATTAGTACTTAGCTGTATATCGAGATGGAAGATCTCAAAAAATGTTCAAAGCATTTATAAAAAATGATATCAGTACTATTGCTAATATACAATAAGATCACATAATAATAAGAATAAATTAATAATGTAAAATCAATTGTATAATAAAATCCTTATTAAGGAACCATAACGGAAATTCACTTTGGCTAGTTTTGTATCGAAAAGCTTCGATAGCGCTTAATATTCCAACTTGGTAATAAGGTATTTAAATTTTATGAACAGTTCGACAACAACGTTTAATTATTCTTAGATTGCTCGCTTTGTTACTTATGTACTAAGGAGGAAACTTAATAAGTTAACTTCAAAAGAAATAATATGCTTAATTGTTTTTGTACTCTTGTTTTCCAATTTAACTTAAGTAAATTGTAAGCGATTTGTTAAAGCTTATTATTATTTTATATAAAAATAGATTTTAATTATAGAAACCAGTACTGACTGCAATAGGTATACCATTGACAAGCAACTTATAACTTAATTCTATACCGCGGACTTGGTTTAACACCTTTCGTCAGTAGACTAACACACCTACTTAATAACAAAGAAAAGTTATAAACTTACAGGCTCTCCAACTCTTCCAGATGTAGAGTCCAGTGCAAGCCGCAACATATCGTGAATAGGAGGTCTTGGGGGCACGTTTCTGAACTGACTAGCCCATGCCATCACTCCCAAATGCTCCACGTCATTTTGACTCATATCCTTCGCCGAAAGAACTGGCTGGACACCTAAAGTAACAACCAACATTCCAAATATAAATTTTATGAAAACCAAAGTTTGAATTATGAACCATTCTAAAGTTTGAATTAATAGGAAAACTAGTTTTCATTCAAGTGGAAAATATGTTAATCAAACATGATACCATTGTGTATCATTGAAAGTAACTTTATACAGGGTTGGATATTATTATCATTTCGGTCACACGTCTCGTTTTGACTGTTTCCTTTACGCGTAATGGTTACGTAAATGTATTGGGGGAGGTGTCTATAGTGATATTTATATTGGCTATGGTGATGTTACCCAGTTTTTTCCCGGCGTCTATAGCCTGTTGATTGTTTTCTTCCCAGCGGGCGGGGTCGCGCCGCAGTCGGCTCGCAGGCGGCGCCGGTCCTCCCAGGGACCTCACCAGCTCGTTCCCAACTCGACCATCGTTCCAATCCGTCTGCAACGCATAAAACACTCACTCTCATTACCCCGCTAATGTGTTTTCTGTGTCACAAAAATAAAACAACATAACTCCAAATGACCAACTTTTTTATTTTCACCATTCAGTATAAATTGCAATACTGTGTACAGCAAAGGAATATTTAAATGTTACGGATCGGTCTCTTTTGTTACACTGAATTATGCAAAGTAAAACAAAATAATTATTTTTGAACTATTTACGTCTTTATCTTTAGCAAGAGGCGTGGAATAGTTTGTGTAATTTACATTATTTTAATAACAGACGTAAGTGTTCTATGAAATTTTAAGAATTCGGAGTAAAAAACTAAATTGCAGCTTATAGTAGTATGGGGATGTCGGGGTCACCAGTGATGGGGAGAGGGAGTATCCCCATTGAAAAGGGAGGATCCTCCGACCAGACGGGTGTTATGTCTGGTGGGCCGCTGCCCGACGGTTGTAGTCGGGCTCTCGTATATATAGTCAATTGCGCTGTAAACTTCGCTTGCGCGATTCAGGACTCTTCAGTTATTTCCCATAGATGTCGATAGATGGCGCTGTTAGTAATTACTAAGTAGTTCCTATGTGGTTGTGTAGATGTCGCCACATCACTCCCCTCCGAGACCGGAGGTCGATAGCAGGTTGAGTCGTCCATCTTGAGATGCGTCCATCTTGAGATGTTAGCCGGGCCAGTGGAATGTTCCAGTGAGTCGGAACTAGATGCCGCATAGTTCACGGTGAGTCGGAACTGTGTGCGGTGATGCCCCAGTGAGTCGGGGTGATGCTGCGTGTACTCCAGTGAGTCGGAGTGTGCAGTGCTGCGTAGTGGCTGACTGCTGCGTAGACCAGGAGAGAAGTGCGTCTCTGCTTGCTGACCGGCCGAAGTGCAGTGTGCTGTGCCATAGTCGCTGAGAAGGCTGTAGGTGCTGACCAGGTATGCGCGTTCGCTGCATGCTTGTGGTCAGGGAACCCGTAGTAGCCGTGGATGCTGGCGGCTGGCTGTATGACTCGCTGCTCGAGAGCTTGAGGAAGTGATGACGTCACGATGCGTAGCGTTGTGAAGACTGCGCTGACGTTGACGTTCTTGCGGATGGGGGATGACGTCATGATGACGTAGATTTCTGAAGGTTGCGCTGATGTTCATGCTCGGGGTCACCATTATGGGGATGAGGGAATCCCCATTGAAAAGGGAGGATCCTCCGACCAGACGGGTGTTATGTCTGGTGGGCCGCTGCCCGACGGTTGTAGTCGGGCTCTCGTATATATAGTCAATTGCGCTGTAAACTTCGCTTGCGCGATTCAGGACTCTTCAGTTATTTCCCATAGATGTCGATAGATGGCGCTGTTAGTAATTACTAAGTAGTTCCTATGTGGTTGTGTAGATGTCGCCACAGTAGGAACAATACACGCACTGTTGACTTTCTGTCACGTAACGGTAAAGTTTGAAATGTTTTAATCTACTTGTGTTTCAGTGTGACTTTCATTTGATAAACCTATCCTATAAGAACATTCTAAATAATCATGAAATTCATTAATTCCATAAAGGCTTTTATATATATGTAAGTAAAGTATTATATTTAATTAAGATAAAACGGTCGACGCACTTTTTTCTCTGAAACCTTAGCAACGAATTTCATACTTTAGTTAAGGGTCGGAGAATATTTTAGGAGGGATATATACCGTGAAATTGGTGATTGGCCTCTCGAGTCGTGAGTTGACCCAATCGAGGGTGGACTTGAACCCAGCGGAGCCGGGCTTCATGAAGTACGAGAGGTAGGTCATCCCTGACAGCTCGTCTAGCCATGGCGAGGCGAGGTATTCAGGCTCTAACACCATGGGCACGTCTAACTCCCTATGAGCGAGCCTCATCGCCCGCCTACAATTCTCAACTGCTTCATGTCGATCTGTAATGAAAAATAAATAAATAAAAAAAGTATGATAGATTTTCTATCTTGAAATAACCTTACCTATCTTAATAAATCTTACTTATTCTTAGTAATAAATAAGTATTTATTCAAACAAAATAATGAAGTTTGATCGCGTTGCTTGCAAATAACTTCTCATAAGCACTGACATTATATTACCTTTGTAGTTGAAAGTGGACCTCGCCACCATCGAACTCTACATAATAAAACTAGTATAAAATAGTCTTATTCAACTCGGGAGATAGTTTGTTTGTCTAGACAGCGAATAGCAGAAAATATGTTTGTAATAATGTTACTTCTTTTGTGTGCGAGCTGTTTATATTTATTCTGAAAGTCTTAGCATAAAATAATATTGGAAACAGCGAAAACATTTTACAGACGTCTGACTTAGCGTTCTCTGTTGGTGCAGTAATTTAGAGGTAAATACTTACTGAGATCTCGCCAATGTGGATAAGTGCCCGGTTTGCAATAGTCGACGAGCGCAGAGAGCAGCACTCCTGTGTTCCAGTCGGTCGTCAAGTTGTTGACGCGGCACTCGGGCAGCGCCGCTTGCAACCAGGATAGCATCAACTTTCTGCAATCAAACATCGATAAACCTGCAATTTGCCGGTCACTTAGCCGACGGTTGGCACGTCGGGGTGCGGATATAGATAGGCGCTCTTATCTACCCATCACATCTGTATTCAGCGCTTTGAAAAATGAGTACTTATTCGTTTCGCGACATTTCTTTTTTCAATAATGTTTTTACGTCAAGCGATTTAATGCTTTAACATTTAAAAATAAATGAGTGTTTTTTTTCATTGTTTTTGTACATTCCTGAGATTTTGTATTACTAAATATCAAATAGATGTTTCGGATTACTTGGATGTTTTGATTTTATAATAAAATTTTCGCAGGTTTATTAGGTAAACAGAATTCAAGATTTAATATTTTTATCTGAATATACCTAAGTGCAAATTTTACCTTGTGCCTTTTTAGAGTCAGAATGGATTATTTGATAATATTTTTGATGTCTGATTACTTTACAGATGGGTCAATTTTATTAGACACGATTGTTGATATAGTACTTACATTCGACGTCGTACTTTTTACGCCTAAATTTCGGAACAAGTAAACCTAATTATATTCTCATTACACGACTCATTTAGCAACGACTAAATAAAAATATTGGATATTTTAAACTCAATATTATAACTATCTGTGAACCGAATTTCAGTGCAATAATTTGATTTATGTGTTGCCTTTTACACAGAGAAAACCAACAGATTTACTTATTCTTTGAATGAAATAAGATAAATGTACTATAGCCTTACATATCATTGTTAATCGATTTCTCAATAGAATCGCTAAATGCATTGATGTTTGCTGTACGCCCGCGCATGCGCAACTACACTTCGCTAATTAACCGTATGCGTTAAACAATCGTTTTCAGCTGTTTAGATACAGTTAGTATTTAAATTTCAAGGCTTTGGACTTATTACGTAGGCATACAAGTTTACATCATCGTATTTACATAAC
Source organism: Timandra comae (assembly GCA_958496195.1). Classification (NCBI taxonomy): domain Eukaryota; kingdom Metazoa; phylum Arthropoda; class Insecta; order Lepidoptera; family Geometridae; genus Timandra; species Timandra comae. The sequence goes on from OY292356.1 coordinate 7,580,595, forward strand.
GCGAGATTCCTTTAAATGTTAACCTACTAATAACGGTACGTTTTATACTGTAGTGTTATAAATCCATACTAAAATATGAAGTTTATTGTACAACTTTTTCGAGTGACCATCTTCGTCGCACGCCTACATTGCTCATCAAATTATCGAAACCTAATAATAATCGTTGCCGAAATTGGAATGTCGGCATCTCTTTCTATATTTGAGATGTATGACTAACCATGATCGTATATAAAACCTGTCTTCTGGCTACGAAGGCATGTGTTGTTATTGTTTAGCAATGTATAAAAACAAATAATTTGTATTGAAATTACCTAGGAGGGAATTTGCTTCTTCCAATTTGGTACCGGACTATAAGTGACCATATTAATCCTAAAATCAGCTTGAGATTCCCATTGACGATGTCCACATTTCCTGTCAAAAGAAAAGAGGTTATGCATTGGATAATTGTAATGATTAATTAGGCTCATTCTGTCTTAATACTTATATCAAATCTTCATCAAAAAATAATGTACTAAAATCATTTGTGAGAGAAAAGCTTTTGCCCAAAAGTGGGATTCTGTTAACCAATATTTTAGACAACACTACTATAAGTAAGTATACAATATAAACAAAATTTGTGTTGATAAGGTTGACTTGTATAATCAGTTTTAGTCTTTGGTATAAGCAGTAATTACTATTACGCGGTAGTGACAAAGACTAAGCAATCCTCGGAAGCAAGCCAACGGAGACTTCTAGTATTTTAAGCCTCATTGTTATTCAAACAATGGTTGTATAAAAAACGAATTATTTTTAAATTAGTATGCCCGACAAACTAACGCAGAATAAACATGTCTTTTTAAGTATTTATTGCACCAAACCTTCCTCGATGCATGCATAAATTATCACTTTGTAGTTGATTGAATATTTTTATACCGTGTGAAATCATATTTCTTGTAAAGCACTGCGGATTCTGCAGTTCGAAGGCAGTGGAATTAATATAAAGGGTTTTGTATCGTTTATTTTATATTCAATGTAAAAATTATAATGGATTATTTAAAGTACAAGTTGATTTATTACTTATTATCATTGCAAATTTTTGGAGGGCATGATATTACCAATTTCAGTAACTGCGAGCAGATTTATAAGTAACTATATTTATTTTATGATTGAGTTGGATTAATTTTCGCAATTTTTTCAAGAGTTATTTGGCCGTTGTAGTATCACCGATTTTCACAGTCGAAACTGCGGCCAAATAATTTGTATTTAAGGACGTTAAGTTTTTTTTATAAATGCTTATTGTAAGCTTTTATTTCTGTGATGTGTACGAGTTGGTAATCCAAATCGTGTAGCAACTGAAGTAAATATAATAGTTACTTGGTAAAGTTGAATAAAATATAAGTCTCACCAATATTAACAAGTTTGACTCCATCGTCCTCAATAGCTTGTAGCGCTGTAGTAACATTCTCCAGCTTATGATGCTGGTTGGTAGGATTTGGGCTCCATCCTTTTAGTCTCCGACCTTGGAGAGCTTCTACTAACGAACATAGAACTGTGCCGTCACGGAAGTCTTCTACTAAGTCTACCACCTGAGGAAGAAATGTTGTAAATTAAACACATTTCAAAAATGTGGTAGAGCCCAGCTTTGATGTTGTCATATTGGATTATGATTGTACTGTAAATACTTCGTTTAAACATGTGGTATAATAACTAGTGGTAGAATGTGATACCTATTATCATAGTTCAATGTTGGGCTCGTTTGATCGAAATACCACATTTTCACAGAATATTGCCGTGAAGTAGTAGTTTGTAGTTTATTCTATTGCGTTTCACATGGTGATTGAGCCCAACCCCTTACTCCTTGATATTTGTTGTAAACATTAACTTTATATTTATTCATATTAAGGCACAGTAACAGATTACAGGCTAAAAATTAACATTATGTTTCGCTTAAATTAATAAACTTAACCTATAATACGATTAAAACTATGCACAACATTATCCTAAGAACTATCACTTAACGTTACATATAGAAAATAATAAAACCAAAAAACAATTATCAACTATAAACTATGTATAATAAACTATATTAAATTAATTTTAAGATATTTTACATATGAAGAGAGTGGTGAGAATATATCTAATTAACTTATGATGATGTTTAATCACAATGTAGAGTAGAACTACTGAATTATTGCAAAATACAACACTCATAATCCTATTCAAAGGTACGAACGCGCGAACCGTACGAATAAAATATTCTTTGAAGTTTAATTAAAATATACGTAGGTAGGAACAAAATGCACTTATTCATACATAGATTCTGAGAAATAAAGCTTTATCCAACATCATTTCAATATTTGTATTATAATTGATATTGGAACTGAGAATCCAGTTTTTAGAATAGGAACATAAAATGAATAAAATTGTTGTATTTACAAGTTTCCTGTTACACAACGTACAAAACATTTATCTATTTGTAAAAGGATATTTCCAACATTGACGAACTTTTTTGGAAACAATGGAAAACTGTCGTTGAACTTTGTATTCGGAATAAATAGAAAATGTAAAGAGGCATACGATAAAATAATATCTGGTTTGTTTTTTGTTAGGAAAATCATCGATTGGAACATTTCTAATACAGCTTGCGATAATTATGTTATGTGTGACATCTAATGATCGTAAGGCAATGAATTTGCCTTAGGATCAATTGTCTTGCAAATACTCGAAACGGTAGTTATTCAAGGGTGTATAACGCCAGTAACGCAAGTAAAGCCGCAATTTTAGCAACTTATAAATCATATTAAAAACCTTTGTAAATCACACACAAATAAAGTTATTTGTCGTAAAAACATTGACAAGTTCACTCACCTTTATATCCATGGGTTTCAGAGTTTCATTGACCCAATTTCTAAAGGTGTTGGCTTGGATTTCGACCCAGAGATCTTCGTGACCCTTTATGGCCATACCCTTGGCTGCAGTCCCGGCGGTACTTCGGGCAGCCAACCCGGCCTGCGTGATACGGCCCGCGGACCCCTCGGCCGAATGGGCCCTCACGCCCTGGTGAGTAACCCTCACACCTTCCATTTTCTACTTCTCGTCACAAATACAATGAATATTTCAACTGATATTCAATCACTGGTTTTGTTTTCGCCCGCGTCATTGTTTATCTGGAATAGAGAAATTGTTCATGTTATTTTTTATTTAGAAGATATTATGAAGACAAAACTATACATATTTTTTCCTCAAAATTGTTTATCTCAAAATAATTTATTTGGCAATTAGACCTAACTAATTGTAGTCGTCACGAAATTCCCAAAATCGTTTACCCAGAACACTATTAAACAATAAAACATTTTCCATATTTCTTTTAACAAAAAATATTATCCGCGATATGATTGTAAAAGCTCGTTTGTGTCAATGAAGCCACTACAGCTAAGAGCAGATTGATGACGCGATTCACAACATATTTGATTGATGAGCTTTCGCCAACCGCACTCCAATAAGAACAGTGGAGTTAAAAACTGTACTTAAAATTAATACGCCGAACAAAGGGATTTTTTCTCTGTCTGCCAGCGAACCGTTTCAATGGAAAAAATACATTTAATTAAAAGGATTGCTGTAAAAACAACCAATTATGTTGTTCAAGTCATGTTTTTGTTATAATAAGTACGAAACTACAAATAGATTTGAAGTTGAACTCGATACGAAACAATGTTTGTTTGTTTACAGAAGGAGGAAGCTTTATGAAATCTCAAGACCGAAGCTTATTTCCGTTTGTATTACGAGTAGTACAAAGAAATTGAAACAATGCTAGTATTTATATTTGAAATAACTAGAACACTAAGTAGGTAAGTCGAATATCTCCTACTAAGTATCCTCTCCTAATTTCGAAGTTAACTCATGTGCTTATGATTTGATCGGTATCAATAAGTCACGTTTAGAAATTGTACTTAGGTATAAAATATAAGAATGAAATAAATGTATACTTAATAATATTATAAAAAAGAAACTTCTGTTTCATCGTTAAGATTTGACTCGAAAACTACGGCTTATTCCAATCTGCCCGACAAGTAGTTCGATCATCTAACTACTTGAACAAGTATCCATTTATCCAAGTAGTTAGATGATCGAACTACTTGTCAGACAGATTGGAATAAGCTAAAACTACTCGATCGATTTTAAAAAGCCTTTCACCATTAAAAAGCTGCATCATACACACATCAAAAGTGTCTAGGGATCAACATATATTTTTGCAATAACTTTTCTCCTGATTGATATTAATTAAAATTTTCTTTAAGGATTCATCAAATAAAGTGTTTTCGTTTGTCACAGTAACGATAAACCAAGTCACCTTTGCATTAATAAAGAAATTTTCCATTTTCCTAATAAAGGGATTTTTGACATTTGAACCACTAACATTAAAGTTCGAAAAAAAGACTGAAATAACAGTTTTCTTTAAAATTTTATTGGGTAACTTAAACAATTAATAATCCGTGTTTCTACCGCGAACACTAACAACACAAGAACATCGGTTTGGCATACTCAAAATGAGTTCATCCAAATCACGCTGTGGAATGGCCGCCCATGTTCGTTGCAACAACAAAAAAAGGTCTTCTTGCGACTGGATACCCTCCATATTCGGCAGAGCTCTTCTCTGTAGCATATCCCATGCATGCTCAATCGGGTTCAAGTCTGGCGACTGAGCAGGCCAGGGCAGGACATTGATGTTAGCTGCGGCGAGAGTCTGTCTTACAACTCTTGCGGTGTGCGGTCGTGCATTATCATGCATTAACTGAAATAAGGGACCGATTTGCACTTGTAGAGGAACGATGACGTCTGATACAATCGTCTCAGCATAAATTTGAGCGTTGAGGTTGCCTCTGATCCAAATCAACTCAGTTCTTCCGCCGATCCAAATACCCGCCCATACCATGATGGTTCCACCACTATAAGGATGGACTTCCTGGCAGGATTTTAATCGCTGTTGGCGTCCAGGGGTTCTCCAGTGTCGTATACGTCTTGTATCCGGTCTCATACCAAAACGAGACTCATCAGAAAAGCACACGAAACGCCATTGTTCTTCTGCCCAATTTCTGTGTTCAAGAGCCCATTGATATCGAATCCTACGATTGTGCATTGCTATAGGTGGTACCCGTAGCGGTCTTCGGGAATGAAGGTTCACTTCATGCAAGCGGTTTCTGACTGTTTGGTCGCTAATTAAGTTCCCTGAAGAGTGATGAAGCCGCACGGCTAACATCATGGCGGTTATTGTTGGAGCTCTTCGAGTTAAGATTTGAATGTATCGGTCTTGTCTCCGTGTGGTGCAGCGATACCGTCCTCCATGGCGCTCAGCCACGGTACCAGTGCTTCGGTAACGTGTCCAAAGTCGACTGATAACACTCTGACTTGTATTCAGAGCTAAAGCCACAGTACGTTGCCGGGAACCAGCTTCTATCATTCCCACGGCTCTGAGCATTTCTTCCCTGCTTAAATGACGTCGCCGCTCCATAATAACGTTGGTTTTAATCAGTAGTAGGGAAACAGTAGCACTAATAATGTCTTCAATGCGTTGTATGTTTTTATAGGGAAAATATTGACAGCTGATTTTCATCTTTTACTCGAATTTGATTCACAGTTCCTGATTCAAATTATGAAATGCACCAAAAAGGATCCATATAAATTTATAAAATCATAAATTTATTACAAAGCCACATCTCAATCTCAAGAAATCCGCATAAAAATTCTTGATCCCTAGACACTTTTGATGTGTGTAGTTTATATTTTATCCCCATAATTTCACGAAAACACAGGTGATTCCGTAGAGCGCTGCTAGTAGCTAATAAAATCAACAAATACCGATGAAGGAACATAAATAATATAATTTTCGAATGGAGAATTTTTACGTGCCACACTTATTTGAAAAGGAAAACAGAGCAATAAATGAGGAGAGTGATTCAAATCCCTTTAGGTAATCCCCTTGAGATTTAAGAGAAAGATTCCGGGAAGACGTCTTAAGTCACAGCGCTAGGGTTTTGATTACCTGCCGGCCCTTTTTATTATGTAAACTTTATATAATATTTGTTCTAAATCTCATTGTACTTATGGAGTTCAATCTCACTTTTAGACGTGCATTTGAATGTATTTTGAATATGTTAATGTTTATTTGGGAGACCAAAAAGCGGACGAAATTGAATCTACTTTTTAAAGTAACGTTCATTCGCAAGGTCAAGGCATCGTAATTAATAAAAATTTTAGACATCATTTTCCATCTGCACGCAAAACAAAAATTCATAATTTAGGTTGTGCTGATATGAATGAAGGATGAAGCATCTATGTGAGATAAAGATCCTAAAATACTCAATTAAGTGACAAACAAATAAAAATAAATAAACGGTGGTGTCACAGCTATTTAATCCTAAAGTAATTAACCAATTTTTATTCATAATTACCTAGTTAATGTCCCTTGATACCTCATTTGCCAAAGTTAAACCTCTCCCATAACGACATTGACGTACATAATTTATTTAGAGACATTGTTTTAAACAAATTACATACGCAAATTTTGAATAACATATTCCCATGATAACAACTTTAACAACTATTAATCGCTAGAGTAATAAAACTGAGAAGTACTGTGATAATTTGTGAATCAGATTAAAATCTAAATGTTAATGGATAAGCAAATAGAGTAACTAAATACTTTAACACCTTTATTAGGTGATGATTTTTCAATTATTTATTTACTTTTTATCAATTAAATATGATCGGCATATAATCGTTCTGAATCCTATTGATGTAACAACTTCTCTGATTAGGAGAATAAATGTACCCTAACAGGCAAACGTGATGGTTACACAACACACAATCCTTTGTCACACTGCACACTGCATACATTATTATAAATAACAATTAAATTAAAAATTTAAAAAACCAAATTAAAAAAAATTGAAACACAATTCCTTTCAAACCCCCATAACTTTTAAACGGGTCAACCGATTTTCATCAAACATATCTAAGAACACTCGCACGTAAGTCCCCTTTAATACAAAAGAAACTAAATTGAAATCGGTTCATCCGTTCGGGAGCTATGATGCCACAGACAGACAGATACACACACACACACACACAGACACGTCAAACTTATAACACCCCTATTTTTGCGTCGGGGGTTAAAAAACATATTTTTAGATGCACAAATTTACCACGTTGTAGAAGAACATACATATATGATCCTGCTGCGATCACGCGTGGGCGCGATAGGAAATCGTTTGGGACTCAAATCGCCTGAAGGGCGGAATATACCCTATACTTCGCTCCTCAGGTGATTTGAGCGCCACAGAACACTTGGAATGCCTCAGGGTTGAACCAAAGAGTACTTTTCTTGCGTTGAAAGATGCACAAATATTGTCTATGTGTTATCCGTGAGATGCTTCAGATCTTCATTTATTAAGTAAATAATAATGTCAATTTTATGTATTTGATTAATTTACTCAATACAAACAAACTTCAACTTCCCGTGCGGGGTGAATATTTGTTTGAACCACAAATGTTTGTCTCGGTCTGGGTGTGTATGTGAATGAGTGTGTGCGTAGAATCTGATACCCTAGATACAAGCTTCGAGCTTAGTTATGGGTCAGTTACTATAATGAGATGATGTAGTGAATGATTATAAAAAAAAACTAAATATTTATATATTCTTTTTGAAGCAGATATTAAAATCAGATCCTACATCCTACACGTGCTTTTAAATTATTCGTAGCGGATGAAATCAAATAATTGAATTATTGTAGTATACGTTTCAAGTTAGTAGGTCTATGTGGGTTGATTTTTTTGGTGCGTGCCATTTACTTATGTAATATCTTATACTATTTTATAAGAAAACTGTTGTGGGCGCTCGTTTGAGTCGAATGTGACCCCAGCTGATGTCTACCGTCATACCTATTTTAAATAGAAACGTCATTGTGAATACAACCTCGGAATGTATGACAATATGTAAACAATATACATACATAAACTTACGGAATTTATTCTCAATTTTACTACTTATAGGAACTGGTTTTGAATAATTATGTTGATTCATTAGAGTTAAGTTATAATATTTTGTGCGTTTTATGATTTAGTTGGAATTCATCTTATAGAATCGTCATGTTATAAATAAAATAAGGAATCCAATACTGTCAATGTTATGCACTACTGTTAATACCGGTTCGAGATTAAGTCCGAGATTTAACACTTAAACAATGGTTGGTCTTTTGATTTAATAAGTTCTAACACACATTTTTTTATATGATCAAGTGACGAGACGAGCTGGGTCACTTGATGGTGAGCAACTAACAATAAGATGGACACTAATTTTAAAGACAGTAAATTAAAAATATTTATTCTGCCCTGCCTGCACCTACTGACCTCACAGTATATCATAAAATATTAATAAATTTTCCATTTCATTTCATCAGGGCATCCTATCAGAGAGTGTTTTTGAATATAAAAGTGGTTGTAACATATTTTGTTTACAGTTTGAATAATGAAATGTATATTTTTATGCACAAAACCATTCGTTAGTTATTTAACGGTTTTCTACCACAGTTTTAGTGGTACTCTACATGTTATTAATGAAATAGAATTTAATATGAACAAAGTTTAACCAATATACTCTACGTTTGTCTACGTTTTCTGACGATACATTTTCATGTAAGTACAGATAAACGAAGGAAACATATTGTAGAACCTACTTTAAAACGGCTACGACTATGGATCATTGTTATTATAAAAAAGAAATAATGTAAAGAAACTGACCATAACATATTAAAAAACATGATATAAAATAGCAATAATATTTGTGTGAACCACAACAGTTGGATTTACGTTATTAGGTACATTCTTTAAATATTTTTTCCTATAAAGATATTTATCACTAGCAGAGCCTCGCGGTATCACCCGCGTTTTTTCTTTCCCGTAGGTACACCGGGATAAAATATAGCCTATGTTACTCACGGTGAATGTAGCTTTCTATTGGTGAAAGAATTTTTGAAATCGGTTCAGTAGTTTCGGAGCCTATTCGTTACAAACAAACAAAAAAATGTTTATACAAAATTATATTATTACTACGAGTAGTATAGAAGATATAAATTAACGATGCCCGCTTACACATATGACCAACATACTACTAAACAGCTATATACTTATGCATGTGACTGATCTCTCACAGTGAGTAATTTACTTGAAGTATCATTATGGGACTAGCATTGAACACTTAGGTGCGGTCTGATTCACATCTCACAATCTGATCTTGAATAGATATATACTAAACAGTGTAATTTAGAATAATTATATGAGTAGGTTTATTATTTACTTATTTGTTTACATCTTCTTTACATAGAATAAAACAAAGTTGTTTCCGCGTAGACTCGTAAACGATTGTTTGTCTCTAATGGATTTTAAAGCAAGGTTTATAAAAATACTAGCAGCGTCCCGCGGTTTCACCCGCGTAGTTCCCGTTCCCGTAGGAATATGGGGATAAAATTATGTTCAAAACCTTCCCACTGAATCATTCTATCTATTCAAACAAACCGCATCAAAATCCGTTGTGTAGTTTTAAAGAGCATACATAGGGACAGAGAAAGCGACTTTGTTTTATACTATGTAGTGATGATGAAGAAAAAATATAAACACTGGTTTTAATTAGAACAAAATTAAAAATAATCAAATATTTTTAGTAGAAACTTTTTTCTTTTTATGTCATTTTGTTGGCTTATTTTGTCGCTTTGTGTTAAAAAGGGTTGTTGAACTCTAATTAAAAATAACTCAATGTATGAAAACCTACAAACTTAAAAGAGGGAGAAGTTTTCAGAGTGAAGTTAAAAAGATAATTATTTTATGCTGCGTTTCCAATTTTAACATTGTGATGTGGATTTTTATCGATTGCTTTGTAAGTAATTTTATGGACATTTTAATGTTATTCTTGTTTATAAGGTTCAATAGCAATCGGTCGCATATTTTGTGTATACACTCTTCTAGTCTATATTCTTATCCTATATCCTTTTTGTATCCTATACAAAAACATCCTAAGTTATATATTGATATCTTTGATTTACACGAACACTACACATTTAAATTTCTTACAGTTTCTTACAGAAATTCTTTACAGAACCCGTGATCTTCTGACTTCTGACCCGTGAAGAAGTCTTCTGTGATCACGAAACAAAAACATGTGTGTGATCATGATACACGAAACGTCAGAAAATGTAAAACAAAATACAACCACGCCAAAAATCCGTAGTGTTTTATTTCAATACTAAGTTATAATTTGAATTTAATAGCTGAACCACGACAATCACGATTGTTCCATTCTTGACCAAAAAATATAGTAGAGAAAATTGATAAATACGTATTAAATAATGTACAGACAAACTGACAAATAACATTGAAAATAAATGTATTAAGTTTATCGTTATATAAGATTTATTCACTGAACACACGATACAAAGATTTATTTGGGAAGATTCACGTATTACTCACATCGGAACATAAATTTTTATATTTTGCGTTTTCTCGGAATTCGTTAGAGCCTGTTTTCCGGGGCAATTTCCCTTATTTTATCTAGTTTGTTTAGTTGATATTTTTATTATTTTTTCTATAGTAACTGATTGTGAATGTAATTGTCGGATTCAGTCGGTTGATTACTTTCATCAATAAACTGACTGTAAATAAATACGAGTAACATAAAACTGGATTTTATCCATTTTTTAAACTGTGTCAATGTTTAACCCATGACACGTGCGTGTCTATGTAGTACCTATCCGTCTGTAGCTTTCAAATGACTGTACTGATTTTGAGTTTGTTTTGTTTGATCTAGTGACAGAGAACTATTAACTACGATTCCGTTTTTTTTGTTTGTACCCTATTATCGTTTATTTATATTTAAAAATCTAGTTTTACGAGACTTCACAACAAACTCCAAACATTTTGTGAAGACTCAAAATGTCTCAAAGTCTATTAAAAATTCGAAGAAACCTTTTTTTGGATTTACGGGGGCGAAATCGATAGCTATCACGCAATTATAATATTAATAAGATAAAATCAATAAAACCTATATATTTCAATTTAATATTTATTTGATCGGAATAGAATATTCATACGTATGATTTTAAATCGTCGGACGGAACTATAGTCGCATGTGGGTTGATTATTATTGAGTGCCGATGAGTGGAACCCACACAGCGAACGGATTTGAATCTAGTTATGGCATCTCAGGTAGTATTATTATTTAAATGATGTAGCTCAAAGAAACAATGTTGTTACGTAACAGAGTCTATATTTCTTGAATGGAGACTTTGAGGAAATGTATTTTAGATCAAACATTTGCGCTTTTAAATTTTAACAGCTTCTTCTTTGCGTGAACACTCATATTGAGGACCAGAACTCGGCCACCGATATGGCACTATCAGTAGCCGTGTGACTAAACATGGCTTAATCAATTACTCTACAATCTTAATAGACTCGTAGCAACTGTCCTTTAGGTTTCATATTTATTTATAGGCTATAAGAACCTAGGAACAATCACTTTAGTGAAAAATTGCTATGAGAGGGAGTCAAATCCGCTATTATTTCTCTGTTAATTAGCAGTCAGAACAACAAAACTAATGTATTTTTCTTGGAACACGCATATGGACAAATACCAATGCAAATTAATTGATTACTTCGAGATAAAGAACTGATAATTTGTATGCATTATTTACAATATACTTACCACTTAATGGATATGTGGTACTTATATGGTTCAATGGAAAAAAATAACCAGAGTGTATGTTGTTGATATAACTAGATAGTATTGTAGATCAACCAATTATCATGAAGCATTATTCACATGGTGTTAAGTTGTACGAAATAAAACATAGGTTACAAGAATTACCCCGGCCGCAGAAATGGATTTACGCCGGTGATTACCATTTTGAATCGTAAACATTATTTTAGTCAAGTCATAAACGTAAACGTTTACCAAAAACTACTAAAACTATGGAACATTGTTATTACCTATAAAAAAAAGTAAACAAACTAACCATAACATATTAATAAATATGATATAAAATAGCAAATTTATCGTACCTATATACCTGAGAGAAACAAACGTTTGAAAACAAACTGTCTTTAATTATACGAAGGACATTAGACATTTGTGTTTGCATAAACAACTCTAAACAATTGAACATCTCCGTACTGTTGTGTGGAGAATTCTTTATTTTGTCCTTTAATGTTAATTACGGCTTTTCCTGTTTATTCACGTGTGTTGTATAAGTACGAAAAATTAAACACCTAGGGCAATATGCACAAACACATGTGGTATAATATAATATTTCATAATGCGTTGTTTTTTATATAAATATCAAGATATCACGACGTTTAAATCCGATCTATGCTTAATTTGACGACTTCGATGGTAGAGTGGTCACCGTAAGGTTGCGGGTTTCCCGTGCGGGGTGAATATTTGTGTAAACTACAAATGTTTCTCTCGGTCTGGGTGTGTGTATGTGAATGAGTGTGTGCGTAGTTTCTGATACCCTAGATAGATACAAGCTTCGAACTTAGTTAGGGGTCAGTTACTATAATGAGATGATGTAGTGAATGATTATGTTATGTTTGTACTGCCTTGAGCTATAGTTATACTAGATCTTGGATTAACAAAATACTTTTTGTTTTGTAAACGCCTTTACAATAGCTAGGTATTCTAGCTAGAAAAAACGTAGAGTAACAAAGGAATTGACAGTTTATTGTTCATGCGAATGAAAATATGAAGAAAATCCCTATTAGACACACAGCTAGTCCTACACAACAAAAAGAAACCTAATATCAAGTCCTATTATTACTTGTTATAATACCTTCAAACGATTATGTTACCTCTCCTTTGTAGTGCGTTCAAAAACAATGAAAACCATTATATTACAATATTGTCTGTGCGGTATTCATAACGGCGTGGACTTCATAGAATTCTGGACTGCTAGCCACAGCATGCATATGGTTATGAATTACAAAATAAACGGGATATTTTTATAGGAATTTCGAATTCTTATAAGTGAATACTTTCGTCCAAATATCTTCATTGATTTTTTTTAATAAGTGCAAAAGTTCAGTTCAAAAATTTAGTTACGATACGATACGTAAGACGCTACTACAGGGTAAAGGCTTTATCCTATATATTTATTTTATTTTTAGGAATCATCTCCTTACGTAAAAAGAATTAACCTTCTTAATACAATTATGAAGGGGGCAAATGACACTGAATAAAACTAGCCATCTACCACCACGACAACAAGTTGGGAAAAACGGATGATATCAAAAAGATGTAATTCAACAATAGCGCTCATTACAAAAAGCGACAACCTAGCATAATAAATACCCTAGAAAAACTTTAAGTACACAAACAATTTTCCGCTTAAATACAAATTATACTAATACGAAACAGATTGTTGTAAGAGTATAAAAAGATGATGTATAATACAGGAAGATATTATAAGTATTCGTTCAGTGTGTGAAGCGTACCGCCTACGTGACGCGACGTGGATTGATGACATTACATTGCCAGCCTCAGATACATAACGTAGTTTGTACTCTAGTGTTGTTTGACTGTTTATCCGGTTTTCAGGTTTTTGTGCTAATTAAGCCGCGAGTTCGATATTTTCTATCAAAAGCCTTAGCGATACCAAACTATTTACAAGTACACCTGCCTGCCAAACCTGTGGTCTCTGTTTGCCACTTTTGGGTAGAGCAATGCATTTTAGCTGTTTTACAAGGCTTCTTCTATTCTGCATCATATGTATAAACGTATAAATACCATAAAAATACCGAAATTAAGAACCCAAAAGGAGTAGTCTAAATCGAAAAAATCAAAAACATCGTAACAGAACCAAAAATCAAAGAGTTGCCCTACAGTTCACTTGCAGAGGTTATTTTTGCACGCAAAGGTTAAACTTTAACGAAGTTTATGCAAAAACAATCAACGGTCGTTTAAATGGAGAGTTACCAAATAGGTTTTCGTACGAAGAGGTATATTTATTTGTATTTTGTTTTTAATTAATTGTATTACATTTGTTTATTTTGTTAATATATCTCAATTTCAATATTTTTAAATACTTTATTTTCTTTATGGAAATATGTATTTGAAATTATGTTAAAGTTTTTTTTATAATGTTGTCTTTTTTCTCCAAACAGATTTTAGTTACCATTTTGCGAATCTTTTATTTCTCAGACGATAAAAAATGCTAAAGTTTAGAATCAGTTTACAATGGAGTAAAATTTAGTGCGTTTTGTTGCACGGTTGTATGAGCCGCACGAAAATCGGAAAATATACATACTTCTTAAATCTATTTGAACTACAAAATGAAAGTACATATTTATAAAATCAATTTCCCAAAAATAGTTCAATCATAACACAACCAAATCATTAGATTATAATACGAGTTAAGTATTATTACTATAGATTAAAGTCGTAAAGTTAAAAGTTCACATGATTAATAATTAATAAGTTATAAAATGTAAATATTATCGATGAGCGAGGGTGTTAGTCCGACACCTGCTCGTATAAGTGATGAAATAAAGCCGAAGGGGTGCTAAAATTGTATAATTTTATTTTTAACAAGCGTCTGCGTAACGAGTGTTCGTGCTCCGATGCGTTCAATAACGTGCGAACCATCCACCTAGAAACAACCCGTCTATATCTAGAATCGTGTTATTATTATGTTATTTTTATTTATAAAGTTAAACAATAAAATGTGTTATAAAATGACCGAGTAATCTAATAAACGACTCATAATTGAATTTTGTTAGAGATATTTGTGGAATAGTGCGGCATTCAAAATTGGATAATGTCAAAATATTAGATTGTTTAAAACGAATTTACTTTTTGTCCTATTTGGATTATTAAATATATTTAAGACATTGTAAAGGTTTGTAAATAAGATGACCTAATTCTTCGTTAAAAATGTCGAACATTTAAAACTAGCTTAGATTGCAATTAAAATTACAAACCAAACTCTTTCTTAAAAACTGTTTGACAGAAGAACTAACTCCAACATTTTCAACAGAACGTACGAATTGAATGTTAATGAATACTAATAATATGCAAGTGAATAAACGCAATGAAGATACTACGTTACTTTTTTTATTAATTGACTAGATATTTTAAAAGTTAATTTGTTATTCTTTTTTTAAAATTGACTTATTCGTTCAACTATTTTGTTTGTTAAGCTAAACAATGTAGAACTTATGATGGCATAGGACTCATTAGGAAAACTAAGTGTTGCAGAATCGATTAGCATGCGAGGTATTTTATACAAAAAATCTAACCGCTTATATTAAAATGTTTTTGTTAATTGTGGTGTAACCAAAATTAAGATTATATTGAGACTTAAAACTACACTATTCACTCACTACATACGATGTAGACACATCCTACTAACGTTAATTTTGAATCTAAAATACAAGGTGTTCTAACAAAAACTAATTAAACATACCTCTAACATGTGTTTAGCAGTGTTTGTTAACATTAATGCCTCCATTATTTCACCCCCTACGGGCATAGTTTCCGAAAATCCTTTCTTAGCGATTATTTCGCATTTTGAACGGTACATAAAATATGATTGCGATTGCGAAACTTAATAGAAAATTATTGGGATTAACATTTTTATTGTTCTGTACGATTCCACTGCAAGGCAAAGGTCTCTCTCTCATTGATAGTTTTAGTACCTACAGAGTTTCGTATACTTAAACACTTTGAAAAATATTTTCAAATATTATTAAGCTTATAACATTCCAAGCTTTCAATAAAAAAAAAACAGATTTACAAAATCAGTTATTATTATTAGTTTCTCTATTGATAAATCTGGCCTAAATAACATGCCCTTACGACTACTAGATGAATGAAGTAAAGCCTAGAAAGCCTAGATTTCTGATTAGCCAGATTTCGCAACAGTTTGATTGCAGCTAACCGTCATAAACGCAGATCGGCTTCGCATCCACAGGCTTGCGAAACTTCCCATAAAAGATAACTCAGTTTGCTCAGTGTACGACCACCTTAACAATGTCTGGCCGCTCATGCGAACCAAATTTATGACTTCAAAAAATGAAAGCGTCATATTTTGTCCGGAAAATCGAGGGACGGATGCCGATCACATGGGTTATGACATATATATTATTATACGTATATAGTATATATGTATCACAATATATCGTACTACCAAAGTTAAATGTCGCGAGTGAGTCAGCATTGTTGGTACATAATGTATTGTAAAATTTGCTTATTAGTTTCCATTGTTTATGTTTTATAGTGAGTCGAATTAAGTTCATTTGTCATTGTATCGAGGGTTTTGCTGAGGTTTTCTTAAGAGTTTGGATATCAAAATAATGAAAAATTTGATTTATCATGTTTTCCAATAGTAATATGATGTGTGCCTGATTAATTATGTATACAACATATTAATTTTAAAATAAGTATGTATATATAAGTAAGTATAATAATAGTAACAAGTTTTCGTGGTCTGACAAATAAAAGAGGAAAAAATACGCGTTATGGCTAGGTGTATTTTAATAGGGCTTTGTTCTTCAGGTGATTTAGTAAATAAAACAACCAATGTTGAGATAACCGTACCAACCTAGGTACTTATATTGTAAGTTCTTGTTTACAATGGTGTACTTTTGGTTTTACATTCATTATATGTGTGTTTACCCTATTAATGGTTCCTGGGATGGACTGCGGGGCTATCGCATCCCATAACCTCCTAGCTAAGAACTTTAACCTGAGGGCTGCGGGGCTACCGCTCAAGCAAAGCTTTAACTACAACACAGAGAGGACTGCGGGGCTATCGCACTCTGCGCTGTCTAGCTAACGACTGACTTCTTGTTGGCGGGCACGCTCCTTTTATACCGTCGGTTGTCGTAGTGTGCACGGCGCTGCTGCATACGTCACGTTGATTCAAGCTAGTTCTTGTTGTGTGTGTGTCCATTCGTTAGTGCAGTGATCGTTGTAAGTATTTGTATTGTTACATACTCCCCCTCTGTTACTCTAAAGTCGTCCCGACATGAGTAACAGCTCCAGTATCAGGTTGCTTACGGGGTCTTCCTCTTCGACGTATTGGATAACTTGGCTTAGGGATGTTATCCTCTCTTTGTTTGAAATTTGTTAAAGCTGAAGTGTGATACTTCCCGACAGATTTTTCTGGAAGTTCAGGATGAGCTACTTCATATGTAGAAGCTCCATCCTTCAATTGTTCTTCCCTTAGTTGCTTTTCGTTAAATTTTGGTAATTCAACTTCAATGTGGCAAACCATGCAATCTTCATCATGATTATGACAAGGTAGTCTTGAAAGTGTGTCTGCTTCTATATAGCCACGAAACTTAGTTATTGCCCATACTATAGCTAATGCTTCTTTTTCTGTGACTGTGTAGTTTCTTTCAGCTGGTGTAAGGAGTCTACTTGCATATTCTACTGGGTGTTCATCTTTCCCCTCCCCCTGCAGTAAGGCTGCTCCTATAGCATATTGACTAGCATCGGTTTTAATTGTAAAAGGTAGATCGTTATTTGCTTGTTTTAATACTGGTGAGGTTGTTAATGCTTGTTTAATTTTTAGAAATGCTTCTTCCTCTTCCTTTTGCCATTTCCAAGTGACCATTTTCTTCGTTAAGTTAGTTAATGGCCTAGTAGGTGATAGTCTATATGGTTTAACACTAATGTGCTGGTGATTGCCTGTGTCTATTCTATGTTGTGTAAATGGTGTCGGTTCTGTGTTTTTGTCAAATATATCCCTATATTCTAACAAAAGTTTATTCAATTTATCTCGTTCATTGTTAGTTAGTAAGGTACCCTCATTAGGATGTAAATAAATATCAACAGAATACAGAGAAGTACGATTTATTGGTAGGTAATTAACACGAGGATCAATACATGAGCGATCGTCGGCAGGTTCTCGTGGTCGTATCGGACGTGGTGGAGTATTAATTTTATGTAATACCCATCGAGGCTTCTTACTTGGTGAAGGGCCGTCTTCCACATTTTCTTTGGCCAATGGTGGAGTGTCAGGTATTGGTGAAATTATTGTTAATTCTTTTGCCCACTGTAGAAAATTCGATATCGGCTCAGTTTTCTGTATCTGCGGTGGGGTGAGTTGAGGTGGCTGATTCTCAAACCTTAAACTTTTCACGGCTTTAATGGGAATTGCTTCATTCTTTAATTGTAAGAAGTTGAATTTTGAGTCTGGTGTGTCTATGAAATACCAAGCGCGTTGTGGCAGGTTTAAAACAATTCCGGCAGTTTCCAAAAAGTCTATCCCTAATAGTGTCCGATTGTCTTTAGCTTCTGGTATTGCCGATAATGTTAGGGGCAATACACGTCCTCCAATCGTGACGTTAGTCGTGGTTGTCAAGAGGTTACTTTTCTTCTTACTACCGTCAGCCAGTACCACGTCAGTCATTTGCTGGGTAAATGTACTCCCTTGACGTACTAATGTTTTGTAAAGTTGTTTGCTGGCAATACTTGTACGGGCTGCGGTATCAATATGAGCATAACCCTTTTCCCCTTTTATACTCATTTCTATAGTGGGAATTTTTACTTGCGCTTGAATAGTAGTTTCAACCGTATAGAAGGAGACGGGCTGTGGAGGGGTTTCCTTGTTTCTACAGGTCATACAAGTACTTCGAAAAACACCCGGAGAGCCACAACCATAACATTTAATTGTGTCTTCCCTTTTGTTTGATTCTTCGCTTTTCTTTTTCCTGCATTCTTCTTCTGTATGGCCGCGCTTTCCACAGAATGCACATCTCTTTTGTAAATATGTTGTGTTGACCCCCTCCTCGGTTTCCAGACTTTCGAAATGACGGGCCTTAGTTAAAAGTTCGGCGAAAGTTTTAATATCCGAACGAGGTATGTTTCTTTTTACTTTAATATTTAATAGCCCGTACACCAAATCGATTTCCTCACCTTCTCTGTGTCTTGATGCAGGAAGCTGTGCCAACAAGGCTCTTATGTCACACAGGTAAGCATCGATGCTTTCATTGATTTTTTGTTTCCGAGAGAATATTTTAATATAAATTTCATGGGGTTGTTTTTTTGGTGCAAAGGCTTGCCTAATTAATTTGATAGCAGCGTCCAAAGTCTTAGGTTCACCTTTCACGCCTCGCCACCATGAAGCCGCATTTTCGGTTAGAAGCAGTCCCAAACCGTCAATGGCGTCGGTATCCGTGACCTGCTCAATCCTTTTGAAAACGGAGATGGCGTCTATAAATTCTTCCACCTTATTATAATTTCTTGACCCATCAAAACGCGCAGTGCAATTAGCAAAACTACTGCGGTTTGTATTTTCAGTAGCACTCATCATTGAGAATGATTGCATCAATCTTTCAATTTGGTCGTCTGAAGAGGCGTGCGTCGTTATTGATTGTAACAAACGATTGAATTGATCTTCACTCATAACAACGTTATTATTACGTTCCGTCATATTTTGGGTAGTTTATTTAGGGTACTTGAATATCTTTAACTTTTACGTAGTAATGTGTAGTTTGACAGATATTTGATGTTATAACTGACAGTTCTATAATTTGTTGTTGACAGATATTTGGTTTGTTATCTGACAGTTCTTCAAATTGCTGTTTGACAGTTACTTGATGTGATAACTGACAGTTCTATAATTTGTCGTTGACAGATATTTGGTTTGTTATCTGACAGTTCTTCAAATTGCTGTTTGACAGTTACTTGATGTGATAGCTGACAGTTGCGTGACAGCTGACAATTTACGTTGGGCGCCAATATGGCTAGGTGTATTTTAATAGGGCTTTGTTCTTCAGGTGATTTAGTAAATAAAACAACCAATGTTGAGATAACCGTACCAACCTAGGTACTTATATTGTAAGTTCTTGTTTACAATGGTGTACTTTTGGTTTTACATTCATTATATGTGTGTTTACCCTATTAATGGTTCCTGGGATGGACTGCGGGGCTATCGCATCCCATAACCTCCTAGCTAAGAACTTTAACCTGAGGGCTGCGGGGCTACCGCTCAAGCAAAGCTTTAACTACAACACAGAGAGGACTGCGGGGCTATCGCACTCTGCGCTGTCTAGCTAACGACTGACTTCTTGTTGGCGGGCACGCTCCTTTTATACCGTCGGTTGTCGTAGTGTGCACGGCGCTGCTGCATACGTCACGTTGATTCAAGCTAGTTCTTGTTGTGTGTGTGTCCATTCGTTAGTGCAGTGATCGTTGTAAGTATTTGTATTGTTACAGCGTTCATTTCTTTGTTAAAGAAATTATAATACATTTAAGCATTTGTAGGAGACATATTTAAATGTAATTAAGTAATGTATAACCTAGAGACACGTGCGATGTGGGTGGAGTGCGAACATAACAGGTGATGTCATTACCTCTACACTTCGTAATCTTTGCCAGTTTCGGCGCTAATAGCCACCACTTTTACTAAAAGGTCCCATGACATACTGCTCCATTGAACTTACGCGTATTATGCAACGTAACCGGTGTATCGATCCACAAACGAATCATTCAATAAATCAGTTGCACCTGTTTCGTAATTACTACGACCAATACCGACAGCCGCTATTATACTACCAATAATCAATGTTTACCCACCAACAATCGAAGGTTTGTCATAAATTGTGATAACGATCATTATTATAACCGAACTGCATATCCGTTGACTTGTAAATGCCCTTGTTGGCAACAATATTGCACTTAACAATTCAATGTCGTGTTTTATAGCACTGTTTACCTTATCAATACACCTCTAATGGCACATCACTAGTTGTTTCTGTCACTTTTTCTACATAAGCACTGTAATAATAATGTTTGTAAATCGAACGTTGTATTGTGTGGTGTAAGGTGCGCGTATGTGCGCGGTGGCGCGCGGCGCGGGTGAGACACTGGTGTCGGCGTGCGCGGCGGAGTGACGGAGGCGCGCGCGCAGGCTGCGCGGGAGGGCCTCGCCCCGCGCGCGCCAAGGCTGCCCCGGCGCCCGCACGCCGCCGCACAACACAAGCCCATTCCGACTGTGACGACAACCTGCCCATTTATGTCTTTGGACATGGTTGACGGCCACCGCGGCCATATGGTGTCTTGCACTCACTGCGATTAACTTTTTCAATGGAATTCCGTAATTGTAGGTGGCGAATCGCTTCAAGGTGTGGGAAATCATAAAGATCGTCCGAACGGTTTTCTTATCCACGGTGATTGTAGGAATGTTGCGGTAGAGTACAGTTTCCTTTGATGGACTCGTGTATTTATTGCTGGTTCGTTACTGCCTATACAACATGCTACTAACAATTTGTACGGCTGTCGTTTTGGTGGTCGTAAACTTGAAATAGCAATAAACGAGATTACTATTGTCGAAAGAAAAATGTTATTTGTTTTACAACCTAAGTAAAGTGCTCAATGAAAGTGCACTATAAGTAATCAATTAAATTTTAAGACCTAGTTTTCGTTACTTGACGCCAAAATGTAATGTTGGTCAATATTCATCAGAAATTATTACGATTACTATAAAAGGTAGTAAGCACGTTCTCCATCATTAACATAGTTGTGTCATAAGTAATAATACGAATACTTGGCGATAGGTCTCGTATGATTCAACGTGGTTCAGGACAGAATCCAAATATGGTTCACCGTACGCCTTATCAATGAATATCTCGCTAACATATGCAAGGGTTCCTATTAGATTTGAATTATGGAAGTAACGTGACAATTTATTTGGAAAAGTACTACTAGGTATTAGTTATAATTATTAATTTTGGACTCTGGAAAACTGATCACGTGAAGACAATAAAATATTTGATACTAGCAGTATCTCGCGGTTTCACCCACGTGGTTCCCGTTCCCGTGGGAATACGGAGATAAAATATAGTCTATATTACTCAGGGTGAATGTAGCTTTCTAATGAAAATAGAATTATTGAAATCGGTTCAGTACTTTTTGAGTTTATTCGTTACATACAAAAATACAAATCTCTCGACTTTATAATATAACAGCCTTACTAATAAAAAATACCCACTGTGTATATTCTTGATATAACGAGTGTGAAGCATATTAATAATTCGTTATATCAAGATTAACAGTGGGTAATTTTTATTGGTAAGGCTGTTAGTGTAGAAGTGTTGATTTAAACAGTATCCCTTAAACGATCTACGATTTCTGCTCTACGTGTGAAAAAGCTGGAATTTATTCCATGTTTATTGAAATCTTTATTTTTAAAGTACAAATAGGAAATCAAAATTCAATATGCAATAGCAAAATAATTACTGTATTTCACAGACTACCGAACAGAGTCATAATCAGCACTTAACATCGCATTCGTAGATCATACATACCTCATTAAATATTAATGGAGTCAAACTATCATTATTCAAGTCACAGCAGATTTATCAGTCTGGTTTTGGCCTTATTTTTTGACAATGCTAATAAATATTTTGACCTTAAATTCTTTACCTACTTAGTTATAGTATGGTCTACATACTCGTACATGTATAAAATATGAATAACAGTATTACAATCCTAAGTACTATGCTAGAAAATGCTTCTAATATGAAAGTTGGTGAGGATGGACATTTGTTACTTATTCACTCAAAACTGATGGATCTGATTTAGTTGTTGTATTATTGCCTCTTTTAAACCAGGAATATCATAATACTATTAAACGAAACGTACGTCATCTATATCATTATATAAAAGGCTTTGTCCTGAATGACTGATGGATCAACGCACAGCCTAAACCGCTGATCGTAGAGACCTGAAACTTGGAGGGTGTGTTATTTGTATTACGTAGGCGTCCGATAAGAAGGGATTTTTGAAAATTCATCCTCTAAAGGGGTGAAAAGGGGTTGCAAAGTTTGTATGGAACAACGTGATTCCGTGGTCTGATTAAGTTTAAACTTGGCATAAATGTTTTTCAAAAATATTAATTAAATATGTGATACTCATTTTTCTTAAAATCATCACCTAACTTGATTAAAAAGGGGTAAAAAGTTATTTTGGGGTTGATTTGTATATTGAATACTCCTTTGACATGTGTTTCAATTTGTAATTTGACAGCTGAATGACAAAATGGCGGACTAAAATAAATTGACGGGAAATGAGGCAGCGTATCAAAACTATAAGTACTTACTTAAATAAAAAAATACCGCATTTTTACTTATTAATAGATATTTATCAATATTCTTTACCCCGCATTATAAACCTAGACATAAATTTAAATAACTATTTCAAATATCAAATCTGTAGGTGAAGTAGTTTTTTCATAAAATGTACCACCAAATTGTTGCGTTACAAGGGCTTCACTTTGCTCGCCCTAATTAGATATTTTACTCATAATTTGATTTCTGCTTATCATAATTATCTTCAGACATTTTCGATCTAAAATATTACTATTCGAAAATTATTATTCATGTGCGATTTATCGATTTTAGCTTTATGATATGAAATTAGTTAAGTCGAGCAGGGTTTTTTTATAACTAAATCACCCACTTATTATAGATACATAGATTCGCTTAATTACAATCCAGAATCTTTCCAGAATTTTTCGCAGAATCTAAAACACTTTCCAATATAGTAGAACGCCGATTAACCGAATCGCCAATTATCCGAATCGGTCCTAAGTTACTATGTAATGTACCTCTATTAATTGTTGTGATTTATTATATTTTGTACTAGCTGTGCCCCGCGGTTTCACCCGCGTAGTTCCCGATCCCGTGGGAATTTTGGGATAAAACGTAGCCTATGTTCTTTCCCGGACCATAATATACCCCTGTACCAAACTTCAAGTCAATTATTTCAGTAGTTTAGCCGTGAGAAGGTAACAGACAGACAAACAGACAGAGTTACTTTCGCATTTATTATATTAGTAGGGATTTTCGCTAAGGCCCGCTGGGATTGCAACTTAAATAAAATAAAATAACTAACTCTGGATCGAGATGTTTAAGTGAGCTATAGATATTGTAGAACTGTGTTTGTTAAACTTATTATAGTTTATTCTACGTGTGACATCGTTTTTAGAGTTCCGTTCCCAAAGGGTAAAAACGGAACCATATTACTGAGACTTCGCTGTCCGACCGTCCGTCTGTCACCAGACTATCTCAAGAACCATGGACATTGGACGTATGATATGAGAGAATGATGCATATTCAAGGTCAAGAACGGTGAAAGCTAAAGCTACACTTAAAATTTTCACAGATGATGTATTTCTATTTTATTGTCGCTATAGGAAAAAATACATAAAATAAAATAAATATTTAAGCGGGGTTTCACAATACAACAAACGTGTTTTTTTGTCATTTTTGGTGGAACCCTTCGTGCGCGAGTTCGGTTTCGGTTCGATTCGGATTATCGCACATAGACTGCACATAGCTAGTATGTGCAGTCTATGTGCGATAATCCGAATTTTCGATTATCCGAATGGACTCCGGTCCCAATTAATTCAGATAATCGGCGTTCTACTGAATATGTATTGTGTAATGAAACGCCGACTCTTCCGAAGAAAAGATGAAAAAATGGGATGGAAGTGGTAGTGGGGTAGAAGTGGTAGTGGCGTGGAAGTGGAGTGGAGTGGTGTGGATGCGGGATAGGCGTTGAAGTGGTAGAGATGTGGAAATGGGATTAGTGTGGATGTAGGACGGTGTAATGTAGAGCGTCGGTGGCGTAGGGGTTAAGGCCTTTGACTTTCGATCGGAAGGTGCCTGGTTGGAACCCCACCATGTACCAATTTGTTTTAAATCATCATAACCAGTTCATTGATCTCCCTACCGAGGGTACAAGACCAGAAATAAGTAATGATGAGTGATGTGGAAGTGGGAGCGGTGTGGAAGATGTATTAGTGTGGAAGGGGAGTGGAGTGGAAGAGGTAGTGGCGTGGAATTGATATTAGGGGGTCAGTATCAGCTACCTAAGGAGGGGCTAGGGCCTGTCCTGAATGATATCTAATAGGGGTATTTTAATTATGTAGTGCACATAAAATATGAAAGTTTACCTAATTTATATGTCACTAGCGGCGACTCGCGGTTTCACCCGCGTAGTTCCCGTTCCCGTAAAAATATTGTGATAAAGTTATGCTAAAAACCTTCCCACTGAATTACTCTATCTATTAAAACAAACCGCATCAAAATCCGTTGCGTAGATTAAAAGGTCTAAGCATACATAGGGACAGAGAAAGCAACTTTGTTTTATACTACATATGTAGTGATAACGAATAATATAGGCGTGTTTATTGTTTAATTTTAATCTCGACTGCCAGACCCACATATTGATTAAAGTTATTTTATTACATCGATATTTAGCGTTAGCCCAAAATAACTATTCTTCGCGTACGAAGTCGCGGGGCAGAAGCTAGTTATATATAAGTAAGTAAAACAACGGGATGGTACGTATTTATTTAAGTCGACGTACTTCTACTTTTATCTATTACCTTCATAAGTGCCTCATTGGCCTTAATTGAATAAATGATTTTTGTTTTTTTTTTATCCCTAAAGTCTGCTAATATTATAAAACATAGAAATAACTGCGAAAACAATATTGATTTCAATGTTATATTATTGAAAAATATGTGGTACGTAATACATAATTCGGCACTAGGGACGCGGTTGCAGGATTTATAATTGTTTGACATGCCCAGTAAAGGATATTTCGTAATTTATGTCCACATAAATTATTATTGATATTCAGCCCTACTCGTGTGCAATATCTATGGACCACTGAAATTGGATTTAATTTGATATGGGTCTGGTTGTGTGTACCCTTAATGTTAATGAGAAATTGGTCAATTTTAAATTCATTATGATTATTCTATTAACATTATTTACAAAATCTTTTTGGGATCGTGGGTTTTCTTAGCTTTTTCTTAGTTTGTCCCTACTTCCCTACTAATATTATAAATGCGAAAGTAACTCTGTCTGTCTGTCTGTTACCTTTTCACGGCTAAACTACTGAACCGATTGACTAGGTACGAAATTTGGTACAGGGGTAGCTTATGTTCCATAGGCTATGTTTTATCCCGAAATTCCTACAGGAACGGGAACTACGCAAGTGAAACCACGAGGCACAGCTAGTTTTTACATAATTTCGAACTAGAATTTGGAAGCTGTTCAAGTAAGTTTAAACAAACTGTATATACTATAAATAGTATAAAATCTTTATATTCTCGCTTCAAAAGAGTTAAATAATTTTATTAGCATTTAATTTCATTTTATATTTACTTTACTCTACATATGATTTATATTTCTCTACTACGAGGCTTACTACGTGTACAACCTTTAAGTTGTAGTTCAATGTTGTAGTTATTTTTATAGGATGACAACATTATCCGAGATATTTCTGCCAATAATTTGTTATTGAATGAGTATGATTCATATTCATTATGGGTGGCGCGTGTTAAATAAAACATCGGAATCTAAAATATTAATGCACGTTCATCTCCATCATTATAAACATTCGAAAATTATCCATCTGAACACTACAGAACGTAAGCTTCTCCAATTTTTTTCGAGCGGTGATTGTTTATTAAATGTTATGTATCTTTAAACCAATGAAACATATAATAAATAGTTTTTATAGGTACATAATGTAGAAAAGAGAAGTAAACGCGCGAATCGGCCGATGCGGATCCTCGTGAATAAATTTGAATGGCTGAATGTCGCGGAACGACATTTGGCCTGCGGGTCGCAGGTGCCGACTCCGCAACGCCATAAAATATTTTCAATCAAAAATACCAACTTCTTTCTAACTTTTATGGAAAATAAAACAGAATCTTAATTAAGTTTATACATATAAAATAAACGTAAGACTAACAAGGTCAGCAGAAACAGTTTTGTTCTTTAAGTAGGAACACACAACCGAATGAAATGTTAACGATACCATCGTACTTACCGAGCTTACCAAAGTAATTGGATGGTAGTCATCATGCATCTTTTATTTTAATCTTCTTAGCCGAAAAGCACCTGAAATGTATAAGCTGTCTACAAAATTAATTAGGTAATGGAAAAACCAACTCACACTTTTGTGTTACATTTTTTTATCCTATGTATTAGATATAAGAGGGTGAATTGTGTACATAACATTTGCATAATTATTAGGTGAACATAATCGAATTTGTCCACCATTTTTGTGAATTATTTTGTTTTTTAAATGTATACGGTTAAATTTTCTTCCACCACGACTCAACGGCCATTTAATTTGTGTCAAGATTACAACATTTGCAGTGTTCTCAAATTGTCTTTTTGGGAAATCTTAACCAAAAAAGCATGAAATGTATAAAAGCGTTCGAATACCAAATAAAAAATACCTCTACAAAACATATAATAATAATAAGGGCACCTTTGAGGCGGGGTGTCGGGGAGTAGCGACCCCGCGGACCTGACGCGCTCCCGGGGGAGGTCACCATTCCTCACCTCCGCTTGCCTTCACTGGCCGGCGGAGTGAACACTGACGAGGAACAGGTCCCCCACCTCCGTGCTTGCCTTCATTGGCCGGCCGGAGTGGAGCCCGCGAGAGCACTTTGGTGCTCGGAGAGTGAGGGGCGTTGCGTAAGTGGTGAGTTGGCTTAGCATGAAGCTGGACCCTCGGGCTCAGTGGATCGCGGTTTAAAACCCAGGGCGTCTGCTCCACTCTCAAAGCCGCTCGTTTCATGTTGCCCCCTTGTTGCGACTCGAGCGACTTGTTTGGGGGGCCCAGTTATAGAGCTGGCAAGTCTCCATCAGCCACTTCGTACATGTTTATAGCATTGTATCGGCGGGTGTCATAGTCCCCATAGTTCCCCAATATCCAGTCCATTAAACATCCCATTCCCATAACCCAGTCGTAGTTTTCCATATATTTGCAATAGTCCCAGCAGAACCGGGGACTGTCCTTGGATGCATTTTATAGTGTTATACAGGGATAGTCGCCGGATTGTGCATCCTTTACACAAGATTAAATATGTCAAAGGGCTTCCGTGTGTTGGCTTTGGCCCCTATACTAGCCTTCCAAAAGACCGGGACTCCTTAATAGTCCCGTGAATGGAAAAGACATAACAAATAATAATAATAAATATTTTATTTTTCAAGAGGAACATAAAAACATAAAAACATATAAACATTGCTTACGAAAATAAATATCTCGTATTACATGAAACTTGCATACGTTTTTCATATTTTAAAGCAAAAATATCAGTTAGCTACGTAGGTACATCCACTTCACTCATACAGTTCGATGTTCCACGAAATTTAACTTTGAAATGGTAAAACTCAGATTGAATTCCGTCGTGTTTACAGGGCGCAGGTGAAACATTCCTAGAAAAATATTCAATACCTAAATGAAAAATGGAATTGGATCCCGCGCAGAAAAATGTTCCGCTACCGTCATGTTTACTTGTCCGACATGTCGAAATTTTTATCGGAAGAAGACCTACTTTTGATCTATGAAGACTGAATTTTCATATATTTTTCTACTGTTATAATAGTGCACCAAGTTATATACAAAATAATCTTCTATCTATCTATCTTCTATATACCGGTATATAAAACTCTTCCTTTACTAAGTGATTTACTGATTGACAGACAACGCACAGCCGAACTACTGGTCATAGAAAGCTGAAATTTGGCACGTGTGTTTGTTTGGAGGAATAGGCTACCACTAAGAGAATATTTTTGGAAATTCCCCTCCCTAGGGGGAGAAAAGGGGGGTAAATTGAAAACTTCACGGGTGAAACCACGGGGCGCTGCTAGTATAAACATAAAACAAAATGATATCTAAGCATAAGTGACCTAAAAATATATAGATATAAGTAAGTATTTAAATCTCAAAATGTTTTATAAAAATAAAAAAGGTAACTGATTTTCCATCCACCTTTATATGTGTGGGACATTGTCCTTACAGCTTAGGTTGTATAAATAACTGTCTTTATTCCACAGCATTCACTCATGTTATTAAAACTAGTGCACAATCGTTACAATTCCATAAAAAACCAACAATTGAAAAATTGAATATAGACCTCATCAACTGATTTCCAGCGGGAACGCACAACGGAGTAAAAATACGTTAAAAATGAAAATAACTTGTTATTTTTTTGTTTCGACCGTTGTATGTTAATAGCAATTTCTATCTCGTTTGTGTAACAGAAGTCCTGTTTCCCGGTGGACTGGCTGCATTGTAATGAAATTGTGATTTCGTATGCGCCTCGTGCGGCCCAAAACCTCCCAACTGAATTAAAACTTGTTCTCATCTAAGACTTCAGGCTTAAAAGTCTGATGTTCAGTATTAAAAATCAAAAGTGTGTTTGTTTAATTTATGATACTATGATCAGATTAGTGGTTGTTTTGATTTTGTGCTTGTGTGTGTAAATAACTCTATCATCGTCATATAGCGAATGGTCCATAAAATATGTAAGGTATCAGAAACGCGCATACAATCATTCATACACACACCCAGACCATAATTAACATTTCAGCAACGGTATCGATATTAAAAAAATAAAAAAAGAATATAATGTCTCCGTTTTAAAAACCAATTGTAATTTAATTTTAGTCTCACATTATTGACTTTAAACCAAAACACAATAAAGAACAATCTGTTCCAACCACGGAACAGTGCACAGTGCAATGTTTGATCATCCACAAACTTGTAGACTATAGTGTTCGGTTCGGTACAGTGGTTGGTCCGGTACCAATATTAGTACCGAATGGTACCTACCTCGTCTTTTTATACCTTCTTGTCTATTCCGGAGACATACTGCAGTCCACTACGAGATACGTGATTGGCTTTAACTCATGTTCGGAAAATACTTCCTCGGTCCTGTAAAGTGCTTACAGATATGTGTATAAGTGAAATACGATGTCTATTAAATGTGCCTCGCGATTTAATTTACTCGCATTTTTTTACTTTTCGTAGAGGATGGATGGATGGTTACATCATTATAATAAATATCTGTGTGAGTTTTAATCGAATTAGTAGTGCCTTCGAGATACTAGCACTTTCAAACAAACAAAGCGTTCGCGTAGGCTTACGAAAATAAAACTGGAAGTTTATTTTAACAAAATGAAGATTTAGTCTAGGTTTACTTTTAAAATAAGAAAAAGTTTGAAAGTTTGTTTCAAAAAGGTTATATCAGAAACTAGAAATCGGATAAGTACTACAAAAAATCATTAAGTAATTGGAAGCTAATTTCATGAGTGGTATAGTTTATTGTACATATATGAATATGAGTTGGAATACATTATCATTACGTTGGCATTATGCATGTTGATGATCTTTAAGACCGGGCTCCAAACTCTGCACACTATATCATGTAGTCGTCACATTAACAAAAGAGCTTAATAAAAACTTTTAAGATACTCGTAGATAAGTGCATGCTTTGCTTTTATTGATAACAAACATAACACAGCTAATAACCGCGCACCGCCATGAAGTAAGACTCATTTAACTTATATATGTGCAATAAACATCTGAAGGTACTGTTTGTTTTAATATCTCCACCATTTCCTCCGATTACGGAGTACAATCAACTTTATTACATAAGTTGTATGTCAAAGAAGGTCGTGTTTGCATTTACGAGGACTGCCGTTCATTTGACGTAGTCGAATTAACATTTTTATGGTACACTGGATGTTACAGGGTCCATTCTATCATTAGACAAAATACAGGAAAACTCTTGGACGCCATATAAAATTTATGAGCACTTCGTGTTACAACACTCTTCTATTTACTTATCCAAGATTCTCATTTCGATTTTATATTTCATTTACTTGTGCTAAAGGAAAATTTGTTACAATTTATTCTGTAGGTGTTTCTATCATTTTGTTTTTAGAAAAAATCTGTTGTTTGAATTCGAATCGTTTTCCTCGATTAGTAACTGGATATTTCAAGTAATTCAATAATGTTTTCCTTGTTGTTTTAAGTGTTGCTTTGGTGGAAATGACGCTTTCCTTATCATCGCCTTAGCCAAATCTGATAGGAGAACGTCCGCCAATTTGAGCGTTTATCACTTTATGGAAAAACTTGATTTTACTTAACTACTTATATGTATAGCTACATAAGGTGCGATCAGATGCCACTATTTATTAAGCACGTGATCAAATAGAAATGTATTGGCAAATTGGCTCAACATAAAAAACAGTTACCCTATCATCTTATTATAGCAATTGACCCTTAACTAGGCTTAGTACCTGTACCTTGGACATCACAAACTACGCACGTCCTGTACACACCTAGAACAAGATAAACATCACCATACATTATTATCTCGCACGGGAATCGAACCTACAACCCTTTGGCGGCTCTGCACGGAGAACACTTTGCTATTACACTGTTAATATATCTTTTAATACCGTAAATACTCATAATGTATTCGTATCATAAGAAAACTTTCAAAGTTCCAAACACTCGCTAAATGATTACCAAAAAGGAGTTGTCTGTTTCTCCGGTCGTCGGTAAAGTAAATTGTTTCGAAAATGGAAACTTGTTGAAGTTGGATGTTGCACTTCAACCGGTAATTAGTTTTGGATTGGTGGCTGCCGGGGCTGGAGGCAAAAATCACAAAGCCGCCCATTATAATGGATTTAGCGGCGAATCGGACGACTCAGAACACTTGAATTAATGAGACATCTTCAAACCTTCATATTACTGCCGCCACTTTCCATTCATCTAATGCGTTTAGCGGATTATAATTCACAGTTCACACATTATAATTTAAAAAATATCATATTGATTATGAGGTACTAACAGCGCCTCACTGTTTTACCTGTGTCATTGTTAATTCCTTGCAATTTTTGGGATAAAAAGTTTCCCATGTTTTAACTCTGTTCATAAGAAACATTTGAACCAAACTTTTTTTCCCGATGTCCACCAGTGGTGGCCAAATAGTGGGGGCATCGGGAATAAACGAATTTTACTTATATTGGTCTTAAAGTTTTGGAGCCTATTCATTACAAACAAATACAAAAATAAAATCTATCCTCTTTATTACACGCTTTTTATTAGCTTCACCTGTATGTTTGTATGTTTGTTTGTAACCGACTTCTTTGGGCGCGATTTTGACCCACTTTAAACGGCCAGATTTCGTTCAAACTTTGTAGATTTATTGAGTTTATTAATATTATTTATAATTTTTTATTAATATTAGAGCAGATGACAGTAAAGTTGTACCAAATAAACATTTTTAGATAAAAATATTGTCTATATTCCCTTTTTTATATCTCCAACCTTAAGAATTTGCCAATTGGACTTTATTATCTGGATAATAAGCTCTTGGAGCGATGCCAATGAATGTTACAATGCTCTTATTAACTGTAGTAGAGTACGGAAATTTAAACACTTTCAAGTACCTACCTATTTAGTAAAGAAATACTTATTAGGAACGTCTAATTCTCTATACTAAAGTAAAATGGAAAGCCAGAAGCGAATGGCTCTACAAGAGATGAGTTAAGTTAGATAGACGATTTTGAAAAGCAAAGAGTTAAAATAGCTGTACTACATCATAAAAATAATAAAGTTTGATTCAAGTTACCAATTCCTCTTGCAGGTAACAATCCACAGCAGACGAAACATAAAAATCAAAATATTGTACCAACTATGAATATAATTTTTAGTCTATTCGCAACAAATCTCAGTCGTGCGAATTCAAGTCATGACGAGGTCCTATTATCGTAGCTTCTGTGCCACAATATTTCACAAGGAGGACATATTTGATGCCGTTTGGAGCATACCTTAGTTAACAAACATGTAAATAATTACCGTCTGAGGCACCGCTTGCATAATAAGTTTGTTCGTATTATTTACATTTGAAACATAAGTGCCAGCATTTACGGGGAGGCTGGTCGGGTGCGCCATAAATCTGTATAACGTATTATATGAGGGAGAGATGTTTGTTTGAATTACCTGTGTTAATGTAACCACCAAATAGGTAAACACAAACCTGTTCTCTGTTTATTATTACCGAAAATCTATCAAAGTGTAAACATTAACAGATTGTTTGATTACACAAAATTGTTTCGGACTAATTATATTAATTGTTGTTCGTGGTTATCGTGTTCTACTTTCAAAATATATAATTTAACATAATAGCTTTGAGATTTATTATATTTACCTATTTGGTAAGAGGAGAAAACCTCGCCGAAAGACTCGGTTCTATAATAAAATGCGTACCTATTTTTCCTATAGAAATACAAGGATAAAAGTGATCCCTTTTCAACATCAGTGATTTTTTGTAACTTTTGTGGAAATCATCTATTCAGAAGTAAGTAGGTACAGGAGAAATACACGTGTCAAACCTTTTATGGTCGAAAAACTCCGATTTAGACTTAACAAATTTAAGTCCATAAACCTTCACAAATATCTTATTCCAATTAAAAAATCTTCAGACCTATTAAAGTATTAAGCTATGTCGGTAACCTTAATTAATTAAGGATTACAGCGGTTCCCTCAGATAACAGTCTCGTTGTAACATTTTTTATTTAATATTTATCGCAGTAGTAGGTATTAATTTTATAAAACAACGCTGTGTTGTAAGTTCTTTGAAGCGATAATCCTAAGAGTGATATCGTTATTTATTTTAAGACTGATAAACAAACTGTTTACCAGTGAAATTTTCCACTACAATATTGAACTTTTCCTCTTAATAACCTACATAATGGGATGGTATTTCAAAAACCTTCCTTAGTAGTCACCTGCGTGTTAATGAGGGACGCACGAAAATTAATACTTTAGACACTAGTGTATATCGACATCATCCTGTGTTTGCTTTGTATTTTAGGCAGATGATTCAATGATGGTAAACTCGAGCTTAACTTATCTCAAAAATTCGTCATCACTTAAATATTGTGTGTTGATATTTTAGCGCCTTTAAACGTGATGTATGTATATTAATATTTATTTAAGTGTGTGACGTCGAAAGCTTCATTTGTTATGATCCAGATAGAGTTGTTATTTGAAATAATTTTAGATGCTTTTTATCGTAAAATGTTCACAGAATTGACAGAAGTCAATATAGGTATTATACAGGTAAAACCACGAAGGAGAGTTAGTTTATAATATTAGAAATATTAATACATAAATTACGAATTTCGGACACGTTTAATTACACCGTCATAATATTATGAAGTTGCAACAAGATTAATAAATATTATCATAACTTTAATTTCAGTAGTTTGAGAGTTCAAGAACCTCGAGAGATTAGTTAGAGCATGCTTGGCTGTATTAAAACGGTATTACAACTTTGAATTTAAATATTAGGTATTACGTTTTGGTGTGAATTATCCATCATAATTTATGAGGATTCCTCACAATTGTTTCTTTAGAAAACAAATTTAAATGCAGCTTAAATTCGTTCGTGTTATAAACGTTAGATTAGTTACATTATTTAAGTTCTAATCTGAGCTTTGTTAATGATAGATTTAGTAGTCTTAATGCGAATTAATTGTATAAGTTTGAAAAACAATGTAATATAACAAAGAGTATACTCGTAATGAAAAAGTATTTAAAAGTTTTTATATTTTTTTAATATAAAATGTTACTTTAAACCCCGCCTGACTGTATGTAAGTGACAACACACAGGAGCGCACATTGTGACAGTACCACGTCAGGCGCTTGTAGAATTACACCGCCTTAGAAACTCTCACAAATGAAATAACGCGACATTTCCATAATAATACGTGGAAACTACTGACATCACAAAAACACGTTCCAAATTTCCCGTCAAGCATTTCCCGTTGTGTTGTTTTCTTGATTTTTAAATGGGAACGAAATTCTGGCAATTTATCGGGAGTCGGTAATCTTATAGGGAGGGTGTTTAAGGAAAAATAAGAGTTCCCTTTTTACCAATTTTCAACGTATTATCAAAACATAGGGACTTTTATTATTTTTTGTTTCCTTAAAGAAATTAGAAATGGTAGGTTTTTATTTACTTAAAGCTGAATAAATGGGAAATTTCTTGGTGGAGACATTCAATTTCATTTGATTAATAATGTACATTTTTAAGTAAAAAAACACGGTTTTAATTATATATCGATTTACAAGTGTATGTGACTATCTAAGTACAAACTTTCGCCTGTATAGTGTGGTGATTATACTATATGTGGTAAACTTAAAAAATATTTTAGTAATAAAGACCTTTAAATATTAAATGTACCTAACGTCATTGTGAAATGAAAGCGTGATTGATTATGTTGTCATTGTAATTATAAAAAAGTGCACAAACCCATATATAACTATATTGACGGCGGCATAATCCCTATTGCCGCTATATAGATAACATAACATAATCATTCACTACATCATCTTATTATAGTAACTGACCTCTAACTTGATTTTTATCTAGGGTATCAGAAAATACGCACACACTCATTCACACACACACCCACATTTTACTTTTATAATTGATGTTGGTTAATATTCGCGTTTTAAATTTTAGCTCAACATTGATTTATTGATATACTTAAATTAAACGGAATGTGTATACAAACTACACGAACGCAATTTGTACTTTACCTATGTATATAAATTCAGTACGCGCAAATTTTAAAATTCTTTTGCGATTTAAAACTACTGTTTAATTGTGTAAAAACATTTCAAATGAATACATCAACGTTTCGATCAGGAAACATCGATCGTGTTCACGAGGGGACGCGTGACGTCGTTTCAAACTAGTTTGCCAATATAAAAAAGTAAAAAAAAAAAAAAAAATTGCCCACAAAAACCTATGTTAAAAGCTAGCAACATGTTAAAACCAAAGTATTAATATGACACCATTATACCAGGAACATAACTCGAATATCATCCATCGCCGTTTGATAGTAACGACATCGGAAACTATCAGTAAAATATTTCCCGATCCTTTATGTAAGCTTACGCCTCTATCCCTTCTAATGACAGTTCGACGTCCTTTGAAGGTAGTTGGCTGTGAAAAGTTTAGGATTTACCGTGAATATCATACTCACAAATAATTCATAGGTGGGTCAAATTTTACCACGTATTAAATACACGGTTTTGGTAATAATTTTGTTACTATTTCAAACGATTATAACATGCTTTTTCACATCAGTTCTAGATAATTTGCAAAATATTTTCAAACCTCTTCTTTTACGATTTCGATTCCCAAATATTACACCAAATGACACAGGTTTAAAATGGATCTAAAATAAAATTTACCGCCGTTATTTGTGGAATACTTTACTCTGGTGTCGAAAAATAGTGGTAAAATATCCGCATTGCGCTTTCAAACTAACACTTGTATATTCAAACGTAGTTAATATTTTATATTCTTTAAAAAGTATAGAGTTATATGCGGTAGGTGATTGTACAATAGTACACGAGATACGAAGACAGTGCATTCACATTTGTGTTGGAACAAGGCACGTCCTCTGACGTCTAGACGGGTGCGAGCGTCGCGCGGGCGGTACACTGCACACTATGATAGTACACTCAAAAAATAAAGAACAATATGCAAAACAAACAAGCGATACGATACTTTGATTCACAGGGAACGTATTGATAGTGCTTGAAATATGCTCCGTCATTTTGTCTGCAGGTAAAACGAGCTACGTTGTTAGCCGAAGATGTATTGTACGCATTTTAGATGAGTTATTTGTGTAGCAGTGTTTGTTTGTTTTGTTAATATAAATGGCAAACAGCGGTGCTCGTCGTACGCTCGCAACAAGCTCGCCAAAGAACGTAATAAAGGTGATACTTATGTGTCGTTAACAAAGTTACCACTACGGGTATAAAATGAGATTTTAGGAGCACATGGGTAGCGTTGGCCTTCTGCCACGAGACGGACTTAAAGGAAATTTACTAGCTACAAAAATTTAGCTTCGCTACACCACCGCCCCCCGGGACGCGCCGGTTAGATTAAAGTTTTGTTAATATGGAAAGGCTGGTGTGCCGTGCGATTCCCCATGAGATTTAAATGAACACATTTCTGATTTTCAACCGGATTGAACCCGAACTCCGCGAAGTCAACACAATGGTCACTCGTGATAAGAGTATTTAGAAATGTGTGTCAGAATGTATTACATATCACACAACCCGCGAGAATCACGAGAACCCCTATTAAATTCGGGACTACCGAAATAGCTTTTGCGAAATTGTAAAAGTTCGATTGACGCCATGTTTGGAAACCTTTATCCGCTTATAATGTGTATCCATCAAGGTTGGTTTAACTTCTGAACTTGACTATGACTGTTATAAAGGTTAACATTATTTAGGAATTTGTACAACAACATTGACATGCATGACTTGTTTATTTTAAGGGTCTGTTTGCGTACATCAAGTTACCTAAATGTTTACATACTTATCTATATATATAAAAATCAATTGCTGTTCGTTAGTCTCGCTAAAACTCGAGAACGGCTGAACGGATTTATCTTATCTTGGTATTGAAATGTTCGTGAAGGTCTAGGGAAGGTTTAAAAGGTGAAAAAAAATCGAATAACCACGGCAACAGGTACCACGTGGGTGAAACCGCGGGGCACAGCTAGTTATAAATACAAAAAACATTTGCATTCTGTTGTTACATTGGACAAAATGTTGTAATATCAAACAATAGTACGAGAGTCGATGGAACAAATTGGAGCGCTATCGGGCGATGGCAAGTGATTTTTCTTAGGCGTTTTTTGAGTCCCAATCAGCTGCGGGCGCGAAGCTTTCAGACAATCTGTGCAAATGGCGGCATTAGAGGGATGTGTGGCGGCACCGGGAGCGTAACGACGGGCTTACTGCGAGGAGCTCGCGATCATTCAACAATTTGAATAATACATGAAACACTTACCCACACTATGTTGTTAACGTTTCTCTCAAAACTCATTCGATACCCCTAAATAAATAAATTTTCATTAATATTTGTATTAGAATTACAAACGCTTGAAGGATTTTATACGACCTTAGTTTTACACAATTAAAATTTTGGTTTACCTTTTTGTAGTTACATTTAACAAAAAAGTCTTATTATTTTGTAATAAACTAAAAATTTAAATAATTTATCGGTATCATTTTGTCTATATTTAGATTCCACAAGTGTTTATATTTGCTAAGATGTGACTGAATGTACCTATCTACACACACATTTTAGATATCCTAGATGCAGGTAAACAATAGGTTACCAATATCCCTAGTTAGATGTTTCTACAAGAATAAAATAAAATACTTCGCAAACAAAATAATTACTACAAGCTACAAAAATTATATCTATAGATCATGTGTAGAACTGAACATAAATGATTAATATCAGTTCGATAAGCTCTACAAATGAAGTGACAGGCATGCGATAGTTTTCTCTGCGATGCAGTAATTAATCAAGAACCAAGTAGCAGAGCAGTTACTATAAATCATTCTAGAACTAGTCTCTAACTGGACTCTACGAGATGACCCTTTAATTTGTGGTCGTTAATTTGTTATTTGTTTATGAAAAGTTTTTGTTTATTGTGTTTTTTATATTTTCTTTAAATGTGAAAATGACAGATGTGAAAGTTACTTAGTGTGGGATATATTGGGGTTTCGAATGTCTACTCCACGGGTCTACTCTATAGATACTAACACAATAACGGCTGAACTTATTAATTGGAATAGTATAGAAATTCTTTAAAACGAGAAAAAAATAATGGGATACTTTTATGTTTAACACCGAATCAGATTAAACAGAAACAAAAATTAGAATTTTTGCTTATCTTGTAAACAAACATTCCACAAACATAGAAACATTTATAGACATCGAGATACTAGCAGAAATTTCCCGTTAGTACGTAATATTAATTAAATATTGGCTCCGGTCCTAGTTTGGGAATAGCACGTGTGTCGATGAAGGCAAGTGACGAGCGTTTGTGGTGAGCCGCATGCCCGACCAGAAATGTTCTGCTGCCTAATGCTGTAGCGTCTACTTTAATTTAATTATACCTTCGAATTTATATTATTGTTTAGTTTTATTGGTTGGATTTACTATCAAAGAATTAGAAAGAGAGTTCAACGCTTTTTGAAGAAAATTTTCAGTTCAGAATGATCGACATGGTTATAAACAATACATCGAGACTTTTCATTCATAGACAAGCTCATTGAAGTTCACAGTTTCATGCCTTTAGTTAGTTACTACATTCAAATAAAACAAATATATTGCCGATCATTAATCGTGCAACCAATCTTCACAAGCATAAAACCAATCAATCATTACAAGAAAATCAATCGCTTATTAGCTACAATTTAAATATCAAGAAAACCAAGTATCCCAATAAAAAAAAACAAACTACTTTGAACACAAACATAAGCAATTTTCTTCAAACGAAACTATTTGTAAAATAATTTCATCAAACACGTCTTCCGCACTCAAACACCGCAATTTGTAAAGGAAAAACTAGTGTGTATGTACCAGTCGGTCTAAATGGAATGCAAGCGGACGAACCAGGTGTTTCACAAACCGTACAAATAAAGTAACGATCGGGATTTTTCGGCCATTATTTCATCGACAAGCTTACGTTACCACCAAATGTAAACTATTTATTGAGCTTTGTGGGTAAGTTATTAAGTTATCTTTACTAATAATTATTATAAAGAGGTAAGATTTGTTTGTGTGTGCAATTTAAAAACAGAGTAACAGTAAGTTATTTGATTTTACCTGAAATTCTCGCGAGATTAATAGAAATAAGAACGGTGCGAGTAAAACCATGACCTTCCTAAATGTATACTTACTTACGCTGAAATACTTATAAAAGTAGTACATTTGAACAATGTATGAGAGAGAGAATACGAGATCATATTACCGTGTGTAGTCTGTATTTCTTTATAAAATACGTCAATATTCAGGAATATAAACATAAAAGAATCAGGACATAGTTACACGCGCTAGGATAAAGTTTCTTCTATCTCGCCGCTCCGAGATAAATGATAAACATTGCTTCCAGGCTCCGGAAAACCGTTTAACAGCCCCCAAACCTTTTATTTAAATTGTTCACGAATAAGATAAATAGGCGATGGTTTTATTTAAATAAGCGGTGAATCAAATGAACCACAAATTTCTATGGAAAATTTTATACAATAATACTCGAGACAAAAAGACAATGTAATAAACATAGTAGATTGTGGTGTAGCAGTTACAAATGGCTTCCATTTATTGTCTTCGCGGTTTCCTTTGGCACTAATGAGGCCGAGAATCTCATTGCTTGCTAAATTGTTCAAATTTTGATAGGTCTTGGATTAAATGGATATCATTTTATGGGATTGTGTCCTAATTTGTATAAACATTCAAAAGATCATTCGTTTAGAGATCTATCATATAATTAAATAATATAAAATCAATTTAAACAATTTTCTTTTTTTTAGCTTAGTTCACAACTGTCCTTTGTATGCCTTGCCTTCTAAACAATGGGCTTTTAACTGACTTCTCTCTGGCTTATAGACTCTGTTATTGTATTATGCTAAAGCTGCTTAATACATACTCTCGCCACTGTTAAGTGAACTAACCATATATCGATCGTATTTCAGTTAAATATATTTAGTAACGTTACTGTAATACATTTGAATCTATGGAAATTTCATAAATATAGATTCAAAAAACTATTTTTTTCCGTACATACAAAAGAATTTTCAAAGGAAAAACAAAGGAAAATCCCTATGAAAAATCGTAGTTTTCTCGTCAATAATCGCAATGAAAAAGAAATGACAGTTTTCATTACATAATAGTTATTTATGGTACAAGCGAGGTAAGTTGGTGATTACTTCCGAGGCGCTATTGAGGCCCGAGCCGTCAGGCGAGGGTCAGAAGATAGCCGAGGATAGTAATCATCAATACACGCGTGTACCATACAACGTTTTTCAACACACTTGCGAAGAAATTATCATTTTTCGCTAATAAATAAACAGTTTTTCTATTCGCGCGCATCCAACACAACAATGGTGATCGGCCAAAGACTAAAAAAAAAATACTAATTAAAAAAAAATCTAGTGAATGAATGAATGGAATCGACCATAGACCTACCGAAAGTAAGGCAACATAGTTGAAGTTTGTTTTTAAAATGTATGGACACATTTTTTTTGGTATTGAAACTTTTTTAAAAACAAAGTAATTTAAAAAACAATCTATAACTCACTAGTGAATCAAGCGTGTCATTATTAAACTGTTTTTGCACAAATAAGAGCCCCTTTATGAGCAAGTGTGTTGAAATAGTTATTTGTTATACAAGAGTGCAAAGTTGCTTTTTAACCGGGGCTCCAGTTGAGGACCGAGCCAGCGAAGGATTCTAAAATTGAATCACGAGCGCAGCGAGGGATTCAAAATAAGAATCCTGAGCGTTAGCGAGGAACTCAAAGGAGCACAAGGTTAAAAATTGTTTGCACTCGAGTGCAACACATTATTTTTCATCCCCCCTCAGCGAGGAAATTACTGAATGAAAACATAAAACAATCACAATATTACATGAAAAGAAAATATCACGCGCAAAGCAAATTAAAAAATAAGTAAGTCTTGTACACCAAGAAGGTTCCGAGTTTGAATTTTAAATAAAAAAAAAGTTGTATGATGGTTTGTGAATTCAAAACATCATCACATGTAGTGCACACGATGTTCTAAATTCAAATTTACTTTAACCTCTAGAGCGCAAAAACGAATTTACTCCCAGTAATCGAAAATGCCTTGGGTCCTGCACGGCCTGTCACAGCGACCCCGATACTTTCCACTCTTGAGATTAAAATCGACTTTTACCCCCAGATATCGAGGATTAAAAACATACTTTCCGAGCTAGTGGGATGAAAATGATTTTATTGACTTTAAAATATAAATTCGTTTGTGAAACGATCCATAAACAAAGTTGTATCAAAACTTTGAAGAACGCAATTAAAAATAAACGCATCGCAGAGCTCTGTCGCGTCTCGTGGAATAATTTTGAATAAAGTGTATTTAATTAAACAAAATGTGTTGCGCAATTATAGATTTTAGTTTAATTTTATTTGTCAATTTACACATTGAATTATTACTGAATATTTTTACTTTGGCAATATATTAGGCTTTACTGATACCAAAACGAAATTAATTTACAATACAAACACAGATTACAAAATTCTTTATCATCAATTGTTAAAATAAAATAAATGTGCCATATAATGCCTAAATAAATTATAAACCACGCCGTAGACTAACCTCCTTATCGAATTGTGAAATTATTGATAAAGGTACCTTTACTTTAAAAATTACACATTACGAGTATTTATAAAATAAACATTAAAATAACTCTACCTACCAACTCAGTTAGTGGTGACTTAAAGTGAAATTAACATCAGTAAGTATAAATTAAATCAAACACAAAGATTTAACCGTAAAAGTCTTTTACAAATGTTATTTTCGTTTCCTTTCTAGGAAACCTTACTATACATTCTTTAACAAAACATCAAGTTGTTTAAAGTTAAGTTCCATTTGTTAAACTTCACAGTTCAACTCCGAGTTTACACTGTTATTATAAACGGCGAATAAATTATACCAAGTATATGAATTCATTCGAAATTACAAAGTCGATACGTAAATAAATGATTGTATTTCTTTGTTGAAATTTTCCTGGCTTCATTTCCTTTTGTGATTTCCTTTACTTCAAATACTTATATCGACTTTGTGACGTAGTATTTTAACTTACATACACTTCTCTGCGATATCTCTCATCACAGCCTATAAGTACCTCTTATTGAACAAAATAAGCAGCAAGCGATAGTGGCCTTTGCACTGAAGTAGATAGGGCTCAAAAGATCTAGATACATATAGAAGTGTTACTATTTCTTAATACGGGTTAGCAAAACAAATGATTCTTCAACTATTTATCTCCTAAAGAGGTTCATACAGGTAATGAGCGCAGATTTTCACTCATCACGAAAACATAATAACGGCGTTCAAAATTCAAACGCGGCGGTTCGATTGAGTTGTACCAATTAACTGAAACAATAGTATCTAATTTGCACAGTGGAGCATGCGTTTGTACCATGGAGCAATGAGCAACTGTTTGCAGGCTATTTGATATGAAGTTGGTCCATTAGCCGCGGCAACTGAGGACCCGACCGCGTTGTAAATGCTGTCGATTTGTCGGACGAACCCTACGCGTTCCACTAACCCAGCTAATGAGCCTTTTAGATAGAGGTAACGGAATCATTTCTCTTTCCCACCAAATTTTCCGATAGGTAACCGTTGTTGAAACACAGGATTTAACGGTGTGGTGAATTTAATCAAGGTGAGTATTACTAAAACTAAATAAAAAAAATATATTGTTATCATTAATGGCTAAATTATAATAAAATTACTGAATTTACACCTCAGTATTCTAATGACACAAATGATTTAAAATCAAAACTCATAGACGAAAATTTGTACTTACGTGTTTTATGGAACTTACATGCGTATCTACGTGTAACATAACTAAACGATACATCGTTCATCAACAGTAAATCAACTCTATTTAGCTTCCTTTAAAGTCCATTGTAGCACGAAAATTAGCTTTAAAATGCATTATTATGCATGAAATCCGTGTAACAGTATTATTTAGCGTCAAAATGCTATTAAGAAATTTGATTAAATTGAAAACTACTTCGATAGGAACCCACAGTTATAAAAATATTCACGTCTAATAGGTACCTACCTAGTTCGAGTGATTAACTTAATTATTAACAGTTATTGATGACTTTATAATAAATACTTTACATGTCCGTGAATCCCATTTCGCATATAAAATACATACGATGAATAAAATATTTCACATAATAAATTTTATTTATACAACATAACTCTTGCTTGTACCCGCAAAATAATAAGCTTTCAAGAAGTATTTGGCAGCAAAATATACAGCATTTATAAAGATAAAAGATTAGGGAAGGTAATACGTTCATAAATTTCAGTGGGGTTAAGATATAACTGAAGAAACGTCCAGTCGAGAATGAGATAAAACTCACGAGGCTTAAAAGTCTGTCGTATTATTTATATTCGGCCGCTAAGTAGGATTCAACGCAGGATATTCTTAAATAAAACATTTTGAATTAACTTATTTGAAGGTATTTCTATCTCTGGAAAAAATGAATATGGTATTTAATAAAATTACAGTACTACCTATATTAAATATGTGTTTAAGTCTGTTTTTCCTTTTACATAAAATTACCTGGACGATCGAACTCTACTTGGGTGAAAATAGATAAAACATTTTTTTAAGTAAACCACACATAAAGTGTTAACCTCACAAAATCAATCGCTGGCCTATTATAATTACGTAAAATTCTGTAATAACAATCCCAAAATAGGTTCTTTCTTCGTTAAATTTTTTTAAGAAAAACAAACAGAAGGAATACAATAACATTTTCTTTTACTTTGTTTACAAAATAACGCATTAAAAATATTGTTTATTTTTAAAAATTTATAAAAAAGGTTCCATCTTAGCTTCTTTCTTGTTATCTTTTAATTTTCATCTTCAGAAAATGTATTAAAAACGGCAATTTCCCTCGATGCGTGTCAGAAAATCAATTGAGCTTCTCCTATTGACGTGGAATAGATTTACGCTAATTTTAAGGTTCACTTGATCTTATTGAGTGCAACGCCTGCTCTTTCATTAATCCTTAGAGCAATACACTGTAACAAAATTAATTTCCCTTAACAAATTTTGCGTATTATTAATAGTCAATTAGTCGATTCGCTTTTACTATAGGTGCTAGCGGATACCCGGCGTGTGTTACTACGTTAAAAAAGTTAAGCTAAGGCAGTGGTCTGAAAAAAACTTCGCATTATTGCCTTTCTAATCGGTTTGGGGTATGTTCGGTTAGATAGTTTCGAAGGGAATAATGGATGTGTATTTTTACCTCTTTAAAGACATTTTTGATTCTTTTCGAAAAATACTACCTACATATAGTGTGAACTAATACAGTGTTACAAAACTAGAACAGTTTTGAAAATGTCTTAAAAGTTTTAGTTTGAAGTCAT
Source organism: Timandra comae (assembly GCA_958496195.1). NCBI lineage: Eukaryota > Metazoa > Arthropoda > Insecta > Lepidoptera > Geometridae > Timandra > Timandra comae. Next base: position 7,625,492 of record OY292356.1, read on the forward strand.
TTTAATTGTTATAAACAAAGAAAGATATTGTTTTCGTAAAGGTGAAATTTTCATTATTCTGCTAATTGCAACTGGCACTTACCATAATATGTAGACGTGAAGTGCTCAAAAGCTTTCATTCTACATAATTTTCAATTATTTTAAGTAGCATATTTACACCATATTTCCGTGAATACAAATGATAAGTTTTAATTTATACAAGTATGTATGTAGCTTATTTATTTTACTCAGTATGAGTTTATCACTATGCAAATAGAATAAAATGCTATATTCAAAGACAGATTTCTCTCTCATTGACGATATTAGTACAGTAAGTACCTAATAAGGAATAAACATAATCATCACACGTCTTATCTAATCCTTGTTAAACTAACACACATGTTTGCTATTTATACATATGCAAAATAGCAACCACAACCTATGCATTATGCTGCCCAGAAATCAAATCTAGAGTCACAGACTTGACAGAAGCTTTTACTTAAGCCTACAAACAAGACTATTCCTCTCTCTATGCATTGATTGATTCTGACACAAAAATAGAAAACAATGAGCGTAGAAAATCCAAAAACAGAAAAGCTATTATTTATTTGGCTCCATACGTTGCAGTGGGGACCACTCGACGCGTACCTCACAGTATATCTATTACAACATGATACTGTCAGTCGTAAAAAGCGAAACATTAATGGAACCAACAAGATTGGGGCAGTAATCACGTACAATAGTCAGGTAATTGGATCATCCGAATAGTGAATGCTTTTCCTTGAGGGGTCGACCCACGTCGGCGAGACCGTTACTCAGTTTTTATTATCTCTTGTCTATCGAATAATATTGATGGATCCGCAAATGAGTTTTGAATTAGATTTTCTTTCTTGGTGATTATTGAAAACAATTTACTTTGGCATGAACTTGTTTTAACAGATTTTTAATGTTTTCTTTCAATTTTCTTTTCATTACAGTTCTAGTTGTTTTAAGGTAGATACTCTTTTCGCTCTTCTTTTAGGTCTGACTCTATTGCTATTTTAGAAGTGTCTTTTTCTCTGTATTTTAGAAAGAAAAGTCATTATAATGTGCAGAGACGACCCGTTTTGGATAGGTTTAAAAAACGGAAAGATTTCATTAATAGCAACAAATACAGATAAAGAACTTAATTTCGCAAAATATTTACATAAACCCAAATATCTTTTAGGCAAATATTAAGCAAGTTCGCGGCTTGAATTTAAAATTAACACCATTTTAAACCGTAAAGGTTGGATTTCTTGGTATATCCGTGAATGTATGAGGGCGGGTGTCTTCGTGCCTGCCTCTGCGGTACAGATTTAAGTGCAACCGAGTGGAAGGTATGCAGACGAATGATATTCCTTAGAGCACCAAGTGGGGGATTAAGAAAGCCTTCCGTGATATATTCGTGTAGTTGCTCCGGCATCACTAATTAGTTGCATCGCACGAGATCGCACCGAGCCCGAAATGTTTGGTATTCAGTTTTAATGTTGCACCGCTGTATGTGTACGCTATTTCCCGGTATTCCACTATTTGATTTTGTTGCTGATAATTCATTTGTTACTTTATGGACTTACATACCGTGTCTAGCTATTTATTTGTTCTTGGTTTAGTTTCATTAATTACAAAAATCTGGAGATAAGTTCCCAAGGTCTGGTTAAAAATTTTGCTACTTACCTACTCTAAATTTGTTTCTTTGTTGGTAGTTTATTGTTATTTAAACATTTGAATGCAGTATCGAATAGTAAAACACAGTTTGCGTAGAAATAAATTTGTTTGAAACCAAACACTCGCCATGAATATCAATCACGTATTCCGAAATACCAACAAAAATAAAATAAAGAATAAGAAAATACTTCCTGGATGTTAAAAATTGTATTCCGTAAGTCAACGATACGAAATGCAGATACCGCCAAACAGATTTTCTTTGGAAGATTTCGAAGATCAAGCGAAAACATAAAAATTTAGTAACAGATGCTCAGTAGGGAAACGGATTGCGCGTTAGAGCGAAATAAAATATTTAAGCCGGGAAGAATCCCGGTAACCTCACAAAGCACAGACTCGCTACTTCCTTTTTCTGTTCAATGGGTTTCCGTATACGAAATACCTATTTCTACAGGCTTTATAAAGTAGGCTCATATTAAACGTTGGAAATACCAGCTTATGGAAATGTAAAAATATAAACAAACTGTGAATTGTATGGTGGGCTTACCGAGCCAAATTTATTGAGCGCTGTATACTGTTTTTACAGCTTTTCGAGGAATTTTGATTATCAAATGAAATGTATATTTGAACGAGCTGTCGGTCCTCGAAATCGATATCGATTGACTATAAGCCGGATCTACGGTTGATGAAATTATTTTGTTTTTCATTTAAAGTAAGGACTTATATACAAAAAGCTAATAGTAAATTTTATGTTAGTACATAAAATTCGCCTGCTAGTGTGACGTTTCAGATATTTCATCATTGTATGCGATATCAGAAAAAAATGTCTCAATTTTCAAGTTTCACTACTTACTTAGTTCTCTGCCCCTATGTCAATATTTACACGTACTTTCCTTTCCCTGTTATGTGTGAGGTATAAAATATCAATATCATATTTCTATGCCATTTTTAAAGTGGAATACTATTTAAATTGATGAATATAAACCACGAATCATAAGTGGTCTCAATGAATAAACGTTCTCAAAGTTCAGTTTTCTTTGAACATGCCATACTTACCATTCTGTGTATCACGAATTGAGGATTTGTATTAACTTCTTATTTCAAGGGCTTAATACTTGTACGTGTTTTATAAGTATAGGTAAAGAAAAGGATGTTAAAAAAAGGTTTCGTTTAAATAAAAAAAACGAGTTCAGTATTATCATTATCTTTTTATTAACAATAAAATGAATCATGTGTGCGATACTTAATTGAATTCCAATTTAAGATGCACAAGCCACGTTACTGGTTCACTATCGAACAACATACATTTTCCTTCAATAAATGACCATGACATTTGCTTCTCGTAAAGGTAAAGGAACATTACTTATAATAATAATTAATTATATCCGAAAGGAATGTGTGTCTGTACGACCTGTCACAGTTGATATACAAACCTACTTCGTTACCATGAAAAAGCACTTGCGAATTCATTATATATTCAATTGCAATGCATCTCTCTTACAACTTTATAATCGAGAAATATGTTAGAAGATTATTTTTTTGGAATTATAATTAATAATAACAATAAATAAATATTTTATTTACAGTTAAAAATTTTATCGCCTATCTATTACATTTTCGGGCGTAAGTATAGAAAACAAGGTGAATTTGAACTAACTAATTTAAACCATTAACGAGTGACAGTTTGATGATACAAGCTAGTGTTGCATTAATACAATATAAATATATTTACGCTGAATAGTTTATTTATGTAGTTGGCCATGAGAAAATATATTTATTTCCATATATTTTCCTCAATTCAAAGAAACTATACACTATGTACGATACGTAGATATATACAAGTATTCATATTGGTCAGAGGAATTTATTTGAAAAGTATTAATGACTTCTTATTTGGGTATTCTTAATATAATGCCTGGATTACACTAAAATACACGTAATCGCTCACAAATCTTTACAATTGAGCTTTTCGTACGATTTAGTAAGACTGACTACAATAACAGTAGTGATCACCTAACTAAGAAAATAAATATACTCTCTCATGGCTTAGTATCGGTATGTTATAGAATGAAATGATTTCGTGGGCCTGCTTAGTCACATTCTTATCCAACAAATTTTATAGGTCCTGAACAGCCTTTCCAGTATTCTATCTTTGCAAAATCATCAATATCGCTATTAGGATAGTATTACACCATAGAGTCTAACAACACAAAATGTATATATTTTAAGGATAGGCCTATTGAATTGGCCTACCTGTAAAATCCTACTGCAGATCATAGGTCACACTCTCACCGATGATATTAATACAGTGAAGAGGCATATATGTAAACGCCACGCCTGGAAACTGCGTGTTTCAAAGCCATGAATTAAAATCACTTGACCCGAGAATCGAATCTATGACCTCAGAGTTAGCAGACAAGTATAAATGCCACTTTACCGTTTTGGCGAATTTATACATTGTAATATAGAATAAGAATACACGCCTTTAATTATGTGTGCTTAGAAATGCGTGGTGTGTATAGTGTAGTGGTAAAGTACTTATAAAACCCACATATAAATCTGGACCCCTAATAATAGACACCAGAAGGGCTGTTCGTACCTCAAATAACTTCTGCTCTCAAAACAAACGTACATTTACCAATGAAAACAGCTTATAAACACGTATTATAGATATTAGAATTATTTACAAATCTCTTATCCGAGTCGAGTCGAGTCGAACAACTCACATTGTGATACAATCTTACATTTATTTTATTATCGATGAAATTATTAGGATTCGTTATAAATTAAATAATATCAATTATTTTTCGTGTTAAAACAATCGAAGCTTAGCAATCAAAAGTATTTATATTATTTTGTTATTAACATTTTAAAACAGGACTTATTCGACTATGGTTTATAGAAAGTGTGTGTTTGTATAAAACATTAATTTTAGTATTTTTGTTCATTTACTTTGCACATTCTATTTACTTAATTATTATTTGGCAGTAAAGGTCTTTTCTTTTACCGTTAACTGATTTTAATAAACAGTTTAAGCTACATACCTTAATATACATATGTATAGACCAATCAAGTAATATGTATAATCATGACAATATAATTGTGATACAACATTTTTTTCTCAACTATTTAAAAACTCATTTTTAAACGTAGAATTTTGTTGTTTTTTTTATTACAATTAACACATTTGACACTTAGTTTTTTAATTACAATTTAACTGAATTATTCCCTAGACTGTCAATAAATAACACAGGTTTAAATTATAAACATCGTATGGATAAAGGTTTCTTCACAATTAACATTTATAGAACTATTTATATTATGATTGATTCCCTTATTTTGTGTGCAGTGTTATCCAACTTTGAATCGAAATACTGCTGCATTGGACTCAAGACCTTGAGACGTATGATTTTAAGTATCATTTTACAATAAGCATTTTACAGCATACATAATATAAAGCAATACCTACTCTGTTACTCAAACAGGGCTTAGTATCGTGAATAAATGTAAAAAAAACTTACGTGAAACAGAAGAAATCAAGGGCCTCATATCTCAATTTTCAAAATCGAATTTTAAGACATGACTGTCAACAAAAAAACATGAAAATCGGCTCACTGTACATACGAATATCAACCTATTTTTGAGGTCTTTCCCAAACTACCCTTAATATTAATTATGGTATTTACTGTATGAGCTGAACTAAATTTCAAATAATAAATCAGCACTTAATTAATATTATTAAATGTACTTTCAAACGGGTTCGATATTTCTACTAAGTAAAACAGTCTAAATATAAACGCCAAGTATGAAGAAGCCCTTACAATTTAATAGTCAAGTCTTCTGGGATATTATAATAATTAAAGCTCAAATTTAATGGATATGGATATCCATCTTCACTATTATGACTCAACACAAAACTTATCAATTAGTACATTCCATTGGCCGTTCATTTGGCACTCGGCACCGGCTTATGATAACACGAATATCGATTACATTACACACTTTCATTCGAATCAATGTACCAACTCCGTCATGTACTTAATAAGGTATACAACAACAGCAAAAACAATCATATTATACTTAATTAAAGACAACGTATTATTCGAAATTCAATTCATAGAATTGATAAACATAAGCGGGTAAACAAACAAGGAGGGTCGATACTTACAGCTAGGTAACGTAAACACGCCCTTTCAGAGCGACATGCGCGAACTGAACAGTGAACGCGCCCAATTCAACGCGCGCGCGCACCTCGCGACGCGACGCGCCACTCATACGCACTTCACACAATCTAAACACCTCGATGTATCTAAACGATTTCATTTTAATTTAAAGATAATATTGTCTTGGCAAAATCTCACTCCACGACACTCGTCAAATATTAGCGAGCCGTATATACTACGTATATATAAATTTTGATAAAGTTAATTCGTATTTAATATACCATAATAATATTTATTCGTAAAAACACTAATAATCGTACTTTCGAAGTTCACAGAGGTCACGAGAGCACGAAATGGGGGGTAGGTACGGCGGTCGCAGGGGGCCAGGGCCGGAGCCGTGGCGGGCGGGGGCAGTGACGGGACTGTTAGTAGACTGCGGAGAGGCGCAGCAGGGGCTGTGTGTGGACCGGCCGCGGGGCGGGGGGTGGGGCGCGCCGTTATATGATGCTCTCGCGGTTCCTCTCGTTCTCCTCCTGCGAACTCAGCGAGCTGCCGCCGCAAATCTGCATCTCAATCTCTTGCAGTCTGGTGGAATGATATTTTAACACATATTGTACTCTGTATATAGGATGAGTGATTTCATTATAAATAAAAAAAAACAAGAATATTTAAAAAATGAAATTTATTTAATTGTCATTTATTTGATTTCTTGTTACTGTTCTAGAAATGATAAAACGGTCTAGGTGTACAATGACAAACCTTTGGTCAACCTCCCACTGCTGCTGGCTGAGTTTGGCGGACATGGCGGCGTTCTCCGTTTCTACTGTGTAGAGGCGCTCGCGCAGTCGTTTGATCTCGCACTCGAGTACATCGTGCGAGTCGAGGTGGACGCGCGGCGCTCCACCGCCGCTGCCGCCGCCCGCCGCACTGCTGCGCGCGCTCGACGCCAGCGACGCTACGGGGGATGCTACACGAAGGGGGCTTACTGACGAACTGCGGACAAAGTCACTTATAAACATCCCACAACGCGATAACAACTAATATTACGATCAAATAAATAAGTGATAAAACAACAGTTAAAAACATAGTAGAAGCATCCAGAAAGAAGAAAGAGAAAAAGGATAACAAAACGCTCACAAAGAGAAGAGGCCAAACACCTAAAGCGGAATTCAAGAGATGGGTGAAATTGAAGCTCAAGATCCAGGAGCACAGCAGGACTTTGAATGTGAAAGGGTTAAAAATATAGTTTACCTATAAAGCTGGTCCCGGTAGGAAGGCGGGTGTGAGGGGTGCACCGGCAGAGGCGCCGGCGCTGGTGGGAGCTGCATCTCCTCGATGGGCACGCGCCCGCTCGTCTCCACGAGCCCGGGCGTCGATTGGCAGCGACCCATTGCCACTACGATCGTACGTACCCATTAGTCTCAGAGCAACCAAACACCCCTCCTTCCTACATTTCAACGTTTTTGGCAAGGGTTTATTAGGACCCGTTGTTTAAACATAATTAATGTTCCCTGTGTAGAGTACATTCCAACTGGTTTACGGTCTCGAGTCTCGACAGTTGGCGAGAAACAAATGTGGTGTGAAATATTTTACATAGAGTTTTATATTTTAGGTAATTTAAATCGAGTATTACCTAGAGAGTTCTGACTTGTATGTGTTAATGATTTAAATGATGTGAATCTGATATCGAAACAAAATATTAATGATCTTAAAGGAAAAAAGAAATACCTTTTTCGAGTGGCGCTTTCTTATATTTCTCAAGTCTCTTGACGGCAATAGCCTCGAGGCGGACCCTGGCGGCGGGGTACTCCTTGAGCACGTCCCACATGTCCTTCTTGCTGAGCACGAACAGGTCCGAGTAGCCGACGGATCGCACCGACGCTGTCCGCCGGTTGCCTGTCGACGTGTCATCCACACACTCCGTGCCAACCGGTGTTCGGTCTGCGCGGCTCATGAACCGTTCTGCCTCAAGTGATACTCTCACCGTCATCGTCACAGAGACAGAACTGCTCATAAGGGCAACTACTGGGAAGACCAAAACACCGGCGGCAGGAAAGTTTAGTCAGAAGGAACTAGAGATAAAGCTTAATAGTCGAAACTACCTTCAAGTTCAGAAAACACGCAGGGATCAATCCAGGATTAACATCACGATCAGTTCAAAATAATAATAAGCCATGTCTATGGGGGCGTCATTATCATAACAGAGACAAAGCTTTCAAAGTAGACTATAACTATAATAAGTAATTATACTTATATAAAATTTCATATAAAATCTGTAAAAGAACGAAGCACTTCTACCAGTTTAAGTAGCGTAGGATATTATAGTCAGATCTTAAAGTAAAAATAATGATTAGAACTGAATCAGTAGAATGAGTCAACACTTAAATAGATACGCGAGGGTACGCTTAAAAATAAGGGTACATGCACCAAGAGGTCACGCCAAATATAACGAAATACTCGGGGGAAGGGATGCAAAGCGATCGGGGACACTGCCTTCATACAACCAAAGGAGATAACATCAACCGAAAACATGACAAGAATCTAAAACCAAGCCACTCAAAATTTAAAATGTTAATGTTAAAATTAAGTAAAACAAAGTAAAGCTTACCATAATAAGTTCATGGTTCGATTTACGAATAAAAAGAAAAATTGCTTCAAGATAATTGACAAAAAACAATAGAAATAAAAGCCTAAAATGCGAAAGTTTCAAGAAATCGAGAGAAATGTCGAAGCATTCCCTTAGTGACACAAACCGGGTACCGCTGGTCACTCACTCAGTGGCCAACGTGAACAGTGAGAACAAAGTTTGTTTGTTTGATGTCATTAGAGATCACTGAGAGAGGGAAAGCGGTAACAATGTGTTCAGGTCGATGTCCCAAAACCTGTTGTTCGTGCGGCGGCCGCTCCCTCGGCCCTGACTGCAGCGTCTCCTCGAAACGTTTGCTTATCAAAACTTTTCAAAAATAATAAAATAGAATAATAATGGCGTGGCGTCTCGGGCCGTGGCGATATTTACCAAGTTGTTTACCTGCCGTGCCCATGTTCAGAATTGAAATTTCGCCAAAATAAGAACCCGCTTTGAGTGTAGCCAATACAGTCTTGCCGTTGTCGCCTACCACCTGCAGTTTTCCTCTGTTCACTATGTACATTTCTTTGCCGACTTCACCTGAGACCAAACCATTCCATTTCATAAAAGTAATTCGTATTTTCAAAGCATAAATATTCTTCAAATAAATGTCTTACCTTTTCTACAAATGAAGTCCCCTGGAGAAAACAGTACCGGTCGTAGTCTTAAAACTAGTTCACACAGGAAACCCGCCTCTGTGTTCTGGAAGATCTCCACTCTGCGATAAACAAAACAAATCAAAGCGTCTAATGGTCGGTAAATTAAATAACACCTGTACAGGCGTACTCAAAAAACTGTTTGTGAAAACAAGGTACAGTTGAAAACAGAAATGCTCGCAAGAGCCATTTGGCGACAAAAATACGGATCGTATAAACGAACACTTATGCATAATTCATGGAAGTAAAAAGCGAATGTTTCTCTTTTTAATTATACAACACGGGATATTAAGCTTGAACTGCCACGCTGCATTAATGTGGCTCAATGACTAGGTGGGAATAAACAAACAATGGAAAGTATATTTGTCTTCGTTAAATAAGAGTCAAGACAACATTTGACCCATTTTTGTTCTCATTATAATATCTACTACCACTAAAATGATAACTTGGATTTTAAGATATTTTTATATATTTAACTAAACAAATGTGTAAGACTTTTAACCTATCTATATAGCTTTCGTAGTAATAAAAATATCATGATGTGCCACATATTATAGAAGTAGGTATAAAATAATAGAAAAACAACCACAATTTTCAATGAAACTTGAAACAAATTAATCGAATTTAAATTTTAAATAATCGTTTCCAAATCGAGACAATCGAAGCAAATTCAACCGTTTTCGAAATGAGATCTGAAACTAAATGCAAATTACATTAAGGTCAGATGTTAGGGCGGCCTCACTAATTTGCCTGATCCACGACGGCTTCATTATCCTTAAAGTTGAGTCTGTTCTTTGCCATTGTCGCTGGTGAATCAAGCCCCGTCGAGTCCGAATGGTCTTAATGTTTCTAAAGCTGACTAACGAACTTGAACTTGACTAATCAACCCGTCCCGTTAAGACTTCCCAACAGAGCAGGCTCTAAGCTAGATACTTGTTAGCTATGTTGATAAACCTACATGTATTTTAAACTATATTATCCGTGGAAATAAGTTTAAACTGTATAAGTTAAGACAATACTTATCTTTTATTTTAATATTCAATGTTCAAATTTAATTACGCTATTGTGTCTTTAGTTTTCTTAATATTTTTCTGTTTACTAAAGTCGGCCTTTGGTACACAGACTTCTTTTTTTTTCTGTCGAATTCACTAGCATTTTTTTTACTTAGTAAGTAACCTTTATAACCTGAAAACGTATACTTGTACTTAAGGTTATAAATGTGGAAAATGTAAGTGTTACGAAGGGAGACTTCGACCTTTTCCGTCACCTAGGACTCAGGTATATCATTAATAACAGATGATATTATATGACATGACGTGATGATGATATTGACATGGAATGTAAGTATGTCGAAGAGTATGTATATGTTACTGTAATCTTTTACATTATGAATGTAACGTGCTCTTACCTCTTCAACGTATCCAAATGTACGTTGATAGCTATCTCCGCCTTGAGCTTGTCGGGAAGACACGACACCGCCTTCTCCTCATCGGAGCACTTTTGCGTGAGCCACAGGTAATCGAACCACTTGATCACTTTCACTTGCAAGTGGGTTGGTACCCGACGCATGCGCATGTACGTCTTCACTCCGTCTAGTTTTGCTAAAATAATTGTTACAGTTTAATTTGCAGAATATTTAATAGCTATTTAGCACTTAACAAAGTGATTTTATCTTTAAATTAAAACATTTGAACAGAAGCCAACACATTTCTATAAGACAGTCGTAGTATTCATACATAACTTGAAATATTTTTCAAGTGAACACCTTGCACGTGCAATAATGCAATTTATCATTTCTCCAAGTTGGTACCGTCAGAGTTGAGTTACGAGTAGGTATATACTGTTTTGTAAATCCTACTTAATCTCACCTGTCGTCGAGACGTGAGAGTTACTTAAGTTAAGGTAAGTGGAGCACCTCGTGTGTCAGGCACTAACTTAACGTACCAACAAATAATTGCAATCTAAAGTTAACCAAAACCATTTTAAAGCGCTTTCCTTACAAAGACAAGTCTAAGTTTGATTTCGTAAACTCGGCCCACATTGTTCTCAGGTGTCGCCGAAAGCAAACCGAAATTGTATCGTAACAACCAATTATTAATATCAATCTAAAGTTTGAACAATATTAACTCACAACTAATATCATACAACATTATGAACGAGTATGGGTGGTTTGTTTGTTACTCGTTCATGGAAATATTACAGTACAAATTATGACGAAAGTTACCTATTGTGTTGAATACATTATACCCAAAATGCTTACGGGATCTGGATATTTATAGTTTAGTCGTTATGCTGAGATGTCAGTGCTAATTTAGACTATTTAATTCCCTACGTATCCTTAGTTAAAACAAAAAACATGTTGCGAGAAATCCCTCAATTTCTCTTTTTTATTTATAAAAAACTAGCAGCGCCTTGCGGTTTCACTCGCGTAGTTCCCGTTCCCGTGTGAATAAATAGATTAAATATAGCCTATGTCACGCACTGATAAATTAGCTTTCTATGAGTGAAAGAATTTTTGAAAGCGGTTCAGTAGATCTGGAGATTTTCCCTTACAATTTAACAAACACACAAACTTTACTTCTTTATAATATTAGTATAGACACGCTTGAATGGAAGAAAGAAAATACACGTACTTAAATGAAGTACACCATTGTTAGCCATGTTGATTTATGTTTTAATAAGAGAAGCCTAAATTATAAAAGCAATCCAATACATTACATTGAATGCAATCAGATGTCATTTGTAACTAAATGCCGTAAAACATTCATAAGCTGCACCTATTAATGTCAACTAACGAATGCAATTCAATGAAACAAAACTAATAATGAAATCAATATGAATATTGAAACAATTTGTCTGTCATCAGATATTAATCGAAAATGTGGTTTCATTGTAAAATAAAATGTTTAAATTCAAGTTCCAATTTCAATAAACAAAGCTTCATTTTAGTTTATTCATTTAGAAATTTTGTAATGCTTGAAATGTTTATTTAGTTATTGTTTTAAAACCTACAATAACAATTCAAAAGGTTATTTGGGTTATTGTTTTTGTGTGAACTATTACTTACTTATACTTATTTGAATTTAGCTATCGGAAAATCTGTATATCACTAACCACGGTAACATAGATTTGAGATTAAGTAGTATCAAGAGAGTTTTTATCATCATTTACAACACAGGAACGGCTGACCGATTTCATTGATATTTGGAACAGTATGATCCTTATACACAGAAGTAGCATATATAATACTTTTAATACTATTAATTCATCTAGTTTTTTCATAGAACTACCTTCCACAAAGCACAGAACGTTCAGCTAAAACCGCGTGGGTGAAGAACCTTTCCGAGAGGTCATCCCCGCTCTGAGATACTTACAAATTGTATCTCATGTTAGTCTCTCACTCCTTTGCACTAAGAATTTTCTCTTACGTTTGTGCTTACGTCATACAAAAAGTATCACAGACAAAGACCGTACTAACATTTATATTGTACTGCTTAAATTAAATTAACCAAATATATTGCTGCATATTTTTAAAACAAAAGAATATTGTAGCATTGTGACCAAATTGCTTCATTGCTCGTTCTGTCGACGAATATAAATGAAAAGAAATAAGTATAAAGTTTGGCAACACTCCCTCATTCTTTATAAATGTATGTAACAGTTCATTTCGTAGTTAACAAACGTACTAGAATAGTGTTAAAAGTTCCATATCTTTTATGAGTTCGCACTCAATATATTTTGTAACGATAATAAATATTGTATCATATGACTTATTAATTCATAAAATTTCCTTCAAATACGAATAATTTGAGACGGAAAAGCGTTAAGATTTTAAGCCAGTATTCGTTCAAGCAGAGCAATTTGTAAGCCTTTATGCACAGACTAACACGAAACGAAATTCTTTTGTGAAGTTAAAATGTCCGATTATTTTGACAGTAATCAATTTTGCATTCAAAATTTTTCGAATCTATCCATACACAGAATAGTGGTTTAGTTTTCAATATCCGTTCAATTTAAGATACAAAAAATGGAGGTCTATGTACCGTCATATTTTATATTTTTTTTTTATATTTTCTCAAGTTGAATTTCTCTTAAAGTAAAAATTTCGCGTCGAATTGAGAACCACCTCCTTTTTTTAAGTCGGTTAAAAAAATGTTTAATGCGTGGTACATGCATGCGAGTATAAGACCTCGCAAATATTACTCGAGTCAATTCCGTGTATTGTATGTAGGTCAAATGAATACCGTCGGCATCCAATTCAGCTGCACATTATATTATAAAAAGCCTCGACTTATTATAGTCGGAGAGAATTTTAATATTAGAAAAAATGTGTTTGACCAACTGAAGCTATTTAATTTCTGTATTTCTTTTAAAACGGGGTAACTTTAAAATATCATCGTTATCTCATCTTTTTAAACACTGTGAAATATAATTGCTTAGATAAATATTGTTTTAATATATTATTATGTATGGTTTTAATTTAATTGATGTAATACAAAACATTTTTATATTTTAACAATATCTCAATAAGTCAGTTTAAGTTTTTGCTTTGTTTGAACACTTTTGTTTCATTCAGCAGTCATATTATTATTCCAGTAGGAGTTGGACGGAAATCTAACGGTACATTTAATAATTGAATTGATAACAATCTATTATTTGTTTAAATAAATTAAGCGAAGACCACTGCAAAGTTTCTAGAGTTCAAATTCAAATCTAAAGAGGGACTGAAGGGACCCGTGTTTATTCGTAAACAATGGCCGAACAACATGAACCAACAATAAACGTTTCTGCACAAAAACAAGTCAACAGTACTTTCAACCTTTGCTGCATAGTGTTAGGACTCATCTACAATGACTACAATACCGCTCCCTCAACGTTACATTTTAAATAATAAGCTTAAAGTAGCTCCCTACTTTCAGGCACGTCTGACTCTCTCACTGTACCAAAACAACATTTTTGATTTATGTTCTCTGTTACGTAACTGTTTTATACATTAAAAATAATTTCACATTAATACTCTACTGTTTGAAGTTATGTTTCAGAAATTCATTTAAATTTAATTTTAATATAAATTATTACATTGTATTGTCAACAACACAAAGACTTTTGACAACAGAAACAAAATTTGAGCGCTTTGGAAATGGAATATTTCTGTGGAAATGTGTATTGCCAGGTAACACCTTCCTTGTAAATCCAGACGTGGAGGGAACAAATATGATTAACTCTTAGTAAATCCGTGTAGTGTGGTTTGTCCTTTATTAGCGTGCCGACATTTGGAGTAATTTAATCTTCCTCAAACAGAGAGGGGCAATGGGCATGTGTCGGGCAGCGCGGCGCTCCCTTCCCGCCCACAGGAAGTACCCACGTGGACACGCTACATTAGTTCCTATGGTACTCTTCAAGACCCCACCAAAATAAGGCTTGTTTGTTTAACAAAGCGTTATTTATCCGGCAAAACGAGGTTTCCAAATTATGTCGAGTTAAGTGTAAATAATTTTAAATTTTCCGTTCAAAGCTTAACGATGAATTTTCCGAATTGATTTGCTAGACAAAAACGTTTATTTCGTGTATCAAAAAATTGTATTTTATAAATACTAATTAATACTGTTTGTTCCTAAATGAAAGGTGTAGTCAAATTCACTTGTTTTATTTATTTAAATGAAATAAATCTAATAGTCCAACCGAAGTGTATTAAATTACTTTTCACTGCAGATACTCGTAACGTAACTGCAGAGAACGTTTCACGCCACACATAACCACATTTGACAAGACACGCTTTGTGGGGTGAATCTATTTTAACCGGGAAAAGGTTATTTTTAGTTTTATTTTCTATACTATATACTTGAACAGCATTGTTATGGTAATGCACAAACATCAATGTAAAATGAAATTCAAACGGAATACCTGCGGTTGTTTGAGGCGTCGAATGACGGTTGCGTACACAATCTGAGGTCAGTGCGCGTCCAACAATTTGAATATAAACTAGGTACTTAGTAGTACGCGGTGCTGAGCGTACCGACCGATTGTTTACGCTGACTCCGCCGACAACTCGCTAACTCTCTATTGAACTTAAAGTACACTAGAACCACGCTCTCGATCGCTTTCATTGCAACCACAAAAGAGCATAGAGCTCAGTGCCATATTCAAATACTTACATTAGGTACACTCAATGCTCATATTGCATTATTAAACAAGTGTAATTATAAACTTAGGCCGGAATCATTAATGAACCAACTCGGCAGTTTTACGTGCTCTTAATGCAGACGGAAAATAACACAAAAGATTGTAAGATTGATAATGGGAAAACTTTTCTTTTTTTGTTGTAAAATTGCTTCGCATGTACGTGAATGTTTTATTTTTAATTTAATAAAGGCGATTTAAAATTTCGTATTGAGAAGAATAGAGTTTATAAAGCAGTTTGCTTTATAAACGAATATTCGAAAATTATGATTATCGACTTACACACAACGAATGTTTCCCTGAATTGAAATAGAAAATGGCAAAAGTCGCAAAAATTATAGAAGTTGACTATCAAGCAGTTCCTATCCTCCCCTAATACCCGGTGCTATGCAACTGAAGACCAGCTCGCAATTAAGAGCACAAGATCACCGCATTACCACCGACCGCCGTTATCTGAAGAGCTACTTAGAAAAAGGCATTATTAATTTAAATAAAAATATTAAGCTTGTTACTAAACTGCAGTTAAGTCAACTAACAGATTATTTTTTCAATTAACTTAATACTCCTTGAATACTCAACTATCGCAGCATACATATAAACTGGGCCTGGAGGTTTATTTGCCATAACTACCCAAGTACGTACATTTCCCTTTCATATTTATTTATAAACAACATATTGAATATGTCGAAGCGTAGGTGTGTATGTTATAGTATAGATCAGGTGCTGGTGTCTGCCTGGAGATGTTGTGGGTATGGAGCGTGGCCGTGGTGTGAGCGAGGCTCGCGTGGCGGAGCGGCGCGGCAGATCGATGGCGGGCGGAGGCACGGGCCGCGCTCGCCCGCTGGGATGGGGCGCGGCGCCCGACTTTCGCCGAGCTATTTATAGCATTCAAGCCGCTGACCTATTTCGCTGCAGCGCCGCCGAGGAAGGTCACGGATTCAGCCCCACTCTCTGCCGTCGCGGCGCCATTGTCTTTTCAACCGAGATGCAGCGCTAATTAAAGTTGTTGACACTTTGAAGCTCTTCTTTTTAAATAGTGGTCTCATCTGTCGAATTGATTATAGACGTTGCGGTTGCAATTAAAGTGATGCTAATTTATTGTGTGCAGCGGGTGTAGTGTGGTGTTGGAGGTTGCGGTATGACGTCAAACGGCCGAGGCGGCTCACGTAGAGCTAGGCGCGTGCCGGCACGTCTACCTGCTTAGTACGCTAATGGGACAGCCACGCCGCGCATCGTGCACGACGCTCTCACCCCCCTGTCTCGTTCGACCTCTTTGAACCTTCTCACACGCTCGCAATGATTTATCATGTTAACTATACGACATATAACCAGATTGCGTACACAACTACACATAAGCCGGGTAATACGTTGATGGAAAAATATTTTTGCCCCAAAAATGGAGTTGTTTTTGTTTGTGTTGTCGGGATTTGTCGTTTCAAATACAACTTCTTTAATTATTTGTATTGCTGAAAATCTTTTGGTATTAGCTAGCTGACAGAACTTTGCTCTTAAGGACGAAAATTCTAAAAAGCTTCACGTAGTCAAGGTCTGTAATTTACTTCCCAAATCCGAAGTTTTCTAAGCTTTATTTCCTCAAACTTACTTTTTTCTAATATCACAAAGCGTAACAAACTCCAACTCAAATGGCAATATGTTCTAAGGACTTAATTGGTTTTGCAGTCCAACGTAATGCGAAAACTTTTCGGTAACGCAGATAATTGAATTTAATCATCTTTGTTGGGGGATCATGGAAATTTTTACTTTATGACAGAGAACTTTATTTTTACAAATAATATTGTGTTCAAAAACAAATTTTGAAACGTAATTTTATATTTTAACATGACATCAAAGATTAAACTATAAATATTAAAAGAAATACGTTCGTTTTAAATATAAAACACCTCAAAAGTATTCGAGTAGAAATAATAGAATCATTCTAAAACTTTATTACGAATTCCCTTCAATTTCTACCTTAAATATCTCGGAGTGACCTCCGCTCGGCTCGGCTCGTTTTGGCATAACTTCCTTCAATTTATAGATACTTCAGAACCCTCAGTTATTGAGTCGTTGAATTGAATTGCATTATTCATTTATCGAACTATCTTATAAATGTAACAATGGCATGTAGAGACATGTCTATCTGCGCTAATATTGAATTTTTAAAGCTACTCTTCCTAATTTTATTCCCAATTTCACATGGAAATAATGTTTGAAATGTCTCGTACTGTATTGGTTCATGATAAAATGTCTATCCATGAATCAAAGATTTTACCTATTCGAAGTATTTCGTAAATACTTTAACGTTAATTAGAGTTTTTTTTATTTATAATAAACGTTCTTTAATACTATTTTCAACTAGTTTACCTAGTTGTAGATCCAGTCGTAAATAACCGTTCCGTTTGTACGGGATGTGTTCACACACTGCAGAATTCAAGTGATGCCTATTTTAAGCATCAGCTAAGTTTTGAATCCGGACTGATGTTAAAAATAGGAGTGACTTGAAGTTTACAGTCTGCAAACATACCCTAGCCTAGACAAACAAACATACTACCGTCATATTGATACATATAAAATAGGTATGCAAGGAAAGCGCTTAACAATGGCTTCCAGCCACTGAGAAAAATAAAATCTATTACATCAAAAATAGGGTTGATTATCATAAATTTTCACAAATTCTGCCTACCTTGGAACTCCTTCCTCGCTGTGCTAACGGAGGTGACGATGTTGGCGACATGGCCGAGTACAGTGGCGAACAGAAGTAGACCGAAGAGCAGCTGTGCGATTACAAACACGTACTCCCCTTTGCTTCGCGGTCGGGGCAGGTCACCTAGTGAGGAAGGTTAGAAATCATTATTATATCTTAAATTAAATAAAATACTAAATAATACCGCTACAATCTAAGGTCAAATATGTAAGGAGTTGTAGTATTTTTGGTAGTTATTTAACGCATAACTTATTTAGAAGTCTAGATTTTATATTTATCGCCAAGTGTTATTGAATTGCCAAACATATTTATATTTCCAAAGTTTGTAGCTACATAACAATACATAAATAAATACTTTTATTAATTTGATGAATCAATATTACTCTAACAGTCCTACACAGAAGTTTGATTCAAGAACCACAATAATATTTGTTAACAAAAACAATATTCGTCTCACAATATCTATTATATTGAGGAACTAATCCCGAACCTCTTGAACTCAATACATAGGCGTGTATCTGTATAATACATGAGTAAAGCTTGACCGAAGTCGTCATGTAATCTTATCGTCTGTATAAACATTAGTAGGCGATACAAGCTTCAAGCTACACAATATACACGTATGTTGTTGTCTTAGACAAGCAATAACATTTGTCAACTGATGTATGGATACATTTGGCAGGGAACAGGTATTAGCTTAATATCGATACCTAAGGTATATTGAGTCGGTCCAAATGCCAAGATAAACGTAATGTTGTTATGATACTTTGGTAAAGTACCTTTTAAATATGGAAATTGTAACATAACTTTTCATATATTTTCTTAACCAATTTTATATCACAAGAACGAGAAAGTTAATATGTAATTAATAAAGATACAAATGTTAGGATTGGCAATTCGGAACCATTGTCTAACTATTATTGGTAGGTTAGGTATACTGTTGTTACTGGTGAAACATCCCTATAAATTTTCTGCCATCAATAAAGCCTTGAGGTCAAAATATTCAGCCATAGCCATTGGTAAAGATAAATAAACAGACCACTAAATACCTGTTCCCGTCCTATTATATTAATATTCTACTTTCATTCTACACCTGATACATATACCTATTGCCTAAATTCATTATACTGTCACGTTCCGCAGCAGTAATCGAAAATGTACACAAATGGAAACACATTCCGAATGGATGCTTTATTTTTTTTAAAGGGTATTTGTCGTTGATCCAGTAAATATGAATTTAAAATATTATTCGAGGGTTGGCTTCACTTTTATCCGTGTGCCGTGCGAGTCAATGTCAGATTAAGCTTCGTGTGTAAGTACTTTATCCTGCCACCTGTGTGAAGGGCACATGTGGAATGAAACATTTTATTTTTAAAAGTTTATTTATACATAAAGTTGCACGTAAATGGGATTTAATTTTTAAATTGCTTTATATTACTGTCAGGTTTAACTGGTGAATAAGCTAAAAGAGACATTGATTACACGTGGAAAATTTTAAAAGATATAGATATATTTTTGTGCTTTTTTAAATTTTCAAGATCTTATGGAATTAAATACAAAGAAAACTCACATATCTCCATAATATTAGAATTTTAATAAAAATAGAATAATGAGCTTTATTCTTATTTTCCTCAGTTAACAAACGTACCTACTAAACTAACTTTTCTATATATGGGTACTTATACAAACACTAATCCGCCATCTTTAAAAATCCGCCATATTAAAATTCAGTTTCAAAAATGCATAACACATTAATTTTATTCCATATTCGAATAACTATAAATATTTGTTCTCGTTATTGGAATGGATATCAAAATATATTTCCCTGGCGGATGCGTGAGTTATAAGATATTATTATAACCAGGTGTATATGCGTCTATTTGAGATACACTATGACGGATTGCCTTTCACCCTGACAACTAAGATGAAGAGTCTGTATCCCTACTGATATTACAGACGCGATAATGTATTATTTTGTATAAGAGTGAGAGAGATAGAGTCATTCTAAAGCTATTAGGCTCACAGAAAGAGTTTTGTGCATAGAACTAGCTGTGCTACGCGGTTTTACTCGCGTTTTTTCTTCCCTAATGAATGCCTATGTCATAATAACGAGGCAATCTAGTTTTGAGCTGTGTTGATATAACAGTTAGGAATTGTTGTTTTATATAAATACAAATAACATAAATTGTTATTTATCACCGTAAAAATACCTGCAAGTTTCCGCTAAAACAAAAACTATTTAATAAAAGCAACCGAACGACTGTGATTATACAAATCTCTGGAGGGTCTTACAATTAAGATAACGGTACATTTTTAGGTAAAGTTTAAGTTTAATTAGAGTTTATACAACATTAGCAAGTTGTACTAGTCTCGTGAGAGTTTAAACTAACGGATATTATTGTTAACATCCATGCATCCGTCAAAGTAACTAGTGTAGTTCCGCAGATGGGCTCGTAGCATTTTCGTAGGCTTTGCTACGAATTCGACTACGAATCTGGCTACGAAGATTTTACAGAGGTTGGTTGAAAACGCAATTTTTCATAAATTGTTATCCTTTTGATTAACCGTAAATTATCTATGATCTGCTCTGTTAAGCAACGGCTGTTGTCATAAATCGATGGATGACATAAAAAGATGATGAAATAAATTATAGTATTTTTTGGATATTTTGGACGGTCAATGTATTAGATTTTATGTCTGTTTCTACTTTCAAAACAGTTCCTAATATGAGTGTATAGTGAAATAAGTTTAAAAACAATTAAACAACCAAGCCCTAATGTAGAGGATCAAACAAATATTCCACAATCATTTGGCGAATGCTAAACATTACGTATCAAATGTCCCTAAAATGCTAAAACAAAAGTAACATTACATTTAATGCGTCCATTTGACATTACACTTGAACAAAGGGACAATGGTGGAGTGTATCGCATGCAACGCACGCCATTAACGTGGCTCTAAAGATGGCCATAGACGAGTCCGTTTAACTGATCAGTTGAACTGGCGTCCATCCATAAATGGTCGTCAATCACAGGAGAGATTCCGAATTCCAGTGGGGAAATCTAGTTAGCCTAAAACTTTTAGACTGACGGCTCAGTTTTATGTCTAGACTGATCAGTTCGACTGACTCGTCAATGACCACCTTGAACGTGCACCCTTAACGTGCTCGTAACACAACACTTGGCAAACTTGTAAAATTTTCTAACTTTTGGCGACGCCACAGTTTTGTGTCTGGACTGATCAGTTCGAATGACTCGTCAATGGCTACCTTAAAGTGTTCTAACAAACAGTTGGCAAACTCGCAAATGTTCGCCAATAAGGAGAAGCCTCGAAGACATTGTAACACCTTTTATTGTACTCGTGGAATGCATCGTTAACATAATGCCCGCATCGAGCGCGGCAACTCTTCTAATGGAACAGATTAACTAAATGAATGTGTAAATTAGTTTCCGATGTACGTGGTTTTTGTATTTATTTGGCTTTGGTCTGTGGTTACACACCTAATTTCTGTTGTTAAGTTTTTTCTGATTTAAGAGATAATGTTTTTAAACGATCCTTTAGCTAGTAGTTTAGAAACAGCAATTGTTTTTTTTTTAATAAAATGTAAATGATGTAAGGCTAATCATTATTTTTGATAGAAATATTCACGAAACATATCGCTACTGAAATTATAGTTAAGTACATTCCTTCCATTAAAAATACATAAACTATAAACCACAAACCAGAACCCTAAGAAAACCTTAAATCTTCCAACTAATGTATTTTTCAGCCCTGATTTTAATCTGAACACCTTTCACACCCTCTGTGCCTGTCACGGGGGAGATAACGTTTACTATTTAAGTCTTATGTCTGGTGACAAAATTATATATTAGAGGGACTTAGAAAATTTGTTGGAATAACATCGGTAGTGTGATTTTCTAACTAAAACAGTTGAGACTTCCATGACAAAAGTATCGATATGAACTTTTATGACAATTATAGTTATTTATGGTACAAGCGAGGTAAGTTGGTGATTACTTCCGAGGCGCTATTGAGGCCCGAGCCGTCAGGCGAGGGTCTGAAGAAAGCCGAGGATAGTAATCATCAATACACGCGTGTACGTTTTTCAACACATTTGCGAAGAAATTATCATTTTTCGCTAATAAATAAAGAGTTTTTCTATTCGCGCGCATCCAACACAACAATGGTGATCGGCCATCGAATTAATGAATGAATGGAATCGACCATAGACTTACCAAAAGTAAGGAAACATAGTTTAAGTTTGTTTTTAAAATGTAAGGACACAATTTTTTTGGTATCGAAACTTTTTAAAAATAAAAGCAATTTAAAAAAACAATCTATAACTCACTAGTGAATAAAACAAGTCATTATTCAACTGTTTTTGCACAAATAAGAGCCCCTTTATGAGCAAGTGTGTTGAAAAACCTATTTAATCTTACATACTCATAGTGCAAAATAAAGTTGATCCCCTATACGAGTACGTTTGAATTTAGATTTTATGAATAAATAAAATATTATATGAATGCGAGTAAATTGGGAAACAGCTTTGCTCTTTATGACAATTTGTAAGAAAGATGGAACGATCATGGAAATAATTCAATTTTTTTAAAGTAGCATGAATTTACTGAATTCGACGCGAAATCCTAGTTTGATACTAATCTAAACATAATAAATAACTGAAGCAATAATTTTTGAACGAACATTAAACAAAACTAATTAACATCAAGGTCTGATTTATATGTAATAATGTAGTCAGTTATTACCGTATATTTCCAATCGAAATATCACAATGTAATGTACATGACAGGCAATAAATAGGTGCAGACAGTATGTTAATGCATAAATTAACGTGAAGCCGCGCTTGAGCACACGTTTGCATTGTGCAAGTTAAATGGGGCTTGCTATATTTGTGCTAAACTAAATACAGGTAACCAACTTTAATTTAACTCTTTGAACTTGTCTCATTTTTGACGCTTTGGATGTAATTTTGTTTGAATATTAAACTCGAATGCGAGCTAATATAAACGTGCTGTTGAACTTTATACACGTTTGTGGATAATATGTTTTAGACTTTTTAATAAGACTCACAAACGCTCACAGGGTAAATTCCCTAGTCACGGAAAAGTGTAAGGAAACACACCATGCGTGTAACGCATACATTATTTGTAATATTCTAATGAATTTCATTTACTTGTAGATGAACCAGGAAACGAAAGCCAGCACAAAATAAAGCACTGGTTATACGACACAGGGCAGGCGCCTGAAGGGATATATATTATGGTGTCTCTTTGTGTAAGTACCATTATTTTTCTTGGCTTATCTGTCCTAAACTACCCTGTGGGCAAGGGTTGACCCATATATATTTCTCCTCTTTATTTTCTTTACGAACCCAATATTTGACAACAAAGGGACCTATCGCTTTGATAATTTTTCATTTACTTATTTCATTAAGTCTTTGAAAAATAATGTTGGTTTAGACTTGCTTTGATGAATTGAAATGTGATGAGTGTTTTTATAGAGTTGTTTTGATAAAGTGATGAAAGAAATTACCTATTATACTCTTTATAACTAATCGAATTATTATAACAACTTTACCGAATTATCAATTTTGATAGAAGCGAGAAACGCTTTAACTTATTTCTGACGTCATTCATGAGCTCTTGTGAGTCTTGCGTAGCAAACCCAAAAGTTTATGTTCATTTCATTTTACACATATTCATTGTTAAAACTTTGAAAAAAATGTGTTTTATACAACACTATTCATATTGCAAAAGACGTCAGGTTCATACCCATGAAAATTACTATAAAACTATTATTTGATTTTACAAGGGAACGACGACAATGCAACAATAAAATTAACCGCGGCAAGTGCTAGTTCATAACAGTACTTTATGTTTCACAAAAAACCTACAAAGTGAATAAAACTTAAGGTTTTTTATGAATACAAACTAAATAAAGTACCTAGTAAAAAGTAGTTGTGGAATACCACTTCCAACGCTTTCATTTATTGTCATATTGTCCTCACCGCTCGACAAAAAATTGTGTCGGTAAATCACCCACTCAGATATAATATTAATGTAGTAAAATGTTTACTATGCAAAGTTTTCTGTCTACTGAAACTAGTCTACTTAACTTAGTTGGGAACTCTGCACAAAGTCACAATTTTACTAACTTACACATTAATGTACATTTTATATTCTTACGCTGATACAGTATATGATACTTTTAAAGTTTTAACAATAACGCAACCCATATTTCTTTGAACATTCGAGTAAATGCGGAGTTCGTTCATCTGCTTGCAGTTCTATGAAGTTATCAGCCAATTTACTTTGTTAAAGTAAATATCATATTAAAATAATTTTAACTATGTTAACAGACTCGATAGATAGGGATGGTTGGAGATGTTTGAGGGAGACCGCTTTGCCCAGCACACTACAAGTTAACAAAATTTCTCAATTTCAAAATTCTTAGGATCACAGTCCGTGCTACGGTATAGCGAAAGATATGTCTTTGTCTACATGCATGTTTCAAAACAAACGTCTAATATTCAACAATGGCTATTACAAAATGTTCTATACCATAAATTCATCATAACTAAACCGGATATTACATCGAGTCGTACCTGTCCATAAAAATGAGTAACAAATGAAATGAAAACCGAAACCCTTTGCGCCGAACAATTAATCATACAAATGCCTCTAATCATCATGAAGCACGTGAATTGAATATCAAAAGGAAAAAAAGAGTATTTAGAATACAAAATGGAGGATTACAAGCGATTCAAATTAAAAGATAAATTTGCAGGAAACTCCTTTTGAATTTTTATAAGATAGACGTTTTGTTATCAATAACGTTTTTAGATTTTTACCTGTGCAAAAACTCTGTGATCTCTTTATTTAGGGAATTAAATCTTTTGTAATAAGGGTGAAATGTCTTACACTATAACTGTAAGTAAATTATATTACGGTCATACTGTTATTAGAAACTACGCAAGCACACATTCATACACACTCCCAAAGCGCGATAAACATTAGTGGATCACAGGAATCGCACCTGCAATGCACTGTTTACGAGTCATAAATTAACAGTAAAACAGTAAGCGATAGTACGATAAAATTAACAATAGGTATATATTGACATAAAGAAGACACTAACGCTTACTTGCTTACCTTCAGGATTACGTCGTATCGCAGTACAGAAATCAATATAAACAAGAGCTTAATGTGAACTAATCCTGTATCATAGAACACGATAAAACAGAATAAATCGTACCAAGTGAGAGTGTATAAATACAGCTCGACTCCGTATAATGTAAACGATATTAACGATATAAACCCGCCGACGGTATCTTTCCTGCAATTATCTGCCTATTTATGAGCGGAAAGTGTCAACTCCCGGTAAAGTTGTGCCTCTGTTACAATTTTCATTTCACTTTATTATTAAAACCTACTAATCATTACGAGTTGGAAACACGATATATCGAGAAGGGGTTAATTAAAACTTATGTTCGCAGTAACTCGTTACTAATTAAGTAATTAATTATCGAAAAATATTTTCGACATATTTTCGGTGTCTATTGAAATTAATTATAGTTAATGAATATGACTTACGTGTATGATGTTACGAGATGATATAAAAATTTAATTTAAAATATGATTCGGTTTGTTTGAACATCGCTATTTTTGTCGTAAAGTTTGTTCATACACATAAAATAACGGAAAGGTTTTAGATAAAAATGTGACACGGGTTTTACGGGAAGTTGCTCTCACGAGCTTACATTTGTACTGTCGAAGTAACAAATAGGAAATTCGCTTGTCAATTCTGTAAATGCACGTCACATTAAATGGGAAGGTGAATCAGTTACGAAATGTCAATTCAATCCTTTGAGTATTTTTGATGTAATTTAATAATTTGAGAGAACGATTTATACATGGGATTATTTCTCTTTTAATAGGAACGTGTTTTTATAATAATTATGCCTGAAGAACGTAATGCATATGTGTTTTAATGACACCATTCCAAACATCTGAATGGCATTAAAAAAAAATTACAATTACATTTCATTTTAAATCCCACGGTATTAAAGATTATTGAGCACAAATTGTCAAAGAAGTCTTAATGAAATGTTTAAATAGAAAATTGGTATAGTTCAATGATAACCGGTCATTGAGTTTGTGTTGAGTAGTTCTCTAGGAAGGCTGCCGATGTGGAGTGCCACCACGTACCACTTCAACTCGATGGCACTCGACTCAAGAAACCTTCTGTACCTCAATATTTTTATCTTGGTTTTTTCGAGAATCTTCCATACATCTAAGAACAAAATCGTTTGATTTCGTTTGCTTAACCCGTCTGTTTGTTTAGTGGGAAAGAGATGAGTGTAAACCTGTATTTAAATCGTATTTGTTAAAGGAATATTGAGATTTTTTAATCTATGTTGTATATTGCATTCTTTATAAAAAAAGATAAAATTATAATATTCAAATACTTAAATAAAGATGTACAATATTCATAATATACTCGTAGTTAATAAAATGTCATTGTTCGTAATGCTATTCAGAGTTTTACTCACGATTATTCAATGTAGTTTGACAAAAATAACCAAAAATAATGTTTATCCTCAAGCAAATTGAATTATCATATCCAAAATATGCGTTGCGATTGACAGCCATGATTGATCCAATTTATATGTAAACTTATTTTGCATTTCGATAATAAGATACAGATTTTAATACGACCGTTGCGGTATAACACACAAAAATTGAAAATGTATGCCAATCCCAATATAATCGTATTCGGATGGAACTTCGTATTTTAGCCCGCATGCAATTTATGAGGGGATTATGATGAATATAAATTATGTATTTACGTTTGGTTTACGTAAAATGTAGAGGTTTATAATGCATACGTCTTTTGACTATAATGGCGGTGGCTAAACAGATTAAAGGAGCTCGTTAAACTTAATACGCCGCCGCAGTGTTGCTCGGGGAGATCTTTATTCTTTAATTAATAACGCATCAGTTTGCCAAAGTCGGATAAACTTTCGAGCTTGTTCCTCTACAGCGGTGCATGTTTACTGCCATGAGACATACTTATACTCGAAGGCTTTGTGCTGTTTATATTGCGCTAGTATTTAGTGGTTAAGTAGTTTATTTAAAAATGTAATAAAAAGGATTTTTCGGAGTTTGTTCGATATATTTTTTAGGGAAACTTTCAAAGATACACAATAGATTTAAGGACTTTGATTGATATTTAACCGATAGTACTAACCACGAACACTTTATTCTAGAGGTTTTCGTACTATCATTATTACTCGTAAAGGGTAGTAAAGCGCCTTCAAAAGTCAAACCAAAAAAAAGCTTATCGCAGCCCTCTCAAAGGAGCCAAAATTAGAGGGCCTAATTGCGGTAAACTGCGCACTTACGAGTACATACATACTTTTTCATCGTCCGGAAAATGGAGTTTAAATTGGCTCCAGTAAATATTATATTTTAAGGGCCTTTTTAATAAAAAACTTTATTAATTATAAACATCAACTTTTACAAATGACGGTCGCAAATGAGTATACAGCGTGCTCCGCTTCAATTAGGAAAATTTTAAACTTATTGGAAGCGTTTATAACATTTGTAATTATTATTTAAAATAACACGAAATTTATGAAAGGTACAATCAGCAACTAAAGTGGAACATTTCCAAATATTAAAGCTGTGTTGATGAATCATAACATAAAGTAATTGATTAAATAAAAAGATACAAAGGGAGCAATAATTGAGTATGAAAGGAAATTGAAAATCAAATCAAAACTGATTTGATATCGATCGATAAATTTGAATTGATATCGACTGATGGACACAAATACAAATAACATTTCTCGGCTATGAATTTTAATAACATTGTTTATAAGTTAAGGTTTTTGGAGAACTACCAAACGTGATTTTATCATCAGACATTATAGAACAATCTTCAAAATATTGTACGTAACGATTATAAAGGTGAAAGATGTCTCTATTGACGAAACAAATTGAGTTATAGTCGAATTTCGAACACTAAGGCGACTTAACAAGTAAAAGCATTAAATATATTTGATAAATAATAAGGTATGTTTGACTATTGCTTTATCCCTTATTCACGCAACAAAGGGACGATTGACTTTGATTATTTGCCAAGATACTGTTTAAGAGCCGGATATTAATATTTATAAGCTACTTTGTCACGATACCGTTACCGAACAAACTAATAACCAAAGTAATTACGTCACAGAAAGTTTTCTTTTTGATTAATTTAAATTCCATGTATTACTGGTTTCGAAAACGATCGAAGCGTATATGTACCTTCTTTGTATAATATTCAAATCAAATCAAATCAAATCAAATAATTTATTGCTCTCCATAAAATTACAAATAACTTAGAGCTAGAATATAATTTTATGGACCCTATAATAGGGTATGACAATAGAAATAAAGTAATATTATAGTAAAGAGAGAGAGAAACATTTATTTTTGTAGAGCTAAGTATTTTTAAATATATTAGAAAGTATTGTGAGTTTATTTTACATTAATTTTATATCTAGATAGTGTGTTATCTTCGAGATTATTCTTTAACAGTATAATATTGTCTATTTATTAGCAGTTCCTTTAGATGTTTAATGAATAAATTTTCTTGTTCTATTTTTCTTATTGTTTCTGGAAGTTTATTAAAAATTTTAATTGACATTATAAGAGGCCCAGATGCGTGCAGTTTCAGACGAGAAGAAGGTAAATTCAATTTATTATTATATCGTAAGCTGTATCTAATATTCATATTTTCGCGTTTTGAAAAGAACTCCGGGAATTTTTTTGTAAATTTGCAAGTTTCTAGAATGTATATGCAGGAAAGGGTGAGAATTTGATTTTGTTTAAAGTAAGGTTTGCAGCTGTCTTTGGATTTTATATTGTAAATAATGCGTAAAAGTTTTTTTTGTAGAATGAATAAGCATGGGGCGTCCGTACTATTTCCCCACATAATGACTCCGTAGGTAAGCCAGGCGTATGCGTAGGCATAGTACATGGTGAGTGCTGTCTCTATGTCAGTGGTGTTCCTAATTTCACGAAGCGCGTATGAAAATTTTGATATTTTTGATTTAACATTCCTAATATGGGCTTTCCAATTTATTTGTGAATCTATAACCAGGCCTAGCAGAGAAAATTCGTTAACTTGTTCGAGGGTTATATTTCCATAATTAAATTTAAATTCCAGGGGAGATTTCTGATGTGGGTGAAATGAAATAATGTTCGTTTTTGCAAAGTTGATCTCGAGGTTGTGGTCTGCCATCCAGTTTATTGTTTTATCAAATATGCAGTGTAATTTGTTATTAATGTTTATGGCATTATTACCAGAAGTTAGTAAGGAGACATCATCTGCGAACAAAACAGAAGGTTCGCTCATTATTTTGGGAAGGTCATTGATGTAGATCAAAAAGAGCAAACATCCAATGACACTTCCCTGAGGTATAGAAGCGTTTGTGATCTCACCGTTAGATTTCATTTCAGATTCCACTTAGGTAAATATATATATTAATTAATACATCACTAAACTAAGTTGAAGTGTTTTTACTTTAACTAAGTAAACATGTATTTATTTAATTGATATTAAAACTAAATATCTCGCACAAATTGAACTCAATCAAAGGTCAAAGTTCTGTATCAAGATTTCACCTAAAACATACTAAATGTATACATTTAAACATTGAAAGTTAAATAAAAGTCTGTAAAAAACAATTTAAAACACATTCCAGTGACTACTCTACTTTGTAATTTTATCTGAATCGTAAAGTTTGTGCCTTATACCTGCAATAAAGAAGTTAAGCTGTCCAAGATACTGTGAATACTTTCAACAAGTTTATAAAGTTACACCAACGAAACAGTTACCTACTAGTTGTAAGGAATTTATAATTTACAAGTTTGTCAAACTGTTTAATTTATAACTGAGCACTCGGTTAATGTTTGGAACTCAATCTTATAACCCAATTGTTAGTCAAACATTAATATCGAGTTCCAAATTAATTGTGTGTGCGTTGTGCGTGAGATGGTTAACCTAATGGTGACGTCACTCAGCTACACAAGAACTTTGTTGGTTCACAATGCATGTTGTGTCTTTGTTTTACAAATCGGTAATTTTCAAACTAGATATCAAAACTAGCTAATAATAAATATTTCGAAAATATTTTCTAAGCATAATCTAAAAGAGAAAATTCTATTTATGACAATTCATCTAAATCAAGTTGGTTTTGACAACTCCTGTCACTTTGACATTACCAAGTAATGAGGTTTAAACAGAATTTAATGCCAGTCAATTGAAAAAGAAATTCTTTAAATTACCTGCTGCGATAAAGTTAAATCTCCCCCGAGATATATTGTACATTAATATACATTATGGCTGCCGTCTGTAATGGGTTTTAATAGGTTCTTAGCTGACAATATCCTCAATTAAACCACATAAATCCTCTTTGCAAATTGAAACCATTAATTTCCATTGAACAAATGCAAACTTTTAATTAAGTTTCAATTTGTTGTGGGTTATTACAGAAAACAACACAACTAGCTAAATTGTGGTTTAAGTTTCGATTAAAAAAAATGCCGGGTTTGCAGATTTTGCGGGTATTTTGAAATTCGAAGAGAGAAGATTTCTTTCGACTTTCTTGCCACAAAAATTACATCAGTTTTACTTCGACGTGAGAGAACGATAGTTAACACTTTTACGTAGATAAGTATAAATAGCTTAACTCTATAATTATAATGGTAGATAGACAAGACAAGACTAGACAGAAGCGTATTGAGAGACAAAATGCCACGTCGTTTTACTCAAATTACGTTTACAACAATACAACACTAAAGATGTTATTTTAGTGAATCATCAAACAGATACATAATTTGGTAAACAAAATAATCAAAGACTTTCAAACCATTAAACATTTCACCAAATTGTAAAGCCCTCAATACACAAGTGAGAGATTCTCGACGAGACGTTCTGTGTGGACGTTAAGAAAAGTTCACCGTTGGAGTGGCCTTTGTTCTTTCCGTAAAAGAAACTTAATTAACCGCTCGAAACTCCTTATCAATCGAGTGAGCGCCTCTTAACTGAATACTTTTTATATCGACGTAGGTCGCTTGTTTATTTAAACTTTTTATCGATATTTTAAATTAAAGTTGATACTGTTTTTAAAGCAAATGGATGCAATCAAACAGACTGGTCAACCTGATGGTATATTACTAAATTCATCCATAGAATCAATCACTCAGTAGAGTTACAAGTACTTTGTCAGTATTTAATAGATAACGAATCAGAGTTAAGGAGGAAAATGTGAAGGGAGTGATTTTAGCTCCGGATTTCTTACAGTGAGTACTTCTCTACCGTCGGCAAAGGTTATACGAATATAAACATATACGAGTATTATATGTAATTATAAGTGATTTCTCTTTGAACTTATAGCTTAAAGCATTTGCTTCAGTTATACTAAATTTATTCTGACTTTTATTACCCACGCAATAAACAATAAAGGTATTAATAGAAACCTATTTATAACCACCTGAATACCAGAAACAATAGTCAGTATTGAATACGCGTCGTTAGTTACCCAACAAAAGTTAAACTGGGCAATGTATTACGTTGTTTCAATATGTGTCACATGACCTAAACTTACAAGTAGTGTTGCCCTCATCTTCAAAGGTAGCTAAATTAAGGGTCCCACACAAAAGGGACCGCATGGTAATGAACAAGACAGAGTTATTGGGTTTGTGAAACGACCTGCCTAACGACAGATTTTGCCAATAGAAAATGTGGAAATTAACAACTTTTATTTTAGGTGGTCACCTTAGGCTTTTAATGTGTACTGTGATTACGGTTTTTGCGATATGGTTCCTACACTAACTATGACTAATGTTAATATAGATAGGTTTGGACTTGGAGCAAAATTTACGGGCACCAATTTTTTAAATCTTTGATTGTATAATGGCAATATTTATCCTAGAGGAACACTTGTTTACTTACAAGATATTCTAACATTGGTCCAACTATACATGCATCAAGTTCAACCATTGTTAGGATGTGTTAGCTGAAAATTAATACTAAATACACAAAAAGTAAAAAAGGACACTCACCTATCGTGGTTAACGCCAACGTACACCAATAATAACTTTGCAAATATTGTTTCACCACATCAGCCGTTTCAGTGTCATGATACACCCAGTTTTTACTACCGAATCCATTGTTTTTATATATAATATGGTACAAGCACCCGTTCCAATGGAATATCACTAACAAATAATGTATTAAACTTGTCGATCTAAACAGGTTTGGATAGTTCGTATGTCGCTCGGTGCGGTCCATGAACGCCCAGAAGCGGTATATCTTGACGAGGCGGAACGACCGGAGGATGGAGTTGAACCCGATGCTGAGGTAGAGGAAGTCGAGCGGCAGCAGGCACAGGCAGTCGATGTAGAAGGTGGTCGAGTTCATGTAGTGCGTGCGCAGCTTGCCCGCGTCCGTCTGCAGCACGCCGTCCTCCAGGTACCCCGTCCGGAAGTGGAACAAGATGTCCGCCAGGTACAGGAAGTCCGAGAAGTAGTCCAGGCAGAACCATACTATTAGCGTTTCGCCTGAAACAATATACACATTTTGAGATCCTAATACAAACATAATGTTCCTCAACTAAAATTTATTATTGAAAGATTGCTCTTAAATATACTAAATAGTTATTCTGTACGAAGGGCAGCAAAATATCTTTTACCAAAATCGAAGTAAACTGCAAAAATACAATTAGATTGGTAGCAGTAAAACTCATCGAAGCCGAGCGAGAGGGTAATGAAACTACAGCGCACCAACACTGTCGAAACATCAGAGACCGTTACCTCTCAAAGTATTACATTGTCTTAGGCGCTAGAAATTCTACCCAGAAAAGCTATTTAGGTAAGTAATTTAATTCCACTTGGAGCAAGTTGAAAACTATGCTCGGAGTGCGCTAAGTCGGTGCAGCGTCGATCGGCGCCGCTAATCTTGGTCGCTATCTAAATGGAGACGTCTTTTGCATAAGCCCTTCGCTCAAAATTGGATTTTTATCCGTTTATACGCCCTATGCTGGGATTTGGTAAGTACTGTTTGCTTTAAATGGACTTTATTACTTATTTAAAGAGATTGGCTTATCATTTTTAGATATCTTACTAATATTATAGACGCGAAACTTTTGATGGATGTTTGTTACTCTTTCACGCAAAAACTACTGAACCGATTTCGATGAAATTTGGTACAGATATTTCTTGTAACTAGAAAAAACACATAGGTTTTTTATCTCAAAATTCCCACGGGACTGGGATTTACTCGCGTAAAACTACGGGTACTAGTTTTTTTATAAACTATGTCTTACCATTGATTTCCTGGAAGGCGAACCTGTACACTATGACCCAGAGGTTGTATAGGAAGGCGAGTGAGACGACCATGGACCAGTAGTAGCACAGTCTGCCGGCGGGGTCGAACACGAACGACCAGTGCGGCCCCGACCGGAGCCGACCGCTCGCGTAGGTCGACCTCCTTCTGAGACCACCTCTGCTACCACTGAAACAAGAATTCTCTTTAGAGAACCTGCCATAGTTATAAAAACACAATGTTGTTCTTTTAATTACTTTTTAACTAAGCCTCTAACTCTAATCAAATGCAATAAGGTCTAGGTCTAATCAAAATGTCTTTGTAATAAGGAATCAATCAACCAAATAGGTGTACTTTTAATATGAAGAAAAACACAGTATGAAGATAAAAAAGAGTAATGTACCAAATAGACAAATGTTATACTCGTAATATCATATCTATTATCAAGACATCTTAATCCTACTAATCAACTAAAACATTCAGTCGAAATTCCAATAACCAGGTAGCCGTTCGGAAGCTAACCGATCCATCCATTTAGTTAATCCAAGTCCACTTTTAATTTCAGCATAAAATGAATCGAATTAATTTGAACAATTTTAAATGGAAAGACTTGGAATGAGGTGGTCGTGGAGTGCAGATAATTGGAACCGCTACATCATAGTACGAGTATATACTCACGACGTCAGCAAATTGGTTCACTTCCAAGAACGTCGGTTTCTTTTATACTTTACCAAGGCTCTGATACGAGAAACCTTTTAAAATAAAATATCATCTATCGCTTAATTGAAATTGAGTATAATCGTTATCTTCCCTACATAACTTTATATTAAAAGGTAGGATTTCTTTGATCTTTTCAGATATGGAAAACAATATTAAAACCGCAACAACAATCTGATAAAGTGGTTTTATATCAATGTACGTATGTATATATATTTTCGGATTTATATTAGAGAATACTGTGCAGATTTTTATATAGTCTACGTCGATGGAAAGAGATTAACTGAATAAGCATTAATTATGGCAGCATGAAGCCTTGACGTAGACATTAATTTTATTACTTATTTATTAAATATCATTATTATAGTATATTATCATTATTTTTACAACACTGCCTTTATTTCACGCTAGAACAAAAGGGGTTATTTAATGCAACCCCTTGAAAATCCTATTATTATTTTTAACCTAAAATATCACGAAATATCTTTGACACGCACGTCATATCCTCAATGTTTACTTTGTCCCATTATATCAAAGGGAAAGGATATGAGTGCTTGCTTAGACTCCGACGCTGATGAAATCTTATTATAGGAGCACTTAGCTCCAACTTATGAACGGTAAATGGAAATCTCTAAGCTGCATTCAATCGTGTGTACGATATATTGCTTCAACATTTTCTATTTCCTTTTTTATTAAGTTCATTTCGAAATAAATGTTGAATGAACGAAATTGAACTCTGAATTTTAATTAACCAACCACCTATATTATATTTCATATACAAATGTGTAAAAAACGAGAATAGCATCAAACATCTTCAGAAAGATATGAAACACCCACACGAATCAAATTCCTTGACATATTATGAAGATCTTTTTGCTGAGGTTCAAGAACGCACACAAAAACAGAAAAATATAATTATTTTTGCTATAACGGAATCTACAGATAAAAATAAGACCAACAGACTAAATTACGACAAAAAGGAAGTTCTTAAAGTCATCAAAACTTTAGATGAAAACTGTCCAGAACCACTTAAGATCTACAGAATTGGTAGATACTCTGTCGGAAAGGACCGTCCAATCAGAGTTTGTTTTGAATCCGCACAAACAGTACTCAATGTACTACTTACTAAATCCAATATAAACAATAACTTTAAAATATCTTCTGACCAAACCTACAAACAACGGCAACACCTAAAACAATTAAAAGAAGAACTACTAAAGCGTAAAGAACGTGGTGAACAGAATATCACTATTAAATACGTCAAGGGTACACCAAAAATTGTTTCAGTACAACCTTCAAAAAACTAATGCAATCCTCCCTGCAACCAGACCCAAATCACGATGAAAAATTGAATAATACTGAACATAAAATTATATATAACTA
This sequence comes from Timandra comae, assembly GCA_958496195.1. Lineage (NCBI taxonomy): Eukaryota > Metazoa > Arthropoda > Insecta > Lepidoptera > Geometridae > Timandra > Timandra comae. The sequence continues at coordinate 7,660,976 of OY292356.1, forward strand.
TCAACAAATACTAACAAGCGTACGTTCATTAAATTTCTTTTATGCAAATGTCCGAAGTATTATTACACCTAACAAATTCGATGAGCTACAGTGCATCCTGAAAACTATTCCAAAACTTACACATGTTATCCTATTAACGGAGACTTGGATTAAAAACGAAAATGAAGTAAAGATAATAAATTTACCTGAATACACACATTATTACAATATAAGAGATGATAGTATAGGTGGTGGTGTCTCGATATTTGTTCATAACAATATCAAACACACATTGATTGATGAAAATTACTGTGGAGGCAACAACTACCTCTGGATACATTTGGAAAAAATATCCCTAGACATTGGTGTAATTTATAAGCCAGGAAGAACAAATTTTAACGATTTTATAACAGTTTTCGAGCAAAATTTAGAAAAACACAGGAGGGCAATCATATTTGGAGATTTTAATATAAACCTATTATCAAGTGACCAAATAACAAACCGATATAACACCATAATTGAAGAAGCTGGCTACAAAACTATAAATAAAATTGAGGAAAGCTACTGTACCAGGGAAACAGAAACTTGTAAGACTATTTTGGACCATATTCATACAAACCTACTCGAAGAAAATTTTAATTTTTATATCATGGATTCAGCGATGTCAGACCACAAACAAATATATATAGAATTATTAAAAAAACAGCCAGAACCTAAAGCAAAAAGTATATTTAAAACAATAGATTATAATAAATTACATAAAATAATGAAAACAATGAATATTACTTCACAAAATTTCGAATTTACCTGCCTAGAAAATAAAGTAAAAAATGCTATAGAAAAGAGCACTATTACGAAAATAAAGATACAGAACTTACCCAAAGACGATTGGATTAGTAAAGAAATTATCACCAAAATTGAAGAAAGAAACGTGCTTTGGAGGAAGTTGAAGAAAGAACCAAAAAACAAAAATATAAGAAAGGACTTTACAAACATTAGAAATAAATTAACAGTAAATATCAATAAAACAAAAAGTAATTATATATTAATTTATTCAAAAAGTGTAGCAATAATCCAAAACGTATGTGGTCATTGATAAATTCTCTATCTAAAAATAAGTTAAAACAATATGGTATGGTACCACACAAATTAATAGATCAAAATGTAATCAAAACAGACCCAAAACAAATATGTGAGTGTTTTAATAATTATTTTACAACAGTAGGAGCTCAACTATGTAATAAAATTCCAAGTAAGTACCATCTCACTCCCTCCAGCATACCTGTTAAACCAATAGCCGTTAATGTCTCACTAAATCATCTAACACCTACTACTTTGGACGAGGTTTTAAAAATTATAATGAGTTTAGATTCAAATGTTAGTACAGGAATAGATGGAGTTAGTACAAAGAGTTGGAAAAGTATAAAGGACCTAGTAGTAACAGAACTCACAAACTGCATAAATAACTGTCTAAATAATGGGGTTTTTCCAGATTCTCTTAAAATAGCCAAAGTAACTCCCATTTATAAATCGGGTTCCCGAACAGATGCTGGAAACTACCGACCTATATCGGTACTACCAGTAGCTTCAAAAATATTTGAGAAAATTTTACATAATAGATTGTCTTCTTATCTTGATTCCAATAACTTCCTTTTTGAGAGACAATACGGGTTTCGTTCTAAGAGTAATACGCTTTCAGCAACAATAGATCTTGTAACCAAAATAAAAAACAATATTGATACAAAACACATTGCTGTTGGAGTGTTCATTGATATTAAAAAGGCATTTGATACCGTCAGTCACGAACTTCTATTAAATAAGCTAAAAAATGCGGGAATAGCAGGCACTTGTTATAAAATCTTTGAATCATATCTGAAGGATAGATATCAAATAGTTAAGATTGGACAGTATCAAAGTTCCCCACAACCTATAACCTGTGGCGTGCCTCAAGGATCAATCCTAGGTCCTTTACTCTTCCTTATATATATAAACAATCTGCACGAAGTGGGTCTTGAAGGTCACCTAACCCTGTATGCTGACGACACGTGTCTATTTTATTTTGGTCATTCTATAAGTGACATAATGCAAAATGCTCAAAAAGATCTGGATAAACTATCAGAATGGTTTAATTATAACCTCCTAACTATAAATGCAACCAAATCATGCTACGTCATCTTCGCTGCTAAAAATAAAAACATTGATTCCAATACTAACTTGTTCATCAATAATACCATCTTAGAGAGAAAAGATCATGAGAGGTACCTAGGATTGATTCTTGATAGTAAACTAACTTGGAAAGTTCACATCGAAACTATTACGCCAAAAATTTCTGCCCTGACAGGTGTTCTACGAAATGTCGCTAATTGTATTCCAAATAAAGTACGTGATAACATATATAATTCCTTAGTCAAACCTCATCTGGAGTACTTAATAGAAGTATGGGGCTCTGCAGCACCTACTAACCTTAAGCAGCTACAAATAGCACAAAATAAAGTAATAAAAGTCTTATATCATTATGATTACTTAACTCCGACTAAGGAATTATATACTAAAACTAAATTTTTAAATTTACATCAGACATATAGATTAAAAACTTGCATATTGATACGTAAAATCCTTAACAAAGATATTCAAACCGAAATAACCTTTACTAAAAATAGTCAAATACAAAAAAAACAACTGAGAAATGCCGATAATATTAGCCTACCTTTTCCTAGAACATCCTATGGGTCGCGAAATATAATGTATCAAGGAGCACAATTGTATAATAAATTACCAAGTAATATAAAAACTACTACATCAATGAACATTTACAAAAACCTATTAAAATTGTATGTCTCTGAAATAAAATAAACTTGTTGGTGATTTAGGTTATTTTAATGATAAGTATTATGATTCTTTTTTAATTATTTTTTTTATCTTTTAGTTCTGCATGCTCACCGTATCTACAATGTAATTAATAATTTAAGTTTTGTCTAATAAGTGAAATTCTGTAATTTCTTTAGACAACAATAAAGATTCTTTAAACCGAATGTTATGGAGAAAATCATTTATGTTTTCATTTATAAATTGGTATAAGAATATTTAAATACATTGTAGCTTTAAAAGCATTATTATAATATTATTTTTTTATCACAAAACCTTTGAAACAAACAATTTCAAGCCAAGTAAACTCTGCACGGTTGTACATTCATAAAACATTCTTGTTTCATTTATATTTTTCTTTAAATAACTTTCTTCGGTAAACTCCTTAACGATCGATCCTTAATTGACGTTCCAAACTTGAAACAATGAAACTGGCTAAAATTCTGATATTTTTAAAATAAAAGTTGTCGAGAAAGAAGTACGAAATGATTTAGAACTCTTAAATTAATTCTATTTTTAAACGCTACGTTCGGAGTTGATACTAAATCTAATCGAAACTTGTTGGTATTTGATTTATCTATCTTAAAACTTAATAGTGGTTAGCATCCTGCCTGCAAAGCCAAGATAAACAGCCGGATAAACATACTTAAGTTCATATGTATATTCTTTTTGTTGTAATTACATATATAAATCATAGAAAAGATTCAGACTAAGATCAACAAACATGCACAATTGAAAAATTTGTCCAGAACAGGAATCGAATCTGTAACCAACCGTAGCAGGGTCACTACATCACATATCCGCAAAAACATTGAATAAATAAACAAACGTAACAAAACTAGTTTATTTGTAATACAATGTTAATATTGTATTTGACGATAATTGAACGGCAAACATTTTACTAACAGAATAACTCTGTCGTTATTTACATGACTGCTTAGTTAACTTGTTATAGTACAAGTTGATGCGTAAACTAATTAATACTTCCCTAAATTTGAACATTTCAATGATCGACGCAAATTAATGCTACAGTAGACATTGGTGGGTAAATATTACGTACAATACAATGGGGAATAAATCACTACATAGTATAAAACAAAGTCACTTTCTCTGTCCCTATGTCCTTATGTCTCTATGTATGCTTAGATTTTTAAAACTACGTGACGGATTTTGATGCGGTTTGTGATGGAGTGTGATTTTTAGCCTAATTTTATCCCCATATTGTTACGGGAACGGGAACTACGCGGGTGAATCCGCGGGGTGCCGCTAGTATAATTATATATGTGGGTTTTATTATGTGGTATGCCTAGAGATTGAATAGTATTTTATTACATGTTTGCTATTATCCAGACATAGCTCGAGTTTCAAATTACGAACGCTCATGGAAAAAGGCGGTGATTACGCCTATTCGTTCTTGAATTATTTAATTATTCTTAAGCTAAATCAATTAATTTTTTATTTGAAAGGCACCCTTAACCTTTGAAGGTCATCGCGCCCTTTAGCTACGACAATACTGAACTTTTTATATTCGTTCTTAAAAGCTATTTTCATTTGAAAAAGTGCTACTTTCATTTCAATAAAACCTAAAATAATCGAATCAAACCTTCCTATTCCATCATAAATTCATTCGACTATTTAATCTACCTGATTCATCAGTTTTAGTTTACCCAACCACAATAAGACAACCTCTTTGATATATGATATCGTATTTCGTGAGTCTGTATTAAATAATTGAATTATTGGCAACGTAAATGTATTGAGCCCTTCAGATAATCGGATAACGTTGAATAAAGATGAAACAGTATCCTGAATTTAATAGCGAGTTTATTTTTGGTAATCTCTAATGTGTATTGGAAACTTACTACACGTTTTATCTTGAATTATATATTTACCTTAATATTAAACGATCTTAATGACTCGAGAACTAAAGAAAATTAGCGTAAAGGAAGATTGGAGAGACATATGCCCTTCACTGGACTCATACATGCTGAAGAAAAAGAATAAGTGGAAATCTAATTGGTTAAATTCACAATTAAATCTCAGAAGTGGGACTGCGTTGCAAGACAGACTCCATCTTTATACTTAAAAACTTCACGTGAACAAGAGAAAAAATAAAAAATCAAATGAATTGTTAAACCCTAACTAGTTAAAATGTAACACGTTACCATTACAATAACAAATCAAAAACAATAAATACAATAGGCCAACAATATCGTACACATGCAAGGCTTGAGGCAGTGTACACTAAATTGAATTGTGGCCGAATCCAACCATATCTACATATTACCGACTCAATACGCACGCTATCTCAACTTGATTCGTTTACATAAGGGAACATCCCTATGCTAAACATTGCTTACAAACGTACGCCCGAATTGGATGCGGTATATAAAGGTTCTTGTACACGACATGAATTTACGCCGGCCGTAGGACCCGAGTCCGGGCCGTTCGTAACACTTTGTGTAAGATTGTGTCTACACTTACACCGGTTATGGTACAAAGGGTTCACTCTTATGGAGGCGAAATGTTCACAGACCCACTATACACGCTCGTCTCCGACACATTGTTCAATCCACGCCTCTGATATTATTGGCTGTTTCCAACATACGGATTGTCAAAATATCTACTCAATATCAACATATCGTTTGTTACTATGAAAAGTTTCAGAATAACAAAGTAGTTTTGGTGCTTCTTTGTCTTCGAAATGTTTTGCAATTCAAACGTATTTATACTCTTCTAGATCGTATTCATTTATTGCAAACAGAAATAGAATATAGTCTAGCATTGAATTTGAAGTATTGCCCTCAGAAATTGTTAATACAATGTTGGCATAGAAATAAACAAAAACTATTTTGGCTATTGAGTGAAACTAAATCGGTAACTTAGATATATTAGTGCAATATTGATGTACCTAAGTAAGTTTACCTATACATTAATTTACCTTACACGTTAAACAGTGAAGACACAACAAATACGTATACCGTTACAAAATAACAAACACAACTTGTGTAGCGTCGAGTTACCAAACTGACGTTAGTAACTTGAGATCCGATTGAATCCGTGAACGTGTACAGGTATTCCTAATCAGTTAGCAAGCAATGTTTGCATTACTTGATTGTTTGTTAACTGTTTGACTGAGGTAACTGTGTAGGGTTTGGGTGTCAGTATGTAATTCCGACTCAATAATTGAATATTACGTTTACCACCTGCTAGTTCACCGCAAGGATATCGAGGGACCTGTATCCAATTAACCCCCCGGATATTCAAGGGAAACCGTTCGGCCACACTATTGCGGTCTTAACAATACCAGATTCATTATCTTACGCTGACATGGATACAACATTGGTGTAACACGCAGCGGGTTACAAACAAACTACAAACTTCATGATTGCTTATATAGGTTTAGGTAGTAGCAGATAAATTGTACTTATTTATTATTATGATACAGTGTGAATAGGCTCCGATACTAACATTTCAAACCTTAATTAAATAGAGTTAGGGTTGAAACGTATACGACTTTTGAGTTATTGTTTCATGTATAACGTTAGAACACCATAAAGGATGTGTTACGAGGGACTAGATTGTTATGAAAAAATATTAATGGTTATACTGCCATATTTTCTTTGTAGCGCGGAAAAGCTTTCACTTAACTTAATTAAAACTGAAATAAACGCTTTTAAAAACACTTAATTTGTTCGGTTATTCAACCAAAGACCTCATGCACTCAATAAACAAGCCAATACAATACTAAAACATCAATAAATAGTATACCAAACAATTGCGGTACAAACATTGTTACCCAAACTTGGGTTGTACAGTTTGCTCGTTATACAACTTATAACTTAGTTAATCTTAATTAAACGTTAACCTGTTGTTACTGGCCTTATAACAATGTATCTAGTTTATAGTTCTCAAACGTGACATTGACTAGCCCGGGTCGAACAGTACCAACACCGACGCTAAATTTACACTCCGAACGGTTATGCAGTTTAATTAAAAATTTTAAAGACTTCTGAGTTTTCGTAACATTGAGATAAAAAATATTATTTGTTCTGCAGTAAGTTTAATTGGTATTTTTTAAGTTATTTTAATTCTATTTGAAAGACAAGACAAATTCTCTCTTATTATCTTTTAGAAACTTTATTATTGTGTCTAACGCTAATTTGACTCGTAGACAACACATAACGTCTTGCTAGAAGTTTGAAAATTACAAACGAATTTCTTAAATAGAGAGGCTATTTTATTTTACACAATATGTTCTATTATTCACTTGATCCAAACTAGCTTTATGTGATGGACATTCTGAAGTCCTCAATTTGAAATCATTTTACGAACATAACTAAAAAAACTGTCCTCGCTAAAAGTCTTTTTTGCTATCTGTAAATATCTCCGTTACCATTTCCTACCCATAAAAGGTTTTCCAATAACAAAGTTTCTACCTAGAGAACAGTGTACGAGTAACTAGAATAGCGGCAAACAGCGGCTATACGCAGGCAGCTCGCCCGAGGTGTCGACTTGTAAACTGTCAATACCGGAACAAGCCAATTAGCCGAGTTACTCGCCACAAGAACTAAAGTAAACGCAACGTTGCTCCAGCCACTCTTAGTACGCTCTTCGATCTCATCTCGAAATTCGTTTAGCTTTCAAAGTGCTGACGCATTGTTTTCACAAGAGAGATTATATTAGTTAGTGAGCCCGAAAGTAAGTCTACTTATATATATTTTTATTGACGTAGAGTAGGGTATTGATCGGGCAAAATAGCTATTTATAAGGTACAGATTTAAGCTGTATCATCGTTTTACAATTATGAAGTTATTATGAAAGTTTTGATGGGTACAATGTAGAAAAGTTTTAGGCTTAATATAGCTACATATACCGTTATTTTCACTACAGAAACTAACGGATACTTTTGTTTACTGTTTAGACTGTGACATACAACTGTGTATAATAGGAACTCAGGTAGGTTGGAAACGTACATACATATTTATTTGATTATGAAAGCCGGGGTTGTTGAGAATTCTGACTGTCGGCATTTAATTATCACAGTAACGTATGTACGAGCGGTATTATGTAGTTGTGTGTTGAAAGGCGTATTTAGTTATTTATTGTTTACTCTAAGTTATGTTTGTTTCCTTTGCAACTCAATAACAAGATACTGTGGAGTTTGATTTTAATAAACTATTGTAAATAGAAATGATATAGGTACAGTCATTTTAAACACTTTTAGGAAAATCTACGGGAAAATTTGCACTCGCGTAAACCCAAAGATAATATGTAATATTGATTAGGATAGCGTAGAAATAATCATCTCAAAAACCAAAATAACTCTAACCTACATTCCAAATAATTATAAAAGTAACTTCATAACGTTATTAACGTATCAGTAACGCGATATAATCAGAAGCCTAACCACGTCTTAACACAATGAACAGTTATTTCTGTATGTGTATTATAACAACGATAACGCTAACCTATTATATCCATTACATATATCGCACAATAGGCACATATAATAAATGCTAAATGGTTGTCATTATTATCAGCTGTATACAGGTAGGCACGTTATCACTATAATTCGGATTATTGAGAAATTATTCTACCGAAATAATTTTATTATCTATACTAATAATAAAACAGTAGAACCACCGTGTCTGTACATTAAATAAATTTACCTAAAACTGATAGGGGGGGGGGATAAAAGAAGGTCAAAGGAACACAAAACAACAATTTTCGACTTTCTTTCCTGTCTGTCTGTCTATCTGTCTGTCTGTCTGTCTGTTCACGATAATCTCAGAAAGTACTGAACGGATTTTCATGGCGTTTCCACATATGGATTAGTGATGTGAACCGGTTTCATAAAAACCTTTAAAAAACCGGTTTTTGTTAAAACCGATAATCACCGGTTCTGATTCAAAAACCGATAACAATCACAATGTTTGTATCCGAGTCTTCGATTGACTTCGATATGTATCCGAACATGAGTCTGTTCTGTTTAAATGTTGTCTATGGTAGGGGAATCACCCGATATCCTGTTTTAATATGCGACTAACTTCATTACACTAAAATATTTCACTTTTGCCTACGAATTCTTAGGAATTGACAGATTAGTTTGCGAAAAAATGCCTAAGGTAAAAGGAAAATCAATTACAAGAAATTATTTTGAGAAGATAGACAATTTAAGTTCAAAGTGTACACTATGCGCTCAAGTGATAAAAGTTGGAGGTGGAACCTCGAATATGTTGGCACATATCAAGAGAAATCATCCTCAAGCTACAGTGGAGGTGGATCGACGTGAAGTAGGTGATCAGCCAGGTGACACACAGACACAGAGACCGTCTACTGGTACAGGACAAGATTCTAACCAACGACCAACGGAGACTCCGCGCCCCATATTTCAGACTACTCTGAAATTGACAGCAGCAAGTAATAAAAAAAAAATTGATAAATATTTGACAATGATGATCGCCACGGACTATCAGCCGTACTCAATTGTTGAAGACAAGGGTTTTAGGAAGCTAGTTGAAGTATTGAATCCAGGCTATACACTACCAAGTAGACAAAAGATCAGGTATGACCTAATGCCAGAACTTTACCAGTGTGCAAAGTCGCAGCTTGCTAGCATGCTTGAAAATATAATGAATGTTGCACTGACCGCTGATATGTGGTCGAATCAAAACATGGATTGTTTCCTTACTGTCACAGTACATTTTTTTTACGAAAACATTTTAAAAAGCTACGTATTAACTACATGTGATGTTCCAACTTCACATACAAGCGAAAACCTAGCTAAAATTATGAGAGATTTATTAACAGAATGGAAAATACTAGGAAAAATTTCTGCTATTGTCACTGATAATGGTGCTAACATGGTGAAGATGTGCGATTTGCTGGGAATACGGCACATGCCTTGTTTTGCCCATACACTCAATTTAACATTGAACGATTCTATGAAGCTTTCTCAGGTGGAGGACATAATTAACAAATGCAAAGCCGTTGTTAAATTTTTTAAGAAATCATCTGTAGGGTGGCGAGCGCTTAAATTAGCCCAGAAAGAAAGAAACCCCGACTCTACCCCTTTAAAGTTGATACAAGAAGTATCTACACGATGGAACAGCACGTTCTACATGATGAAGAGAATACTACAATTAAGTGACGTTCTCGCATTGGTGTCTAGGAAATTGGATCAGGCGCCAGACTACTTAACTGCTTCCGAAGAAGAAGCAGCAAAAGAAGTTATCAATATTTTGGAAATATTCAAAGAAGCTACAAAACTCGTTAGCGCTGATCAGTATCCGACTAGTTCACTAGTCATTCCATTAATATGTGGACTATTTGAAAAACTGAACGCTATCGAAATTTCCCTCACAACAGATATAGGCAAGATATTTCACTCATCAGTGAGGCGAAACATAAGTAAATCAGACAGACTCCTGGCGTATGAGACAAGAACTGTGACCCAAATAGCTGCATATTTACATCCAGCATTAAGAACAGGGTTTCGTCATCCGGAGAACATGCTGTCTGCAAAAGAGTTAGTAAGAAAAGAATTATCGCATAACTTAAAAGATTCCGTCGATAGCTCTGTGCCATCGACTTTGGAGCAGCCAGGTAGTAGCACAGAACAGAAAAAGCCTGGATTGCTGGACTACTTAAAACAAAGAAGACCCAATACTAATTCAACTGCTTCTGCTGTTAATATTTTACGGATGTATTTGGAGACAGAGCCACGAAGCGAAGAAGCTGACTTCACAAAAGCAGCTAACAGTGCGGGAGCTTTTTGGTCCAGTAACAAACACTTGGCGCCATTAAATATAATAGCGCTCAAGTATTTGGCCATACCAGCGACATCGGTACCTTCGGAGAGGATGTTCTCTAAATCAGGATATATATTATCCTCTAGAAGGAGCAGGCTACAAGCAGGTGCTGTTGATCAAATTTGTTTCATAAATCAGAACTACGATTTGTTAGAAACAGGCAAAATATAAATTTCCTGGTAATTTCTTGCACACGCAATAAATTACGCAATAAAGTGTACACACACTTTATTTTTTGAGATTGTTATTGTACCTAAATATTTTAAGAAAAATTATTACTTAATATTAGCCTAATTAATAATAAAAAACTATAAATTATTAAAAACTAGTATTTTTTTAGAAAAAACCTGGGAAAAACCTTAAAAACCGGTTTTTTCAAATAACGAATCGGTTTAGACCGGTGTTAAAAATAGTAATCGGTTCACATCACTAATATGGATTAAGCTTAATCTGGCGCAATATATAGGCTTTGTTTCATCTCATTTGGATAACGAAAAGAAAAGTTATCAATAAAAATCTATTTTGTTGTTTTGAATTTAATAAACAATACTCCGCCCACGACATCGCTTGGGTAATATCCGTTTATATCGCGCAACTTACCACCTTAGTTAGTTCTAAGTTATTGAGATATTCTTTAAAATTTAGGAGTAATCGTAGTCTTTGTTGTTCTACAGTCCTCTAATTTCAATATAAAAAAATATTTATCAACACTTCGCTTCCTTTTGACGAGAAAAAATTGCTGACAAAAAAAACTACATTTTGGATTTTGTATAATAATATTTCATAGATATCAAATTTGACAGAATATATAGAATACTTCAATATCGAATGCTTAAAGGGCGTATGCACATAGCGGATTTTCACGCAATCGAAACTTTTGTGAACAAGCAAAAAAATAGTATAGACGTAATATTAAAGTGCAGTTAGTGTACGTATGTACTATGTTATAAATATTTTATTAAATAGTTTAAGTTAAATTAAAATAACTTATTAGCCTTTTAGAAAAATGCATTCAAAATTTTCGCCTCAGCCAGGACTTGAACCCGGAACCATGCTGAATCGTAGCACCAATTGAGCTACCGAGGAGATTAGATCGTAATATACTGAAGTTCTCTAAAGTGTGCATCAGACATCAAACAAATATCTACAGCGCCGTCAAGGTATCAATTCAATAAACAAAATAGTTTTTGGCTACTGCTGCCATAACTACGCAATTCTGCTAATGTCAAAGTAGGTAAACGTAAAACAACACGAGAGAGATTGGTCATTAAATTTTTTTATCGAGTATAATCCGTCGCGGTATCTACGTGAGAGTGAAAAATAGGCAGTGTGCAATGGTCCTAAAATTTATGATATCTTTACACAAAAAGGTTGGCAGTATTGAGTTTTAAATATATAGGTGCATTCAACCTTATTTTTGTTAAATCAAGAAAAAATTGTGATATCCATCTATAAATACTTTAGGACAAAAAATAAATGCTTTAAAATTATTGTTCACTGTCTTTGTGTGCTTGCATCATGAACAAAACTTTGTTATATGATAGTTCATATTCAAAGAATTTCTCTATAAATTACATTAATAGTTTTGCCTTCCGGGGCTATAAATAAATAAATTACTGACCCGTGAGCAGGCCACATATAGTTGGCCATGCTAAAAACAATTAGACCTTAGGTCGACACCGTCGACTGACGGCCTTTAGTGTCTGATCCTGGGATTTATTTGTCGTCATAGCAAAGCACGCCACGATTGGGAATTGGGTGCGCTTGAATTGGAATGGAAAATTGTTAGGGATGAGTGGTATTCTTTGTATCAAGACGGTTTCTTCGACACCACAACCGGTTAAAATTTCTGCCTCAATTATGTTAGGTTGTAGATTTATGACCTTTTATCGAGTACCATTGCACAGTTTAGGACCTTAATTACGAATAAGAATTATAGGAACACTGATTTTTAAATGTATTGTATGTGAGGGGTGTCCAGGAACATTTAATGAATTCAGAAATTCTCTCGGATACTTTGTGGATTCTTCTTGATCCATCATACTATTGATAGAGATATACTCTCGACTTCCTCCTTGAATACGTGACAGTATTTCATTATTTATTGCATTTAGTTAAACATTTGTTAAATAGTTAGGTATATGATTTTATAGACATACTAGCTGTACCCCGCGGTTTCACACGCGTAGTTCCCGTTGCCGTTCCCATGGAAATTTCGGGATGAAAACTATTATATGTCCTATTTTCAGACCTACTGAATATGCTCACAACATTTCATGAGAATCGGTCAAGCCGTTTCGGAGGAGTACGGGAACGAACATTGTGATAGAAGAATTTTATATATAAGATATTTTTTATTATAGAAAAATAATTGTTTTTTAGTAATGATTACATATTTTATGATTAAAATAATTTTAACATCCGGTATAGAATTTGTTTGATTACATAGAGTATAACTTTGAAAAAGTCAACTAGGTACGTGAAATAAATAAACCAATTTCCACGCGGACGAAGTCGCTGGCATCAGCTAGTATCCAATATATAGTTACTAATATCGTCTCCATGAGTTACTGATATATTAAATATCCAATATATTATCTGCTTACACCACGTTACATACTTATTGTTGTATTTTGACAAAGATTTATATTTATTGCTGATTCTTCCCTGCTGATGTAATTTCCGAATCGGTGGTAAATTCACAAAGTGTTTACGGAAAAAGGCACATCCTTCTTGTAAAGATTGTCCTTTTTTATTCCATTTTGTGTAGGTACTATATATAGTGTTTGGTAATTACAGCATTTTGTATGTTTTACTCTTTCTTTATGAAGCTGTAAAATACTCAAACTGAATAAGTAATTATATGTACCTACGTGCATATATCATTTATTCAGATTGAGGTTACGCCTGGATTTAAAAAAGTAAACCTACTTTTGAACTAGGTACGTGAAAATTAAATATAATTTGTTTGAACGTAACAAATATTTCAATTCCATTTAAATCAATATTTGATGCTCTTTCCACCCCAATGCATTAATATTATCAACCTTTACCTTACCTTAATCATGCAACTTTATCATTAAATTTCCATATTTTCATTTTAATGAAATTTGGTACAGATGTTCCTCATACCTAGGAATAACACATAGGATACTTTTATCCCAAAAATAAGGTTCCACGCGGGTAAAACCGTGGAGCACAGCTAGTAAATAAATAAATAAGTAAAGTAACTCAAGTACTGACCTATCAGTTCCGTTACATTGCGATGCAGCTAAGTGATTGTGGGACTGGTGCGGGGCGGGCGTGGCGGGGGCGTGCGGCGTGTGAGGAGTACTCCGCCACCCGCCCAGCAGCGGCGCTTCCCCGCTCGCACCCAGCAGTTTTAACCTGGATAGGCATAATTTACTTAATTATATAAAGAACGTGCAAAAATTATACTGAAATTAGGACTAAAAATAATCTTCTAGACTTACAACTAAAGATAAAGTAAACTTCTAAAGTTACAATAGAACTTCCAAAGTTGATAGAAAACAGGTTTAGATAGTGACTCTATTTTTAGGGCTCTATCCCTATGCGGTTGTTTTATTTCCTAAACAGATTTTCCTAATAGTCAAAAGTTCTTCTATAGTACCAACTTATGATAGTATGAAGTAATCAGCTGCTTAATTTCCAATCTTCTATTACTAGACAACTCTAATATTCATGAACAGAAACAATCGTCATTGTTTGACGCGTTCACTGGTACTACGTTATGAAAGGTATCATACGTGTAACAAATTACAATTAATGTAATAATCTTTACGTATTTGATAAAGCTACTAAAGCCCTTTATTTTAAGATTCATAATCACAAAATCAAATATAATTATAAAGCAGCTCCAATAAGCAGACTGTTAAACGCAATCGGTATTAGGAATAAAATTTACAGCCACCTCCACAGTACCGTGACACCGGTTGTAAAAGTGATAAAATTACTGTAATATTAGTATAGTTTATATCTTTTCAGATAATCTCAATTGTTCTCCGTCGCAATAAAAAAGCTATTACACCTTTGTTTCCGACTCATAAGGTTTTAGCTACATAACACGATCGTCGACAAACGAAACACGAAACAGAAGGAGAGAAACGTATGGCCGGTATCCGAATTGCACTACATAATAGACTCATTCCAATCCAAAATTGAAATAGAAAAGATCCACTGATCGGTAAAGTTATGCAGATATGAGATTTTTAGAGAAAAGGGCAAAATCGTTTGAAACCCAATCGACTTAGTAGCACACGAACGGCTACCGGTAGAAATTGGTTTTCCCAATGGGAGTTCGCGGGAGGGGCAAAGGAAGGCCTTCGCATCGAGCTGTCGTACCGTAAAATGAGATATAAACCGCTCAAAAATGCGATCGGTTCCATTGCGGTGCGGCGTCGAACGCTCACTCATATTACTATCCGATCAGGGCTGCCGAGTAATCGTTTCTCAGATATTTATTCAATTTATCAATGCTCAATCGTTCTCTTTATATTATTTGTCTTTTGTTAATGTTATCATTTCAAATTTTTCAATCCATTAATTTGACAAATAACCGAGATAGAAATGGTCTTTGTATTTTCGTGTACTCTATACAAATAAAAATCAATTGTCACAAATGTTTGTTGGCACATAACTTCAGGGCCTATTCAGTTCAGTATTTTGTAATATTCGCGGGAAATATGCACTAGTGCGAAGCCGAAACGAGACACTAGTAAACAGTATAGATCAGCAAACAACACGTGGCAACCCTATTACTATTCTAGATAATCTCTTGTGGTTTATGAACGTTTAGTGACGACTATAGTTTGTCCAGTTTATCACTCGCTTTTTTGTAAATGCCTCTACGCATCCTCTACATAAAGTTTGATAGACATGTGAAATTTTGTAGAGACATTCAGAAGTTTTTGGATGTAGGCATTTTATTGTAGGCATTTGGCATACAGTTAGATTATTACCCAGATAAACTTTATACAGAAATTCATTCAGAAACTACATTAAAGCAGATAAAACTGTGCGAAACAACTACTAGAAACATAAATGTATGTAATTTGTTGATTAAAAATATGTGATAAGTTTAGTCTTTTGATAGAGGGCAGGGCAGTCGCGCGTCGTGTCAACACTCGTGATTAAAGCGACTCTCAAGGAAAGGGCTCTCGGCCCTGGACAAACAGGAGACAGGCCCTCGAACCACTTCACTGACGATGCCTTAATGGAGTCGCCGTCGCACGTTCAACCACTCAAAATAAATTTATTTTTGCTGTAATGTTTGAACGTCCAGTTAAATAGGCCGGGTTAAATGATTGATTAGTTTAACTAACATCTACTCGTATGTACGAGGTCTGTCCAAAAAGTATGGAAGTATGTTGTTCAAAAATCTATTGTTACGCATGACTACGCGTCGTCGATTGAATCAATTTGTAGTTTTTACGACTACAAATTGAGTCAATCGATTACTATATTCATTTTTATTTGCAAGACAAATTTTTTGAAAATAAGCAATTCTTCTCTATACCTTTTTTGATGCCTTGCAATGGGACATTCGTCCAAATTAACCCTCAATCAAAACGTAACAGAAGTCTCCTGTACATTCATGTACAAAATATACTATCGAACCAGACTTTAACAAAGTATAAATGCCATTACTGATCTCCAATAATTTTTATGGCGGGAAGACGTTAAAAATGGGCCCTTAACCTATCGAGCCGAGAGTGTTATGATCCCTATATATCTCTTTTATCGCACACGGCTTGACATATCACAGTTTAGAGTATCAACCAGGTAATATCACCTCACTTACGGTTACACCACTTTAGAAAACTCTAAACGCGCGAGACGTCTCAAATCGAATAATATTACTACTATTCTGATTTCTTTGTTCGGTTTGGTTTTCATAGTTACAGAATAAACTAAGAACCTACGTACAAATTCTTACGGTTCTAGTTTCCCTGTTTTGGGCCCTAAGAGATGATGAATCAGTCAGTCGGTCAAGACAAGACAACACAAATAAAAAACCAAAAGTGTGTAAATAATGATAATTAAAACTTTAGAATTATTGGACACAAACACCTCATCAAGTATGTTTCTAAAACTTCTGTTTTCCATTGAAAGTTTACACCGAGACTCAGCTCAGCCATATTTCAACGCGATGGGTACGAGTAACGTATTTACTGATCCGAAAGTGATCGAAGCGAACTAGCCGCGGGCGAACAAACTCCAATTACTGTATTTCTTTCACAAAAATATTTTCAAACACATTCAAATTGTATTATTAAGATATATGTAAGATAAACATTATAATGATATATCTGAAAGCTGGTTTCGGATACAGCAACCTGGCTTCAATAAACAGTTTTACACAATATTCACTGTACTATTATGCTGTTTATTATTTACAACTTTAACTAAAGTATGTTGTATTTATCTACCAATTTGTTATATCGTAATTATTAAAATGTCTGAATAAAATATCTAGTATCTAGTTTGAGCCTAGTACTGAAACTAAATTCAGATTAATCAAACCGAGTGTTTTGTCCTTCGAGTATTTATATCACGTTTAGTCTTATTCCGTTTGCTATAGTAAAAAAAATATGTTATTTGTTAATGTACGTACCTGGCTTTGTGCGCTCGTCGTGATCTCGAGGAGAGGTCTAGCTCGCTAGCGGCGGAACAGGTGCCCCCGGCCTGCAGCGAACCGCGCGACCCACCCAGTCGCCGCGAACCCAGCCGGCACGTCATCATTTCTGCAACAAACGTCATCATTAGCTGTCGTACTAACATCATCAACAGTTGAAGCACTAAAATTATCAACGGCTGTCGGACTAGCATCATCCATTGTTGTCGTACTAACATCACCAGCAGTTGTCGTAGTAACATCATCAACAACTGTGGTAGGTACTAATACCATCAACGGTCGTCTTTCTAAAAGTATCAACAGTTGTCGTACTAACATCATTAACAATCATCATTGTAATATCATAGACAATTTTAACAGGAATCCCGAAAAATCTTACCACAAAATGTGATCCAAATTGCAAAGGTAAGTATAACATGTAAGATAGAAAAGTAACACCACTGCATACCCGATTACAAGTATAAAATTCTAGAGAATGCATACAACCAAATCAACGTATACTTTCGATACAAAACGCTTTCTCGCATTCTTCATAAATTCTAGCGCCTGTATATACTTCTTTCTATAAAACAGCTCATCAAAACACAGTTTAAGTATAATAAATTTTCCGTTCCGGTATTAATAGTCGTCGAAGGACTTATCAAATCCACTTTCAAATTGACAATCAATAAACCTTCATCAAATACTCGTAATAGCGTGAATCGATTATG
Source organism: Timandra comae (assembly GCA_958496195.1). NCBI lineage: Eukaryota > Metazoa > Arthropoda > Insecta > Lepidoptera > Geometridae > Timandra > Timandra comae. The sequence continues at coordinate 7,678,999 of OY292356.1, forward strand.
ATCTCAATGGACACATCACATTTAAAGTGAATGAACCTATTAAACCAGTAAGAAGAATTTCAATATCCACTCTCTTGTCAGGGAAATAATTGAGTAAAGCTCGGTTTTCAAGCCTAATTCTTCCACTCGATAAGGAAACAAGAACGGCTTTATCATAACGGTTCTATCGGCTCATCAATCAATTAGATCTTTATAATACGATGTTGGTTATTTTCCTGTCACTCAAATTACTTTACTTGAAAAAATGCTCAATATTTTTATTCTTATTTAAAAACATTAGGTAATAGCATAGATACCTAAATAAATATAGAAATTTGTTGAACAAAAATAAAACAGTAAAACAAAAATAAACACGAAATAAATACAATAAACTATAATAAATTCAATAAATCAATTATCTGGATAAAATTGGAAGAACAAGGTCGCCGTAGGTAAGTTTCGAAGAGAAAGGGCCAGTCCGTCACCGAACAAAAGGAAAAACAATAATGATAATAAAGTGAGAACCATCTTCGGGAGAGAATAAAATGAATAAAGCGTAAATCGAATGAGCCCATTGTTGCGTCTCTATTCTTTCTACAAACCGCCAACCACGATTTTGTTCATTGGAGCGCTTCACTCGCTAAAAGTTCCGCTCCAAATTACGAGGTTCGGAAGAAATTCTGTAGTACTTGGAAGTTTACTAACGAACTGAAAATAAAAATTGAATGCAATCGGTCGATTGGCGCAGCGGAAGTACCCACTGATATAGGCCCGATGCATTTCGATGAAGCTATAAGTATACCGCGGCAGAGGTAACCGCCGGAATTGTGTGCAAACATGCAATTAATGTATCGGTACTTACAATGAACGAGTGAGTAGCTTACCGGGGAATGTCAACATAACGCGAAGCTATTGTGTCCGTATGTAAATAGAATGTACGTGGATTGTTTCAGGTATATGGTTTTGGTAAATTTTAATGGTGGTGTATTGCGTCGCAGTGCGGCACCGAGATGCTTGTTGGCGTATCTGCTTATCGTGTTTGTGCTCCGAATGTGCGACTACAGATCTACACTGTACAGCTGTACATAAATAACAATAAATGTTTCTCTAATGCAATTAGGTACAACTGTTTGCTTTTAATCATCTTCAAGATGAGCATGAAAGTCTTAAATAGTAAAATAAAGTATTAAATAGTAAAATAATTATAAATTAGTATCTGAGATTGCATTGAAGTTCTCAATTTTAGATTCTAGTTTAGGTTCAAAATACCAAAGCAAATTAGTATTATTACCTTGTAACATTAATTTAATAAGAAATTTTGCCAAACTTTACCATAACTTCTGGTTCAACCAATAATTTTGCAAAGCAACAAGCAAACATCCCGGCAACGTTAACCAATGAATGTTCTCATTAAATTGTTCGAAACCAACCATCTGGGAATTTGATTTGCGTCAAAATCTACTCTTTACGTCATCAAAATTGCATTTGCTATGTTAATAAGCGCATCACGTCGTCGCTTCCAATTGTGCCGGCACTAATTACTCATTTAATTCACAATTGAATAATTGTAAATTGACCTCTTTATTTCTTATGCCTAAAGTTGATTCTGCATTGGCAATCGTTGCGAATAAAATAAAATCCGAGAAAACATTTCTGAAAGCAGATTTTATATGAATGTATACATATTTCACAGTATATTTCGCGCGGTTCTTTTGATAGTAGCAACATTTTCCTAGCAGCACATCCAAGTGCCATCAAGCGCTCGCGAATCTCTACAGAGCCTATCGCATGAAGTGGGCCGAGGTCCTCTGCAAACCGCTCAAACGCAACTCACGCATGAACGCCTCTCACACAATGTCAGTTCTGGAGTAGCAAGTGCCCTGTTTGTACCCACGTCAGAATAACCACTTTTTCTGTCTACGAAAATATAACGCTTTATTCGAATTGAACGCACTTTTGCACTTTCCGCGTTACATAATAGTGAAAATATTATGTTATTGTTAGTAAATTGTTTGTTATATATTATAGCTGATAAGACATCCGAATCATCGCCTATTAAAAATGTAAACGAAACTACTTTTATTTTATAACTGTGAACTAATCACCTAAATTAATGTTAACCTTTAACACTACTAGTTAAACAAGTTCACCACATTTGATAACAGCTTAAAATAATCGTTTTAAAAATACCCAAATCAAAATATAGACGAGTACATAAATCATAATTGGCAGTTCAACAACATTTCGAGCTTGTCCTCACAATTTATTCGGTCGTCAGTTGACGCATGGCCCACGCCGGATAAAAGTGAAGTACAACTATGTTTTCGATATTTTTTTGTCGTTTAGAGCGAGCGTGGATCGCTGCAGGCCTATTTCAAAGTGCCGTCAGCGGACTCTAGTTGTTCATAAATAACTCTACGCTCGGGGCGCGGGCGCCCGCACTGCGACGCAACACATCATTAAAATTTACTACAATCTGTAAGTGCGAGTAAGATTTAACTGAAAACATTGACTTATACAAACGAATATTATATTTAATTGAATAATTCCTTCCCAAATAAATATGAAATTATGTGATTCAAATTAAGCAAATCGTTACCTCATTTGTACACAGAGGTTACGATTTGCTTCATTTTTTCAAATGTTCTCAGAATATGTAGCAACCGCAATAATAGGTTAGTATATACGAAGACCAGTCTAGACTAGACTTCCGCCTCGACTCAACCTGCGTGAAATTCGATAATACCGCACTCTCTCTAAGGAACTCTTAAAAACTCCATTTCATGAACATTTGTTACAAGAAAAGCATTAAAATAGCAACAAACAGACCAAACATTGGTATTATCATCAATCACTACATTAGTATAAAACAAAGTCGCTTTCTCTGTCTCTATGTGCCTATGTCCCTATGTATACTTAGATCTTTAAAACTACGCAACAGATTTTTATGCGGTTTGTTTTAATAGATAGAGTAATTCAGTGGGAAGGTTTTTAGCAAAATGTTATCCCAATATTCCTACGGGAACGGGAACTACGCGGGTGAAACCGCGGGGCGCCGCTAGTTATACTTAAATACTTAAACATAACATCCTTTATGCGTACTGCAATACTTTTCGTTAGACTTTTGAGAGTTATAACTGCCAGTAACGACTGTTGTTGTTCTATATAAGTATACTCGTATGCTAGCAGCGCCCCGCGGTTTTACCCGCGTAGTTCCCGTGCCCGTAGGAATATGGGGATAAAATTATGCTAAAAACCTTCCCACTGAATCACTCTATCTATTTAAACAAACCGCATCAAAATCCGTTGCTGTAGTTTTAAAGATACATAGGGACATAGGGACAGAGAAAGTGACTTTGTTTTATACTATGTAAGTAGTATAAATATTATGAATGTCGAAACTTTTCGTTTGAAAATTAACAATTCAATATTTGGTTAAAGCAACCTAACGAGAGCGGGCCTCATGAATGTTGCATACGCAGTTGCAAAAGTACCTACTCGAGTATTGCTGTGTTTGTTCAAAACTTCTCACATCCTAATTGTTACTGAACCCTGTGAAGTCGCTAAGAAACTACGAAAACTAACCACCTAGTACTAAGAATATATTATTCATACATTTTCTTTTATATCTTTGGATGTAAGGTGCAATTTTAAATGCAATTAAGCTTTGGAATGTTTACAAATTAGGTGACGGAAGATTTAACAAACCTTTGTTATGTTATAGATATTTACTAAATGCGTGCTCGTAATAGATTTATACTTAACATGATTTCCAACCATGAAACTTAAAACTTGTTTTCTGAACATGGAACTACAAATTATCCCAATTATTATAACTCTAAATACAATTAAAGGAAAAGGGTCCGATCCGATTCATAGTTGCAACAAATTTCCATATTCTCCCTAATAAACATTTATACAATTGACTTATTTGGATTATGTATTAATGTACTACACATGTGTAGTGAACAAATCGTGTAATAATGTATTTTGATACAAAATCCTACTAATATTATAAAGTCGAATGTTTGTGAGGGTGGATGTTTAGATGTGTGGATATTTGTTTCTCTTTCACGCAAAAACTACTGAATGGATTTACAGATGTTCCTCATACCTACGAATAACACATAGGATATCTCAAAGTTTCCACGGGAGAAGGTTCCACGCGGGTAAAACCGTGGGGCACAGCTCGCAGTGTATAAACCGTCAATAAAGTTTTAAAACACCTAGCTTCAATATACGAAAGTATTTCCTCCTCAATGGCACTATAAAACTTTGCCCTTTCAATATGAGGTCTCGGTTCAACTCGTAAATGATTCACATTAGCATAATAATATGATTTATAAGAATGAATCGTTATTGTGCTTCTCCCAACAAGCGTTACGTGGAAACTACATTCATACCGTTTTATACAAATGTTATACAATAAGGAAAACTACGGACATCACCATCTTTATTTCATGGTTATTTAACACAAAATATTTTTGTTTAAGTATTGTTTTTATAATTATAATCCCGCTAATATGTAATACTAATGTAATAGTACTTGTAATTACAGCATGTTTTTATTATATACATCGCATAATATTTTTAATGTTATGCAGTTCCTTCATAATACAAGATATGCAATTCTAAATACTACGTCAGATATTTGATTACATAAAATAGTCACAGTTCACTTCTGAAAAGCGACTTGTTATTTCCGTATGAGTAATGATGTGTTAAAAATGGAACAGCGACACTTTTTTGTTTTCATATTTTTAATCTGCAAGTTTAAAACGTACTTCCAAACGTTCCAAAAAGTTCTGGAACGTACGTTTAAAAAGGTTAGCGCAGTAACTTTAATACTTCTTTTGTCTTACTATCTACATTTGTAATTCGATGTCTCCACTTTTAGATACACTTTAAAAGGGCAACAAAACTAAAACTATCAAACTATATCTATCGATCTTTGTTGATCCAATAAATATCTTTAGGTTAATAAATTGTATCGTCTCGTCTCAAGAACAAAGTTAACTGCATACGATAGAAACTTTCCTCTTTCACCTCTTTATCGAGCTCCCAAGACTTTCGACGATAAAAAGTTATTTCGCCTACAAAAAGTTATACGCTTTATTTCACTAACAGCTAAACTTGAGACATTTGATTTTTAACAGTCGATCTCAACTATTTTAAACTGATATGATTGAAGTTTTAGATATTTTTTGCGAAATTTGGAATCTTATCATAATCCCGTGCTCAATCAGAAATTATCTGTAGAAGATCTAACAAAAGTCTCCTCCTCTCTCCTCTACACATAGCCAGGAAAAATTAGTAAAATGAAGTGGCAGTTAATACGTTTATGGTACGAAGAACTGATGACCAATTAGCAAAAATATGTATATACGCTATATTCGAGTATGTATGGCAACCTCCAGCGTTAAGGGCAGATGACTTGGTGAAAGCAGCCGATGCATGTCATGTCAGATTGATCCTATTGGGATTAATGTAGTGACGTATGCTGAGCAGTGCACAACGGCAAGTTGATGTGTTGACAGACTCTTGACTCAAACTCAATTTACATTTATGTCTGTCGAAGGAAGTTATTTAAATGATTTAAAACTAGAATAATACTTCGTTATTCATCTTATTATCTCTTCGTAAGGGATTTTAATGAAATTTTCAACTAAAACGTCATTCAAGAGAATTAAAGAAAGTTTTAAAGCAGGTCAAACTGTATCATCTTCAGATCATTCTATAGAACTAACTAACAAACATATTGATACTGTAGTGGATTGACTTAGCAGCGTGACAACAGCCAAAGTCAATGACGTGGTCCGGAAACCACAGAATGATTGATGTCCTTCACAGTATAGAGTTACATAGTTGTCTCATTCATCCTGTCGTTTTAATCGCTCATATATGTAGAACTACGAGTATATCGCGAAATGCATCTGATTTATTTTTAAATCAAGTGTTCGATATGGGATTTCCAACGGAGGTCGCAGTCAATAGTTAATCCTAAAAATGTTGTGCTTTCTGCTTATATTATTTGTTTAACGCTTATTAGTTATAAGTACTGTTATTTTGTTAGACTACTATTCCCAGATTTATAAGTAGTCTACATAAAAGTTTTGTTAATTTGTTAGACTATTTTTCCAAGACTCATTTGTACTCTACTACAATAAGAAATAGTACCTACCAAGTATTTCCATTACTTTTTGTGACGTAGGTCGCGGTAGGTGGTGGCAGTGTGGTGAGCGATGGCGCGCAAACCAAGATTGTCGTCGAAGTCCAACCAAGGGGAGCTCCTCAATGCTTCTCTACTATAATTAAAACTTTCATTTCACAACGGTTCAACCGTTTCTATTGAAAACCTCTTATTTTGTCAATCACTTTTGACAATTTCATTAGTTTTGAAAGTCTTTGAATGCTGGTCTGGTTCGGAAGGTTTTCTGTTTTAATTGTGCGTTTGTTATGATTATGAATTATATATTTTAAAATGTATTTAAGTACATAATTAATATAAAAATATTTTTTTCTGTCATATTACCTATTATAGGTATGGAAAAAGAGGAACATTTAAAAAAAAAATACACGAAAACGACACATCGCTATCGGGAATAGCGTTTTTTCAAAACAAATATATGTCTGTACACACCGTTTGATCTAAATATATACGCAAAATTTATATTAAACCGCATGATTGAAACTGATTAGATGGAGTTTATTCAAGACTTGATAAAATCGTTCAAACAGGAAATATTCTAAAACAAACCCATGAAAGATACCCAAAGTAGTAAAGTGAGGCGGTAACTTTGTGCCCTCGATCCACTCGATTGCACTTCCAGTTGGAAACAAACGCTGACACAGAGTTCACACCCCATCCGACCTTTCTACTTTGAATCAAAGAACAATTTTCTTTCTTTAAATATTTAACAGAAAAATGTTGGTCTTATTTTATAGTTTTTACCTGAAACGCTCCTTCCACTTCCGCGCACTCACAACACTTCACGCGACTAAATAAACTCGTAATCGACACCACGCTTTTATGTTCTTATTTAGTTACATAAAATCATAACAAATAAATATTCCATAATACGAATAAATAAAAAATACGTGGAACAATGCCAGTAACAGAACGCCAGTATTAAAAGTATTATGTATAAAAATATGAAGCCAAGATTTATACAATATCTGCTTATTTATTTATGTTTAGGCAGTAAAATACTTCATAATACTCATTACATAATGAAAGTAATCAATTAGTAATGTCTTCCTATTTGAAGTTGATTCGAGAGTAAGTACTAACAAGAAACGCGAATGAATAAGACTAACTAGAACTCGATGAAGTGGTAAATTCAATGAAACTACCGAAGATTTTCTTGGCAAGCCTCAACTTTATATAAAATCAGGTGAAACAAACTAAAGACGAGAAAAATATAAATGGAATGAAAAACAAAGTTTGTGAACTATAAAAATGCTATTGGCAACACTGTTAAACTCTAAAATTGATTGTTGCTCCAGAGGGTTTTATGCGATTACTCACGCCCAAACTTATTCTCACCTACATTTCCCAGACCGCAGGTATATTTGAATAAAATATGAGCAGCGAACAAACTTCATGAAGTATTCGCGAGAAAGAAAGCATTCTTATGTTATTTACGAACAAATGCGGGTATAAACTTATTTATTATGCAAACTGTAACGCAAAGCGTCCAAAACGCGACTAATTAAAATATCTCAACGACTCTCCCGAATTGAGTATCAATTTTATTGTTATCGTTTCCACGAAACGAGTTTTGTAGGCAATTAAAGGCGAGGGGCGCGATCGATATCTGATACCGCAGCTTCAAGTCAAGACCTTCGAGACAGACCTCCCAACGGCGAATATTTACCAAATAAGTTCATCATTTTATGTCATATTGATGGCAGCGAACAGACGGTGACCATTACTTATTAATTATTACTATCGGAACAATAATTATTAGTTAATGTCAAGTGATTACTTTCCTTTGTCATGGTCGGAGGTATGCGTAGAAGAACTATATGTATGCTTTTTCATACCTATATTAATATATTACATTAAATACAATGAAAGGTTTTAATCACCTAGCAAACGTCTTTACGTGGAAAGGTATCACCATATTAAAATGTCGACACAATTAAAAATATATTCTGCTACAAAATATAATCGCTGAGAGAGCAATATCTGTAAAGATCATTTCCAGCAACGTTGGTTTTTAGTGAATTGAAATCGAATAAGTGAGCAACTTAAATTAAGATAAAGCAGTTAATAATGATTAATGGCACCAGAATGGCCGTTTAATTTATCTAAATAGCATTAGAGAACGTCCGGATAAACTGTGAAACAAACGTGAAAATGGGTCCACACGGACGACCTATTAATTCTATATCAAGCAAGCGCATTTTTAGAATACATTTTTAAACCAGTTTTATCCACTATCCGGAATGGTCGCAAGTAAAATACTGAATGCAAATAACACTAAAACATGTACTCCGTTCGTCGTATAACATCGTTTATTGTATTATTTTATTTCTCAACAAACGGTCAGATAAACGATATGAAAGAATTTAAGGTTTGTTATTTACCTAAATCATGATTTGTTTTTATAATCGTATATAGGCACATACGTATTATATGGGTAGATTCGTACGTCGTAATGTACGGTTAAAGAATTCCTTTATTTTAACTGTATCGAAATAAAATGTATCTTTGTAGAAGTAAGTATCAGTCGTTGGCCAGAGTAAATACGACATAGAAGATTAAGTTATCACCGTCCGGGGAAGACCGTTGTTACTTGAAAGTAACTAATCGATAGCTATTCGTGTTCGCGGACCGAGAGCCAAACAATTACCGAAGAAAGCGTATTTTCTTCGAGTACCTAATTAGATAAATGTACCTCAAACTTGTAACAATGGTGACGGAAAATTTCCATGTGATTGATCGTCGTACATTTTGTAAACATCAAATAAAAATCTTAACACAGATTGTAATAACGTTGGCAATAATATTATGTAACTTTGTTATGTTGCTCCATGCGATACTTAGACATAATTGATCCAAATTAAAAAGTGCTGGCTTTGGTAAACAAATTAGTATTCCATCTTCATAACAATGTTACAGACAGTTTTTATAATAAATTCCATCCTATCCATAAACAAGAGCACAGATTTGATTAAATCCCAAGCATTAAATCACGCAAAACTTGCTCGGGTTTACACGATTAGGCCGAAGACCATGATTAATCTGAGATTGTAGGTAAGTAATCTTGAGCTGAAAAAATTAAACTCGATGCTCAAAGGAAGATGACGAGCTAATCAAATTTCGCGCAAGTTCGGAAAGTTCCCAGCAAGTTCTCAGATTCAATTAGTAGATACGCGGCAGGCAGCGGGTGTCTCCGCGACTGCCCGCGCCCCTCACACCCAGCCAGCGCCGCTACTATCACGCTGATTTTCATTATTATGCCTATAATAACCGTTCCCATTCATACCCGATATTTGCCTTTTTGCTCATAGCAACTGGAAATATTATTTCATTGTTTCAATTAACCCACAAAAGGAAAATAATCATAAAGAACGCGAAACAGGCGGTAAAGCAAACGTTAGGGCAGTATGTTTGCAATTGCGTTAACCGCTGTGGGAGCCGTGAAACATTTTCAATCATCCACAATGAGAGCGTTGAGAAAGTGACACCTTCGGGAGGCAAGTTGGCGGAAGATATGTGCGCCCCGCGGCACATTACCGCCGGTGACACGTGCACATAATCAACCACTGGAACTTTGTGTATTTTTTCCGTAAACGTCGAATCACTCCCCGGCGTGCAGCGTGTGGGAAACCACTCGCAGCCGATCGCTCATCAGCCGCCTTTAATAAAAATAAAATTATATTTCTACTTCAAACACAACTTTTTATCGATAACGCTGAGCGCTGAAGCTCGCCCAGCCTTTGATCTATGCTATAATAAATTAAAACGCTGCTTCTCGAGTGATAATTAACAATTTTATTATGTTGCAAAATATTTTCTATAATTTATTCCACTCTATATAAATTAATCACGCCAGGCATGAAAATATTCTGTGAAGTGAATTAAATTTTCACTTTGTTATTGTCGAGTTCTATAACGATGGTAAAACAGACTATTTCTGCGAAAGATTTAACAATGGTTTCCACCTTTACGAAGGTATAAAATCCTTTGTACAAAGTTGAGCTGTTCCTCGGTCGAACATAATGTACCTCGAAGATACTCCGCCGTAATGAAAGTTTACGATCGTTCAATTCCATTCAATAGTTACATGTTATTGGAAATTACATTCCGAAATTCGTAGAATTCTTAATTATACTTACATAAAATATTTGAAGTACTGACTTTAAATCTTAACATAAGATACTTTAAAGTCTCTAGGGAAAAGTAAGAATAACAATTTATAATTGTTCAAGAGTTATTAAGTGACTCCAATTGCTGGTAAGGCTATGGTTATCCAAGTAGAATAATGAGATGCCGCGGGTAATAATTACATAATGATATTACTGACATTAATTGACTGCAAATGGAATTGTCTGCTTCACTTAATATGGTAAACAATATTAAGTTTGACGTATTGATATTATAAGTAGTTATAGGAAGAATCAAATAATTTCTGTAGATCCTTTTCCCATCATTGGACTTTACCAGAGTAATTCCTATTTCTGATTTCTTAATTTTCTTCTTTCATAAACCATATAAAATAAGTCCACAAAAATACATATTCTTGAGCCAGTCAAGGATTGAACGCGTTACCTCTAGCACTCTACGTGAAAAGCGATAACTTTACTACCGCTCAACTATTAGAGACCATCAAAGCATATTAAATTATGCAACATTTAACATAACTAACAAATTATTCACTCACGTCTAAGACGGAATACATTTAAGTGACTTTGTCAACTAAAGGTACCACAAAGTTGGACCAGACCATTACACCTGTTACTGAAACCCCATAATTCACAAGTCTGGGCACGCAAACACTACCATATGAATATTCTATCTGTAGCCTTTTCAATATACATATTTCTTTCTCATGTTTTGTAGTAATATTTGACTCCTTAAGATTTTTGTAATGATACTCAAGAGTACTTACTATTTCATTTTTAACGTAAAAATGTATTTAGAGCAATTACATGCAAATAATTTGCGTGCTTCGTAGAGCATGTAAAGCCGACGGTAATAGTTGTCGTGCTAATAATAGTCGTTGCATACAAGGCTCTAACTGTCCACTAGAGCTCTAAAAATAAATATAAATACATACACAACTATTGTGCACACGATAATGCTTTATAACATTACAAGCAATCTACATTTTATGTTTGTATTGTTCTTGTAAGCAGAGCTTTTTCCGCAACTAGTTCTCTTCAGTATGACTCTTTTGTGCGTGCTACTATATTTTAGTTAAACCGACAGTTACACCTTCGAGCACTTTTATATTATAAGTACAGCTATATAAAAGTAAGGTCTGTAAAAAAATATAAGAATAAATAACAAACAAAAACTTTACTAACCAACATTTATAATTTACAAAAAAAACACAAAGCAATTCTTCCCAAAGTGTGTTCATAAACATCTGGATGTTTACGAAGATACTTAATCTGGATTATCAATGTTTAAAGAAGCATAAAAGTTCACTGAATGTGTTTCGACTAGCGCGATCAAACAAAAAGTTTTCTCGAAACAAAAAGAGCGATAGCTGCACATCATAACCGAGAGAACTTTAGCTTTTCTTCACGACTGTACCTGAGGGACCGTAAAAATATAATGTTATCAAATAAAAGTGTCGGTTGAGCTTTAAGTATTCTGGAACATTTCAACATTACACTATCAATCACTCTATTTATTATAGACTCGAACACCTAACTGGGTTTATTACCTGTGTCTAGAGTATCACAAACTCAGTTGATTCATACACACATCAAGACTACTACTTGATTCACACCATAAACGTTTGTGATTCATTCATTTATCACCCGAGCATTCTTATCCGCCCAAGGAAAAAAGATTTACCTTCTGCGGTGATTGAACTCGTTACCCTTAGTTTGGCATTCAATCATAATGATTAGCCTAATCATAAGAGTTGACCACTTTGCCACTATCGTAATCATTCTACGAGTATTCATATAATTAATTAACTTTGTGTGTAGAGCCTCTTCTGTCTACAATTTAGTAACATCTTGCAATCAATATTTTTTTTTAAATAATTCAACGTAATGTTCTTACTTCCCCAACACTCAATATATTTTTCTTTACATTTGATTAATATCCAATCAACTAAACAATTGTAATAATTGTAAACAAACAACTCAAAAAAGAGTTACGCATTTATAACAAGTTCATTAAAACTAACAATGTTTAGTTAATGGCGATGTTTACGAAAGCTGCGAAGGTTTGGTTTGTTATTCAAAACAGGCCATAAATCAACGTCACTTTTACTTCAAATTATAAGAAAATTATCAATCAGGCTCTTTACAGATCGGTTTTTATCTAAAACACTTTGTAGGTACTCGGTTTGATATTATTATTTCTCCAGTGGTTGTTACAGCCAATTAAGATGTTCTTACATAAAGAGGACGAGAAAAAATTACATTTAAAAATGACGTAACCATAAACCGCACCACAAAAACAGTTCTGTTTAACATCTACTTACTTGTAAGTACCCATTACACAGTATTACGTAACTTTACGGAAAAAAAATAATCTCATAAAAATCCGTAAAACCGAGACAAACGATTACAGCGATCATTAAAAACACTGTTTGTTTCACAAACATTTATTTCATCTCTCAAAATTATAGGCCTAAATACGCAGTTAAGTTGAAAAATCGCTACATAAAAAATCGCTTAAAGCGCTTCCAAGTTGCGGTCGCAAATAGACCCGGGTATATCCGGATATTGAGGGAGGACCATGAAACTTTTACGTCCCTCACCCGTGCACCTATTATATGGACGTCATATCATTTCATTGGACGTAACTCCCAACTCGCAATAGACATTACTAACGAGTTTTATTAAGGTAAAATAACTGTCGTTTTTATTATCCAATGAATGTTCTTCTTAAACCGATCCTTTAACATTGTTTCCAAATGAAAAAGTCTTAAAATTGTATATAAAACTGAATATGCTGAAAGTATTCAAATACAAATATTTTGTCATGCCTATAAATTAAATCCGTAAAAAACGTAAATTATATAAAATTCGTTCCAAACAATACATCAGTTTAATTTGTCGCATTAGTATCAGTATTGGAAGGCGTGTATCGCGGACAATCTCACTGTGACACGGGGTGACAGGGAGTGACACGCCGGTGGCCGACAAACCCACACCCATAACGTGATCAATCATTGAGGACACATACAGAACACAATTTATCCGCTTAATCTATACCGCGCTATTTAAAGGGTTAATTGATTCTCGATAACGGGATACGGATACATTACTGGACCATCGTTTTATTTCTACTATGTGAGAACTTTCCTTAACTGTTGCTACTACTACTGGTACCTACATAGTACTGTACCTTTATCAATCATTCTGTCACCATATTATAGCAACTGATCTTCGTCTAGGTTAATCTGTATTTAGGGTGATAAAACTATGCAAACACACATTCACCCAACCCGAGATAAACGTTTGTGTATTACACAAATATTTACCTCGCACGGGAGTCGAACTTGATACCCTTTGGAAGGCTAACGTAGGGATTACTCAACCTAACGTACATAGGTTAACGATATAGTTATTGCCAATATAAGTCCTTATTATTGTCTTGTCAATATTTAACACATGTATCTACAATAATATATTCCAAAACCCGATACAAAGATACCACACTACGTTTGATGTTTGTTTGAGAATAATGTATTGTGTATTCGCGTCTTATAGTTGATAGTTGTTGCAAACAGGCTAAACATAACGAGCATATTGAGACGTGGAAGGTGTTTCTCGTCACGTATTCGTACGTCGGCTATCCGTACCACGTTATGCTGATTCCCCGCCGAGAGAGACACGTGTGTCCTCAACGACTCTCAACAACCGCCCGTATAACAACTCAGATTCTTATCGCATTTCAAAATGTCTCTAAATCTGCACGAAAATATGTAAGTTGGTGGTGGAGGAAATGTCTTCATGTGTTATGTTTTAATTTTATTGGTGAATTTTGTTTGGTGAAATTTTTACCTTTTACTCTTACTGCATATTAATCTTAACGAGAACTATAGATAGCATTATTGTACCAAATAAAAGTTTCGGAATCAATACAAAATTAAATACTTCAAAATGCGAGAACAATTCTTTATTTTTAACATCTCTTTCCAAATGCTAGCAAGAGTAGAGTACAGCACTTTAGATAACTAATCAGATATTTATATAGCATCGTATGCCCACGGGTGTTAACTTCACAACAGAATTAGCGGATAGATAAGCCAACTGAAAGAGAACAAACTCAGATTATCATTAACTATAACAGCAGAGATGGGAATAATCAAAGGAAACTTCCTACCGGGAAATATTCCGCACTAACACGTTGAGTTTCAGGAAAATAATGATCAACTAAAAGCTGCATTTTTAAGGCAACTAGGTCAATAACTTTTCGAGAATTTAAAATAAAAATAAAAACTGTTTTCTTCTTGAAAATATATACATTTTTTTTACTTCTACCCCCACACTATATAATTTGATCATAATGCTTTCTTAGTTCATATCTAAACAAATTAGTATTTGGTTAATTGATGGAAGCCCAAATTATTATAAGAATCAAGATAAAGACCGCCTCTAAGTGCGATCTTGAGATCACGATCAAGAGACTCTCAAGTTGCTAATAAATTAAAGAGTTACGCACTTGAGTTACAGGCTTAAAATGTGCTTGATAACAGACTTAAAAACTTGTTTTAATGATCTTATAGACTGAACCAAGGGCAATGACAATTTAAACCCTTTTATTTATAATCGAGCAATGACAACGGGATAGCTAATCCACGTTTGCTATCTCACATTCTTATGAATAATTACACATGTATGAAAGAGATGAAACCTGGATTAACTAAACCATTGTCAGTTCTATTTTATTACAATAAGAGAAAATGTTTAAACTCATCAAACGGTGGATTTCAAAAGCTTTTCGTACCAATGTTCGAGAACTGACAAGAACTGACTGCGAATGGAAAATTCCAAATATCATTGCCTCGTCAAATAAAATCAGTTATTTATTTGAAAGATATTAAATTCTTCGTAACATTTAAGCCTAATATTTCAGTCACATTTCATAAAACAAATATAAAATATATTAAGGCCCAGTCTGAAATTCACGAAAAGGTACGTTTTAAATTATCCGTATTATAAGCAGGTAAAGTAAAACAACATTTAACTTCGCAACTTGTTATTGAGTTACGGAAATGATTTCGTTATTTGTTATTTGCATTAGACGGCACGTGTTTTAAGATGGGCTTTTTAAGTTTACTTCGTCCCTTGGTTTCATCTGCATTTTTGATATTTCTGACAATTCCTACAGAATAAAAATGTAAGTAGACAATTATTTTAATGTTATATTAAATATGTCAATGCTACTCCTATCGCATTGTCGTATAAAGTCCTTTTTAACCCCCGACGCAAAAAGAGGGTTGTGTGTGTGTATCTGTCTGTGGCATCATAGCTCCCTAACGGATGAACCAATTTTAATTTAGTTTCTTTTGTATTAAAGGGGACTTACGTGCGAGCGTTCTTAGACATGTTTGATGAAAATCGGTTGACCCGTTTAAAAGTTACGGGGGTTTGAAAGTAATTGTGTTTTTTAAATTTTTAATTTAATGTTATTTTAGTAATACAATGGAAATATTAGCCTTTCCGAAGCCGAGGCAGTCTACCTATATGGATTAGTTAACATACGAGGGCAGTTCAATAAATAACGAGAATTTCGTACATCAAACAAACATTTCAAATTCATTTCCATCTACAGATTATTTGAAATATTTGATTCTACTACGCTGGTTAATAATAACTTTGATTAACAATTATTTAGCAATTTCAGTGAATTTGTATTCACCAATGCGATCTATTTTGAATGATCGTGATTATTTCGCTTGTACGATAATAGAGAATTATTTCAATTGCAGATATTATTATCTATTGTATTGATTATTCAAATCGGTGTATTGTATCGTAACTTGTTATTGAAGTGGTTTGGTTGATGATCAAAAATATTGTAGTACAATATTAGATACAATTTATATTATGTCGTTTAGGGTGGGAGTTCTAACATGTTCTAAATTTTTAAACATAAACTAGCTGTCCTCCGCGGTTTCACTCGCGTAGTCCCCGTTCCCGTGGGAATTTCGGGATGAAAAATAGATGTTGCCCGATTCTCAGACCTACTGAATATGCTCACAAAATTTCATGAGAATCGGTCAAGCCGTTTCGGAGGAGTATGGCAACGAAAACTGTGACACGAGAATTTTATATATTAGATTTATATTATGTCGTTTAGGGTGGGAGTTCGCACATGTTCTAAATTTTTAAATATAAATATTATATTCCTAGCTCGTTTACTGTGATTTAAATTGTCAAAACATGTGTGTGTGAATATGTGTGTGCGTAGTTTCTGATACCCTAGACACAAGTTTCGAACTTAGATGTCAGTTACTATAATGAGATGATGTAATGAATGATTATGTTATGTTATGTGTAAGCATTTTGCTTAAAATCATGAAATGTAATATTTTAAAAGATTATGACTTAAGTTGGAGCTCCGATTCTCACTCAAGGCAAATAGTTTTTGTGTGCATACAAGTCTATTTGTTCTGGGTCAGGAGTTTTCTCCTCATTACGTACAAAAGCACGAATCCTTTGTCAATTATTTACTATGTATAGTACAAGTTTAACTTAGTTAGGATCTAGATGGTCATGTGTAATACAAGTTCAAAGAAAACCTATTACTTTAACTAACCACTATGTTGAAAATGTATTAGAATGTCTTACTGAAAGAGTATATGAACGAGTTTGAGCGGAGTTTCTCAAACTCTAGATACAAGTAATAAATCTAGTTAGTACTTAGTTGCTTGCTATAACAAGATGATAGGAGTGATTGATGATTATTATAGGAAAGTTAGTATTTTTATGAACTTATATCAATTAATTTGGTACGTGCAAACAAACTTATATTATTAAGTTTAATACACGCTCTTCTCGATTGTGAAGTCAGTTTTAGCTGAACCAGATACACTAAGTGCTGCCGTTACGGCTCGGTGGAACGCTATCAAAATATCGTAAACTGGAAAAGGTCCATTCCTTTAAAGAGCTAGAAACAAACAACTGAGCATACAATAAATTATTTTTAACAAAACTTTTAGTTGTATTGGTGAATTAGTGACGAGTTATCTTTGATTCTGACAGCTTACGTCACCGTGGACTGTCAATCATCAAATTGGGACTGGAAATAGTAATAGATTGCAAGTTTGATATCTACGTGCGAAATATTATTGTGGCGTTCAAAAATAACATCTCGATGCTGATAGGTTTAGTATATGGTGTATGTCTGTTCATAAAAATGAAAGTGATTGATTGCGTTTTAACATTTCCTGCTATCTCGTATTTCTTTAAACAAATATTTAACGTGAACAAAGAATTAAGTAAACGCTCCTAAAGTAATATATTATTTAGAATACGAGCCATTAATTCCATTTATAGGCACCTAAAACTAATTAACATATTAAATTACCTGTAATATTACACTATCAACAAAAAGCGTATTAATTTTATTATGCTTTAACAGCGGCGATATAACGTAAGCACCACAAGGGACCCATAAGTCCTATCCTACAATATTGGACGTCCCATTGTATACCGAGCGCACTGGCCACCAATAATTACCTGTGATTCCGGGCAAGTGTTCGATGTAATGACAAGTTAGCGAGGCATTATCGCACATGAAGCGGGCGCCGCCATTTCATTGTTCACTCGAAAAATATTATTTACGTACACCGCACAGCCGCATTTATGATAACTTGTCAAACGCCGCAATGACGTCGGGAAATTACAACTGTAATCACATTCTGGCTTCATTCTGGTAACGCAATTTTACATGAAAGCCCAGTGATTGCTTGGGGTACGGACAAAAATGTTAATAAAAACGACTTAATAACGACTATGACATTTTACAGAGTATTAAACCTCTTAAGAGAAGCTCTCCAAGAAAATAGAAATGTAAATTAAATAAGCCAAATTGTATTTTCCTTACATTATGGTATGGGCTACGGGACTTAATTTTAATTAGGGACATACGTAACCAGGTTTCGTCGTACTGCTTTTAAATTGCTAAAAATTAAATCATTAAATGTTCAGGCAATCGATTAAAGAATCTTTACTTACATATAATAAAGTCTAATTTATTTCTTTGGATCCAAATTAGCTAATTAAATACGGGTTAGTCAATTAGCGGGTACGTGGAAAGAAAATGTGGAGTGTA
The DNA here is from genome assembly GCA_958496195.1 of Timandra comae. Lineage (NCBI taxonomy): Eukaryota > Metazoa > Arthropoda > Insecta > Lepidoptera > Geometridae > Timandra > Timandra comae. The sequence continues at coordinate 7,697,462 of OY292356.1, forward strand.
CTCTACTGGTACCTTTTGTTGAAAGCGGGCACGGTTCAAAGGCACACGCGGGTCGGTATATGTTTTACAAAAAGTTTTGAGCCCGAGTAGGTAACAGGGGTAGGTACGAGTAGAGTACACTCGGAGCAATATTCATGTATTCGTTATTTGTTTAACATGAAACCAACTTTACCTTTACACACGGCGTGCTTCAACTCCTACAAACATACCATATATTGATTTCGAGTTGGTCGCGGTTCACGCACACGGAAACACATTATATGTTTTTTCCTTTTGTTATTATTAAACTGGGTTTATTCACTTTTGAAATTACATTATGTATAATGATATTATAATGCAAAAATTGTGAGTGGGTGTGGGTGGATGGATTGATGTTTGTTACAATTTCGTACAAAATACTTAACAACGGAAAGAATTTAGTATTAGACTATAGATCGGAGTGTTTTATACTACATATTGCATACATTGCTCTTTAACACTATTCACTACACAAATTCAAAAGGTTTTGTTCTATGTCCACGTTAGTATCTTTTATTTTCTTCTTTTTTTACATAAATTTCCACAAAGAATACACACGGACATAATAACAGGGTGCTACCAGTGTAGCGCATAACGTATATTAATAATTGTATACCACGTATGGCAATCTATGATAACAATAGCATGATTAATGCAGTCAATGGCACCAATTATCTCCGTAGTTCAAGTTTTAGTTCAGACAGTTTGACTCTATAAGTAAAACGTATGTATGTAAATTTCCTTTTATAAGCTCCAAGTCTCAGACTCGTAAACATTTACGACATATGCACATGCATTACCCTTTTATATCGAATCCAAAATGGACTTTCGATGTTAGAAGTGCTTAGTAAACTGTATTCACGATCCTTACAAGTAAAATATTTAATAAAACGACTTTAAATAAATCTCTGGTATAAAATTTTCTTCTTCAAAACTTTTGTTCCATATCTAAATGGAGCCGACTTTTTAGTTTGGACAGATTTGGCGAAATATCAACATTTTACGGGAAGTACTGCCAGACCATCACAGCCCTAAGGGCTTGAACCCAATGTTAGATTTGTATGAGCTTTAAATACCCATAACAAATGATATAATATCATTTTCATATACTTAATAATACTCACGTGATTTCAATTCCAAATCCCATCCATTAATAAATAATGATGACAAGCCATTTTATTATCGAGGCTTAGTTGGTTAAGTAAATGTCATGTATGATTTGTGAAATGTTCCACACCCACACGGAGTATTCTGACATTTGCCGTAGACATCCCTTGTTACACGTTAAGTATATTCCACGTGAATAATTTCAGGTTATCTGTAATAGGGACCCCCTATTATCAAGACCCTCAAAGCCTGTCCCATTGATAACGTACCCAGAATAATTTACTGCCACTGATAACGTTGACTTTCAGAATAAGGGCCACAATTTGTGGTCACTTTAATATCGTTCCAAACTCACCGCTACAAACGATTACCGAAAATTATGAAGCATAAACTTCACTCGTGGTCTCGAACAGCCAATAAGAAATTCCATATTAATTAACACACCTCTTCGCCATTTTAACGTGAGGTAACGTGAAACGGAAACTCATATTCATATATCGAACCTCACTTTAACAAGTCGTTCGTATAATTAGAAACGTATCCATTTACTGACGTCTTTTACATTAAATACATCAGTGAATACTCAAAGATACAAAGCGAGAAATTAGGGTGAGATGGCAGGAGTAACAAAATCCCGCCTAAATAACGCTTTTCAGATGAGTAACACGGATTCTCTGGAAATAAATTAATCAAGCGGTAGGGCAACCCACGTAGCATGAGATTTACGAGTAACCTCGAGCCTCCCCCCCCCCCCCGCGACGCGCCCGCGCCCCCCTCCACAGCCTCGCGGTACCACTACACAACTCATCAATTTCCTCAGGACATACGACTTGGAATCCTGTTAATTAAACTATGCCTCCAAATTAAACGTGGAATATCGCGAACGTCGGATATCCGCGGCTCCCGGAAAGTATGCGCATTACAACCGACCCTCATACAACTCGACGGGAATAAATTATAACTCTTTAAGTACTGTCGTACGCAATTCAACCTTCCATGTACGTTACAAGTAAACAGTATAAACTTAATTTAATATTCTAATCTATTTTATACGTAAAGTGAATTTCTGAATGTTGTTTCAATCTGTAGGGCAATTTTATGGAAAATAAACTGGACACGCCGGAAATTTGCACCCTTGCGACACTGTATTTTAGTATAAATATGTACAAAAAAAATATGGAAAAACTGCTTTTTATACGTCGCCAAAACATAAATGACCGTTTTTAGAATTATCTCCGTCCGTCTGAAAAGTATGTCTCATATACTCCGGACCGGTTTAACGGATATCAATGAAAATTTAACGGATTAACGACAGGCTTAACTGAATTTTTGGAGTATGTTTCAATTTTATATCACCAAGGGATAAATATTAAGGCGAACCATCAAAATGAAGTGTGATTTACAAATGTTTGTCTCGATCTGGGTTTGTGTTAATGAATGTGCGTGTTTTTGATAACCTAGATACAGGTAGATACTGTTGCTATAAGTAAGAAGATGATAGGAGTGATTGATCAAATGCAGCTAGCCATCAATAATATTGTGTTACGTTATACTTGTATCAATAGAGGGTAGGCAAGGTAATTAATGGCCACCATATCGATACCTCTAAAGATACATCGCGCCTGTCCAGTCCAACGATTGGTAGATGATTTGTCTCTATCAAACCGACAATTTATCTCGAGTTCTATATTAACATCACGTATAAGCAAACTCGTGTACACATGCGATAATATTACCTCATTTACGGAGGAAGCAAAGGTCGGTGAACGAAAAATCTTTTTTTTCTCATGATGCGTACTTTATACGCAAGCTGGTCTTTATATGAAAGGGAATCTGTTCCATTTTCCATTATTTTTTACTTGGATCATTTTACATTGTAAAGTGAGGTTTGGGTATTATGTGCCAGTGACTTATTTTAATACACGTTTGTACTTAAATATCAAAAGGCAAGAGCTACGTGCGACTTTTTACTTACAGTTTTTAAATATAACGTGTCAAAATAACGACCAACAATATTACAACAGTTTTAACATTACATTATCCAGGAAAATACAAGCAAATGTTATTTTAATCACCGTGTGCCGTCCTCCACTAATTGCTTATCTGTTGTAAAAACCACTGAACATGTGATTAGGCTTCCAACGGACACGCTACCTTCGACCAACACTCGCTTGCAGCGCGATTTTGCCACTCTTTTACTATCGTTCTCCGATAGTAATAGTATTCGTAGTCTCGTAGTAGCCTCACATGGGTCCGGCGGTACATTCTAACCTCTTTTAGCTTCGCGCAATCCATACTAAGAGCTGTGGTAAGAGTGTGTACTAGCCTTAAAAAATAATCACTTTTGTAGTGTAGCACCAAAATTTGGTTCCTGTCAAAACCGCTTGCCTAGTTCGTAACCTATGTAACTTTGGTCGATTGTCGACTGCCATTTCAAAAACAAAAATATACAATTATTCCTATAACTACTATCCTGTTTTTGCACATAGGCTCCTATCAAAACCACTTGCCTGGTTCGCGGCCTGATTATGGTCGATTGTCGACTACTACGTCAATTACATATCGTATTTTTGCTTGACTTACCTATAAGGCTGTGCCGGCTGGCGCCGAGGCTGTGCGCGGGCGGCGAGCCGGGCGCTCGCAGCGCGCCGCCGCCGCCGCCGCCGCCCAGCGCACCGCCCTCCAGCGCGCCTGCAACACAACATAATGTCATTTGATACAATATATTTTCCCTCAAAATTGTCTGCCCATCACTATGGATGCCTTTCCTCTGACACGGAGCTGTGAAGAGTGGAACGGAGTGGATTGTGAGTTGGCCAATATTTAAACAGAAACGGTTTTGTAATCACTGCCACTTTCTGGCCACGTAATGAGTGTCATGGCAAAGATTAAAAAAAAACCAGGGATGGTATAAAGACAACCGGGATGATGTTCTTCGAAGGAAGGAACAAGTAGATTTTATTTATATCGTCAAATAGTTCAATAGCCACGGTTCTATTTCCGTTTTCTAAATACTTACACACTTTCATATATTAGCGTGAAATATCAAACGATATCAGTGTCATATGTCGTCCCACATTAAATAAATATTCATTTCTGTCGCGCAAACATTATAAGCGCAGACCTACCGAGTATGTATCGACGTTACATAATTCATAACTCTCAAGATTTAACTCATAAAAATAAAACATCAAACTAAAATGGCTAATGCGGGAGAGTACGAATGAAAAATTGATTGTGTGTTAAATTATTGATCAATCATATCTTAGCGAGATCGATAGCTGGTGAAATCAGCCATGAATGTTAAATTGCTCGATGAGTTTGGATGCGTCATCAAACTTGAAGCGATGACAAAAATAGATCAGGATATTGATAGGCCTATTCGGTTTCCAATAACGTGGCGGCGATAAGGGACCGGAGTATGGAGGACATCGGGAATGTGCGCGAACGAGCCATCGGGGAGCCGTCTCCTTGCTTTATGCTCTCTAATGCGGCGATTTGTCGCACACGCCCACACCGAACGAACAACGGCGACCACATGCAGAGCTAGCAATTTATGGAAACATTAAAGGTTTCCTACACTTACGCAAATCATATTGAAAAAATGTTTAGGCAGATAACATTATTTATTTTCAAATCTATTGTAAAGAGAAAGTTATCTAAAATTCGGTTTACTAAATATTTTCATTATAACGAGATGACACAGAACAAGATGGAACCAGTTCTAAACGATAAATAAAAGAGTACCCTTTGTAAAATATCATGAAATTGATCTAAGTGGCTAGTCCAATGCACTATACGATACATCCATTTTACAAGTCCTAAAAAATTGGGTCTAATGTACTGTCATTTCATATAAATATCACAAACTATTCGCACAATATAAGAGCACCTCCACAGAATAACAGAACAGTGTCGAATGTACCAAACACAGGAAAAAAATTACAAGTTATTTTCGTTAATAAGTACATCAGTACCACACATCTCTATGCGGAAAACTTTATTGCTTAAATCTGTATAATGATAAAATCAAGCAGAAAATATATGATAGCGAAGATAAAACCGAAAAATGTGGCAACAATATCTATAGGAAAATGGGTCATAACATGGTTTGTGGGCGATGTTTTTTATATATGCTATCTTTATTCGTATTTACTCCAAAATACGTAACGTTGTAAACTTTTACTCTGTACATATGTTATTGCCTATTAATATTATTTCATATACCTACAAGGAATATATGAGCTATATGGAATATATGGCTGGATATATAATTATTCATCCAAAAATAAGTGAAGAAAACAATAAAAAATGTTGTAAAGTGCGAAGTCCAAAACAAAATATATACCTAAGTAAATGTCATACTATCAGATTGTAAGCCACATGAACGATGGAAAAACCACGGGATGCACGCACAAACATATACGAGTACGTACATCACATATTTTCTTACATAGGAGCAGAATGCAGGGCAGTTATTGTGTATCACCATACAATAGCAAAAGCTGAGACGACGAACGTCAGCTCATTCACGTAGTCCACCAGTACTCGTGTACCTACCGCTTTTATGAACCATTTTTCTGAATATATCGGTGTAATTTTTCTACATTTCTTTACCTATTGTTTCAATGTTATAGAATATTTTACGGTCGTTTTATATGCGGGTAACATATTTCAAATTATACCTTTATTCGTATTTATTTGATACTTGTATTCACGCGGTGTTTGCCCTAATAACCCTAAGCACGTACTCCCCTTTGTTCAATTAATTAAAAACCGCATAAAACAATTTATGTTCGTTCGTTTAATTAACGTGGCTGAAGTGGCAAGATACTCGTATTTTAGGCACCACCTACTCGTACATTGGGAAAGGTATTAGGAATTAACTTTTGTTGAAATGTTACCCAGTCCCGGTACCTTTAGCCTCAGCTCAGCCGAGTGAATGGATCTCGTCCCACCTTTATTTTTCCGTGTTAGTCTAAAAATAATCTCAAAATGAAAAGGTATTCCACGTCATAAATTTAGCGTCCCCGTAATGAAGAGCTCTATTAAAATGCAAAACGAATGTAGTTAAAACATTTACATTTACATATTCAACTGTCGTTGCTGAATTTATTATCACATTTGAATAAAAAATATCAAAAATACTTTACTCTGTTTCATGACAACTGCAGCAATTCTAAAACGTATATTTGCACAAAATATCAAATTACGAGAATTTACGATTGCAGGTACATGTATCAAAATAATTATTGTGAAAGTCATTAGCTAAAGTTTCCAAGAAAATGAATTGAAAGATCGTAATAATTATAAATTACAAGTTGAAGCCGTTCATTTGATGCCATGATATTTAATCTTCAAATAGTTTGAAATGGCGACTGCTCGGAACCGCACTGGAATTAAATCCGGGAATTGCCACAGCTCATAACACATTCACAACAGTTTCAGACCTCAATCTTTGGAAACATTTATGGGCACTTTAAACTTCATCAGATATTCTTGAAGTTCCTTTGGAATTACTTCCAAAAGGATAAGTCAACAAACTTCCATAATTTGGAGATACAAAACTAGTACATAGGGTGTAGAAAATAAGACACCTAATTCTTTAACGTTTGAAAATTTTATGAGTGAAAATATAATAATGTGTTGGTGCGCTGCATCGGGCCGTGCCCTGAATACGAAGTGCAGGTATTGAAGTGGCAAATTCTAAAAGTATTTTGAAAATGGTGTTATCGTAAACAATAACAATGGTGACACGTCGATGGTCCCCGTTCGGACATTTCAATGCTTTCAACAGCATTTTACTACACGACCGAACATTCGACGGCTGACACAATAAAAGTATCTCTGACAAACATTTGGTCCATTATACAATTTCATATTTCACTAGCGGCCTACCCCGGCTTCGCACGGGACCAATTTTCCCGTTGATTTTCCAAATTTTTTTACATAAGAACCATCTCCTGACAATAACAAACACAACAAAAAAAGAATTGGCCAAATTGGTCCAGGCGTTGTTGAGTTATGCGCTTACCAACACATTTTGCGATTCATTTTTATATTATAGATTAGTATTTTCTTTGCTCAGTTTTGTAAATTGCACATGCTTTGACCTTTCACGATATGAAATTCAAAGTAACAAACGTTTCCGTTGGTAACATTCGTGGTGACAGCAGAAATAGGCCGGGGAGAGAAAAATAGGGCGCACCGGGTGCCTTTGGTGCCAATACCCGTTTGATGTCTTTTAAGCTAGAGAGAGATTCTGCGGTTGCGTAACACACATCTCTTTACTTTGAATCGTAAGTAGATACAATATAAAATATTTTTATCTCTCTACTTCCGTTGGATAATCGTAACTGGCTTTTGAAGTAACTTTGTTTTTGTTTTTTTTTTTAAACACTTACGGATACACGCGTGTGCTATACGATATAAGAAGAAAGGAAAAAAAAAGATTTCTAAAGCGCAATGGTTTAAATCTATTTTCGCCAGATTGTATCTTCTATTAATAATTACATTTCTTGGAACTCACATCTTTACTAAGAAGCTGAAAAGAGTAAGAAAATGTTTGAAGAAACTTCATTCTAAGGGGTAAAACTGAGCTCTCTTATAGTAATATGATTTATCCGGCCACTCAAACCATTAGCGCTCATATTACAGAAGAATACTGTACATAAGAAAACGAGGGGACTTTGATTAGTGACTACAAAGTTTCTTATCTTGGACCTCTGCCAACACCAGTTAAAAGTACTTAATGATATGTATGATCATGGGACTTGCAGCCACATAAAAAGGGCTTTGTATGTAAAACAATGAATACCACCAAATAAGTATTAAGCTTCTTTACTCATTAAATTGACATTGTTTTCAATTGAAAAATAAATTTTGTTTGGTAATGTAGGAATGAATGACGTAAAAAACTTAGTAAATGATAAGTTACTCTCGTTATTATCATTCATTTTATGAATAAAAATCAACGTCTATTTGTATAGTAGTCACTGTGTTGGACCGCCAAATAGAAGTCTATAGATTTGATTCTTAGCTGCATGTAATCTAATTAGGGCCTGACACTTAATTAGATTAATTACCTACTCTATAATTAGGCAATTGAGTGACTAATTGACACGATATCTTGTATTATATTACTAGGTCTACTTGGGCAAAATAGATGTGAGATTACTATCTCCTATTTCTTTTCCTATTTCAGCTTTTATTACCTTTTTATTTGTATCAAAAAGTCGTACACAAATCAAACTGCAAAAGTCATGAATATAGAGTTGACTTCACAAAACCCGATCCGTAGGTTCATGACATTTGCGAACAAAATAACGGTGACCTAAGGTTTCCGAAATGGCATTTAAATTAAGCCGATTAAGTTTTACATAAATTTGACTTTCAAATATTTAATAATAATTTAAAATGATTACAGGATTGGCATTCGGAGCGGATATCAATCATATCCGGGTGAATCGCTCGTTGATTAAAATATAGATTACAGCCACCAGTCAAGGGGGGTGCGAAGGGGGGGTCGACATTCAATTAACTATCTATAATTCACAACTAACGGTGATTTGATGTAAAGGCTGTAAGATTTATAAATTATATTCATCTTCTGTACAAAAAGAATTGTAATGTAAGTACTTATCTATTTTTGGTAATTAAAATACATTTGATTTGATATTTTAAGTTGTAATTTACTAATTAAGTACTCTTGGAGGAAAACCTTTAAAGGACTGCTGATGCAACAAGAATAAATTTAAAAAAAAAGAAAACTATCTATTTAGCTTTTATTGCATTGTCATGAGACTGACATAAGTATGCCAAACAGCTTAATCTGATAACCAGAAGTGGTCGAAAAATAGCTTGCAAGATTTGATTACAGACAACGGGACAGGTGAAACTAAATAAAAGCATGGAAGAACCAGTCTACTTGTTATAAAAAGACCGTCGCAAGAATACTTTAAGTATAATCAATATGCCTAAAAATCTATACACACTTACTATACCTATCGAGTAACTTAAAAGTACGGAGTTCACTTGAGAAGTGACTGTAAAATAAGGAAAACAATCTCACAAACACTCGATGCCCTCCCCAACCAATAAATCTAGGAAGGCACACGCGATACCGAACCCAATCTAATATAATGGCCCTTATTATGGCAACATTGAGAAAATCTGATAACGCCAAATGAAACAATATAAAACATTAACTTATCAATGTTCTAAAGGGGTTTATGGTAAGCACTCTTACCGGGTTTTTTCATATGTTATAATGAGGTTAGGTTTAAGTATGTAATATATTTATTCATAGTATCTACCGTGTGCTACAAAAATAAGTTCTAATCAAGTTTATTTTTGAAAGGGATGACTATAGAAAGGCTATTTAATCACTACAGAGTAAAAAACAAAGTTGCTTTCTCTGTCCCTGTGTCCTTATGTCTTTAGATCTTTAAAACTACACAACGGATTTTGATGCGGTTTGTTTTAATAGATAGAGTTATTTAGTGGGAAGGTTTTAGCATAATTCCCATAATCTCATAAGTTCCCCATATTCCTACGGGAACGGGAACTACGCGGGTGAAACCGTGGGCTAGTGTGAAATAATTGGGATATAGCACGTGGCCGTTAGCAAAGCTGCTTTGATTTCCATAGCGTTTCTTTGCTTCGGAGTGTGCGTACGCCCTTAGTACTAACGTGATCGACAATCGTCAATGAAGGAATAAAACCCACAAAAGTGGACACAAAGGACCCAAATGGAGAAATCAAGTTGAGGAAAACTGCCCACACACAAGTACAAGTATAATTTATCTTTCTGGTGCAATGTAGTATCTTGTTATTGAATATTAAATTAATCTAATTCTTAAGATAATTTGTTCGAATCAACACGAAAAAGTCTTCAGATTAATAATTTAATTTTAAGCATAGATTTATTGAAATAATGCAAGAATTGTTCAACTAAAAATATTTTCATTAACAGATTTCCTAATTCTTTCAATAAAATATTTTAAGCACAATGAAATTTATTAGAAGGTATTTAAAATAACGCCGCACACTGAAATAATGTAGATCAATCCATTAAAATAGAGTTCTATTCCCGTAGATCCCAAAAGCCCCGGGTCTCATCAATTGGATCGGTTCGGAGCCTAATTTGAATTCTATCTGATTAGTCGGATTACTCATTTAGAACCCCCGTTTTATTTTATTACCTTCAAGATTTTTATAAAACGTTCTTTTTTCGTCTACAATTTTGATCGCATTACCAAAATACATAATATTTATTTGTTACAATTTAAATTATGATAGCTTTATAATGAACTAGCTGTGCCCCGCGGTTTCACCCGCGTAGTTCCCGATCCCGTGGGAATTTCGAGATAAAAAGTATCTTTGTTCTTTCCCGGACCGTAAGCTACCCCTGTACCAAATTTCAAGTCAATCGGTTCAGTAGTTTAGCCGTGAAAAGGTAACAGACAGACAGAGTTACTTTCGCATTTATAATATTAGTTAGGATATATATTTTTTTATCTGATAAGTCTTATGCATACCTTTTTATCTCTCTATACTAATATTGTAAAGAAAATCTGCTACATTTAATAATAAAAACTGTCGAATATATTTTCTAAGACGCTGATTTATTTAACTTAATTTATTTAAGAAACTACAAACTATTTCAGTTAGCACGCGAGGTATGAAATGTTGCTGGTAGATAACTCATAGTATAAGTTTATTCGCAGAGTAACGTCGGAGGAATGACCCCTTCATCGGCTACTCGCTAGCGTTTAATTAAACGGATATGAACCTCTTAGTGCATCCAAATGATATGTACGATATTACTTTATATATTTTATAAGGTTAAAAAAGGTTATTAAAAAGTTAATGTTGTTTTAAGAACTCATAACTACCTTGCTTTGAATTAACTTCGATATATTTTTAATTAAGTGTCGAGATTATATATTCTATATAAAAATACTAGTTAATTGTATCAGTGATTTAAACCGCTTCAATCTCGAGGAAATTTATGAAGAAATAAACAGAAACCCGAATTTAAAAACATTCACAATTATAAAATTATTAGGATGAACATGAAAAAGGAAATTAGTTGAAAAAGAAAATACAAATACTACAATTATAGATTTTACGCTAAATGTATAAAAAGATACTTAAGAATTAACTCCTCAATTCCAGTATTTATATAAATAAAATAATAATGTTTCACAATATCCGCGTAAAACGCGTACAAACCCAAAAAAGAATTTTAAACAAACTACTCCACCGAAATTGCTTATTGTTCACAGTTCATAGGAACAATATAGCCAATAAAATAAAATATTGACAATGTTTTCAATCCTTGGCGAACAAAAACTATATTCCTATAGCAACGAGTAACGGAAAAGTTACTGTATAAACTCTCCCTAACTTTTACTATCAAAAAAGTTCACACGCGTACATGTAAGACCAACTAACCGCGCTGCCTGGTCAGGACCGTATACCGTTTTTGTTTCACGTCAAAGCTGTTCCCGTGTTTAAAGAAACGGAATTTTCTAGAATACGGAACAAATGTATTTAAAATAAAAAGGGTAAATTAATGTTTTGTTGTATTAGCCTTCGCTTCGCACGGTTTCACTTGAGATAATTACGAGTAGTACTGCGTTGCTCTTATTAGTCATAGCGAATTTTATGGGCTAAAGAATAACTTGAATATGGTAACAAAGTTTATACAGATAGGATTTCTATTGTCACTATCACTAACATAGGACTTTCCTCCGTTATTATATTCACTAATGGGATATATTGTTTAGTATTCAACTACGTCAAAACCCGGTCGAGTGTGAATTGAGTCGCACGTAAAAGTAGATAACCGTTAACTTGAAAAGTCTGCGCAATCATATTTGAATAACTTGTGATTTTTCTGAATAAAAGCTCTAATTTAATGTCTGTTGTTTGTTTGTGGTTTAGCATAGAAGCCGTTCTTCTAGAAAACTTTTTATTTGGATACTATGTCGTATGTATGTGTTAAATAGGCTGTCAAAGAGGTACAATAAATCAATAAGGGCAGTGATAGACTAAGACTTCATGATGCCCTAAGCAATCCAAGTCTTCGGGCCCCCAGGGCTGTAGCTAGAGTGGAATTTGGCGACGAAAAAAAAAGGTCAGCTAACACTAAGCTCGCTATGTTCAACAAGGTAGGGTATTTGTCATTTCAAGCATAGCTACGGCCCTGGGGCCCCCCTATCCTTATGTGTTCTGATGCCCTTTCTGGTGTTTGTGGTGCCCTAGGCAATTGCTTATTTTGATTAAGGGTTAATCCAGGACTGATTAAGGATACTTGGTAGGGACACATATACCTTGGGATAGGTCTTAAACTGTGAAGGAAAGAAGAAGATCATTTTACTTATAAAGACTTTTTATCGATTCAGAGATCCAGTAGCGAAACATTAAACTTTAGACAACTACTTTTTGTGAGAATCGAGTGAGTTTATTTATAAATGTATCTGTTTTGTAAAACGTTTCTTAATTCATTGTATTGTAATCCTTATTTCAAGTACAGTAAGTAGATTATTAATTGACAAGGTACAAGACACGCCACACGAAATGTAACTGGAGAAAACAAATGTTCAAACACATTCATTGACTAATTACACGTACAATTAAGACGACGGTAATTAACAACAAAATGTCAATTCTGTAAGATATCAGAAATTCCTTTAGGAATATTCCTATTCAAACATATTGTAAAGGGAAAATTTTATGTTTTGTAATGAATAAAAAATAATTAATAACTCAAAACCTATTGGTCTAATTCACAAAAAAGTGTCTTGATTGTTCCACGGACCGCAGCTAGTGTTTGTGCAGTATTTATAATCTTATTATTTAATTTAAACCAAATAAATAATTGAGAGGGAGAACCCTTATTAAAATTCAACGTCTGATATATTTTAGGTGGTCATTAGTTCGAAACAATGCAACGTGTCCCCAAAAAAGAAGTAACAAAAAAGGCTGGCGCATACATTAAATAGAAAAAAAACACCCTAAGAGGGTGTTAAGAGGGGGTTAAACAGGGTAAAATTATTAAAAAAAACTCTAAATACTCTTAAGTTATTTTTATAATATAAAAATTCTATAATAGGTGACACAACAAAAACCAAATTTAAACCATTACAATTCTTAAGTAAAACAGTGCAAACCACCATTTACGAGTATATGCGCAACCAATGACATGCAAGTACGATGCCACGCCACAATGACGTCACGCGTGCGTCACAGACTGTGACGTATTTTCGGTACATTGGCTAAGTACAGCGGTTTATTAACATTTGAATATGAATGGAAGTAGGACGCAGTGGCCATGCTAACGCGACTCGAGTTTCCGTGAGTTTTTGAATCTCTAAGAAATTTATGGTCTTAAGTCTTTTCTTTGTTGTTTAAAAACATGTAATCTTCTTGAACTGTTATAAATTCAAGTGTTGTACTTGATGTTACATTTTAGGGTTTTTTTTGTTTATACAAGGTGGCCAATTAAGAGGTTTACAACTTTTTCGCCGCCATATTGTTTTAGCGCCAAATCACAGCTCAACACAATAACACAGCTTATTGATTTGCAACTTAGATTGTGTTGAAGATTTTATTGGCAAAAATAGTTATTAATAGTATAGATGTACAACCAATTAGAAAAAAACCTTAATTGCTAGTAAAACCCAGGGGCACAACTAGTTTCAAATATGCTATATTTATCCTATGCATGGGAGAGTATTATATTTAAATAATATTTCTTTCGACCCTACGTGTAATGGCCATTTATAAAATAAATAGTTCATAAAAATAAATTAAATACCATAAAACATTTTTTTTGCTACATAAAATATTCATGAACCACAAAGCAATCTGATAGAACCAAATCTCTTGATAAGGGGATGCATATAAACTATCGTAGCTCGTAGCAATCACGTAGCAAACTCGTAGTCAATTACGTAGAACTTCTTTACTTCGAAAAAGAAAGAGATTTTGTAATGAGTTTATTTTTTGATTAAGTACGTGGTAACTAAGAGAATTTTAATAATGTCAATTTTGATATTTTTTTCGTTACATAAAAACAATTATTTCTAGGAATATGATTAAACTAACTTTGTGTATGTTATTATAGTTATAATAAATATTAACTAACGTTATTTTTATTGCAAATATATTTAAGTCTATCAATTACCACATGAACTCAACTTATGATGCATTTTAATATCCCTTAAACCTAAAAACATCACACACAAACACACAAATCACAAACACACCAGCTAAACATGCCATGGGAATCTTCAAAACTAACTGAAAAATAAATTATAATATTAATATTTATGTTATTAGCGTAGTTTTCGTCCCAATTTTATCGTTGAAGCTACCCTTTTTATCCCGAGTGTCCTTTGGGAGTCACGCGTGAAGCGGGTCAGCTGACAAAGGGACCGCGATCAACACCCGACTGACGTTTTTACACACTTGTACTCAGTTAACCCTCTAATAAATATAAAATACTATTAAATTCCAATTTCAAAAGTGTGTCAAATCATAAGTGGCTTTTGTTGTTTGGGGCGTTCGTTTTTTAAATTGTTGTGTGATGTTTGTGTTTTTGGTAACATCGCGGCAGTTATTCTGTGGTTATTTTAGAAATTCTGATCCGCAAAACTAATCGATTTATTTATTTGTTTACAGTATTTGGGATTTATTTAAGAAATAAAAACGTTCGATTTATTGTCTATTAAAGTTTAAACAAATTATAAATTGTGTTACGCCTACACACGACCAGTTTTGTATGAACTTATTTAAGTATATTTTATAAACTTCACAGGTACAAAATATTTAATTTAAAATAAGCTTCACTCAAATCTTATTCTAGAAAACAATTTCAAATCTTAAACTCGTTTATAATTTCTTTAAAGCACAAACAAAGTCAATACACTAGTCTGTTCAAGACTTTTAACATAATTATTTCTTTGAAAACTCCACAAACAAACACATTCATTTATCACATATTGTATCAAAGAGTCGTCAACATTATCAACACATAAAAGGGCGAACATCAGTACAATTATAATGGGCAGGGTACAATTGTGAAAAAGGCATTTGGGACGTAGGTAACACGCATAATCAAGCTTGGACTATTTTCATTTTACGAGTGGGAACGCACTCAGAAAGACATTGGTCGTAAACATACGTACTTTACGATGTTGTACGCTATACATCGACGCGTGTGTATGGGTATATACGCCCTTTTTGGGACTATTAAAACCACGTCACACCTTTGTCAGCGCAGTCGGCGATACGGTCGGCAAACTCCTCTCAACACGCAAAGATATGGCTGTATTTATCGTTTGACGCGCAGATTTCGATTCTTACTGCATCTCAGATATGTTTTGCGTTTATATATATATTAAAGTGATACATGTTTGCTATTTACAAACATGGTTCCAGTTTGAGATCACTAACATGTAGTGGATAGTCGTGGTGATTATTACGCCTATTCCTTTTCCACTGTACTATTATACATTGGTAGTCAAAATTAATGTAGTCAATTATAGCTTATAATTAGAATTACAAAGAGATAACAAGTTTCACAACAGGAACTTTTAAATGAAATGTATCAAAACATATGTTTTCAAGTATGTAATAACAAATCTATTCTGTTCCTATGTAAAGAACAATAACAAATATTATTCGATACGGAGTATATTCCATTTCCTCCCTCAAGATATTGCTACACTTTATTTATTTAACGATGCACCCGACTAAGGCGAACAGTTTTATATTTTCGAAACTATTTTCTGTGAAATTGACCACATTTATAGGTTTGTTGATGTTTTGATATCAAAAATACGTTCGCTAGAGTTTGTATTGAGTTTTAAGGGAAATAATTGCGATATACTTTAAAATATTTTTTATCTTTACGTTAGTAATATTTACATACATCTCTAACTAATATTATATAAATGTGAAAGTGAATAAGGACGTAAGTTAAGTATATATTTTTATCCCTAAATTCTCACTGCAGTTATGCAGATAAAACTCGGTGTGCAGCTAGTGAAAACATTTGAACTTTATAATGTAAGTTACGGATGCGAAGGCAATCAAGACGTTGAAACAAATGTTTGTGAATTAACAAAAAGTAGCCGACCACTAAACAAACTTTAAGGTTAATAAGAAACACTAATGCAAAGTCTCTGATTACAAAATACAAACCTAACACAAATTAAAACAGCTAAATATTTCCCTACAAAAAGTGCGAAACGAAAATTGTAAAACCCATTTAGGAAAAACGTTTAACATAATAATTTAAGTTAACTTAAAACCCAATAAAAAGTTACCTGTATAAAAAACCAATTTCATTAATATTAAATAGACTGTAAGGGTTTAAAATATTTACTTTTACACCATCTTAGGTCCTCTACAAACAAGGGAGGAACGCGGAATTAATTACATTTGCCTCTTTTACTGTCGAATTAAAATTTAACTAAAACATACTTCGCGTGGAATGCGGTGGAAGGCTGTATGTGTGTGAGCACACTCGTCGTAAAGTGACATTATATTTTATATGGTTAACTAGCGGTGTCTTTGGTTCTGCTTGGAAAATAAAGACAGTTATAAGTTAATTCTATGCTATGCATTTATATTTTTTGTGTGTTATTTCAACTTAAAACAGCGTGTATATTTTCAAATCAATTACTTCGATTCCTGGCTAGGTTATTCTAAATTTAAAAAATCCAATAATACAGTGTATTTGTTTGTTTGTATAAATCAAAGAAACCTTAGATGGAAACTTCCACCTGTGCAGTCCACTCTAATGCCAATCAAAACTTTCGCATAGAACTCTTTAGGGGCTCTGAGATGCCAAATGCCCGTTTTCGGAAGACTGGTTATGATATTTCTACTATTAGTACAAAACTATTTTATGTATTATATGCAACTTTGGTTCTTTAACTAAACTTGACCCGCACCGAAACACGATAGCATTACATTTTCTCGATACATTTTCATTTTGAAAATTGTGCTTTTAAAATTTGTTTTTGCGGTCTACGTAAAAAGTATAAGAGCTGGTACCACGAAACTTCGAATACGCTTAGTAAAGATAAATAAATAAGTCTCACCCGAAAGATTTTTTAATCATTAAAGCTTTTCACTAATAATTATTGAATTTCATGTTTTTATCCAGTCTTATTTGAGCCGTTTCGAGGTTGTCATTGCGCTTCTCTTTCCTTTCAATGCAGTGCGACAGTGACCGCTGAGCGGTGGTGCTAGACGGACGTGTATCACTTCTCCTCGTGCTCAATGCTGTTTTTTTTACATTGCTAAACAACGGGATATGAATAAAACTAAGATTTTAATTGCCTGAACTACATTACTATAATATTTCGTGATGATCAGACAAGCGGTACTCTATATAACATTTTAATATTTCAGACAAAGATAAAAATATAAACACCGATTGCACAATCGTCAACGAATACGAATGAACTATAGATGTGGCACTTATTTTCTTTCCCTTTCGTCATGCGCCTTTGTCTCTTTCATACATATGTACAATTTACGCTATTTTTGAGAGTCGCGAATGTTGACACGGCACGTCTATAATATTTTTTTCGAGTCGTTGACAAACTTCCAGAAGATTTTTGACACTAGCTATGATAATATAAATATAGTAAAACTAAGTAGTTTGTCCAGTACAGGACAAAAAAAAATTGATGATCCATTTCCATTTTTATGTACGTGTAAATTTTATTATTCGGATCAGACTTTATGAAGTTATGATGGGTACAAAAATTGACAAAGTACCTATGAAAAATGACACGGTTTGACCAAACTGTTCAAAGTTTAGTCCAATCAACTCGTTACTGGATTGATTTAAAAATACTTACTTCAGTAATATAAAGTTTTACTTTCAGTATTATTTTTGGATTAGGTATATAGCCTATCAGGTACTTGAAATCAGTAGTTCAATAAATTCATATAAATAAATAAATGTAATATCCTAATAGACTTTTAACAAAAGCCTAATAGAGTAGGCTCAAGCCCCTCGGTGAGGACATAATATGATGATGAAAAATATTGAGAATGTTTGTTTCTTATTATGTCTTTCGCGTATTAAATTCTTGGATACCTGGTAAATTGAATCTGAATTTTCAAATTTTATCGGTTTAAAAAACAGAATGCACGTGGGTGAAACCGAGGGGCACGGCAAGTATAAATACTCAGTTATACTCTGACACATGATTATTGATTAGATAACCGTACAGAGACAAAGCTTCATACAACCTCACGAATCGGTTGCCCTGCTAAACAGGCACGTAGAGTGGTTTTTTTTATTGATTTTCTTCTTTATTAAAATTTATCATTATGAGTATACAGATATTAGTTATTTATAGTACAAGTTTGTAAAGTTGGTGCTTACCACCGAGGAGCTATTGAGGAGGATAGCCGAGGATAGTAATCACCAATACACACGTGTATCATACAACGTTTTTTAACACACTTGCGAACACAATAATTATAAAATACAATTTTCGCTAATAAATAAACATTTTTCCTATTCGCGCGCATCTAAAACAACAATGAGATCGGCCATAGACTAAAATAATATACTTATAAAAAAATGAACGAATGAATGATTTGGTATCGAAACTTTTTTAAATATGTACAAAGCAACTTAAAAAAATCTATAACTCACTGGTGAGTAATAGGTGTCATTCTGTGCCTGATTGCAGAGAAATAAGAGCCACTTTATGAGCAAGTGTTTTGAAAACATATATTTATTAGGGCGAGCAAAGCGGAGTCCGCCTGGCGGAACAATCTATTCAGTTTTGTGGTCCATTTTACGTAAAAACTACAATACCTACTGATTTGATATTTGCCATAGTTATTAAAATTTGTGTTTTTATATAATCGTTTAAATACTCATTTCAACACACTTGCTCATAAAGGGGCTCTTATTTTTGCAAAAACAGTTCAATAATGACACGCTTGATTCACTAGTGAGTCATAGATTTTTTTTTTAATTGTTTAGTTTTCAAAAAAGTTTCGATACCAAAAAAAATCGTGTCCATACATTTTAAAAACAAACTTCAACCATGTTGCCTTACTTTTGGTAGGTCTATGGTCGATTCCATTCATTTATTCATTCGATTTTTTTTAATGAGTATTATCTTTCAATCTATGGCCGATCACCATTGTTGTGTTGGATGCGCGCGAATAGAAAAACTGTTTATTTATTAGCGAAAAATGATAATTTCTTCGCAAATGTGTTGAAAAACGTTGTATGGTAAACGCGTGTATTGATGATTACTATCCTTGGCTATCTTCAGACCCTCGCCTGACGGCTCGGGCCTCAATAGCGCCTCGGAAGTAATCTCCAACTTACCTCGCTTGTACCATAAATAACTATTATCTTGTATTGAATTTCCATATTTTACATGACGCGGGTTAAAGGCAGTCTTGGAGTGATTAAAAACCTTGCGAGACCCCACAGAGCATAGACAAAGTCACGTTTTTAACTACCTAGTTTTATTTTGAAGTATCGTTCATTAATTTTACATTTTTGTTTGCCAATCTCTGAAACTAAAATTGGTTTGATTGTTGTCATAGAGCACTTTTATTATTTGACAACCTTGCCAAAACAGGTAATAATTTTACACGTTCTTATGAAGCTTTGTCTCTGTACGGTTATCTGCTCTATTTTTTAGGCTTTAAGCTATTCGAAATGTTAGGCTCGCCGCTGACTGTGATTTTTTGTCACTAAGTCGAGCGCAAGAAAAATATATGTAAGCTATAAAGAGTGCGCTCATTATGGTAACGTGACAAATAGTTCCAGCGATATGAAACATGCTCACTGGTGTGACTTATTGTCATTCGGCCGGCCGAATATATCGTGTACAATTTTCCTTATTATTATCATTTGCATTATATAGGATGCACCCAGTAGCGTTTTAATTTTCGTTTCATTTTTCTTCTACGTATTTCAAGAGGACTACGTATATCAATCACGACTACCTCTTTGAACCCCATAACAAAAATTAACGCGATTTGACACCCTAGATAAGATTCAGTATAGCGCATTGTGAGTGACAGCAGGTGATAGTGATAAAAAGTCACGGCAACAAAACATCATAGTTAGCGGCGGGCCTTATAATTCAAAACATTCTGACAATAATCATTTTGAGATAAAGCAGTTTGTACAATTGCACAATCGCAGTCACGAGGCAGGGAGAAGTTAGACTAGATCTTCCGTCCGCCACCCGTCTGCTTCACCCCCTCAAAAACCGAAATTTGACTAGTAACCTCGCCTTAACGCTCTCCCGCGTAACCTACCATGCATAGTATAGTATCCGCAGAACAAGTGGGCGGACGGAGTCGCAGTCCTGTCCAAACACACAGTTACCCCACGCTACTTGTGTATCGCATTTAACTAAACAACCGGCAAATCCCTTATTTTCTTCGACAAGGAGGCGCCCTAACTTATTCATGCATATTGTGAAGGGAAGTCGTTAGGTGTAGTGCGCTTCTGTATCCTGCCTAAAGAGTTTGAGGAATTTAATGTTTTTCATATTATTTACTGTCGTGTGCTAAACAATTTCAACTCGAAATTCAATGTTAATTATTTTAATGTTTAATTATTTATAGGCAGGACAATTTATAATTTAATTACACTGAATTAAATATTCAATACTTTTCAATATTTATGTTGTTAAATAATTAACTAATAACCATAAATCAGAGCCCAATAACATTTAATAACTTAACACGTTTGTTATAATTACTTTTTTTACAGTTTTATATTAATCTGCAGTTGATCCGTGCCGAACGCGGCGTCATCCGGCCGATCCCAACTTCAGGCGGCAGTTGCCCAAAACTCTTCATCTAATTAGCCATGAGCCGTTTTATTACAAAAATTAATAAGCGTCGCGTCTACAGCACCGATGGACGTTAATGAGAAGCTGCGAACGGAATGAGAAAGAAAAACTCCTTTACAAATTACACAGAGAACAGGCCGACAACATAATTAATGGTTTCTAAAACTGGAAAAGTAATATAATTGGTAGATGTTGGTGGAGTAACTGTTAGAAACGATGACATTCAAATGAATGGCAACAATCGAATGTTCTAGATCGTGTTCCTTTGAGATGTAGAAGTGAGATCGTCGAGAGAAGCCCCAAGTTGTTCTATAGATCGATTACTTGCAACTGCCGGGTACTTTACATGCAAAGGGTTCCGATGCAATTCCCCGCTCGGAGTAAATATTTGACCTTCTAAGACAAGTATTTGTTTCGGATGTGGGGCTAAGTTAATGTTTGTGCTGCGTTGGCTTACTGGAGTTACTAAACAGTTTAGATATAATACGGTTAGCATAATAGATTCCTTGGAAATAGTTGGACTATAAGATTTTTGATATTTTAGTTAATAAGGTTATAAAGAGACTAAAACAATTCCGTGTTCCGAAATTATAAGGACAATGTCTAACGTTTATTATCATTAGCAGACGTCATATATCGATATGAGCATGTGTTATCACTTGGTATAACGATATTAAGCGACACGTGTATCTATAGGAGACATGTCCGCTGACACAAATGATCAACAAAATTTCCCCCGGGGTCCAACCGACCCTCCTCGCTCAATGTTTTATTTTTATCGAGTGCGCGAGAAGGTTGCGTTAACACTACTCACACACACCTATACGTAAATTGTGTCCATACATACATACCTATATCGAGTGGTGACAATTTCCCACGAGCTTTGGCCGATGAACTGATGTCCGACACAGTTTTGTTTCTCTTCTTGTTTCTACTTTTTGTTGGCGAATTTGCCGATTATAACTTGATATGGTTTGGAAGTAACGGGGAGTTGGAAGATTGCCCTGTTTGACTAAGACTTGGAAGAAAGCAATAACTTTTATTGCATAATAAATAAGCATAATTTAAGACCGCCCGTTAAATATAAGATTACCAATTACAAAAGACGTATATTTAAATTTTAAAACAAGACGTAATAGAGATAAGCACCTACAATATTATACTACATCCAGCGAAGTGGTTTGTTTAATGTGAAAAGTTTTTGAATTGATTATTAAGTCCCGAAAGTGAGTTTATTGTATTAGCGAAAGTTATGTTCCGATAAAGGTTCCCTAAAGTATACCTACATCGGTTCAAGTCATTCGGGCGGGGCCTAAGTTTGCGGCAATAACTCGATACCGTCGACCCTTGTAACTAAGTTTGTGAATTAGAACAATCTGTCATATGTCTAAAACCGGCAAGGCTTAAGATCATAAATATCCCTTTGGGTAAAGTATCCTTGCGGGTTAACGTAGTTAGAGTGTTTACAATAAAACAAATCAATAAGGAAACTCTACAATCAAACTATTTGGGAGAATTCGTTCACACTGTAGGGGTTATAATAAATCAATATAAAAGAGCACGTACATACTAGGCGGTCGAAGATGCGTTGACGCCTTATAAAAAGCGGCAGTGAGGTCTCCGTATTCATCGGTAAGAACGCGGCCTTCTAGCTAATGTGGAATCTTCTATCGCCGGTGTGAGACGACTACACAGACAAATATAATATGCGTCAATAGAGACATCACAAGAACAGTCCCGCGTTACTTCAGGGGACAACACACGACCCTAAAGTTACAAACACAAATACAGACAATTCGCATCTTAATCTAAAACGATTCTGTGTAAATCAGTGGCTTAACACAAGTTCGTTCGATTTACATTTTAGGGGTAATACAATGAGAGTTAAGAATATTGAATTTTAAGACTATTGTTCGAGAAATGATTTATAATTACAGGATAAAAACTATCCCGCAGTGTATAAGTTTATTATAATTTACAAATTATATAATAATACTCCCCCTGATGGCTCAAAATCTCATGAAGTATAAAATTTTGCACAATCCAACAAAAACGAATTAATTCATAAAGACAATTTGTTACACAGGTGAAATCGTTATTGCTTAATAATTTGATTAATTGCATTTATTATGTTTTGATTGCCATTTAAAATATTTATTGGCTTAATTTTAAACAGATAATACGTCAAAATTTGTCGACTTTTTTTTCCAATAAATACCCTTTGTATTTTACTCAGTGTCCAAATATAGTACTGGGTAAAAGTCACGAAACTAATATACGTAAGTCAGTTTTGTCAGTTGTGTTAACATATTGTAAAATGCTCGCTAAACATATAACATGTGATATACAAGGAACTGTAATCGATACAGTAATTGGCTATTTTTTTATTCGACCAATTTACAATCTCAAAACCACTTCTCCTATATATTATATCCTATTTATAACCTTATAATTACCCGTAAATGTGGCGCTCGTGGTGCGTTCGGCTAGGTCGGGGCGGGCCGGCGCGCCGCCGACCGCATGCTATCAGCTGGCCGGCGCAGCCATCGCCCTCCCACGCCTTGCTTCTCACCACCCTGCGCCTGCGCAACACAACGGACTATTAAGAAAAAATAGTTTTATTTTATTGTTCTATTTATTTTGTGGCCATTGACATGATAGAAGAAGAAGAATGGGTTATTTAGGTACTTAAAGAACAGAAACATGTCCAAAGTAGTTGGGGATCAAGCCAGGGCGAGTATGAATGGGTCATTATTTTAAGAAGATTTTGCAATACTGTTTTGGTTTGATGGTATGTATGAAGTTAGAGCACAACAAAAAAAGAATTATATTTAGTTCAATTCCTCTCAAGTTATGACGTGATACAATCAATAGCTTGAAAAAACAATACGTACAAGAATTTGTTTTAATCGAAACAACCTAGAGATTTATTTCACTATTTTTCTTTCACGTCCACTTTAAAAATCCACCCCGTTTACAATACCTTCATTAAACGAAAAACCGAACTCATTTAAATCTGAAATAATATTCACTAATGCATTAACACCTGTCGATATCATAAATATTGCTTTAAACCTATTTATGTCAGATCCAATTGCAGTAGAGAGCAAAATAAAGTGTGATATGCGAGAACAAACCTCAAGCTCGTGAGTTAAAAATAAATGCGCTTCGTTGCAAATGTATTCACTCTAAAAGGGGATCGGACGGAGATCGATCGATGCATTGTTTAGCTAGATGTAGGTAGAGGCACCTTCCACTTCGAGTTCATAATGATTCTAGAAGATTCTACGGGATCTTTACTATAATTATTATCTAGAGGTATATAAATAATAATATACTGCCGCCAATGTTTGGTCGTGCATCATTTGAAAGCATAATATAATTCTTTTAATAATTTCTGCCCTCCGTGGAATGTGACTGTTCGGTACTCCAAATCAAGATATGCCCCATCTACTGTTCACTGTGCCGTTTCACCTGCACAAGAGTGATTTGATGGAGGCAAATGAGGCAGTGGGTTGTTGCCTGTTGGTAACTCTAATTTACCGTTCATAAACCACTTTTATTAATATTTTGTAATAATGTTTTATAGCAATATCATCACGCAATACCTACTTATCGGGCAGAATAATTTGAAAATTGTGACTTAATATTTGACAGTTATTTTATTTCTTAATACTGCCATAATATAACTGAAAAGCACATTCAAAACTGAATTCAATTAAACAACAAATAGTTAAAACAACAAACACGTGTAGAGTAGTTTGAGGAAATAGTCGAAGTTCACTACATACATAGGTACCGGAGCGTTGCGGTGAAGCAAAATATTACCGGGAAACGAACAACCGAACTTTGTTTGCATATAACTCATTCATATTCCATGTCTTTTGTTTATGGAAGTCGTCCGATTGTTTGCATCTTATGCTCGAGATGATATGATAAAGAACAGCGGATGCCCCTCACGAATACCGCATGTTTGGAATAACAAATACTCGAGAGATTTGCTAAATGGTTTTAGAGTACATGATTTATCTACTTCACTCAATTCTTATGTTATAAAGACGTTTTGTTTGTTTGTGGAAAATCTCAGTACAAGCTGAATTGATTCTAATGTTGACTATCGAATTGGTAAACAAGGGATTTTTGATGTTTGATTCAAAAGTGGAGTAAATATTTTGAAGATTCACAAATTTTCGTACATGTGATGAATGTTTCTGATATGATCAAAGCGTAGTTAACCTAGTTCAGAATCAGTTGATTTACAAAGATTATATTGATTGATGTACTTTACTTACTATTTAAAAGTTTTCTATTAAATAAAAACATTCTTTAAGTTAAGTTACGATTTAATATTTATGTTGTCAAAGATTTTTATTTTTTAGGTTAAGATATACAGGGTTATTGGTTAAGTCGACCTATTCCCGTCAAGGGCGTGTAGTTAACATCGTTTATGACTGATTTCACCATGAAACACCCTACCCTAAACCTAACCGTTTAAGAGATATTTCAATTTATTTGTTTTTATAAAAATCACCGGATCTTCGGCTATAAGCTTGGATATTTTCAAATGCGTGTGTCTTATTATTAATATTACTTGATTTTTACGTTTATAATAAGGTGCTTTGTGACCCCAATAACAATTATTGTACCTAAAATGAATAAATAAGTAGTTGTAGACGATTAAAACTTATAAAAATTAATATGCATCAGAAAGTTTATTTTTCGTTCAAGGATATCTAGAAAAAAAAATATGGCACATGTTTGGCACTTATGCTTAAAAATATCTACGTTTCATCAGCTATCCAACGAGGTATAACAACCTAGGGTTTTATCGAAATTTTGTACAAAACATTTAGTTTTATAGGCTACTGGGGAGGATAAATAAAACAATAGGTCAGCATACAGAGCAAGATACTAAACTTATTAAACTTTTAAGTTCTGCACACACCATTTTTGAGTCTAAATTTCTTGTTCGACATGTCCGACCCTGCGTTGCACACATCCTTGCATTCTTTTGCGAAGACCAGTTTTCACTACACCAGTAGTTAATTTTGTTCTTATTTAATTGACCGCATTAATAATTCTGTATCTCAGTACTTCAATTGATGAAATTGGATTGGGCTCACTATACACGGGACTCTTCATGTACCCCCACACATCAAAATCCATGGGGGCTAAGTCCGGACTTCCGACTGGCCAGGGTATAGGCCCACTTCGTCCAATCCATTTGCCTGAATGTGTGGATGGCATTATCTCCAATCATTTGATTGGGCCTTACTTTCTCCCCGACAATTAAAATGGGGAAAACTATGAAAATTTCCTGCGAGAAGAACTAAATGACCTATTAGATGATTTGCAACTCAATCTTATTCAAGACATGTGGTTTCAGCATGATGGCTGCCCTGCCCATTTCAGGACAAGTGTCAGAGAATGGATAAACACAAATCATCCAAACAAATGGATTGGACGAAGTGGGCCTATACCCTGGCCAGTCGGAAGTCCGGACTTAACTCCCATGGATTTTGATGTGTGGGGGTACATGAAGAGTCCCGTGTATAGTGAGCCCAATCCAATTTCATCAATTGAAGTACTGAGATACAGAATTATTAATGCGGTCAATTAAATAAGAACAAAATTAACTACTGGTGTAGTGAAAACTGGTCTTCGCAAAAGAATGCAAGGATGTGTGCAACGCAGGGTCGGACATGTCGAACAAGAAATTTAGACTCAAAAATGTTGTGTGTAGAAATTAAAAGTTTAATAAGTTTAGTATCTTGCTCTGTATGCTGACCTATTGTTTTATTTATCCTCCCCAGTAGCCTATAAAACTAAATGTTTTGTACAAAATTGCGATAAAACCCTAGGTTGTTATACCTCGTTGGATAGCTGATGAAACGTAGATATTTTTAAGCATAAGTGCCAAACATGTGCCATATTTTTTTTTCTAGATATCCTTGAACGAAAAATAAACTTTCTGATGCATATTAATTTTTATAAGTTTTAATCGTCTACAACTACTTATTTATTCATTTTAGGTACAATAATTGTTATTGGGGTCACAAAGCACCTTATTATAAACGTAAAAATCAAGTAATATTAATAATAAGACACACGCATTTGAAAATATCCAAGCTTATAACCGAAGATCCGGTGATTTTTATAAAAACAAATAAATTGAAATATCTCTTAAACGGTTAGGTTTAGGGTAGGGTGTTTCATGGTGAAATCAGTCAGAAACGATGTAAACTACACGCCCTTGACGGGAATAGGTCGACTTAACCAATAACCCTGTATATTTTATCCTTCCGTGGTAAAAATAAAATACTTTTTCCTTAAATAACAAACCTCGTAATCAATCTTAATAAAGGCAACAATTACCTTGTAAACGAAAATGTCTCATACAAAAACTCGACGGAAAATAACGAGCAATTAAAAATCATTTCTGTCTTCTTGTACACAAACTTTCTCCCCAATTCAAATGAGTCCAAAAAATAACAACATCGCCTTAGTAATGAACCTGGCATAATCCGCGACACTTCTGGGAAGATTATACAATATTTTTAGTACATCCCGCGGTTTTACCTGCTATACTGCCGATCAAGTTGCAACTTTATTAATTATGGTTTTATGCGAAATTTCATCTCGACCCTATTTGCGTGATGCATTATGAACAGACAGACAGACCAATATCTAAAAACTGATGTTATTAGATATTGTGGAAGAGCGTGCTATAAAAGCATTACGCACAAAGGAAACAAGAGAGGTCTCATTGCAGAAAACTGACCACTCACAAAAAACTTAAAAGAAAAAATGATACAAAGCTATTATAGTATAAAAAGTATCAATCGACTGGGCCCACCCCACAAAGGGCAGCATTAAAGTTGACGGGTAACAATATTTTGAGACGCGAGAAGGTCCTTATTGAGAAATTCTTCCAAGTTCAAAAAGACAAAGAGAATACAAGTTAAAAAAAATACATAGCTATGTGTAATATAGCGAAAATTCTTCTCCTAACTTTTATTACGGTCTTCCGTGAGCTTACTGTTTATGTCCCCTTGCCGTTTATTACTGGGACAAGATATTTTTTACGAACCTTTGCAAGCGTACATCTATAAAGTATCGCTTATCTATTAACATTTCCAATTGTTTTATAGAATACGAAGGTTTCGAAGAAAATAGTAAATGTGTAACGTTTAAAAAACGAATATCCCAAAAACCATTTTTGAATTTACCACCGGTTCACAATATACATCCTCCGAAAAGAATCGGAAAGACCAACTAAATGTTCAAAAAGAAATTAGATCTCAATTTCAAACAAATGAAACTAAGTAAACCGCAAAATATGTACCGTATTGTATTGTTTACTGTCAATGACTTACCCAACCCACGTGAAAAACTCAGGCCATTTATATAAAGCACCAGAGCTTGTTCTGACTGTGACACACACTTGTGTTCCAAATTTTTTCGTGTGTCATTGAAAACGGAGCCCGAGCTCTGATACACGTCACATTCCGTTGTCACATCCTGTGTCTGCCACAATTCCCAAAGTACTTTTTGTATCACTAAACGTGTCCCAAAAACCTTTCCAGGCTACCGAACTGGCGACCGTTCCGTATTGTCATTTCTTTGACTGCGCCTATTGTGGGTGACATTCCTCTTAATGTACGGCAATGGTCTCGAAAATAGCGTTCGCTCGTTCCCATTACCATTTCACAGTTCCCGCCTCTGTATATTAAATGCCATCCGCGAACTCACTGTAAAATTAGGGAATCTATTTCTACCGTACCTCTTCATATTTATGTCGTTTATGTCGGCTCTCTAAGTTTCAAAGGTAATGGCCGTTACCAACGTCAAAGAATGTCATTACACGGCTTTATGAAATGCCTGCGATAGTATCGAGCCCACGCTATGAATTAATAGTTTATCTCGAGTCTCGATGTTCCATTTCCTGGTGTTTTACTTTATAGATTAATGGGTTAAATGAGAGCCCCCGGTGGGGTTCGCCTAAAAGCTTTCATACAATCCACTAACTAAACTGTAGGTACAAACCGAACTCCGAAAGCTTTATGTATCCAACGGAAACTTGGTGCGCTTAACGTACTAGTACGCAGTCATGACATGCGATGAATAAACTCCCAGAATGTAGAATAATGAAATGAATTCATTGCTACCAGTACACGGTGTATAACGTGTCAGTGGCAATGATTGTTAAATACAAGAAATTAACTCCGTTATTTACTTTTCCTCGGTTCAGACATGTGGTTTCATCTTTATACAATACCAGTAAAGTAGAGAACCACAAATGTAAAAACAGGTAAGTACATACTTAAATTAAATCTGTTCATTACTGACAATATATTCAATTATTTTGAAATACGTAATTACTCAAATGAATGGATATTAGAAATGTGTGCAAAAAGTACTTTGATACCCTTAGGTGTTATCAGAAAATAATGAATTTAGATATACTTTCGGTAGTGACTTATCTTTTATGAACATCAACCACCAAAGGATCTCACAACAATGTGGGTACCTTACTTACATACTTTGACCCACTTCCATATTGATTAAACTGGGATTTCATATTAACAATACCTTTAATCTCTTGTTTGAGTGATGTTTGAGGTAAACGATAATCGAATATTAAGTAGCTCTAGAACTTGAACATACAACGCACAGTCATTTAATATTTTAAAAGAACTTTCGATATATACTTCACATAGTCGTTAAATCTTTTAAAACGTTTGTTACTGAATGATATCAAATAGAATATTTCCATAACTGGATTAGACAAACCAGTGAACACGACATTATATTAATAGATAAGTCAAACAATCCAATTGAACGGGAAAACATAAAGTATTATGTCAAAACGTGCAAGATCCAAAAGCACATTTATATATTCAGTGAACGAGCAAAGTAAACACGAAATTCGTTGGAGAATACTGCTGACATGCGCTATTCACAAATGTTTTTTCATTTCCCTTGGAAAATTCATTCGATTTCGCCTCTTATGACTGGTCTCATCTACATTTTCTTCGTGGGCTTTCTTCACAATCGCTCCTCTCCAAGTAACAGTCTATTTTAAATGTCATTGTAGTACCCATTCAACGCCTAGTTGGCCATTGTAGTCTATCAAAGAATATGAAGTCCACAATTGGTAACCACCAGTTAAAAATAGAATAGTATTCAAATGGACATACGTCTGAGTCTCAATAGGAAAGATGTATGGAACACGATCATACAAGTTGGTAAGCAAACGGATAAAAATGAACCTTTCGACGCTATAAGTATGTAATTTATTTTTATGTTCGTAACGCACTTGAAAACGAACTAATGATGCTCACCTCAATATTTTGCTCAAGACTAGAATTGGTATAACGAAATCGTATTGATTTTATGAAAATAGCTCTAAAGATTCAATGTCAACTTCATTTGAATGTGAACACCTGTTACATTAACGATACTAGTTTTTCACATAGGTGAAAGGCACACGATGACCAGTTCGATACATTTGTTTGTTCTTGGCAATGATAAAAATGAGTAGCATATTCATTTGGATGAACAACAGCGCACGTGCGCGACTCTATCCCCATCGGGTAGAGGTTAAAATACAACGTCTGCTCCCCCGGGGCGGTTGCTTCGTAATTCATTCATTTTTATTCCGAATGCCACTCGCCAGAGCAGTTAGGCTGCGGAATACCGTA
The DNA here is from genome assembly GCA_958496195.1 of Timandra comae. Taxonomy (NCBI): domain Eukaryota; kingdom Metazoa; phylum Arthropoda; class Insecta; order Lepidoptera; family Geometridae; genus Timandra; species Timandra comae. The sequence continues at coordinate 7,728,168 of OY292356.1, forward strand.
TCGTCGATCGACCTTCGCCATGCGGGTATCGTAATGAAGAAAGCAACGCACCAACTTACACATAGATTCGGTGTGACGGCTCCTTTACATCGCGCCAGATTCGCCGGTCCCGGGAACGTGGTCACTGAGCTAAGAGTAAGAGCACATGCACAGCGCGCGCGGTGTGGGTATCGGATGGGCACGGGCACGAGGCGTACGGCCGTGTGGTGCGGCGCGGCGCGGGCGGAGCACGGGAGCACGAGGGCGTGTACACGCGGCTCAGGTGACGGACGCAACGCGCGCACGGTGCGGGACGAGCGCTCGCACGGGCCAGCGCCGACACACGACAGCCTCCGTCGCAATGACGAAACGGCCGGGTACGCGCGCGCGCTCTGCGACGCAGCCTCCCGAATCTCCCCGACCCTCCGCGAGATCTCACGAGCCGGGGGTGAACAAACCCGCCACGCTTCTCCTTCTAACACAATGATGAGGTTAAAAAGGATTTAGACTTTCTCCAAGCATTTTACGGTTCGATCGTCCTCCACGATGTACACTTTATAAATCGAACAACATCTTAGTTTAGTTGTGATGTCATCTGAACAGATTGCATCCCTCCAGGATCAAATTTTGTATTTGTGATAAAGTGTCGATTGCCGCGCGGGCCGAATGTGTGAAACCTAAACCGACCGTTTAAATCAAACTAAGGCGTTATGGTTATGACTATCCCGACTGGTGGCAATCAAGGTGTCTGCCTAAATAATTGTCAATAAATACATGTTTAAACGACAGGATATAAACATTTGTGTTTCACTCGCTAATCTAATCCACAATCGCTAATTTGAGATGCTAACAAATTGGCATTAAACCAATTTCAATTATTTATAGCAATAAAACAGTTGAGCGTTGATCGAAAACGATTAAAATGGCACAAATTGATATCCCTGGGAATTCGACAGGTGAGGCGGCGGCGGCGGGCCCGGTCTCCGCGAGCAGCGAGCACAAACACACCGACAGTACCTCCTCCAGCGGTAACGGGAACTTGAAACACTGTCTCCACGTAGATGGTCGAACACAGATAATTGATTGATTCAATTGTTTTGGTTATTGTTTTGAAATATGAAGTGAAGGAGAACAATGAGAGGCTTCATAGCGGGCATTTTGCACTTCGTATCGCCTACCACATCTACACCACGATATTTTGTTTCTTATAGATAAAGATTAATCACGATTTGATGCACTTATTAAAGATATTACCAGTGTACGCAATTACTATGGTTTGTACATTATAACAAGAAGTTTCATGACATCTGGTCACATCAGAATCAATTAAAAATATTTGCTTTAATGAATTTTTAAGAAAGTTTGAAACAACATGAACCCTCTACAATATGATGGTCGAACCTATCGGTTATTAAACAAATATGACCACCGAGTTACAAACAGAGCGGTTCCAAGTTAATCCAATCAAATCCCTTTCACTACATCAATTATTATTACATTATACAGAAACGCTAACACTTCAATATTAAATTAAAACAAACGCGTACTATGTTTTTCTTGAAACATGATTGAGTTTTCTCGAGCACAATGGAAGACTGTTTCAATTTATAAAACTGTAATTACCATTGCCTACATCCATCTAATAAAAGGCTTTGTGTGCATTCAATACAAAATGTTGTATTGAATCCTTAATTAATGTACTCGTATATATAATAGATTAAAGTAATACTCGTATTTCGTCTATTTGTGCTAACCTTTCGTCAATATAAAATGAAGAATTTTATTTTATCAAAAATCCTCCTCTGGAATAACAACTGGCCGTTTCTTCAAATTGAATTTAAGAAGGATTTCAACTTTCCTAGATTACTTCAACAAAATAAAATAGTGAGTGAGCGAGTACAAACATTTATCGTAGCCGCATGTAACTGTCGTAGCAAGACTGCGCTGCCGTAGCACGTCTACACTATCGTAACACGTAGCATGTAGCCCGTAGCCAACGTTTTCATCGAGTTTTAGAAAATTAAAGTTTTAATGAAAAACAAACATTTAAGGTAATCCAATTTTAAGAAATAAGAAGAACAACTGATGTTCTGTTATATTTATAAAATTGAATTACAAAAGCAACTTTAATATGAACAGAATTTAATTAGTACACGTAGATGTTTATGAATCAATGTGCAAGAATAGTTGATAAATCTAGTTATGGATAATTACTGTGAAGATAATGTTACAGATTATGATTATGCTGTTATGTCTGTTGACATTATTTCTATAAATATTTGGTATCTGTAATTAAGTATATTTAAAACACAGCCCAGCTTCGCAAAGTTACAATGCAATCTTCTCGAGTGTCAATTTTTTTTTCGGACTAAGCCGGTTCTACAAATAGAACTAAAGAGAATTAGCGAAATAAGTGTGTGTAGCTGCCGTAACTGTTTTGAAGTGATAGTAAGAAAAACATTCGTGGCATTTGGTTTTTATATTGATAACTACTAAGTACATAGAATGGCTTTGCTTTGTAAGTCCCCACAAGATTTCTAAACACTGCCTTTTGCCCGCAGCTCCCGCGGCGTTTTAAATTATGAAAACCTCTTTTTTATTTCAATTACAAAATAATATTTTGACGATTGTCTACACATAAATATCGTTGAATTAGAAGGGCTTCTCTTCACTCACCCTAATATTATATTTTTTCTATTTTGGAGTATTTCCATCGATACCTGTCCTATAACCGGTTAAAAATATAAACTGTGATACATTATATTGAATGCGAAACGAGAAACGTGGTGGTTTTCAGCTTTCGACAATCACCATTTCAAATGGATTTGTGGGAATGCAGACCGCATCTAAAAGCAATTGTGAGTTATTCACAAGTTAGTAAACACTAACAAACTTACAAACATACCGTGTTGTCTGGGTGAAAATCTCTATATATAAAAAATGAATCCCTATTTCCCTTGGTCATGGCATCACGCGTGAACTACTTTCACTAAATTTTTTTTTGTTGTTTCTGTTACTGTAAGTAGAAGGTTCCTATTTAAAAAAAATCTCGAAAATCAACGGGAAATTTGGACCCTGCGAAGCCGGGGCGGGCCACTAGTTACAATATAAATCCTACATAAACTTCTTACATATTTTAACCTATTTATAAAAAGGTATCTTTGATTTACTACACATTGAAATAAAACACTTAAACGGATTTTTGTCGTGGTTATATTTTGTTTTACATTTTCTGACGTTTCGGATTCTTTACAGAACCCGTGATCACAGAAGACTAAGATGGAAGACGTCTGTACAAAGTAATGTAAAAAAGATTACTACCTTCAATATTTTGAATATAATTTTAAATACATTGTGAATTTACCACAGATTCGGAAATACATCAGCCGAGAAGAATCTGCAAGAAACTCGGTCTGGAATTATTTTTTTATATCATTTTTTAAATAAAATAAATTAAAATGCACTTTAAAATCAATACAAAAATTTTTCTTCAATTTGAAACGTTCCTATTCACGCATACAGAACTGACAGTATCTTGCGGTCTTACAGTTGTTGGACGTGCTTTGGGTTTTAATTTGTTGATGATAGGATCCCAAGCAGGTGGTAGCTTCCAACCCTCTTCCCTATTGAAATTAGGATGTTTTTTAATTTCAATGGCCTCGCGTATCATCCTGGGTAGATATCTGTTTTTCTTAGCAAGGATTTGGGGTTCATCAAACCTTAGGTAATGGTTGGGTTTGTCCAGAGTGTGCTCGCAGACAGCAGACTTGTAGTCCCGTCTACATTACTTTACCGTTTACATTACTTTGTACAGACGTCTTCCATCTTAGTCTTCTGTGATCACGGGTTCTGTAAAGAATCCGAAACGTCAGAAAATGTAAAACAAAATATAACCAAGACAAAAAATCCGTTTAAGTGTTTTATTTCAATGTATTTATAAAAAGTTTTAGAGAGAGCGTCGATGGCGTAGAGGTTAAGGCCTTTCACTTCCAATCGGAAGGTGCCTGGTTCAAACTCCTCCATACCAATGTGTTTTTGATTTTCGAATTCTTAGGCGTTTATTCGATGCTTAACGGTGAAGGAAAATATCGTGAGGAAACCTGCACACACCTGCGAAGAAATTATGAAGGTTGTGTGTGAAGTCGACCAACCCGCACTTGGCCAGCGTGGTCGACTAAGGCCTTATTATATATAAGCTGATGATGATGATAAAAAGTTTATATGCTTATGCATTTTTATATTTTTCATTCATTATATGTAATTAATATTTATTGATGCTAGACATTCTTTTTGTTCAAACTTGAATGTCTAGCATCAAATTTCTGCAGCCGCATCGCACTAACGGAGCATATTGAATTATTTATATATTCTTTGTTGCTGTAATATACTAACTTTTTCTATTAGGGGAAAAATTATCACGCATAGCTAAGGTTGCGGGTTCGATTCCCGTGCGGGCTGAATATTTGTGAGAATCACAAATGTTTGTCTTGGTCTGGGTGTGTGTGTGAATGAGTGTGTGCGTAGTTTCTGATACCCTAGATACAAGTTTCGAACTGAGTTGGGGTCAGTTACTATAATAAGATGATGTAGTAAATGATCATGTAATGATATGTTAGGAAAAAAACAAACTAACAATTTGATTGGCTTTATTAATACTTAATTCTTATAATTACAAACATATATCAGGTAAACTGTATTCAATAGTAGTATCACAATCTAAATTAATAATGGAGCTCTTATTGTGATTCAAAGACATTTCGAACGCGTCACATTCTTCGGTCAACTTATCGAAAAAATAACTTGTGTTCATTTTACTTATACCCGAATTATTCATACTACAAGACATTTTTCTTAAAGATTTTCTTATTGGACTATCTTTAGGCGTCGAACAATTATTATGAATTTCGGTTAACACAGTTTTTCTTCTAACTTTCTTAGGCGTAGAATATTTGCTATCGAATATTATTTTGACGAAATTATTATTCAAATTCGCAGTCTTTATTACAGGTTTCTCGTTAACGATTTGATCAATTATATTAGATAAATCACTTTCATTAACTTCCTCTTGGGTCTTATCGAGAATATTTAACCAATCATTGTTTTTAATAACTTTTTTGTTTTCTTTTCCGTTTTCTTTAAAACTGTCAACCAAAGACATATTCTTAAAACTATTTCGAAGAGATTCTACAAGTTTTTTATCTGCTTTTTTCTTTTTAGCAACGAAACTGTCTATGGTTTTCTGTGCACCTCTTTTATTGGCAGTCTTTTGTTTTCTTTTTAATTTATTTATGTTGACACTGACATTAACTTTACTGGAATTATTTTCTTGTAATTCTATGTCTCCTGTTTCACTTGTTTTTTCTTTGTTAACTTTAGCTTTTCTTGTATATTTCCTTTTAGGTTTATCCGCTGTTGCTATGGTCTTTTTCTGTCTTGTTTTCTTCTCTTTAACTGGTTTCTTGATAGATTCTTCGTAAGCAGTTACTACGTCTGGATAATATTTCCTCATGAGGTCTTGCGGTTCAACAGACGTCCATGTCGCTGAGGGGTCTTCGTTATCTGAAAATATATGATTCTAACTACTTGGAAATGCTATTTACAACCTTAAGTTCTAAGTAATAAGAGCTACAATACATAGAATACAACAGAACTAATGAACATAAATACGGAAACTTTTTTCTGTGACAGAGTTCCAATAAATATTGTCAGTAATTGAATGCTTAATATACTTTGCTTTCTATACTTTAACGCCTCGACTGACGGTCATGCGGCGATACTACTGTTATACTAACCTTCATACTGATTATCGGGTATCAAAGCTTCGTATTGTCCATCAATATCTGTCCAAACAACCTCGAAACTTGGTACACCTACGAATAAAAAATAACAAATATAATAATAAAAAAAATATTCATAGGTCAGCGTCATATAAAAGGTACCACGTGGTAACGCTCACTTTGATATGCCCACTAAAGGAGGTTTAGTGCGTTGAGTGTAAACGATCAAGAGTTTATCTATAAAAAATAAAAAAACATTTATTGCTACATTAATAAGAAAACATAATAAAAAAAAAACTTAAAACTAGGAAAAGAAAAACATGTAGCAATGGGAGCCGTCTTCAGCTTTAGCAGTACTGAGACCGAGATCTCAGTACAGCGCTGGTTTTCAGGCGGCCCCCGCTCTCTAAGGTGTTAGGTGAGAGTGATGGCAAGTTGACAAAATATCTACTAAGGTTAACAAAAAATTATAAAACAAAGATAGAATTAAAAAAAAACCACAGATATACATTTGTCTGTTCTGGCGTTACGCGACCGATAATACGCGACGCATGTTCCGTCACATATGAAAAGTACCTTTTATCGGCCGCTGATGACTGTACATGTACAATATGAAAGCACAAACCTTTAGGAGTCCTTTTTTTCTTAATCGCAACAGGTTTGATTGTTCTACAAGGCACATTGTCCTGGAGATGCCATTTTGTTAGCAAAGGTAGGAACTTCTCAACGCAGTACCGTTCTGGCCAATCTAGTTTGAAAGTCATCAGTCTCTGTAAACAAAAATGTTTTTGGTCCTCAATAGCTCAATTTCTGATGAATCGTACATGCAAATTCTAGGTTAGGTGAAAAAATGTATATTTTTAGATATTATAACTACTCAACTCATACATGTTCATTCATGCACATAAATGTTAGCTCATACTTATACAGATGGCCAATGGTCATTAGTCATGCATATAAAATATGTTTGTCTTGAGCGGGAGTCGAACCCGTATCCTTCGGTAAATATTACTGTCACTCATTAGTCATTACCAACTACCGCTTGACCGCTGCTCCCGTGAAACGGCAGAAATTGGAAACTCGGTGACAATGTCAAAATGGCATTTATTTATTGTCAGTGTCTTTAGTATCAAGTGCTCCGTGTTTTAAATCTTTATTTATAAATTTAAAATATTAAATAATCTAAAAGCATGTTAAAGTGATGCCCCACATACTATTCTAAAGGATGACTAATGGATTATAGAAAAAAGTAAGCAGCTGGTCACTTTATTTCCTTAAAACTAAATACACATATGGATTTCGACTGTTACAGGTTTGTGTTGTCAGTTCTTAGTTAAATTCTCGACATATTTTTCATTACAGTAAATTAGGTAAGTAAGTAAATAATAAAAATTAATACCGTTTGTAATGATTTAAATAAATAAAAATACTTTTATTGTCAAAAGCACAAAATAAAAAAACAACATACAGTGGCTTAAAATAATAATTTTTGACAAAAGGTAAAGGTGAATTTACATAACTTATCGAAGTTCGTGAAATACCCAATAACAATTCTTGATTGACGACCGAGTCAAAGACTACAGTGGTGTATTTGGTGGTGACCCTGTTATGCCGAAGGTTACGAGTTCGATTCCCGCCCAAGAGAAACATTTACTTATATTTGATTAACATAAAAGGATTATTGGGGGGAAAACCTACAGCTTGTCAAACTTTACATAAGTAAGTAAAGATAACTTCTTTTTTTTCAGATTATTTTTAATTGACAGAGGAGCAAGCAGATTTAAATGAAATACAAGTTAGACGGTGTAGTGAGACGGGTTAGCAAAGGGTGTACAGTCTGGACCGAAATAATACTGCGTGTGCACTATCCAAATCTATGACTTATTTATTTCACTATATGTATTTAATAATAAATTTATAAAATACCATTTTTGTGTTTTTATTTATTTACATAAGTATGGTACTGAGAGCACTATAGTCTATCTTTGTTTGTGTGTAATGTTTTGAAACAATATAATTAGGTTTCTAACGATATAATAAAGCATTGAATATTTAATAGATTGTGTTAGTCAAATTAAACGATTATTTTTTGCCTATATTAAAGCAAGTTAAAATGTAATGGCAATACATGAGAAAGAGATGCCTAGTTCTCTGTTTCATGGAAACCAACGGTGGCGGTCCCCGTTGTTTCACGACTACCTTGGCTTGTCTATACACCACTACACTCTGTCATCTAAATATAGGAAACTGTATCTCAATAAATCTTCTATTAATCATTGCAACAATAATAAGTATAAATTTTACCGAAGTCCATACTTACAACAAACTGTATCAAGCTAGGTGTGGGTCGTTTCAAGTTATCCAAATCTATGTTCTCCGGCTCTCTGTTCAGGAACTCTTTCATCACGAGTGGTTCAGGGAATATGATACCGCTTGACAACGCGCGTGTGCGCAGGGATAGCTCGCGTTTTACTTCTTGTAGTTTAGCCCTGGTTTTAAATAAGGAACTTAGTGAACATTGTTAACTAAAATTTTAATGTGTCGCTTAAAAACAGCCGACCAGATTTATAAGCTTTGCATACAGACTATTACTTGAATTAACATCTTGAGAGGTATCTTATTACTTGAATTAACATCGGATAGAATCACCTTGAAACTCCAACAATCAATTTTAATGGATAGAAACGCAGGTTATAGTTAGTTACTTTGCATAAAAAACCATTTACCCTGATAATAAGTTGTAAAATTTGACATATCTAAAACCAATGTGTGGGGAAAGTAGTGGCGCGAGTTGGGAGAGGCCTATGTCCAGCAATGGACGTAAACAGGCTGGTGATGATCAAAACCAATACTTAAGAACGAATCTATGACACGTTTAATATAAAAAAAACACAAAACCACAATTACTTATGTCCCAAATCGTTGCAACTCTGATGCGTGGCGCAGACTGGACACCCTTTCTTCGAGTGCGTCCGTCCGACGTGCCCGCAGCGGTCGCAGCGGCCCGGCGCCGCCGCCCAGCGCGTCTGCTTCTCATAGTGATCCGTGTCTGATACCCAGGATAGTAACCTGGAATGGGAAAAGGGAGGTTATTGGAAGGAGACAAAGGTTAATTTAGATTGTGTATATTGAGAGTGGCCTATTGCTGATATTGATGATGATAAAGAGATAATTTAACAATATTAAAACAGACCTTATTAGCTTGAGATAAGGGTTAGTAAAAATTCTATTATTTATTATTAAAACAACAAAATTTTAACTTTATTACCACCAGATAAGAGTGAATTTGGATTGTATTTGTTTTATTTAAAAAAGAATATCATAAAGTTTGATTAAATCACCATTCATAGCCTAATATTTGTGGAAAGAGAATTGTATTACTATTATTACCTCGGTATAACGTCGTTTTCTGGAACAGTATGAAGGAACGTCACCACAGTAGTAATGGAAGTACCGCAGGCTCCGGCTCCGTAGTCACACCCGCATAGCAAAGCTAATGCCACCATCTTCTTACGGCCAAAACCTACAATATAATTTTTATATCACAATTTATCTCACCAAATATTATGTGTAAAAAAAAGCTCTAGACATAAAGTTACAAGAATTTAATTTTCAATTATTATTGTAATTTGAGAAAATTATACATCTGATGATAAAGTCGAGACTGATATAAATATTGTATCAACATTAACCCAGTCCCAATTCATTTGAAAACACCCATCACCTACCTTAATATCGCAATTAGAATATATTACCTTTTGCTTTATGTTAGTACTCCCCCAGTACATAAAAGAATAATAAACAAACATACCATTACTCGCAAACATCTTGTCTGCATCGTAGTACTCGATGGAGCCCTGCATGGCGCCGCCGCCGCCCGCGCTCGACACGCTGAAGTTCCGGTACACGCGCCGCGCGCCGTACGCGAAGCAATCAGAGTCTTGGGACACCACTGCGTCTACTAACTGAAAGAGGCGCTTGGTAAATGATGGTACTACATATTAGACTAGGCGTATACTGATACGCAGGTCGCGCAGGGCAGAGTATAGTAGATTTTGTAAAGCATGGAACGTCGCGAGAGAGAGCAGGATAGATACATGTCTGCGTCGCACGTGCCTGCTCTGCCCTGTACGGCCTGCGTCGCCTGCGGGTCACCATACGCCTATCCTTAGTCTAGTATTCAGATTTGTTAGCTGTAAGTTTTTCAAATATGTAAATAAATAATATCAACCAATTTCAGGAGAACTGATTTATTCTACATGAGAATTCTGGTTACAGTTTGAAATGTTATTATTGTATTAATTATCAAATTGCATTTATAGAGACTTTCTATGTAACCATATCCTATTCTGCATTCCCATACTATTCCCATACTATCAGACAGCAATCAATAGAGTAAAAGAATTTTAAGCACCACCACAATTTTCATACATTTTACAATAAGAAAACTATTGGAGAATATTTGAGATACAAACACCTCGAGCATTGAGTTGTGCACATGTGGCTTCAGCCTCTCCTTTTCCTTTGACACAGCTCACTCCCATACATTTTAGTAAGTTCTCGCACTGAAACAAACCAATAATAAAATAAATTTAATTATTTAATGTACTTAATTAAATCCTTCAATTTCTTGTAAAAAACTACTAATCATATCATCACCAAAAGAATATATCACAGTAAAACTAAGTTACAGTTCAAACTTTGTACAGGTTTATAAAGAAATAATATTCTGTTTGCCGCAATCAGACCTCTTCTTGGGTAACAATACATAATAAAGATCTAACCAAACCTCTTTAAGAACTCCAGCAAACCGTTTCCTTGTAACATCTGGATTTCTCTTTCTAGATGCATCACTCTTAGGAGCCGCCCCTCTAAACTGTATGGCATTTCGTGCAGCCATCACATTCTGTTTAAGAGCAGGTGCATCACCTTCCAGTACAAATATTGGGTTTATATCGGCCAGTATCAAGTATACTGTACGGAAGAATAGGTTTCTGAAATCAAATTAAATTTGTTTATGGATGCATAAACAACTGCAATTATTTAGATATTTTGCTAGTTACTAAATAAAAATAAAGTTATTTGATCTGATTTAAATCTTAAACATTAGTAATATGTATTTAGAAAACTCTTATAGTAGAAGATACAAGATATATAGAACAAAGTTCTCTTATATTCATATTTAGTCTGCTCAAGATCTGTTTATTGTTTGTTTAAAAATTACCTTAGATACATTTTAGGCTGGATATAGTAGTCTGTGACATTCTGACTATCGCACACCCAGCCAGAGAGATCCACTGCAATTGTTTCCCCTCGAATCTAAGGAAAATAAATACTTACATGGATAAGGAATAATGAACATAAGTAATGTAAGGAATTATGATGATGAAGGATTATAAGAAAATGGAATATATTATTCACTTACTTCATGTAAAGACTTCTTTTCACTGAAAGGAGTCAATACAGACCACAATCCTTTTATACCCATCTTTGTAAGATAGGTAGGTAGTATTGTTTATTTATAATATCATGATAAAAACGTTTAGAACACTCTTTTCTGGTTTTACATTCAAAATACCTACTAAAAAAATATTAAACACACTATATTAATTTCATAACAATCGCTTCTATTTTGAATTTAACAACAAATACAAATTCAATTTCAAATCAACTGTTTTGTTTTGTTTGTTTTGGTTGGACTCAACTTGACATTAATTGACATTTTGGCTGTTTGACTGTGACAGTAACTGTCACAGGAAACAATAATTGCTGTCTTTGTGAAAGATGTCAAATGTAATCATTTTGATGATTAAATACCTATCTATATATCTACAGAAGCCATAATTAAAAAATTAATCCAATATTTATAGTGATTTTACGCTAAATACATAATATAAAATTTAGTTTTAATTATAAATAATTATAACTTTATGATAAAAAATATATTTTATTAGGGTGAGCGAAATGAAGGCTAAGTAAATTCAACAATTTAATTTTTACAGTTTTGTGATATATCTCACGGTAAACGGCAACACTTATCTATAAATATAATATTTAACTTGGTTATTTCAATTCATATCTAAATTTAAGTGCAAGCGATTGTTAAAGCATTATTTGTTAAATGAAATAAAAGGAGTTCAGTCACATATCATATGAGTATTGTTCTTATTAGAATCAAGATTCTTTTGAATACTAAATATATAATTTAATTTGAATTGAATTGTTATATGTTTGCTGCGGGCAATAGGCAGTGTTTCAAAATCTAGCGAGCTCCTAAATAGCCACGGTATTAGGTAGGTAGTATTATTACACATTCAATTAAGTTATTTGAAGTACATAAACGTTTGTAAGTTATATAAATAAACATATCTCATTATAAAACATTGAGTTGTAACTATATATTGACACAAAATTTCAAATATTTGAGTAATTGAAACAAATATTACATCGATATATTTAGACAGTACCTAGATAATCAACACGTGGCACAACCCTATTCACGTATGTTTATTTTTATTCCGATCGAGTGCTTTGTTTTGAAAATTATTGTTTGAGATTAAATTTAACTATGAAGCACAGAATGTTAAGTTAAACATAAATTAAATGTTAGACTGAAAAATTGAAAAATATGTCTATAAATCATTCACAGAACGAAGAAAATGTTATGCGACATTTCATTATATTATCCAAAATATATTTAGGTATTAATTTTGAAGATATGTTAATGACTTGATAAGAATGACGATAACATTTTAAAGATAATTAATACAGAGACATACGTAATATGAACAAGGGGCCTGACAACCGTTGTAATCTTATTTATACATGCCCATTTTTGTTATCAGTGTAAAAACAGCACTGATTGCACAGTTTTTAATTGTTTCTATCTATTATTAGTAGAACAATTTAATAAAAATGTCTTATTTAAGACTTATTTGTAAGAATTGGTAAGTTTTTGTGAATTTGACTAACTATTCCACAAATAAAAATAATACTTATTAAAAAAAAGTTTTATAAAGTTTCTAACTTGTTTACTCATTTATATATTCGAAGTTCAAAGGTCTTTCTATACTAGTATTCAGTGCATGTGTATGATTTAATAGTTATTACATTGTGAAGCCTTCCTTCCTGCATTAAATAAATTATTGTGCTTTTTACAGTTCCAAAAACAAACATATAGTGGCAATAAACTTTAGTAAGACCTTAACATTACCTACCTATAGACTTCATTAATCATATTTTGAGTACAATTATTTAATTTAAACTTTGATTATATTGTAGCATCACAGCAAATGTTCCGTTCCCTGTAAGATTCAAACATGCACAACAACTTAAAGAAGATATCGCTCAGCGGCAGATCAGTAAAGTGCTTATTGCTAACAGAGGAGAGATAGCATGTAGAGTAATGAGAACTGCCAAGAAACTAGGTATAAGAACAGTGGCTGTGTTTTCCGATGCCGACAAACATGGAATGCATGTTGAAATGGTATGATTGTGATAATACATAAATTTAAAGCCCGATTCTCCTAATTTGTCGTCGGCTCTCTTCGTAAGGACATAATATAAGCTGATAATTACACAAATTTGTATCTATTACTTTATTTTATCATATAATTTCAGTTAAAATAGTTTATGTACTGACTTATTATACATTTGTAAAATTATAAATGTTTTGTAGGCAGATGAAGCATACCACATTGGTCCCGCACCGGCAACCCAAAGTTATTTAAATGCAGAGAAAATACTCGAAGTAGCAAACAAATCTAAGAGTCAAGCCATCCACCCTGGCTACGGATTCCTGTCTGAAAATGTAGAGTTCTGTGAGAAATGTGCAAAGGAAAATATCATATTTATTGGACCGCCAACTTCTGCTATCAGAGACATGGGTATCAAGAGGTAAAAACTTTTGCTAAAGGAATTTCAACTTTATGTCAAACTAAATATGATTCAAATTTGGTTTTAAACTTTTTAATGGTTTTATTATGTTCATCAACTCATTTTTGCAAAAGAAATATCAACTTTATATCCAACACTATAAGATTCAAAAGATACAAATCCTTTAGTTTTATTATATCTTCTTTTCAGCACATCAAAAGCAATAATGTCCGCGGCTGGTGTTCCAATCGTTAAAGGTTATCATGGAGAAGACCAAAGCATAGAAAGACTGACAGCTGAAGCTCAAAAAATTGGATTCCCACTTATGATAAAAGCTGTTAGAGGTGGAGGTGGGAAAGTAAGCACTTTTTACTTATAAGTCACTAGCAACGCCCTGCGGCTTTACTTGCGTAAAATCCCAATCCCGTGGGAACATACCACCTATAAATCACCCTCTTGAATCACTCTATCTATCTATAAAAACTGGATGAAAGTCTACTGGTTAGTTAATTTCAATTAAAAGATCTAAGTGAACTTCAAAGTTGCTTCCGGTGTCTACCGGAAGCAACTTAATTTTATTCTATGTACATATTTTGAACTCTAAAGAAAAGATATACTGCCTTATTTGCGTTGCATTTTTAGTCTGGTTTAACAAACCTGGTAAGCATTTGACACCTTGTCAGTCAAATCTGTCACTTTGACAGTATTAAAAATTGATTGTAAAACCTGGTTTAGTGCTAAACCAGACTAAAAATGCAACGCAAATAAGGCAGCTAAGGTTTAATTTGTTCTGTTATAGGGAATGCGTATAGCAATGACAGAATCAGAGTTCCTACCACAACTGGAATCAGCCAAAAGGGAATCATTGAAATCATTTGGTGACGACAACATGCTCTTGGAGCAATATATTACAGATCCTAGACATGTTGAAGTTCAGGTAATATTTTTTTTTTTTAATAAATTGAATATTGGGTAGGATAGGACTCACACTTGGCCAACGTGGTTGACTTGACTAAGGCCTAATCGACCCCGCCGGTCCAAATATAGCAGAGCTGATGATAATTATGTAAGAATTTATTATTTACGATTAACTAGCGGCGCCCGGCGGTTTCACCCGTGTAGTTACCGTTCCCGTAGGAATATGGGGATTAAATTCTGGTAAAAACCTTCCCACTAAATCACTATATTAAAACAAACCGCATCAAAATCCGTTGCGTAGTTTTAAAGATCTAAGCATACATAGGGACATAAGGACATAGGGATAGAGAAAGCGACTTCGTTTTATACTATGTAGTGATATTTATTTTATTTAAAGGTATTTGCTGACATGCACGGAAATGCAGTTCACTTATTTGAAAGAGACTGTTCAGTACAAAGGCGTCATCAGAAAATTATCGAAGAAGCTCCTGCAGTAAGTAACGATAATTTGAACCTTTTCTGTTTCAATATAAGGTATATTATTAAATACTCACTCTTCCCAGAAATACTTCTAACTGCATTGCATGTTGAACCTATCTTTAACATAAGGTCTTTTATTGTACTTACATCAATTATTCTTCGTATAACAGCCAGGTTTATCAGAAGGGACCCGTAGATCGTTAGGCGAGGCGGCCGTGAGAGCCGCTCGCGCAGTCGGATACGTCGGCGCCGGCACAGTCGAGTTCATCCTACATCGCCAAACACACGAATTCCACTTTATGGAGATGAACACAAGGTTGCAAGTCGAACATCCTATCACTGAAATGATAACTGGTGAGTTAAAGCCAGAATAGTTTTGAACATGAAGTTTTTATTACACTTTATAATTGTCTCTGGGTTCCTGTTAACTTATTGCTACTCTACGGTTTCACACGTGTTCAATATAATCCTAGTCTTTTATTGGTTATGAATGTTACGATAAATAGGAGTAGAATGAACACATAGAGTGAGTTTCATGTGTATAACCTTTCTCAATTGTCATAAATGGACTCAATATTTTTTTTTTTAAATGTGTTATATTATCCAAATTAATCCTCCTTTTCCCAGGTACCGACCTAGTAGAATGGCAGTTACGCGTGGCGGCCGGTGAGCCCCTCCCACTCACCCAAGAGGAGATCATCCGTAGAGGCCACGCCGTTGAATGCAGGATATACGCCGAGGAACCACGCGCGGGGTTCCTTCCCAGGGCTGGGACATTGCATCGATTGACGCAGCCTATACCTGAGGAACATGTTAGGGTATGTTTACTTGGTGAATAGATGTTAACTTGCACTCATTAATTACTAACTGTACCCGCGTTGCCTCCTCTTCAATTTCGTCGTACTGTGATGTTTTATAGGCCATCCTTATAGCCTCTTTCCTCGATGTATGGGCCTCTTATGATATTAGCGCGTAAGCAAATACTCTTTAACTTTACAATATAAGAAAAGATTTATTTCATATGTCTCATCAACGCCATTTACACGAAATTCTTGAATTTTTGTAATATTAAAACAATTCATAATTAAACATAAGTTTTGCAGATAAATTTGAACCTTATATGTAACCATTTAGAGTCCATTTTCGTTCCCAGGTTGAGACCGGTGTGCGAGAAGGTCACGAGGTATCAGTGCACTACGACCCCATGATCGCTAAACTGGTGGTGTGGGGCCGCGACCGTAACGAGGCGCTCGCCAAGACACGAGCTAAATTACAGGAGTATCAAGTAAGTGCTACCTTATCAACTCCACGTTACAACGACCAAAGTTATTTAACAGTTGCTCAAATGTATTTTAATACAACAAATCCGTCTGGCTATCGAATCTTAGTTTTTAATTATTCCTATCCCAATTGACAAAGAAATTGAATTTTTATCGAAAGTATTTTTGTATGGGACTATCACACTATTTTTCATACGGACTTCTCAGCAAAGGGTGTTTTTTTATTAATATAGTCCAATAAGAATATCAAATAAGACTGCATAAATTATAAATAATAATATTTATAATTTATGCAGTTAATGGCATAGTGGTCACCATGCCGGACTGCCATCCGTAAGGTTGCGGGTTCGATTCCCGTGCGGGGTGAATATTTGTGTGATCCACAAATGTTTGTCTCGGTCTGGGTGTGTGTGTGAATGAGTGTGTGTGTAGTTTCTGATACCCTAGATACAAGCTTCGAACTTAGTTAGGGGTCAGTTACTATAATGAGACGATGTAGTGAATGATTATGTTATGTTATGTTATTTATTTGAATGTCTTCATCAAATGTTTCCAGGTAGCGGGTCTAGAAACAAACGTGAACTTCCTGCTCCGTCTGAGCGGCGCGAGCGCGTTCGTGGCGGGCGACGTGCACACCGCGTTCATCCCGCAGCACGAAGCGGAGTTGTTCCCCAAGAGTGACTCCGTGCTGACTGAGCAACGGGCTATACAGGCGGCTTTGGGACATGTGAGATATTATGTATTACTAGCAGCGGTTTCACTCGCGTAGTTCCTATTCCTGTGGGAATACAGGGATAAACTATAGCCTACGTCACTCGCTGACAATATAGCTTCCCATTAGTGAAAGAATTTTTGAAATCGGTTCAGTAGATCCCGAGATAACCCCTTACAATTTAACAAATATACAAACACACAAACTTTACTTCTTTATAATATTAGTATAGATTTATTTTTTTAAAGTATGAGAAATTGTTTCTAATCATATTTGATATTAATAAAATCTCAAGTCATGAGTGAATCAGTACCTTTTAGGTGAGCACGCTCGACAAGTTGCAGTCAAATGCAAGCCTATTGAATATTTTAAAAAAATCTTCATATAAAAAATCTGATCAAATTTTGGTTAAAAAGGCTTGCTGGCTTTTCTATGACCGGCAGCCCACTTGTAGTCTGAGTTGCAGATGTCCAAGTGTGACGGAATTACTTACCAGTGCAGTGACAAGTGTGCTTGTATGATCTCTGTGTCATTAAAAACGACTTAATTACCTATGTATTTACTGAAAGAGTAAAGTTTCGAAGTTGGAAGTGATACGAAACAAAATACTTTATTGAATACCTGCCTTATAAAATTGATATACTTACTCGTATGTATGTGGTTTTTGAAAATTTCACATAAATAATATATTTTCTTGTTTGTAGCTACTAATAACTAAAACAGAGAGTGCGTCAAACGACTCTTGGAAAGGTATCTCTCTGGAACCATCTTCGTGGAGAAATAACTTTATTCTAGAAAAGACTGTGCCGCTCAGATTTGATGAGAAAGGTAAGCATTTTTTGTATATCTAAATACAAAATATATTTTTAGTTATACATGGACAGACAATACCAATGCTAGCCAAGCTGACTACTATATAAAATGACTAAATAGATTTTTTTTTCAAGTTTCATATATTAAATACTGTTTCTTTAACTTCTCATACACCTCTTATCATCTTCTAATACAAAAGTCGTTACAGACCTAAAAGTAACAATCCGTTACGACGAAACACCAAATACCTACACCATACGAGTTGGCGACGGCGAATGGCATAACGTTGAAGCGAAATTAAAGACAACCGAACTCGGTTTACGTCTGGACGCAACTATAGACGATAAGAGGTCTAATGTCGGTGTACTTACGCACGAGAATCGCGTGCACGTTTACGATGAAGATGGACAGACGGTGGTTGATATTCCGAAGGCTACTTACCAAGCGGCGGCGGCTGTGAATTCAGCTGCGTCTGGTAATATAGCGGCGTCTCCTACACATGGTATACTGGAGAGGATACTTGTGAATAAGGGTGATAAAGTACGTATATGAATGGAAGGTTTGCAATATTGCAAATGTAGTTTTATAATTTTTATTGACTTCCTGTGTAGAAACTATTGGATAAATAATTGTTTTGGAAGAAGCCTAATATGCTCTCTCTATTGTCGTATTCAATACTTACCTTTGCATTACCTAAACTTATAGAACTAAGATTTGGTGCATCATTTTCTTTAAGTGCCGTTCCATAGTTGTATCAAAATTCTAGTAATACTCAAATGGTTGATTTAAAAATAAAATCATAGATTGAAAACCATCCGACAGAGTTCTATTAAGCTGCGATATTACGATAGAGAATACCGTATGGTTTTTACTATTCACTATTTTTTGGTCTACCACCACGCCCTCATAACTAATCGCCTTTTGAATAAATTGAATAGTTATACAAATGTTTTCGTTTCCTTAGGTAGTAAAAGGCCAACCATTATTCGTGGTGATTGCGATGAAAATGGAGTATGTCGTGAGGTCGCCGCGAGATGGCGTTGTATCGGAGCTGGCGCCTTTCAAACTCGGTGACGCAATCGGCAAGGGGGCGCAAATAGTGCTACTTGAAGGAGATAACTAGGATTTTGAATATATTTTTTAATTTTATACAAAGACGAGGATTTAATAGATTTTTATATATTTTTCAATTTATATTTATGTAATACTTTATTTATGTAATGTTATCATTCCAATATAGGTTTATGAAGTAAGATGGTTTGTAAATAAGAATTTTGTGATACATTTTAAATGAAATTGAAAATATACCTACTGATTGTTACAAAAATATTTTTTGTTTGGGTCAATTTACGTCCTTCGGCATAAAATGTCTATTTAACTTTACATCTACGGGTTTCATTCAAAAATGTTTAAAACACAACACACATAGATTTAAATATTTCAAGATAATATAATAATACACAGCAGTTGGTTTATTTCAGCTTTTTATACATCGGGGGCGTAGCTCAGATGGTAGAGCGCTCGCTTAGCATGCGAGAGGTACCGGGATCGATACCCGGCGCCTCCAAGTTTTTTGCCATTTTATTTTTAAGGAATTTGTCCCAGTCTAGGATAGGAGCCTTTTTTTACTCCACTAGTCAGATTTCAAAAAATAAAATAAAATATGTCTAAAATCAATTCAGTCGAAACCCGTTCCTATGTGAGTTATCTTTAGTATGCGGTCATTATTTTTATTTACGTATTTTATTTGTTTAGATATCAATATAAATAACACAACGTCACTATTATCGTTTATGTTTTTGGGCATAGCAACTACGTAGCTGTATTTTTTTATTTATGTACATTTAGAAATAAAAATAAAGTTGATTTATTATGTTGTTATGATAAATAAGTAAACATACCTACGAGCATAATGAAAACAATATTTACCTACAAAATGATATAACATTTTTCGTTTTATTAGGCTACGATATAAATATAAAAGCGACTAGGTATTTAGTATTTAATAGCGTTTTATGTTTCAACGTTTGTGTGTGCTAATATTATGAATAATTCGATTTTAAAACTTAATTTGAAATATAAAAGTAAGTTTATTGAGATGCTATTAATACTTCACACACACACAACGCTTCACAAAGTAGAAACCGCGAAGACATCTCTCAATAAAATCAAAATTCAATTAAAATTAGATCTAAATCGTTTGAGCCGTTTCCGAGAA
Source organism: Timandra comae (assembly GCA_958496195.1). Classification (NCBI taxonomy): domain Eukaryota; kingdom Metazoa; phylum Arthropoda; class Insecta; order Lepidoptera; family Geometridae; genus Timandra; species Timandra comae. Next base: position 7,748,220 of record OY292356.1, read on the forward strand.
ACACAAAGCAAGCCATATTTATTTAAAACTGCTTGTTTACTTTATAATTAAATAGATAAAAACACATACTACAAAGTAGTTCTACGCATGTAAATTACAATTTATGTACAGGAAGTTTCTCGCTCGTCCTACCTTAATAAATTCGGAATTAAATTATTTATTGAACTTTGAACTTTATCGACTGGCCTTGGGCTCTGTTTATGTGAGAAATCATTACTAAACTGTACTATTAACTGCCTACAACACACACATAAGTCCTGCTTACTACACATAATAAGTTATCTAGCCACCGGATGTTTTGGTCAGTGAGATATCGTCAATATCGCGGTTTCTTATTTTGTTGCCAATATATAGGTAACTATCTATAAGTACTTATCTCTCTGTGGTTTCCAACGAAGGCTATTCACTATTGTGTGTGACCTCCAAAGATACTTAGTACTATTACGGTTTTCTCTAATGTTATCTATCAAACTAACTGTACCGTGCGGTTTAATCAGCTTCGATTTATCCTGTTCAGTTTTTTGTTTAAAATGTTGCACATGACACTGATTGTGGGGTTAATGTAGTACTTATCTATTCTATAGATATTATTTCCTTTTAGATAATGAATTTTCTGAATCGGATCGAAATTTCCATAGTTTGATTATTTGACGTATTTCAAGAATAACTTAAACTACATTTGGTCGCGAAATTAGATTCAAAGAATCAAAAAAAGAAAGGTTAAAAAAGGAAATTCAAAGAAAGGTTCATCTTTCGTTTTTATTTAAATTTAGTCCACAAATGTTATTTCAAGTGTTATTACTACCTGACTTAAAGTTAGCATCATTTACTAAACACCGTACTTAGGTACGTATTTTTTCTCCAAATACTTCTTGAGTAGGTACCCCAAAAACATCCTTCAAAGGTAGTTAAGTTCTCAAAATCCAAACCCATCCTTTTCTCAACAATACGTTTCTTTCGAAGAACATGTACCTACATTCCTGTGATACAAGAATAAATGTAAAAGCAATTACGAACATAGAGGTGGTCAAATTTAGTATAACAATAAGCTTTCACTTACAAAAAAATGTAATGGATAATGAAATTACATAGTGCCTCGATACACCCGTGTTGCTTGTCTACTTTTGAAAGCAACTAGTTTTAATTATATTCCGTTTTTTGCACAATTATATCGTAAAGTGATTTGCTCTCTCTAATTAGTAGAAACACTCATTACTGAACTTGTTAATTAAATACCTGTTACACAGTCAAAAGTTCTATTTCTTATGATGTGGCACGCCTAGAATCGTTTCAAAGGTAGACACAGAGACAACTGAAGTATGATTATTTTTATTAATAATCATTTATTACTTAAATCAAAGCGTTTGTTCCACTTCGCTAGGGTCTACATCTAATTTGACTTTTGAATCGTTGTTATTTATGTAGAATCATAGAAATATCTAGAACCCACAGGACGAAACAATCCAACTGCCATACTTTTAAGAGTACTTACAACCGTAAAGACTGTCATGATATGAGTACGATAAATGGGTTCGAATGGCTAAAGGTGTCTTATTTGACCAAAAGAATCATTGTTAAAAACGGAATATTAATACATTGTGTAAAATACAATGTGGCACATTGTATATCCATGTGTTACATTACTGACGGCTTGGTCGGAGTACCTAACTACTGTAGAAAAAACGTTTCAGGTCATCTTTGTTCTTTTAAATATTTTTCTACAACACAAGTCCAGTGAAAGATGCCATTGAATTCATTATTTCTATAATAAAATTTTCGTTTCTACAATCGGTCTTTGTTACCTGCGTGGGTGCGCAAGCTGTGCCGGCACAAGCAGGTTTGTTGATATTTTTTGTACACATTCCCGGAACAGCTGATCGGGACAACAAACTCGTATGAAAAGGGATTTGGTCCGTGATTGGCTGAATCCACCCTCGAACTTGTTGGAGCCCTTCACATGAAGTATAAAAAAGTGGTCCTGAGTCTGGGGTGGGATAGTTGAATCATTGAACTATACATCCTCAAGAGTAATAATCTGTCGATCATAATAATTCGCAGTACGCATCTGTCTAACTCATATATTACTTAATAACTAAGGTACCCAGACATCGTAGAGAAAACCTCACATTATCTTAATTAAATATATAATGTAAAACAAGTTACAACATGTTAAACCACTAAGAAAAACCACAAAAACATTCCATAATAATCTAAGAATAGTTAACGATCGGACGTATCCGAGTATACATAAAGTAAAAAGTGGAATAAGTATTTATATTTATAACCGGTCAAATTAAGTAACTACTTTAATGGTTGTGGACAAAAACAAATGACGTATGCCTTGAGATACGTAATATTAATCTTATTTGTGTGCATATTGTAAACATTACGTCATTACCTATATCTTCAATTTTCCTTTACTTGTTTATTTACAATGACTTTTTATTTTTTACATCCTTGTTACTGGCTTCGACTCTGTAACTAGGCTAATTATTTCGTGGATTTTCCAAAAAATTCTCATACAACTTTATCCTGACAAGAATGTACACACGAAAAAACTAATTGCCTCACAGAAAACCTGCACTCCTTTACAAATACAATTTAAAGTCAGGATGAAATCATGTTTGCCATTTCCCGCAGAAACTACCAAATCGATCAGAATTAAATTTGCCTTCATACTAACACACAAATTCTTATAACAAGGAATAAAACATCGAATACTTTAAATTCACAAAATTTTGGGATTGTCGCTGGTAAAACGTGGGCATTTACTAGTAAAACAAACATTAATAAATTACATCAAACACATTACTTTTAGAGAATAATCAACAATAGTTGACTCTACGTGATCGCATAGAGCTAAGCTTGTAGTCACCAAATTATTGAAATACAATCAATTCATTTTGTATTTCGAACGAAACTAATAACATAAGCTTAGTGGTCAATCCCCTCGTCTCCCACAGGCGATGTACCTAACCAACGTATACACGGTTATTTTTTATCAACATTTCTATTTAAACGTGCTTGTTTGAAGGTTTCTTAACCAATAAAGGTTGATTCTAAGTAATATATTAACTTATATTAATAAATGATTTAAAACAGCACAGGCCGTATCGTATTTATAGTCTTAGACAAGACTTACTGACTAGTAGAGAAGAGAGAGCTTAAGATAATTTTATAAAATCATAAAAACCATAATATAATAAGTAGTATTTTAAAAAATAACAATCAAAAACTAATTATAAATCAAATGTCTCATATCATAGGCCACTATTACATAGAATGTCGTAATATGCAATTAAGAACAAAACAAGTTCATATAAACTCATTATTAAATTGGAAACTTAATGAGGCCACTTAGTAGATACTTAAATAAAGACTTCGCATATTTGTAAGTACTTATATATTTATTGCGGTTGTCGTACTAACATCATTGACAGAATGACAGACGTTACGGATAAAAGTCTGCAATAAAATCTAACAACAAAAATATATTGTAGCACGTAGAAAGGATCCAAGTTAGAGAATTTTAGTTGTGGAAACTGCTAACTTATGAATATATAAGATACATACATAAATTACTAGCAATTACATATTTTTAAAGATTTCCTGATAAAAATATAAGTAAGTACCTACTTAGTAGATACTAACTTAGCAACGTTGTAATACTACTAGAAATACTAACAATAAACGTGATATTATTGCATTTTCTATTACAAAACGTGATAAATAATAGGACGTGATTTCTTTCACTTTACAATGATTGCGAAACATTTGATAACTTTACAGAAATAGACATTTTTATGTTTAATTCAATGGTAGAATAAATACTGAGTAGCGACTACAAATTGATAATTAAATGGAAGTGCTAGTTATAGACAAGCTTAGGTTTTGAAATAAAACACTTAAACGGATTTTTGTCGTGGTTGTATTTTGTTTTACATTTTCTGACGTTTCGGATTCTTTACAGAACCCGTGATCACAGAAGACTAAGATGGAAGACGTCTGTACAAAGTAATGTAAAAAATCCGTTTAAGTGTTTTATTTCAATGTGTAGTGTTCGTGTAAATCAAAGATATCAATAAGCTTAGGTTTTATTTGTTCTAAATGGCCTGTATGTAACCCCTATTTTTTCTAATAGCTTACTCCTATAAACTTACACTCCTACCGATTTAATTTATTTGAACTTTTGCAATCTTGTATTTTTGAGCAATATTAAACAATTACAAAAGTTATTTGATAATGTCGACATATGAGTAAGTAATAAGAAGTTAAATTTTCTGAAATAATAACTGATAAAGAATATTATATTTTGGATGTGTCTTATATTGAATCAGAAATATATTGCATTTTCTGTAGACTATTATTACGACTATGAATTCAGTAATTTTAAAATAAGTAGTCAAAAATATAATAAAATATACTAATATTTTATGAAATTATTTCGTCTGTTATACAATGTAGTTATTACAATCTTCATCGTTCTAACTAATATTATACTTATAAATATTATAAATGCGAAAGTAACTCTGTCTGTCTGTTAGCTTTTCACGGCTAAACTACTGAACCGATTGACTTGAAATTTGGTGCAAGGGTAGCTTATGGTCCGGGAAAAAACATAGGATACTTTTAATCCCGAAATTCCCACGGGAACGGGATCTACGCGGGTGAAACCGCGGGGCACAGCTAGTATTCTTATAAAACTGTACCTTCTACCTTCTTACGTATATTAAAAGAAACATTTTCAATTAAAGCAAAGAAGAATCCATACTAAAATACGAAAGTTGCGTTAGTTAAATTCTATAAATATCATTAAGGAAAACTTAGAAAGTCATAATGTGACGAAATTGTTATTTTTCAAAGCTCAATTACTCATTAAATTCTCGCTACCTTTATAGCTTCTACAAGAGGGAAGTATTATTAGGCAAATGATATCAGGTTTCATTGCAATCTAGTATACGAATACGAAGAGATTGTTTGCTTTCGGCAGACATACCAACATCCTACTAATATTATAAATGCGTTTGCATGTTTGCGAGTTTGGATGTTTGTTACTCTTTCACACAAAAACTACTGAACCGATTTAGATGAAATTCGGTGCAGATGTTCCTTATAACTAGGAATAACACATAGAATACTTTTAATCCCGAAATTCCCACAGGATTTGGATTAACGCGAGTAAAACCGCAGGGTACAGCTAGTAATGCATAAGGTATGTCTCTCAGTAATAATATAGGAGAGCCCCTTCAATGTGCAAAATTAAATCGTATTTTTGTCACTTGAAATACTTTCGCATATTTACTAACTAGCTGTGCCCCGCGGTTTCATCCGCGTAGTTCCCGACCCCGTGGGAATTTCGGAATAAAACCTAACCCTGTACCAAATTTCAAGTCAATCGGTTCAGTAGTTTAGCCGCGAAAAGGTAACAGACAGACAGAGTTACTTTCACATTTATAATATTACTAGCTGTGCCTCGCGGTTTCACCCGCGTAGTTCCCGATCCCGTGGGAATTTTGGGATAATACGTAGCCTATGTTCTTTCCCGGACCATAAGCTATCCCTGTACCAAATTTCAAGTCAATCAGTTTAGTAGTTTAGCCGTGAGAAGGTAACAGACAGATAGACAGAGTTACTTTCGGATTTTATTTATTTATCTGTAAAACATTTTTACGAACATCTCTGAATCTCTCTGAAATCTGCTTAAATTTTAATAAAGATTTTCTAGTCGTTTTATTAACTAAAAGAAAATAACAATGCGAAACAATACTATAAAATAGTCAGTTATTTAAATCAGAACCTTTGTTTTCACAATGTAAAACTACTTAGGTAGTAGGTACATTTATTTTAAAACTACACACATCAAAAGTGTCTAGGGATCAACATATATTTTTGCAATAACTTTTCTCCTGATTGATATTAATTAAAATTTTCTTTAAGGATTCATCAAATAAAGTGTTTTCGTTTGTCACAGTAACGATAAACCAAGTCACCTTTGCATTAATAAAGAAATTTGCCATTTTCCTAATAAAGGGATTTTTGACATTTGAACCACTAACATTAAAGTTCGAAAAAAAGACTGAAATAACAGTTTTCTTTAAAATTTTATTGGGTAACTTAAACAATTAATAATCCGTGTTTCTACCGCGAACACTAACAACACAAGAACATCGGTTTGGCATACTCAAAATGAGTTCATCCAAATCACGCTGTGGAATGGCCGCCCATGTTCGTTGCAACAACAAAAAAAGGTCTTCTTGCGACTGGATACCCTCCATATTCGGCAGAGCTCTTCTCTGTAGCATATCCCATGCATGCTCAATCGGGTTCAAGTCTGGCGACTGAGCAGGCCAGGGCAGGACATTGATGTTAGCTGCGGCGAGAGTCTGTCTTACAACTCTTGCGGTGTGCGGTCGTGCATTATCATGCATTAACTGAAATAAGGGACCGATTTGCACTTGTAGAGGAACGATGACGTCTGATACAATCGTCTCAGCATAAATTTGAGCGTTGAGGTTGCCTCTGATCCAAATCAACTCAGTTCTTCCGCCGATCCAAATACCCGCCCATACCATGATGGTTCCACCACTATAAGGATGGACTTCCTGGCAGGATTTTAATCGCTGTTGGCGTCCAGGGGTTCTCCAGTGTCGTATACGTCTTGTATCCGGTCTCATACCAAAACGAGACTCATCAGAAAAGCACACGAAACGCCATTGTTCTTCTGCCCAATTTCTGTGTTCAAGAGCCCATTGATATCGAATCCTACGATTGTGCATTGCTATAGGTGGTACCCGTAGCGGTCTTCGGGAATGAAGGTTCACTTCATGCAAGCGGTTTCTGACTGTTTGGTCGCTAATTAAGTTCCCTGAAGAGTGATGAAGCCGCACGGCTAACATCATGGCGGTTATTGTTGGAGCTCTTCGAGTTAAGATTTGAATGTATCGGTCTTGTCTCCGTGTGGTGCAGCGATACCGTCCTCCATGGCGCTCAGCCACGGTACCAGTGCTTCGGTAACGTGTCCAAAGTCGACTGATAACACTCTGACTTGTATTCAGAGCTAAAGCCACAGTACGTTGCCGGGAACCAGCTTCTATCATTCCCACGGCTCTGAGCATTTCTTCCCTGCTTAAATGACGTCGCCGTTCCATAATAACGTTGGTTTTAATCAGTAGTAGGGAAACAGTAGCACTAATAATGTCTTCAATGCGTTGTATGTTTTTATAGGGAAAATATTGACAGCTGATTTTCATCTTTTACTCGAATTTGATTCACAGTTCCTGATTCAAATTATGAAATGCACCAAAAAGGATCCATATAAATTTATAAAATCATAAATTTATTACAAAGCCACATCTCAATCTCAAGAAATCCGCATAAAAATGCTTGATCCCTAGACACTTTTGATGTGTGTATTTATAACAATATAATTTTTTGTTAAAATCTGTAACGTTATGTATGACAAAAAATATATATAATGTTCACATGAGTGCTAAATAGAATGCGACCTCCATTCATGAGCATCACAATGCTTCGTATGACGAAACGTTTGTTGCGCAAATGCGTGCTCTAACGTAAACAAGAATGACCGTAAACTTGATAAACACAATAATGAGATGCGAATGCGTGACACTGGGTCTAATTGTGAAATAATACTCACAAAATACTATGAGAATATCTCTACGAATACTATTTATTTACATCACATACTACCCACGCATTAACACTTTGACTTTTGTACCATTTTAGTGGTATTTTAAATCCGTAGTTATTCTCTAACAGTCGTGGCGAAGAATGAGACCTTGACTCAAACCTCGATTTGGCCGGTTATAATATTATAACACAGATTTTATGTCCCAATATTCATTTAGGTCACCTAACGTTCTTTATTTGTTAAGACTTTACCGAAACTTGTTTGTGGTTATTAGAATACTCTTTTGAAAATCAAATAACGTGAAATACTTGTACATACAGAATCAAAATACAATAACCTAGTTAATAAATGCATTGTGTTGTGCAAGTCAACTCTTGAATACTAATTTAAATGTAGTAGGTATAAATAATAATAATACGAGTACATAATTTCAACGAATATTGTTTTTATTTGATATCGAATTAAATGAATCATACAAGTGCATGCACTAAGTATTTATAACAAAGATGTTGTGATGCAGTTGGGTCAAGACAAGTATTGCATAAGTAGGTGCATCTGCTTGACATTTGAATCGACCCCGAATCCGAATAGAAACTGTGTCACGTAATGAGCGGTGCGCGGGTGCCGAGTGCCGGGTACCGGGTGCCGGGCGGCGGCGGCGGCGCGGCGTCGGTCCGCGAGGTGCGTTGTGCAATCCCGTTAGTGCTCCACGTGCGAACAGAACCGGCGCGCCTCAATGTCGCCCGTGGGCGGCCGCCCTTCGACAACCGCCCGCCCGCGCGCCACCCGCCCGCCGACCGCCGACCGCCGCCGCTGAAAATAGCGAGTCCACCCGAACCGTGTTAGCGCGCGTCACCCGAATGCCTCCGAGTGCCCCGTCCCGGTCGCACGCGGGCGGCGCACGTCGACCCGCTCGCTCGCACAAACAGCTGAGTATCAAAACAAAGGAGCGAGACGGGCGGTCGCCGCTCCCGCTCGCCGGCCGGCCGGTGTCGCCGGTCGCCTCACGCACTCGCGCCAGTTCTCTTTGGAACCGTGCTTATTGAGGTCGTCCGTTGCGAGCTCGCCGACGAAGTTTAGTACCGCGAAAGGATTTTCCTTTGTCCCGATCTTTGAGGACCTTGCCCTCATATTATGTTTCCGCGCGAGAGCTGCGATCAGCCCCGGCCTATCAAGAAGCCGGACCGCGCGCAGCGTACAGAATCGCGACGAAATTCTCCCAGTTTTCCTAAATTCTGTGACGGTTATCCCGCGAAACGACTTCGCCGGGCCATTTGAAATTATTGTGTGAACTCGTGTGAGATAAATATTGAGAGCGGGTCGCCGTCGAGTGCGGGACCCTCCAGTGTGATCGTAAAAGAAGGAGCTCGGACTGTAATCAGGATGTCGACCGGCAAGCGGCTGGCGAAGCGGTCCATCATCGGGACGCGCGTGGCGGCGCTCGGGGACGACGGACTCTACTACTCAGGGATGATCCAGGCTGTGAAGACGCCGGCGCCCTTCCCGGAGAACAACAACTGCATCAACCTGACGCCGAACACTCGGTACAGCGTGCGGTTCGAGGGCGGCAAGAGCACGCGCGAGTACCGCGACTCGGAGCTGATCGGGCCCGGGTTCCGCGGGATGGCGGGCGTGCGCCTGCAGCCCGGCCAGCGCGTCTTCCTCACGTACAACGGGCGCGAGGTGCGCGCCGACGTCCTCACGCACGACCACCACACCGACGAGCTGCGCGTACAGGTCCACGCGCCCGCCGCTGAGGTACGTTACTACATATTATATTTACTTCAATTATTAAGTTTATTGAAAAAACTGGTCAGTTTTATTTATAAACCTTAAAAAACTGACGTAGTTACCCATCTTTAACTAAAGTATAATTACAGGAAAAAATAACCAAAATGCAGTAAAGTTAATTCTAAGCAATTTATTTTATTGATATCATTAGTAGAGTGCAAAAATCAGGTAAAAATGCTTAGAATCGACTCTACGTAATTAACATTTTTGCTTCATACAAAAGACATCAACGCTCACGTAATGTTAATAGACATTGGAAAAATTGTTGCGCTTCAATTTAACGACCTTTTGTACCGTGAAAAGCAGTTAAGCCTCTAAGCTAAGTGCATCATTCACAGAAAAAAAAGATAAAGAAATAAATGAAATCGATTCTGATGGTATTTAATAATTAATGAAGGGCGCATTTAGACAAAGGTATTGTAACTTTTTGGCCGGTGATGTCGGGCAGGACGCATGTAATTCGTGCTCGAGGTATTGACCCCGGGCTCCACGTGCGAGTCAGGGCAGCCCCGCGCACCGCATCACACTGTGACGCATGACGCATCGCATCGCCCGCGCAACAATGCACCGCTTATCGACACATACTCCAGATTGTTCCTACGTCCTCACTGACCGATACAATCAAGATATAGGGATTAGTTTACACGTCACTTATCTATTCCTTTATTCCCTTACAATAAAGAAGTTTCTTCAAGAAGACCATTATGATGAATAGGGAATAAACTCACACAATTAATTATAATTAAATGGACTCATTAGTATTTGTGCGTCATCGTTATAATGTGTATTCCAAATTGCAAATTAACAAAAGAGGAAAGATTTAACGTTTGTTGTAATTCCACCATAATCAAATGCACGTTCATTTATTGAAGAACATAAACAATACTCCGGACAGGCGTGTAAACAATTGTACATGAGAATAGCTCACCTTCAAGGGCGCCGATTACCTATATTATTATCATTTATCAAATGTGCGTATATTTTCAATCCACCAAACAAGTTGATTTCGTAATTATCATCGGATATCTGTACCGTATTAAAGAATGAACATTAATCTTGATACAATTACATTGATGATTAGATAAAAGGTGTTGCCAGTAGCGAGTCGGGCTCGACACGCCGTAAAATTTAATTATTGCTCTTTCTAGTCGCGGAGCGCATGCAATTACATAAACAATGGGCTACACGTGTCTACGGCAATATAGGTACCCACCTTTATATTTTATGTTCTATACTTATACTGTTAGCACACGGCTCCATACAAGTACGTACATTACATTTGCATCGGTTGTAAGCGCATCAAGCTCGAGTTAATGCGTCGCACGTCTTTGCCGCCGTACCTTGCACGCATGCGCTAAATTTTATAAATCCGGCCGCACCGTTACGCTCCGTATAACTGTGCTTGATGTAACAAGTAGCCAGAGCAAAGATTACAATAATCACCGTCGGTCGGTTCTAACGCGTATATTAAATTAAAGTAGCGTTGGAATGTTGTTTTCCTTAGATAGAGCGCGCAGCGGTCGCGCCACGAGCCGCGCGCCGCTCGCCGGCCGGCGTCCATCGCCACGCGCGCCGCCGCATCGGGGACATTATGCGTCATCATCGACAATGTATCCATTACCTTATCAATCACCAAACAATACTAATTATGTATACAATCAGTGTCTTGTACTAACACAAGATAATTTTGAGATTGACCTAACTTGTATCGTGCTCGAATAGTAATTATCTGACCGTCAATTTGTTAGTCAAGGTTCGATAAAGGTTGGAACGTTTATATTATCCGAACGATATCAGTTAAATAAAATATTATTTATTTAAGTTTAAATACGCAATTACTCCGTCCGTTTTATTGTAATATTTACTCACATCAAATTACTACATTATTATGGAATATTTAAATACTAAATAACAATAGATAAGAATAAAGAATTACAATAAGGAAGCGTCGACTGCGCGCGCGCAGACCTTGTGCCATTCTTTGTGCGTAAATCGTGACGTAGCACGCAGCGTTAGCGTGACGCCGACATAAATCGTGAATGTTTGCTTTTGTACAATATTTTACACGATCGGTTATCATATTGGTTTAATGTACATTCCTATTTAGAAATTAACATAAATTATTTTCCTACATTATATTACCCATATTTATTTACCTAATTAGCACAAATATTGTTTACAATGATGAAGGATATGTAGATCAATTGTAAGATTGTGGATCGCACTATGAACCGTTACGAATATCAAATGCACACAACAACAAAATGCTAACAATGGGAGAACTAAACAAACAACTACGGATAATATTCTAAACTATGTATCTGTATATCTTTTATAATTCATTAGCTTGATCTCTAAAGAGTTAAATCCTTAGGGAAAATCCTCGTTATACTGGAAAACCTCGGTGGATTGTACAATGGGTAAAAAGTTAAATGACGTCTGGTATTTCCCGAGCAGTCCGAATGATAGTGAGCGCGCGTCATATTAATTTATTATTTACAACAGTATAATTTACAAGTAGAGACTCGGCAAATCCGTGGTACGTAGAGTGTACGCGAAATGAGACCGGCTCTACCGCGCTGACTCACTCCTCGCCGCTTCATAAACAACCATTTAGATACACGCCGGTAAAATAGGACGAATTACGTAATACTACATAAAAATGCAATGTTGATAGATACTAATGATGATGTCAACTATAACAAATAGAAAACGCACGATTTTAATAATAAATAAATACTGCAAGGTTGATATTCGATATTTCAATACTGTTTCCAACTCGATTAATGTGTACGTTGCACAAGTTGTTTAATGGAACTTTTAAACACTTTCGAGCCGGCCATAATAATGTCAGGCAATAAGATATAAAAATAAAGAGTGCTCGCCCGAGAAATAAGGTCACCGGCAGGCCCGGAACTGAGTAACAGTATTCATTACAATATCGCGTCAAGAATTATTTTCACGTGCGCGGCGGCGTCGGTGAGCGCGCGGCGGCCGCCGCGACCGGCGTACCGTTAGCCCGCGTCGGTGGAGCACTTTGGGAAATCTGAACCTAGTCACAGCACGCTGCAACCACTACAACCCAACCTATCTCAACTACATCTACCTAGCATTACCATTGTTAATAGAATCGCTCACTTATAATAATTTTATTAGGGTAGATCATGTAATAGCGATCTCATAATTGTTGATTATGTAAATATAGTTAACGCGATTTCTCTGTCGGAATGCGATGCCTTTCATTTGGCGAGGTTGCAAATGGAACGTTTAGATTGGTTATGGGCTGACGTCGCGGCCCCAACGGTGCCGATGAAGGCGTAGACGTGACGCAGCACAGCCTGCGCCCGCGCTCGCGCCGCGTCGAGTGTGAAAGTGCCCCTCACACCTGTGCTCTCCGACTACACCAGCCACAATAACTTTTTCTTACTCAACTTGATCATTTTGACGTCATACTTGTAGCTCAACAATTACTAATTTTATTATAACACACGTTGCTTACATTAATGGGATAACAATAAATAATTATTGCATGTTTAAAAACCAAGAACGCGTGATTAGCTGGACAACAAGTAGTAGTCAAGGAGGCAGACTATAAACAACTCGCCAACTATGTAATTAATATCGCATAACTAACGTTGCCGGCGAAAGTATTTACGATTCTAAAGTAAATTATAAATGCGTTTTCCAGATTTTCCAGTCCAGTTAAGTTTTTTTTGATGTAACGAAGACACTTACGCTTATGGCGATTACCGTTGCGTGGAGCGGTAGCGTGCTCGACGCAAATTTCACTTCGACTAGGTATAAACTTAAATTGTGCGTTTACTTAGTCTCGCTTATGTTTTCCTTAATTATTACATACGTTTGAAATATCAATATTTCTTGAAATAACCTACTTAAAATTATTTAAACGCTCAACTTGAGAACAATAAACATGTTTTCGATTACAACGTTTGCATTTTGTAAAGGTACCGTCATCGAGTCCCCGTTACCTAGCAAATACTTACACATAAATCTTCGTGCTTATAAATAAATCCTACAATCACATGAACGGAACCGGCGTCGATTAGTGCCGTTTGTTGAAGAAAACCTGGGAAGAGAAAACAACCGCCGGTACTTACAATGCGCTCACGCATTCTAATAGGTGCACGCAGTATGCCGACTCATATACAAATACATACATATAGCTTGCTTGTTTAACTACGATAACTCGATAACTGTTAAATGGAACAATATTATTATAATAGAGGTAATATAGTATCAAAACGATTACAGCATCCAGCTGCCTAGTGACACTGTTTCTATATAAATCAAACTAGATAAGATTAGTTTTGATAAATATATTCTCAAGTATTGTTTGTATAGATACGCGACATTATGGAGACGGTTATTTGAACAGTGTGAGGATATACAATATGTATTTAATATTAAAACCTACGTTTTGTACGATTTACATATTTATTTCACATCGTTGAATATGATTATAAACATTTCATACTTGACTTAAACCTGACATAATAATGTATACTGCTTGAAACGTACCGGTTTTACATAATTCCTACAACTTAGAACGAGTTACTAATTTAGCAACATTATGCAGTATTATTAATATTTATTTATCAATGTATCATAGAATAGCCATATAATGAGTATATTATAGTCACAAAATAAAAACATGTATTCTTAAAATGTAAAACACTCTGGAATGACAATAATTTATTATTAAAAAAGTTATTAATTTCAAAATAACTGTTAGAAGTAGAGTTTAGATTCTATAATAAGCTTAACCTCAAATTCGTGAAGATGGCTCCACAAATTTCGTAACGGTAGTTTGATTAGTACGACAAGTATATGTATGTTGGAGGTTGGCCGTGTGTTAAGCGCCGCATTTTAAATAATCCGCACTCATTTATCTTCTTTGTAGATCGAAAAATTCAGCTCTTCTCTAGAAAAAAAAAACAAATTTCAATTCATATTTTATTAAAGACCCAACATTAACAAACCGCCGTAATGTGTAGTTCATAATCGTTGTTATAACGATCGAATTCCATCATTCACACTTACTAATAGTTGTCATCAATCTAATAGTTCCCCTGCTTGGTAGTAAAAATGTAAGCCCAATATATTTGACCTAAATACGGTGCCGAAACAACGGAGATGATTGACCATTTAATTTTATTGTAGTCAGATAACCGACGCGAATTTTAAATTGGTGTTTCTGTCGTATTGTTTATAAACTTTATTATTCTGTAAATGTTGCCAAAATGTACTTATATTCGACAATAATAAAATATAATATTATTTACGTTTACGATGATACAAAACAATATCATGGTTGATATTATAAAGTAGACATAATATCTAGAATGCTGTTTAGAAATTGGTCCTCCCACAAGTCGGTAGTGAAGGCAAGGCCGACCCTTTGTGAGTGACCTCGTTGCATTCGCCTTGGAATAGTTACATGATTTATAAAGTTTCTTATCTAAACAGCTGGCAGAACCAACTGTGAATCTCTATGTTCTATGTTTCATTAATTGGGCTGCATCTGTTTCATTCGATCAAAACATGTCTCGTTATCGCAAAATTGTATCCACATAGGAACAAGTACATACTTTGTGATTGTTTTGTTCGCGTCCATGTACAGTTCGCTCATTCCCTACACGGAATCTGAAATTGGAAACTGGTTTACAGCCGGCTTTTGGCGTCACGCTCAAGCGATGCCGCGGTCTGACTCAGTAACGCAAAATAACTCGTTTTCGGGTTTGAGGTAACAGTAAGACACGATGACCGTTACTGCGTGGGCGACTCCTGCTACTCAACACATTACACGACGTGCTGATTGTATATCACTTAATATGTTCACTGTTTGTACGCCGTCGACGGTACATAGAGCCGCATTACATTGTTCTTGATTGCAAAGGTCAATCACGATATTGTTAACAATAGTCGGTAGGACACTTCATGTTATGGTTGTGGTCAAAGGTGAGAAAGACCGTGAGATTTAAATTCGGAAGTTTAAGCGGCATTGTATAGAAAACGGTTCCTTTAGTTGAAAACTGATTTCCTAATAACAGCCTTGAGTCGGTTGGAATATTTCCAAAACCACCGGCATATTGGCCGTGAAATGATTGATACGTGTAGAGTGGTGTCAGCGGCGCGACATATTCATATAAAGAGCAAGTTTAATTGCAAGTGTGTGGTGTGCGGGCGCGCGGGGAGCGGCCCGCTCCGGCACGGTGACCCACTGACCCAGAATCACTGATATTGAACCGGCGACGACGCACAACCCGTATTCCAAATCCGACCTCCACTTACGTTTTACACTTATTTATTATACCATTATAGTTTTAGATGCGTAATATATTATTTAAAGTTAGTCATTTATGTATTTTAAATAATTTATGTCTATGAATGTTGTAGTAATAAATATGATCAAAATCAAAGTTAGTAGGTAAATTATATGCATCAATTAATTAGTGAACTGAAGTTAAAGGTTGACCACGAGTATGATGGCTGATAGTAACGGTAAATAGTTGTGGTTTATTGGATATGGTGACCGCGGGCGGCGTGTGAATCGAGCAGGTTCCCGTATCCGTTATCAAGTGGTGAGTAGGGCGCGGTGGGTCAGACTCCGTTTTTGGGTCAGGTTGGGTCACGACGCCTGCGTGCTCTCGTCCTCCCCCGAACATATATTTAGTCATGTTTCGGAGTCTAAATATAGAGGGACAACCATACTTGCAGACGTTTCAAGGTGAAACGCTCACTTCTCTAAGCGTAGCACGTAAATGATGCGGTTATGGCATCACGGCGGGTGTCGATGTCGAAACTATCGTCGAAACGTCCTTGTGCAAATTCACGTTCAATTACGTAATGACGTGAGATATTATTTACGTTGACAGAGCCGATGCGGGCGTTACGTGATGGCCCGCCTACTCACCGAATGCGTCCGTACAAAGCTCGGCGGAGCGTAGCTCCCTGCCCGTGACGTCATAGACGTCGAGTCGCGCCTACGCTCAATATACGGAGTACGGAGTACCTCCGACGAATGTGACGTCAGCCATTTCACCAGTAATCGTTTTGAACCTCGTGACGACATCTTATCAACAACCACCCACTATATTTTTATTGGAAGTCGTATGAAATCCAATGTTCTTTTCTTTTTAATCACATAAATATTTTTTGCGTCCATGACTGACCTTTTAAATTAAATTGAACTGAACTTATAGTTTTTTCTGAACATTATTATAGTCTAGCTAGACTTTGTTTTAATTCTTTTGTAAGATAGTGTAAAGCTACGTTATGAATTACACAGTAACACACTAACAAACGTTGCACATAGATATAATGCAGTACAGACAGTATAGTACTAGTTGACCGGACTAGATCCAGAAATAGAGCGCAGTGAGGTTACCCGGGTTGCAAATGCAGGCCGCCTAGATCGGAGGATCGCGACCCGCACCCCACTGCCAACTAGGCCGCCTAGTTCGTCCTTCGAGATCGATCAACTACCCACATTTTAAAACCACTTGTCTACCGTCTCTACTATTGGTTAAAAGTAGGTCCTCATTATTTTAAAAAGCGAAACGTGTGGAGGTTTCGATAACAAAATTAGCCACGGTCGCCTGACTTCTTTCAAAGAGTTAAGAAATGCACAACAGCTCTACATTTTATCACACCGAATCAGGTGAGTTACAAATTAAACGGTGATTTCCAAGGAGAATGGCGGTAATAAAAACGTTGGCTGCATTTTGACGTATGAAATGTAGGTCACGGAATTTTGGATCAAGGTTGAGTATTGCAGCGAGCTGAGTTGGCGGGTCGCGGGACGGAGCGCTCGCGTGCCCTGCTTCCACCGCATCCGCTTTGCAACCAACCACCTCTGTTTGTACTCGGCAATCACACAAGGCCGGCTTGCCGACTCATTGATCACACTAACAGTACACATCCGATTAGAACGCCTAATTCAACATAATACATACATACCTGACAGACTTCCACCTAATTTGTGAGACGTCCTACTTTAAAGCAATATTATTTTGCTTTAAAATAGGTCCGACAAATTCTGATTACGATAACGATGTTTTATTAGGGTTCGCTGATATTTAAATATTTATAGAGTAAGTAAACAGAATAATTTGTTCAATAAACCTATAAATATTTGCTTAGATCTACGAATAAGGATAGCAAACACGTGCGACTTGATTCAGACCTGCCCACGCCTTTATTTATAACACAACACATTTTTACTCCAACTTTAATAAAAACAATTCCGATTTACGTCTCTCGCACATATTCTATTTCGAGATATAAAACTGAACGTTGAGAAATATATTTAAGAATCTCTTATTCAGTAAAGGTCAGTAATGTCTATCTTTTGAAAAGATTTCAACGCGCGTCATTTCGTTGGAACGTAACTCTTACGCAATTAATTTATTTCGTGTTTTGCGTGATTCAATCTGAGTACGTATTACAACTGAACAGACTACTGTATCGTTAGAGCTATTGACCTATTTATTGGTACACGATCGTCCGTCGTCAACCGAATTGCTTATGCATGTGTGTATACGTGACTCGACCTGCAGCCTCACGGCATATCTAATGAAGGCGAAGTGACCATTCACAGATCACAATCCGATAGCGTTTCGAGTCCGAGGTACCTACTGCTGGAATTACAATTCGGTCGTTGCCGAAATTTCTCACACTTGGAACCGTTATTATTTAAATTTTATTTATGACGAAATACTTTGTATGCCTAAACAGTTTTAAAGTGCATACATAAACTTATTCAAATTAACATTGATTGCAATTTTGTTGCAGATTTTTTTATATATTCTTTGTAAATAGATAAATGATTTTTCACCCATATTAACCGATAAAATTAAACGTTTGGTATCGGTTATCGGTGTGGAGGTGCACTATTGTTCTCCTGTGGAAAATGTAATGAATTCTACGTGCATTGTCCTGCCATAGCGAGTGTCCTGTTCGGTCGATAAGTGACGATTTCACTGTAAGTTGTACAGCTTACACCACGATTGTCGTGCTTTAAGTATAATAACCCCATTCCCTCTGATGTACCAACGGTCTGAGTACTTAGTATGACTTCGTGCAAACGTTGAAGACTTAACCTACTTCAAAGTCGGGTAAAATATGTAATTATCCAAATAACATATACGAAAAACCAACAGTCATCGTTAGACAAAGCTCGAATATACATTCCATGAAACATATAGGTACATATTATCAAATTCGCTGCGGTTACATTACTCAATAAAACAAGTTTCAGTTTTCAAAAAATCTATCCTATAATACAAAAAAAACAGACTCTACCTCGTTATACTACATACGAGTATTATGTATTAGTACAATATTTTCTTATATTCAATTCTAGACTAGATTCTACTCGTACTTTTCCATATTTAAATCACGATATCTTGAATGTTAAATGACTGTATGTATATTTTCCATATAAAGTACTATATTTCTACATCTACATACATAGTTACCTATACACACGTACCATGATGTGTCATAAAGCCCTTGCCGCCTACGCAGTCTGGAAACTACCAAAATTGGCCAGATATGCCGAAATGTCATTGGCAGTGGTGTGAAAGAACCTTTCGAGTAACAAAGCTTTTGTATGAATTCTTTCACTTTGAATAGTTCTAATATTGATTAGAATTGAACGAAATAAGACTTTTTGAATCAGGGTTTCTGAAAGTTGTAAATGATTCATTTAAAAGTCTTTCTATAAAAGTAAAGCAACGTGAACTTTTACGTAAAAGTAGCTAGTAAGGTCAGGTTAATTGCCATTGACACAGTATTAGCAAGAAATACAGAATGTTTCAACACAGCAGTGGAGTTGTTACCAGCATAGATAATTCGTTGGTGCGGCAACATTGATGCGCAGTAGAGCGGACCATTTTCGCAACACACAAGAATATACTTGCGTATATATGTATAGATATACTGATATCTTGTTTTATACAACGAAATACTATAAATAATCCTATTAATTTTAGAAATTATCCTTATTCGAATTGTTGGCAAAGTTTATTCCAATACGCAAATTAGTCTTTTAACCAGGTGGTTTAGGTACTAATAATAATTTGGTAATGTAATAAGACGCAATAAAACTGGTATGAACTGTCTGCACACAGCGATGTGTTTAACTAACGTTACAATAAAAGTGATGGTGGCTGCATTATCGTTCGTTCGAAGCCAAAGTCATTCGGTGACTTTCACTGACATTTCAAAGCGGCCGTTTCGCCATCGAATAAAGCAATTGTGCAATAGTTGTCGCTTTTTACATAACGCGTTGTCGAGTCCGAGAAACGATAGAACAGACCAGAATGCACACCATAGTACCACATAATGTGTACAGTCACTTACAGTGCTGCCTCTAACTACTTCCTCTCAGACATTATAACCAAAATGACTTTACACATTTCAAACAAACTCTTTAAAATGCGAACAATTACAAACATTTTCTCAGAATATAATACAATTACCCACAAGTGTTGGCAGCAGATACGTCCAAATACTAACGCTTTAAATAAGAAAAGCGAATGTGTGTCAGAGAATAATCACAAAACTCATTAAAGTAACTTTCATTGTTCCGGTGCGAGTGAGGGGCCGACGTCGGTCTACGAGTAGTACGGCTCACACCGGCCACACTCGCACGAAATCACGTAAAAGTGAAAGTATCATGTGATCAGCGGCCGACGATCAACCGCTATACAAAGCAGTCGGTGCAAACACCATACGGGACTTGGAACATGAAGATAATATGCAACACAACACACAACTGACATCATCTTGAAACAGTTAATTTTTCCGTAGATGTTCATATTGGAAAGGAAAATAATATAAATCAGTAATTTTACTAAAGATATTTTTTCAAATTAAGGTTAATAACTTAAAACAGGGGCGCAAAACATTACATTAGGAAAGGAGGCTAACTGTAGCTGTCGTTAAAGAAATATGACGTACCTAAATTCCTATTCAAAACACAGACAATCAGTCAAATATCTCGTAACTGGTAATAGATTCAAATGAAACGATCATGAAATTATTATTACAAACAAATAGTTGTTGTATTGTTTGCGGTCTGGACTTCAAGTTACGCTAAACACACAAACACAAGGCCGTTCCATAGTAACACGTACGAGTATAGTCAGACGTACCTTTAAGTTGTCAATCACGAAAACGATTGTTGTTGAAGGAAGTTTGTAAAATGTAACCAATGTCAGGTCACGCAGAGGAAACTTGTTGACCGAGAGAGTGCCCATATATGACGTAACTTATCGATTATATTATTATGCGTCACATCTTATAGCGAGTACAAGTTCTGAGCGTCATACTTGCTCGTACAAGCAATTATATGTTATGTAAAAATTAAACCGTAATGGCAATATTTTGAATATTTTGATCCATCTGGAAATGCAACAGCTGATATTGGTCTCGGTGCCATAATGGCTAGTGTGGTTTATAATAAATAATAAACTGCACTGATCGGCCATATACAGAAAACCTGACCTTTAAGAACACATATTATGCGGAAAGGCAATGATTTAGTCCACCGCATTCATGTGGGTAATAAACATGTTCTCAAGCGACTGTGCCACATTGAGAATGAACCAGTTCGCCTTTATTAAACTACCTATTTAGAATTATGCGTTTCCTGTTCTTAGGGTGATATTAGAATCATTTCACGACACTTATGTTATTTAGTCGAAGTTAGAAGTAGAAGTTAATAATCACGTTGAACATGTAGGTACTGGCAGTAAACTATGTAATATTGGGTAGAGCAGCAGATAAATAGGGCAGCGCACAAAGTAGCGAAACCCTGACACGGCATGCAACGCGCTCCATTTCCACCCGGTCATGACGTCACGTCCACCCAACCACGGACCGGTGCGAAGGTCGCTTATATTGATCTCCTGCTATTGTTGCCATGCTACATACGAGTATAACTTCCTAACTGCATACTTCTTATTAAAATCTGAAATATTTAAGGTTGTTACAAGGTCTCGCGATAAAATTGCGACAACTGTGTAACGATATTAGGTACACGCCGTATCTTTTGTTGAAAGTTATCTCTGGGTGTAATGAGTACATTAGGTATATTACTGTACTGATTTAATTTGTATTTTGTTACAGGCTCCAATTGAACTGAAGAAAAGACTTGACGAAATAAGACTGCTGGAGTCGCGCAAATCTGCAAGACTTGCCGATGTCGACACTGACTTCGCGCGACTCGCGGACATGGCTGGAGATCGCCGTCGAGTTTCCGCCACCATCGAAGTACCCTCCCATCACATGCAAGGGTCAGTACAACTACTTTCTAATATCATCTTTGCAAAATCGATTCTAAAAGAGCAGTAGCGATACAACAACAAAAAACATTAGTAGGCTTTATTAACAAATATCAACGCTATTTCGCCTTGAGGTAGTGGTTCACCTCGACGTAAGTTTCGAGGAAGGCCATCGCATTTCTAATGCCCACTCGCTGCCTTGCAAAATCTCTTTATCTGGATTGTACTAACAGGTTTCTCATAAGAGCAGGAAGTAGGTCATCGACAAACAGCTCTTTCATGACAATTATCTTCGGTCTTAACGCAAATTTAGAGATATTGTTACATGGGTTTTAAATATAGCCTATGAATATTCTTGAAAAAAAACGCTAGAATATCTAAGTAGATATTCTAGCGTTTTTAGTAAAGATCTCTACTGTTATAGTGCTATAGCCTTTCTGAAAACAAGGATTATAGATTCCTCTCACTGGTTTGGCGGGGCGGTGGGTACCTAATGCAAGCATAAAGTGCGGCTGGTTACCTTGTAGGTAGAAGTAATCGGTTACGAGTGTGCACTGTGTGCATCGGCGAAGTGGGGCCGGGCGCGCGGGTGCGGGCGCGGGCGAGCATTGCGAAACGCGCACCGAGCACGTTAGAAACTGGATGGAAGTGTTAGCGCAGAGTACGGGCGTGTCCTTGTCACACTTGCCTACATTCTGCGGCCGGAGCCGCCTCCCGCGCCGCTCGCCCCTCGCTCCTCTAACAGGGACAGACAATACAATATTACTGTGAGAACTGCAAAAAATACATTTGATTACATAATTATTAACACAACCCAATCGATAACTATGCGAAAATATGCAAATGTAGCAAGTAACTAGAATCGAATGCTTTTGAAATAATATTTGGTGTGAGCTAGCTAAGTAACTTTAGTAAACATAGATGACAGTAGAAGAACATTATAATGTAGGTAATGCCGTAGAACCGGAACAAACGGCATCAAGTGGCAGCGACGTGACGCTTGTCGACGCCGCAGTTTCACTTTTCATCGTGATCACGCCGAGGTGAGAGGCGAGGCCTCCGCTCACGGTCCAAATTTCACAACAACCAACTAAACGGATGCTTTAAGGAGTAATCTGCTTTCAGATCACACTTACTACTTTACTGATTTTAGGCAGTAATGTTACACTTTCTAATTTAGTTAAGTTCTTAAGTGGCAAAACATACGTATGCAATTTCAATGATAGCAGTATAAATGCTCAATTTACGACATATCTAAACTAATATTATAAAGAGGAAAGATTTGATTGTTTGTTGGTAACGAATAGGCCCCGAAACTACTGGTCCGATTTCAAAAATTCTTTCACTATTGGAAAGCCACATTATCCCGGAGCGTCATAGAGTCATAGGCTATATTATATTTACGCGGGTGAAACCGCGGGGTGCTGCTAGTTTATTATATGGAATAAACGATGCAAAAATCTTTAATAATTAATACGATTATTTGCACCGCGAGAACCATGACCTACTGGCAATTTAACCCTTACGTCAAGGGCGTACAAGTATTAAGATCAGAGAAATTGAAAATATTAGAGTCTAAAAGAATATATATTGAATTAAAGTCTTAAATAACTGGCTGTATATTGATATTCAACGTCAAACACCGCTATATTAAAAGATAAACTTTGAATGAAATTTGTGTCTAAACAAAATTTACTGACAAAGTTTTCTCAAGTTTTACCTCTCATTGATATCCCGATATTATAAGTTTCTAACCAATATTAAAATATTATTTAGAAAATGTACACCATCTATATATAAGATCCCAGAAGAAAGCTCTATGTTCGCAACTTTGAAGCTTCAGATAGAACGAATTCCACTCGCAATTGGTTAAGATTTCGCAACTGAGGCCTTGGCCAAGTGAAAGTTTGCAAACATTCGTTTCCTTTTCGGTTGCTGCGATGTAACGTTACTTTGTCACTTTCAAAATTAAGATCTAAAAATTATGATATTGAATATCGGGCAAACAATAGATACTTACCTCTTCGAGGTATCATTACTATGTAAGCGAATATAATGTTATTTATTTATCTAACGGCGAGGACTAAATCAACTAAATTCAAAGATGGCGTCGCGTATTCGGTTGGTAGTTGGCGCGGCCACCATGTGACACGGTGACCCAGTTTCGAAATGGAACGGCACACACACTAGAAAAATACTGCACACCGATACATACGCCAACAATGTACCGAAGTAACAACTAATTAGGGTAATCAATGAATGCAATGCAAATAGTGAAGATACATATTATGACAACATAACTTATTTGTATACGCCAAATAAGAACGAGGTTAGCGTTGAATAACACTGCGTTAAAGAACATTGAATTCCTAAAAGTTCAGTTAGATGTAGTACTTCTTTGAGAGGCTGAGGTAAATGTAAATGATCACGGATTGTGGCGTGTTCAAGTGTCCTCAGTGAAGCAGCATCCTTAGTCGGGCAGTAGGGCAGCATTACGGCCCGCATTTTGATGTCGCAACCCGCAACGGAATGGCAACACCTTCGCGAGTCTGATCGATAACTCAATGTCATAGCTTTTATAGAAAACATTGTGCTCTTATCACTATACCGATAGTTGAGTACTTATTGTTTAAACGTTCATTAGGTAATATGTCTGGTCTACAATCATGATGAATTCTTAATGGTAACTGTCTGTCATAAAGGGTCCAACGAATGAAAGTAGAGTCGTGTTTGTTTCTTTACCACACAGCAATCTTCTATTCTGATTGCTGTGTGGTAACCCTAGTAAGGGATATTCATTCATCGCCAACCAATGCGTATCTCACATTACCACTTACCAACCATAAAAAATTTAAACAAGTGAAACAAGCTTCTTATTTATATACTTGTGTAGAAAACGAGAGCAGAATAATGTAAATTATTATACTGTATATAAATTGTAGTAAAAGACATTGAATTACATTCCGCTTGCGTTTGCGCAACATGCAAAGAGAAGGCGCACGCGCGTCGCGCGACGTCGACGGTGCGCGCCCGCGCCGGGGTCGCGTCGTGGTGGGGTGGCACTTTCTCGTCGTATACACGTTTGCTTTCGTTGGTGCTGGAGGCCCGTTATCTCATTTAGCAGGTGCCGTTACCTTGGGAAAGTGTTACAAAAATATATTCAACATTACGCAACATACACAATAACGTATATTTCAATAATTAAATGATTACGCGAAACTAATTCAAAGGAAACTAATTCCTATATTTAAACCACAAATAAATTAATAAATATGGTAAATTACCCATTAATTTCGATATGAGCGAGCGTCATTTACCGGGAAAATGATTACTCACCCTGGACGTTCTCGTTTGACTTTCGATCGTCCTACCTGCAGGTTATTCCACTTATTGGCGAGAACAAAAACTGTTCACGAGTACAATTATTTCTCAATTTTCAGAGAATTGGCTCGTGCTATACCTTAATGGCTGTTTCATTGTGTAGCTTTAACTGCGTCATACTATGACAAGTATTTATAATAACGATAATGTTTTCATGCTGCCATGCCTATTGTAGGTCACCTCAACCTTTGACTTTGAATTGTTATGAAAGAATTGTTAAATGTCCGACTTCACGTGATTGTATTTCACATATCTTGAAGATTTAAAACTACTTACCTCTGTTTATTAGTTCGAAAGTATTTTATCTTATCAGTTTGAAAGTAACCTTTATTGAAAGACAACCTTTTGTGTAGGTACGAGATTGTGTTCTTGATAATTTTGAATTGTTGTTATTTTAAATGTTGGCAGCTATTTATGATATGTTGTTTGTTCTTGTGTGGAAAGTCAACGTTGTCAGTGTATGATGACCTCACCACCGGACCCCGCGTCCGCCAGCGCAGACCGCCCGGGGGAGTACAAAGTTCCATTACAGCGGATACGTTTTTATACACCAAAAAAACAACTCCCGACCTACATCAACGTAGCAAAAACACATTAACTATTATAGCTCCGAATCCGAACTCTACGGCAATTATTATTACTATAACATTGACAAAACGACTCGCACAAACAATGGCCTGTTGAAGGTCTTCAGTTTATTTTTCAAATTCATTATCATAATAATGACATTGAACTAAGTGCTGTAGGAAGCCATTCTTGCATAACGTTAGTAAGCTTTAAATATATTACGAGAACTGATTTGAAAATAAGTTATTGGTTATTTAACTTTAAAGATTAACAAAAAACTAATCCGTAATGAGTTACATAACTCATGGTATGTTGGAGAAGCGAAGTTTTACGTGTAATTACTCGACTACCAATGCGTTGTGCGTAGAGTAAAAAGAAAATCAACGAAAGCGGACGCAACTATGTGAAATCGTTATTCGATTACATGTGCTCACTCATATTGATTAACTTTGAATATAATGTGCTACAAAATAACTATTTTGAAACTGATATAATAATTACCTAATATCGTAACATTTATTATTTGTTGAACGTGATTTGGAATAATGTTATTTTAACGAGTAGCACACTAACCAAGTGTTATAGAGCCGGTAACAAACAGCAAGGCCGTTCTCAATGTTACGTGTGTAGTAACACTACATGAGTGTGCACAGCTGCCGGGCGCCGCACCGAGCACCGCCCGCGCCGCGCCGGCCGGTATCGTGCCCCACTGGCCGCACATTATGCTATAAATCAAAGCAGTTTCTCAAATAACTTCCGCAGTTTACCAATAGGTATCATCTCGCCAGACTGCGCTAAATAAATAGTGACGTAGATAGACAACGCATGCTTCCGATAAAAAAAACGTTGCTATCAAATGTGTACTAGTACCTATATGAATCGCACAACGTATAACGTTACGTCACCTCATAGCGTGACGTACGTCAGATATAAGTTAGGTGGAGGCGCGCTACACCGGCCGGCGAGCATCCCCATTATCGCAGACAAAAAAAACAAAGTCACCTCCGCGATCCAAGACGGGCGTCCATCGACGTCGTTTGCGACCCCATCGCCCGCCACTTCACCTAACCATTCAACAGATCAAGTCTACATTGTATTCGTCAATGATGTCAATGTACATCTTGAACAATGAAATATAATGATATGGAGATATTTATCACAGAACATTTTCTTAAAGCTTTAGAATATTTGAGGCCTTCTTTTCGGAATAATAAATATTAAAAAGCCAACGCCGCCCGGAGCTAAACATTTCGTTAACAGGACATGGCATCCGGTCAGGCGAACGTTCGAAAACGATGCGTTTCTGTTTAAATCGGTGATTAACTTGTAAATAAATTATAATGAGTATTGTTGCGATGCAGAGCGCTAACCCGAATAGAATAGAGCTATGTAAAGTAACTGAACATTTTTGGTTTATCATCTATTTGGGATCGGATAACGAACCTGGCGGAAGGTCACATCGCAGCGGGGTGAATACACCGTGTATCTAGGGTGCGTTCGTAGGTCGGTTGCTGCTTATTTAAATATACATTATTATACTCGGATTCCTACGCGACTGGTCACGGAATGAGCACTAATTTGTCACGTTACAAGTTTGAACAACTTGGTAAAAAGCCAAGTGACGCTAATTTCGCAACAGAAATCTGTACTTGTCATTAATTTTGGTTTCAAAATCAAATAGTTGTTTGAAGGAAGTCAGTATAATAAGTAGAGATGTAAGTGGTTGATGAAATTGTGCTTAGGTTACACAAGTTCAATATGCGTGAGTGAACGTCTCGGTGCGACCATGAGGGGTGGGTGTACGGTGCGGCGCGGCCGGCGCCCTCATCCAGCCTGCGGCAGGCGGCAGCCGACAGCCTCCCGATCCAGCCTAAAAGTTCAACACATTTGAGTTCAAAGCCTGCGCAATGTCGACACACTCGCGCCCTCGGTCATTGCTTCAACTCGTCAACTTGTCCCTCGCATAACCGATTGATAAATAATTTCATCTTATCTTATCTCATTATAAAGGTAAAATATTAATTGTTTTAGCTCACCGTTATTACTTACTTATAATACTTACTACTTTGAGAAGTCACCTGTTTGAAGTAACATTAATCGTTTGTGCCAAATGTTGTATACTTACAAAACATTTGCACAGCGCTCAACTGTTTTTCACCTATTTATTTATGAATGGTTTCAACTGCGTCACCAGAGAAGTCATTGGCAGCGTAAACATAACATAACATAACAACTAATAAGAATGTTTTTCATTTGTTTGTGTAGGTAACTACGTATTGTAATTTGTTGCAAAAACAAATAGCTACGGTTAACACGCAATACAAATGTGCTTTTCACCTTTTAAGGTTTTTATTACCAAAAAGCTCTCATGTGATTGAATTTTTAAATTGCATACTTAGATATTAAGTTTATGTAAATCATGTTATTGACCATTAATAAAAATTAACCAATTTAATTAACCGTACTAAATTAATTAGTAATTTTACATTTTTAAAAATAAAGTACAATGAAACGGTAATGAAGGCAATTCGAAAAGGTACAGAGCGGTAGACGGTTGGTAACCTGCGCCGGGGTATGCTAGGTCGTTCAGCTGGCGAGGCGAGTTGAACGAACCTCCTTGCCGAAGGTGGTGCAGGGTGATCGCTCCGAGCCTTCGTCCTTATACGACTTGTAGAATGTCTATCGTTTTTAGGTCGCCGCCGCCGCGCCGATTACGCAACCGCCTGACGCACCCATCCCCCAAACCACTCACAGACTCCGAAAAGTTGACAGCCGCGCTACCTAGGTCAACAAACTAATTCAAACCCAGTCTAGACTTGGTGGTTGTGTCACATTTATTTACTCTAACTATTTTTTTGAGGAAATATTACGCAGATCAGTGACAACGCAATGCAATAAGTACTCAAGATTTGTTCTAACCATTTTCAACTTTCTTTTCTTCGACGAATTGTGCATGCTTCTATCGTATTATTTATCTTCAGACCCGTTATTCAGAGTGCAGTCCACTGTCCGAATTATTGATTTTTCCCAGAAAAGTAACGTGTTCTAAGAAGTGTAGATAGTTGGAAAATAAGACCACTTAACGATACAGGAATTCTGAATTTAAGATTGACTTAAAAGGTTTTAAGTTTTCATATATTGAAAATACAGAATTTTTAACTCGGGTAGTATTTACACTTCGACGTGTTTAATTATATCCAAAAGGTAGTAATATCATCAGTGAGAGAGACCGACTCTCTCTCACTGATGATATTACTACCTTTTAGTGCGTGAGATATTTTTTTCGATAGACTCTTGAAGACTCTTTCTACGCGTAACGATTTTCTTTAAGGCTATCGTCTAATACCTTTATTTCTTATTTCTCTTTATTTCTCTTCTTCTTATCTTATTGTTGTTTGTTCCAGATCCCGTAAGCGTGGCCCGAGCAGTTCCTGTGACCTGGGGTACGGTGAGCGTGATGAACAGATGAACGAGTGCAACGCCGCCCTCGTCCTCATGTCACTCAGCTGCTCTCCCAACTCGCCCAGACCTAGTAAGTTCGGAGGAGATCTAAGTACTTATATCTTATACATCTTGCACACAGTAGTTTAAATGGAATATATTTATATTATAGATGCTAAAGTAAATAAGTAATTGAATTGATTCATAGTTCTTTCTCGTAGCAACAGTTAAAATAAATATTTATAATTTCTCTTTTCATACAGTTTAAAAACACAAAGCCATTTATAATTTCACTGAAACATCAACAATTCAGAAACATGTCTCAACTGTATTTGATTAAAGCGAAAAGCTTAATTATACATTAACTCGTTATGTCAGGTACATTCGGTCTTTCTCAGATTAAAATAATATAGTAGGGAATATTCGTTTTTATTAAATTAGTTAGAGTAGCAGTCCAGTGGTCGTGTAAAATCTACAAAATGTGGATAGCGTCTAGACTGTCGTCTAGACTCCGTCTAGACAGGTATTTGGTGTTACAGTGTTCTTCTGACGAGCTTTAACCAAATGTGCTGCTGTTCGACTAGCATATTGAAACAATCTCATGCAATATAAACGCTACTCTCGTCCTAACGACGTCTGTCTCGAACTTACATCTCATTACATATTCCTAGATATGAAAACTTTACCATCCACCTTAAAATATATTTTCGTTAAAGTAATATTTAACCAGAAGCTATTTGATCTACCAATTTAGAATAGGATACAGATATTAATGGAACTGCTCTTGACAAATGTACTCATGCACTTGTGTTTTTCCACCAACCAAACACAGTAGCAGGGATATAAATAATTACGAGCGGTAATCGTCGGTTGAATTAAACATTAGCCTAATTTAGATGCAAGCGCTGCGATAGAATTATGCAACCATAATGTGAAGCTACGAGCCGCGTTTCACTGCCTCCATAAAACTTTACGATTCATCTTAAAACAGCAACTGTTGATTCTAATGCCTCGCCAAGAGGCGTGTGTGTGTGCCGCTAGAAAATGGCTACGCCACTCTTCTTAGTGAAAGTGGCTGACCAACAGTTCCGTATTGCGATTTATAATATTTAATTAATACAGCAACCGAGATATTAGTTGGAATTAAAAATCTTCATTGTAGTTGAAACAAAGAAACGTATCATAAACCGATAGTTTGGAAATACATTTTCTATTATTCTAAGTACCGATTGGAAAGTGAAGCCACTTTCGCTATTTAAATGTATGAATTTATTTGAACAGGTGCATGGGGCGGTCGCTCCTCGGTGTCCCCGGGCGCCAGCAGCAGTTCTGGCTCGTCATGGCGTTCAGGGACTCCGTCCCCGCCGCCAGCCTCCTCTTCTTTCAGCGACGAAGGCATCGCTATGGACTATGAAGATCTCCACCCGCGCAAGAAACGAGTAAGTACTATCATTAGTTCACCACACACGCAAGAAACTTGGTACCGCAGGGCTCTGAGAAAAAGTTAACAACTACGTTCCAACAATCTGGAAATTTCTCTGCAAAAAATGATATTTGCTATAACGAGAAATATTTAAGGTTGATTTGAAGTGGACGAGGATGATAATCAGGTTCGCGGGGTCTGAATGACTTACTTTAATAGGTGGTGTGGAACGTGGCCGGTCACAAGAACTTCAATTGGACCATGACACACTTTGTACTCGCTTTCGTATTTGCAGTCCGCGTGTGTTCACTACTTCGCAGCCATATTTGAATCTAGTTATCTATTGCCTTGTACATCGTTGCTTTGTTAGAAAGCGTCATTATTCACAATGATTTCCTTTGTATGTGTTAAAGGTAAGTATAATTTATTAAATCTACAATATCTAACAGTACTTATAAATAAGCAGACTTTATAAATTACATGAAATGAGTCGATAATTTCTTTGTAACTCATACTTTGTATTATGACAATGAAAACGCAACAGGCTTCCGCAACAA
Organism: Timandra comae; assembly: GCA_958496195.1. NCBI lineage: Eukaryota > Metazoa > Arthropoda > Insecta > Lepidoptera > Geometridae > Timandra > Timandra comae. Next base: position 7,779,342 of record OY292356.1, read on the forward strand.
GTGATGGTGCAAATTATCTCTTTACCCGAGACATTGTGAGTTAATTGTGACGCATACGCATGACTCAGTCCACAGATGCACTTCGAATCGCTTCTGACATTTAGCTCATAATCCATTGTGTGGTAACTGAAATTGTTAAGTATCAGTTTCCTTTGTCCAATTTCCTTTTTAGATAAATTGTAAGCGTGCCATAGGCAAGGCAAGGCTTTGCTCGAACGGTGATTTTGCGCAACTTTCACCCCGCAACAGGTGTTCGGTGGGTCCTACAAACGTCCTAGCGAGAGGCATTACATCACTACACTCACACTACCTAATACCTCTATCTACTTACACGTACTATATAATTTAAATGCAAATACTCTATGCATTTCTCAAATGCTTACACAATAAATAATAGCAAAACAATGTAAATTATCTACCCACAAACATGTGTATTTCATCCACATAAATCAATTCTATAGAATTTAATACGATTCATGTGTGTTCTTTGTTGAATACGCAGTTAAAATCCAATAAAGCATTATTATTGTCTATTCCAAAGTCATGAATAGATAAGAAGTCAGTGACACGTTATGTAGTTTATTGATATGAAGCTGTACTTGCACTTATTTACAGCTGGGTGCATTCTCGACACGTTCCTACAATAAGTAAGTATAAGTACTTACAACAATCATTATACGATACGATAGATACTTACGAGTATAAACCTTATTTTACTTGCACATGTGTATTGTACTGTACAGGCATTTTGTTACAACCAACAAGTAACAAATCAAAATATTGACATACAGAATTTATGCAGTTGTAATCTATTGTTTTTTAATGTGTTGGTTTGTTAAATGACTGACAGAATACCATAGATAAATAATATAGGAATTTAATTACAAAATAACTCCATTTCAACCGCAAACTTTAATTATTATTTCATTAATTTAATCGGTATATTTTTTATTTGTTTTGTTAGGTATATGTAGATGTGTATTGTATACCTAAGTTGTAGGTCACAAGGCGGCTCTCTGAAACAAACAGATAAAAGCTAACGTAAGTAGAGGCATGTGCACATAATATTATGATTTACGATCCACGTGCACGGTTCACTGTGTCGTACAATGTCAAGGCGCTGCGCACCCGCCGGTTGTGCAACACCATTGTAAAATTGACATAATGCGTTTATTGCTCGTTACCGCAACCGCAAAACTTCATATTTATAACATCGACGCCCGTTTAGGTATCTATCTAGCACAACAGGTCCGACTGTTGTCACTTGTCACCGATACGTATCCGTTTTTAAAATAAGTATCACGGTTATTGCGTTGTTAATAGGACGAGTTGACGATTCTGTTGTCGAGTGTTATTAGAACGGTATTCATGCGCGCACACAAACACAGCGCACGACTAATACAAGTTGTATTGCGTAGTAGAATAGTCGGACATCAGCACGCCTACGCCGCGCCGTGCCGTGCCGCGCGACTCGCCACTCGCAGCCACCATCACGACACGACACGACGACAAATTGGATCCTTGATGTCCATTTAGTAATGCGTTCTACGACACCTCGCAGATCAAATTACATTCCGTTAACTTTGTTAGCTTTGCAAACCTATATTTAACCAATGCCATACTAACGAATGATTATTAAAAAACACCCTAATTTTCTTGAATGAAAAGTAAAAACATAATTCTGGAAAGAACTCCCTAATTTTCTTTCTGAAGTGGAACATTAGATATGGAGTAGAAACAAACGTGCCAAAATTCCTAAATTTTCACCTATTGATACAGTTATAGAAAATAGCTTAGAGTTAACACACATGTGCGTTGTATTGTATTCTTGTATTGGCGCGGGTTGCAAGCCCACATTCTGTTTTTAACCTTGTACATATTGTTGGCGGCCAAATGTTCGTTGTGGGCGGACCGGAGACTTGCTGTTCTTCTCATTACGTAACACCTATTTAAACTGTCACACTATATCTTCACTACATCTTTATCTACGTATCTTTATATTATCTACACGCTACGCGCATAATGGCAATATGGTATTTGAATTTAGAAAAAAGGATATCAATGAATTTTTGCATATTATTCTTGTCTATGAGATTATGGCATCGGTTTCCACCTGTCCACTGAATACGTAATGTATCACGTAACCTATTGTTGATCATATCAAATGTCAAACAATCATACATAGTATGCACGTAATCTTTTTCTAAATACTCTTGGTTGTACTGTTCGACCTTCCGTGTCTATATTAGAACATGGTAACAAGAAACACTCATATATTTTTTGTGCTTGCATTAACATTTTAAATGTACAACATTTAAAATGTTAATGCAAGCAAGTCTCGTTAAATTTAAGTTAAAATTTCTGTAGATAATAATTTATCAATATATTTTTATAATTATAAAGATGTACGTGATATATTACATTTAAAGTTATTGTGTGCGAAAGGTAAAAATTATAATAATATAGTACAATTTTACGTCGATTTCGTCACACCTTATGTATCGATCACAGCACACAATAGGTGTGTAATTAAACGTGATAATAAAAACATATGTATACCGAACAAGCTAAGCCTTTAACGATAATATTTTCAGTAAAGAGTGAGTTCTGTTGAAGAATTTATTTAATTAGAATATTTGCATGTGATTAGTTGACCGGTGACATTTAGTATTCACTAGTGGTGCAGTTAAACACAATAGCATACCCCAGACGCAATGTCGCCAAGCTAAATAATCGCACACGGTGCGTTGCCAACCGCTCTAGCAATTTACGTTCTATTTCTAACAATCGGCATCTACTTAAAATCGTTTTTGACTAATATCCAAGAGTTGGTGATATAAATATATTTAAAACATACAGGCCACCATGTGATTGAATGTATTTGAAACAAAAGTCGGATTTTTAACCATTTCAAACATTGTTTATGGTGTCACAAAATCATCACAATTTAGCAGTAAATAATTTATCGTAGAGCACTGCCAAAGTAAATGCCAATATTCCTTCCATTGTTGCTTTGAGATTGAATCAATGTTATGTATCTTTTTGAGGCTATTATATAAATCAATGTGGATGGTGTGTGTGAGTGCGTAGTACCGGTGGCTTGCGGCGGGTGGCACCTCAGATGGTCGTCCCCGGGGTCGGCGACCTGCCCACATGTGATCCGTGCGGAACCTGTTCCTGCGCACCACTTACGCCAACCGGGGCACCGCATCCACCGCTCTACCTGTAAATAAACCATATACATCACATCACCGACACCTATACGATACGGTGAATGTACCATCTTAGTTAGCGACCGGTGCATACTGTAATGTTTATGAGTAGGTGCAAATCTCTTGTTACCGAGCGTAGGTGCCTGACGTCAGCTGGCAGACCTTGGCTGAGGACACAGCTATTAGAGCGAAGCAAGGCCTTGCCTCCATGCAATGCAAATATATATTCGAGTATTATTTGCGATTGTTTGTTTCCTTGTGCATTTTCTTTCAATATCGGAATTAAAAAACAAATATTATACCCACGCTGCTACATCATAGGTACATAAAAAATGAATACATATAAGCAATTAGCGTTTGAATGAGTTAGATCAAGATATATACAGTTAAGTAGCAGACAATATACGTGCACACATATAATTAGCAGTAGCAACCATTTTACACAGTATGGTAGGCGCGGTAATAGTTCCCATGGCTTTTGTTCTGCGTAAAAGTGCACAGCAATAACACCGGCCGGACTGTTTGTCGTGATGTGAGCCTCCTACCGCCCCGTCACTCGTTCCTAGCCACATTATTTCTTTCCGAGAACGAGTTGCCGTTCCGACGAAACTGTTGCAACTCGCGGCTATTATTAGTCAGGGCTATTGTAAATGCATTTGTCGATTGTCCCTCCAAGTTTTCTGCCATTCTAAATTCATTAAGTATTGCTGATGGGCGTTGTTGTCAAGAGGTGGACATAAACCAAGTGCACATTTGTTTTGATAAGGCTCTTATCAACCGGCTTTCGTCATATCTAGTGGTGTCAACATGTTATGTATGTATGCACGAGGTTACTCCACAGTGCTCTGGCAAGAGATGACGTCATTACCGCCGGGTGCCACCACCGGCGCGCGTACATTATACCAGTTGCATCACTCTTGACACATACGAGCACATAATCTAGATCCTTGAAATACCTTCTCGCCTATGACGTATCTATATAAAGATTTTATTATTACTCTGAACTTTTAAAAGCACTTAAAAGGATATTTACCTTTTAAGAGCAGAGTTAATAATAATAAAATCTTATTTTATTCCAGTATAACCTTGTATTGTGATATTAATATTGAGGAAATGTCAACTGCAATACATTTAACGTAAAAATCACCACCGTGACATATTGTCGATAAAGAAAATCAAGAGATTGAAGTGCATGCAACATTTAAATTCGCACGAGTGGCATTATCGTCGTGCACACGTGTAACCTCGAACACGTAATAAATCGCCACAGCAGAGTGCACCGGTGCACCGATACCAATACCTACTACCCAGTTACAACCTTACGAGTAACTAAATCAATAAGCGGAAAGTTTCGCTTTAGCGGAACAAAGCGATGCGTAAGTCCGACTAGCGGTGAACTAGATTACGGTTGAGCAAATTCTCACTTAAAAAATCCCTTTTTATAAATTTACATATTCATAAACCAGGAAACATTTAAAGATACCAAGTTTCCCTACTCCATAATCAAGTGCAACTGCCCTGTAAATAACTGTTAAAGGGTTTTCTATAATGTTTTATTACTTGCCTGTTTGTTATGTAGTATGGATCTACCTATGTTCTAGAAATCATGTGTATTTTGACAGAGAAACGAGAAGTCCAACAATACTATTATCGATTTGATTTATAAACATGAGTATTGTTTAGACAGGACTACTCACCGCTCACCAGCCGGTCCCGGCACACTACTTAAACAATATATAATTTATTTTACATTCTATAGACTCGGTGCTCTATATCTGTGTAGTATTTATTAAAATGTTAACAACACGAACAGAAAGATAATTAGAAATAATAGAAGGTATGTGCACGGTATGTACACAATGTGGTTTTTAAGACAAGTACGTGTTAAATGAAGGCCACCATTATCGCTCGTCGCTGATAGTGTACGCCAAACGTTATCTGCGGAGTCGAGGAGACTTCCGCGTACTCACGGTCACTGCTAATTATTAGTGCCGCGTCACTCATCATTATTATCTTCATCATCAACATATTTCGTATACTTATCATGCAACGTGAAATACTAAAATGTTAATTCAATTTGTAGTTTGCCCCTAACGTAATATACCGTAGATACATTGTTGCTATTGGCCGCGACGCGACATATTGATACGCTCGTGTCGACACGAGCGTTTTGTCGTGACGAAATCTCTGTAACACAGGCAAGCATCGTTAACACAACTTATTACAGTATCGCGCTCAATAGTTGACATTCTGATAAGAGATACTACCAGAGTTTGATATCGACAAGCGCCTCTACGTAAACGCCAACTCACGTGAGGTGACAGCTACTTAGTGCGCGTGCGCAATATGTTAATAAATATGTATTTCAACGTAACGACAATAAGATATCAATTTAGGCCTCCTTGGACCTTGATAAATTATTAAAACAGTTAAAATGTGCTTCGACCTGTTCGCTGGTCCGCTCTACGCATGCCCCGTTAGATCTCTACCTGTTAAAAATGACGTTAGTAATATCTGTACGATAAAGTCTAGTTTCAAGGTTTGTGTTGTAAATGATAGCGGTAAGTTTCAACACAAATAATAGTCCGACCTTCGTGGTTCTATTTTCAAACGCGGAAGGCAGTGGCGCGGTGGAATCGCGCGGATCGTTCGCCGTGTGGTGAACAGTTACATTAGGCGTGTAAATGGCAACCGCGGAACTAGTCAACGAGCGGGGTCGGACGCACCCGACCACTGCTTTATTACATTTATTGTATTGTGACCTCCATTTAGAACACACTCGTTCAATCAAAACGTTCGATTTATAAAGCTATTAAATGCTACTATTAAAAGTCAACCTTTATATAAATCTTTCGAGCCGGATAGCAACCGGCTCTCGGCAAGTCCAGTCCAGTATGATAATCAAACCTTTATGTAATAATTATCACTGTTTCACAGTACTATTGTTACTTGTTATAGTCCAGTGATATTTGTTAGGAAAATGTAGAGTTAATTTGATATTTATAAAAAGGGCATCCGGGACTCTACCCTCAATACAATAGTAGTGTGTGCGTGCAAGCATTTTCCCCTGCGGATGAGTGCGTCAAAAGCCGGCCGGCCGGCGCGCGGGCGGCGGGCGGCGCGGCGCGGCGCGGGCGCGGTGTGGCGTGCTACGCTCTTTGTTAACCAATTGCGCGTCAATTTACGTATTATGCAATAAGTACACTACGATGATAATGTTGTTAGCTATCTGTAATTGAACAAACATCGATACATAGGAAAACCACACATTACATTATCCGACCTACGTCACCTTGTTTTTAATAATATTATTTTTTATCGCAATAATTATGTAAATCACAAGCAATAGCAACACTCGTATCTAATGTGTTATGATTAATTTTATCGCACCATAAGAGCTATTAAGTAGGTACTTGTTGAACTTAATAAGGCACTCACGTGTCAGGCTTGCAAACAAAACTGAGAAACTATTTCAGACTAAATACTGAACAAAAATCTTTAACTATATCATGTCAAATAATTGTAAAAATGATGTTTTAAAAATGGAGCACGAGACAACGATTACGGTATCAAAGTGTGACGCAAATGTAGGCCAAACTATAAAAACAAACTTGATACGAACCAATTGCTCAAATATTTGACGTTCTCCGGTTCGACGCGCTGTTCCGGGATAATAAACATGCCAGGACACAGATTGCGGAGGTCCATAAATCCAGGATCAAGACACCACGCGACACAACTGAATTTTTATATTTAGGGCACGGGATAAAGTAACAACAGTGATGCTGATAACGTAGAGATAATACTTTATAGGAGGTTTCTTAATTTGTTACTGTTTGTGTCGCATATTCAAATTGATATGCGCAATGAGTTACATAATATACCTATTACAGACTCATGCGTAGGTAGGTATATTTACGTTTTTAATCTTACTACGATTTAGTTATCTTGCCGCGAAACGTAAAAATTGCTCTACTAACTACCACTGCTACTCTAATTAGTAAAATGTCCACTTTTAATATCTTATTATTAGAATGATAATATGAATATCGATATATCTTTATAAAATATAACGTAGCAACAGAAAACATAAAGACTCTACCCTACTAAAAATATCTACTACGTCTTATGTAGGTACTACGTAGTATGAATCTTCTAGTTGATAAAAAACAAGGAAAAACACGTTTGAAAAATTTGTATTTTACTTCAATATACAGATCACACGTACTTACCTATATTCTTAAGATTTCTAAGTATAAATAAATAGTTCTTGTAATAAGTAAAATACCCAGAATAGTCGGACGCCAGTCAATCTACCAGTTCGATTTAAATTATTGATTGAATGAGTAAGTGGAACGGTTACTATAATAGAACCTTTGTACTCAGACAGGATAAAATGGGTTGTGCAACTTTCGAACATCAAGTATACTTCAATATGGACTACATTTGTAAGATAGGGGCACCTGTGTTGATTTATATTAGACCCAGAAAAATCAAAAGAAAAATGCCGAAGAAAATTTTAAAGAAAATTTGCCGTCGCGATAGTAAACATTATTAAAAAAACGAAATGAACACTTTTCATTTTAAAGTAAAACTTCTGTAATACTTATTATGCTAATAGATAATGAACATGTAGAGCAAACGTCAAAACAAAAATTTCAAACAATACGAATAATGGAGCGTAAAGAAAATCGTAATTCTCTATGTAGGCGTAAGCATAAGCACAAAAATACAAAATTCTTTTGTCTCCAGTAGCGAACCGCACGAACTTCACTGTTGTTGTCGTTCTGTCTCTCTCTACGGGTCATCGTCCTCACACCACTCAACTCCCTCGTTCTATTAACCCTGTACATATCACTAGGTTACATTATTATTTTTGGCGAAAAACAATATTTCCACCCATTTGAACCCCTTTCATTCATTTTTGGAGGAAAATAAACTAATAAAGTGGTAGGCGCCGTGAAGTTCACTTACCCCTATCCTGACGGCCTTGGTGCGGTCAAAACACCGTCCTAAGAGACATTGACCAGCATTGGAAGGTAAGAAGGCACCAGATGTGGTTATGCACGTTATAGGCGTGTAACCATCACATTGGGCAATTATTTCAACCACCTTGCACAATTAAATATGAACAAAAGAAGAGCTATAGTTACGTATTTGCGTGTCACACGATAGATTTGTGGGTGGCAAATATTTCACAGAACATTTGATACTTGTATCATACATCCATTTGCAAATTTAAGTACGATATAATTTATGTGCTGGCTATTTCTGACAATTTCTTTTATTATTGCTCTATAAATTGTCAAACCGAACGACTGTTTATTTTGGCGACACGAATATAGTACTTGATACCACAAGAATCATTTGTCGTAACGTCTGCCTTGAGTAAATTATTTCGCTACACGAAGGAAAATAATACGAAATGTTTTATTAGCGGTTTTTCTTGATATAAGCGTGCGTCTGGCGTCATCGTCGCCGGATAGATAGATAGAGGCAATGCGTTTTTTTAACCGGCATTGGCAGGGCAATGACTCCGAGACCGGTTCACTGCCCGTTCTTGACAGTTCAACTTACACTTATACTTTAAATGTAGAGAATCATTCGTTATACACTTCAGATCACTCAAAACAAGTTCATACCTGAAGACATTAATAGGACCTTCGAGGGAGTCGTGTAGATTAGTGCACCGGGCGACAGATCTCACTCTGTGTGCACAGGCACACACCGTCTTATCATTGGCTCTATTAGAATCTTCTCCAAGAGGCTTTAGAACTGACAATTCTGGAACAAATTGGCGAACAAAAATAACATTGCTATGATTTTGTTTTCCCTTTATTCCTACGACAATATTTAGAAATGTGAACCGTTTTCTCTTTCATAAAAATTCGAAGTACCTGCTAATTATAATTGATAATTCATGACATTGGTACCTACTGTTTTGGGTATGTGTTTGCGTACCAATTTTTATGTATTTAGGTATCAGTGAAACAATGGCGATGACGAGTTCATCAGACGCGATAATGAGTCCCGGGGGTTCAATAAACTCCATAGCATTTTACGAATTACGTTTATACTGATTAGTGCAGTTTCATAATATATTTCAATCAACATGATACCAATCTCTAAAAAAGATGAAATATACATAGAATCATAAATACCCATTAAAATGGTGATAATGACCTGATGACACTAACGTTCCTGGAACCAGTTGGCTCAATCCTGCTAACTTGAAAGAAAAAGTGAAATTGTAACATGTTGGAACTTGTTGAGGTCGGTGACCATCACCCGGCGTTTTACCCCGGCCGGGCTCTACATCGGAGACAGCCACACGTCTGATTCGTCATCTAACCACCTTATAAGATTGTTACCGAGATCCATTCCAAGCTGAATCATACTTAATGGAATTCCTTTGTCATAATACACCTTCAAAATATTTAATGATCTGTTAATTGACTTACTTATTTGAAATACCGAAGCTGACCCATTTAAAGTAGAGAACACGCGACGGGGTGCTAAAGTAAAACCGTATGACGTAGTAACTTCAACGAGGCACATTTCATTAGAACTTTGTTTGACTGGATCACGTGCATTTGTCTCGTTTTCATTTAATAACAATGTGACAAATATTTTGTTACAGTTAATTAAATAATTGCTCGTTTAGATAGCAAAATAAGGCCAATGAGAATCTGGTTTGCGGAGGACAACAATGAAACGTGTGATTCCTAGTCTAGATTCTAAGTTTTATAAAATGGTAACACATAATTAGTTATAAAGATTTAATTATGATAATAATCGATCATAAAAGGAAAGTGCATCATAAACAATAAGATACGCATGTTTCTTACAAACGAGATGAGGCGAACGAACGCTACGTAGTTTCTTGCCTCCACTCCACCCAACTCAACACCCACCGGGCATTTTTCATATAAGTAACTACATTGTTTGTGTGAGTGGTTGAATCGGTTCGGCAAAATAACGTGACGAGGGTAAACGGGAAATCACCTCAAATATTAAAATTTTATATACCACCTGTCAAGGCAGTAGCAAAATATAGCACCAAATTCAAGAAAAAAACACAAATTTAAATAGATTCTACTTGCAATAATTGATGTCCACATTAATGAAAGGCTGCCTTTCCTCCTTTCTTTTTGCTATTAAGTAACTGACGTAAACTCTTCCAGAATTAAGATATATTGAGCGTCCCACCAGGAGGCACTTACTCAATGAATGTTCTAAGTAAACCAACTTCGTGGTATTAGGGGGTAGAACTATCAAAGTTCAGTGACCTACAAAGTCCCCTGCCTTCATGGGGTGCACACCGACGCCGTATGGCGCATTTACAACTCTATCTCACTCGGTGCATCGTGCCATCTCATACAGTATCTACCTGCCACTCCTGTCAGGATTTCGAGACTACATCCCTAATACTCCTTTTTCTGTGGTCTGCAAACAAGAAGGTAGCATGTAAAGCCGCAGGTACTTACCGGGTTTACCTTCAATATCATTTCCGGAAGGCAAATGCAAAATGTTGTTGAATATAAATTCATTGTTAGTAAACATGCACTGAGTTTACAAAGTGTGTTTAGAAACTTGGACGTCGAGACTTGCCACGTGATGCCTTTACTCCTAGGCTCCTTAAATGATCTCTGTACGAGATAAACTATTAAAAACATTATAAACGTACAGCGTTTTCAAAGGTTATTCAAATTATAATAATTACTTATAACAATATTAATCAAAAACTTAACGTATCTACCCAATTCAAATTGTACAAGCGGTTCCCTACGAAAAAACAAACAAAGAAATTCAAATGGCTTTATGTTACTGTGCATTGGCCTACATAAAGATCACCAAAGCATGCTGCGTATAAAGTAGAGGCCGCGTCTTCCTCGTTCTATCCTAAAGCTAGAAGGAGATAACAGGAAAACAACTTATTACATCGCGTCAGTGTGAGTGTGCCGCTACGAATGTGTTTATATGGAAGGTCACACCGGCGAAACCGACATATAATATGCGCTCGTGAGAAAAAGAGATGCAATGAAAACAAATCAATATCATCTCGCCGCGTTTCGCGTCAGAGCGAGATAGCGCAACAACAAACCGGCATTTTGTGCCGGTCCGTTTCGTAAACATGTTCTTCTTGTTCCACTATAAACTCTACAGCTTTCTATGAGAACATAATTTCGATTACGCACACCTTGTTTATGACTTTAATCTGAGAACGCTTTTCTAGCTACGTAGGTACACGAGTATTAACTGTCTATAAAATATGTATTAATGCGCAACTTCGCAGATATCTGTCACTTTCTCTATACTTACGTACAGTTTCATTGATAGGATTTAGTTAATGCACTCGGGTGTTGTCTTTCTTTGTTTGACTTTCCTTCCTACTGCTTAATTGTTGAAACAATAACAGATGAATGTTTACTATTTCAAATTTCTAATATTGTTACCTAAAATTATCGAAGTACTTATATTTTTAAAGCATCCCAAGGGATATATTATATTTTGTATGTATCGAATATTGGTGACCTAAATAGTTATGTTTTGATAAATTCAACAAGTAAACTCATTGCCTGCATAATATTGTTTTTCTCTAAATATCATTCACAACAAGTGTGTCTCTTTTGTGTGTGTTCTTAATGGAATATTTCTGAAATTATCTATTTAGTCTGAAACACAAAGAAATAAAGTCAGAATTAATCACTATCAAACGTGTTATCAATACAAAAACTTAAAACACCAATAAAAATCTGTTGATAGTCTCAAGTCGCAAGATTGGCATTAAGAATTGGATCCAAGTATAAATCCCAAATACACAAATAACCGGGTGCAGTGGCGCAGGCCCGTCCACTGCATTGCACACACACTCACCGGCCGGCACGTGTAAACTCCTACACTGTAGGACACAACGCGACACACACCGACACCGCCCAACACACACCAACACAACTATCAGGAAGGTCTATTCAGTAGCAACATTCTACTCCGATGCAGCAACATAGACACGATCCATTAACGTTAGATAATGTTAAAATATTGATCATTGCTCAGGCAAATGATATGGAAAATAACGGCATAAACAATAGTTTAGATTTAACTCACGTTTAGTGATAATGATATTTGTACTTACTTGTATTTTATACTGATTAATGAATATAAGTAGTTTACATTTGATATAGCGTTAGATGAAAGTGTTAATACAGAAACAAAGATCCTGACGTAGCTGTATTTCGTAGATTATTAGATAGATGAAATTTATTGAAAGCGGTAAGTAGGTCAGCGGTGCAATGAAGGGAAGGGAGTCTCCCCTCCTGAAGCGGCCCGACCCACACCTCCTCGTTGCCTCCCCCAACCTCTATTTGCTAAACGAGGTTAAATATTTATTATTACAAAATAAACCTACACCCATTTATTTTCTTTCAGGGCACAAAATACAGCCATAAGAATTTAATTAGTTGATGTTGATTAAGAAAATCATTTATTTTATAGGAACATAATTAAACATTAACGTAATGTTGAAGGCAAATAAATATACGCTGTCATGATTTGTTTCCAAAAATAATATCAGGAACTTTTAATAACAATTTATCAATGAAATTTTGCTTGAATGGCTACAATTTTCTTATCGAGTTACAATATAGAGGTACTTCACTGTCACTGTATCGATCCTTATGGGTACATGAATTTGTAAGTCGGGAGGAGTACGGATAGATACTTGGAAAACGGCCACTTGACTGTGTAATACAAAAAGTATCTACACAAGAAGATGACAATTTGACTATTGATGATCAATATCATTGTTATGGAAATTGCACAAAGATGATTCAATATCGTAAAGCTCAAGCGAAATAAGTCGGATGTTTGAAATAAGCTCTCTGGCGGAGATAATCTTCATCAAAGACAAAGGAACGCAACCTTCGCGGAACACCCTTGGCCGTGGTGCTGTGACCTAGTTCGCGGCCTCTATCCCCCTCCCCGACAGGCTCTCTACCTCGTTTCCCCGTGACCTGACCTACTTTGGAATGCACTTGATATATCTAGCCTCAGTTTCCAGGCTACCAACAACCGGCATCCGTTGTGACCTACCCAATCGAATTCCCTCGCTAAGAAACTATAGAATAAAACATGATTTCTCGAGCCAACTGTTTAGACTTGGAAGTTATCTGCAGTACTGACGAACTAATGTATCTATGTATTTGTGCATTTTAAAATGATGTAGCATTGGACAGAAGGTCAGTGCAGAATCTTTGGCAAGTCTCACCGATCTGAAGCGAGGTCGCCGTGCATACGAGAATAAATTCGTTTATAACGTTAAAATATCAATAATTTTACAGTTTCCTCATTCCTTAATCAATCAAATCGTGCAAACGATAACATAAAAGTACTGCGACATTCATTGGCTTGGTGTATTATTGTCGGCTATCGATTAAGTATACTTTTTTTCTTTACCTTCATTTCATTGTGCCCACCGCAATGTCAGGGCAAGACATTGTTAAGTACTTTATACTTTTAGGTTGCCAATTAAAGTTGATGTTAATGTTTGCTTGTCTTGTTTCAGATCAACAGTGTCGTGTTCCAATGCACTTGGCGAGGATGTGGATACAACACCGACACATGTTCGTCAATAGAAGCACACATTAGAAACGCGCATTTAGGGTAAGCATCTATCAATATTCTATACAAATGTATAGTTAATATATTATTGTGATAAGAGTTATAATATAACATGGAATGTTTTGCTAGATAATATAGACAAATAGCTGTAAGGCCAGGGTCACGTGTACATTTGTCACGTGTGTGTAGATGAATGCACGTGCGGTGCACCTACCAACAGCAATAATTGCGTAATGCTAGCCAGCTGGCAAGGTTGCAGCTCGCATGCATTACAAACATCTCATTTCCTGCATCAATAGTTACATTTACCTATATTCGTAATAGTTTCATAACACAATAACATTATTTTGAGCTAACAATTTGGACACAACACCAAATCGATAGCAATTTTGCCTATAGAATACTGGTAAGGTAATTTATCAATGAAAATATAATATCAGCCTATCTGATTTATAGTACGTTCAATAAAATATAGCGACCTTAAGCCGGTGGGTATCATGAAAATATCGTATTAGATTGTTCTGTTCGATATAACGCTGAAAGGGCAGCCCTTGGCGACCCGGAAGCCGGTCCGCGACAAGGTTGCAGTACCCACTCCCGCCCGCGCTACCAACGACACAACGTCGCTCCGTTGCCACCGCCCGCTTACGTAACCCGGCCCTACACTTCTTAAAATATCGATGATGATACATTCACAAACAAACTACACGAGAAAAATCATCTAACAACGTAGTTACGTTCTCGTGAAACTCTACTCGTGACCATCTACGCAGAAATTGTATGTAGGTATTTAAAGAAACAAGAGTTCGTTAACCATAGTAAACAAGACGCTTAATGATAATTTGAGGAAAATAAATTCATATAAATTGTTTAATATTATATGGAAAGGGCGATAAGGAAACATAAAATTTATACGTACTTACTCAGAGATCAATTGGTTAACAATAAGTTGGGTTAAAGGGATCAAGACCAATGAATTAGACCTTCGACCGGTATTAGGAAGTCTTTTTTTATTTCGAGCCCTTCCGAGCTTCAGCTTAGGTTTGGAGAGTATTTTATAATAATGTTGTATGTTTATTTTCAGTCCAAAGAAGGAGGGTGACAGTGATCATGAGGAGGAGTTCTACTACACGGAGCGCGAGGCCGCGGCGGCCGCGCCCCCGCCCACTCTGTCCCACCGCGACATGTGCCGTCCGCCGCACGAGGACCCCGAGTACCAACGACAGCTCGTCGGTTCCTACAGGTACCACTCATCACTCACTAACTTACCACTTAGCTTTTACTCTTCACAATATGGATGAAGAAATTTCCTCAGTTTCAGTTCATCGGTTATTAAAGACAGTTTAAAGTACATATTTACTACGTCCTACGTTTTGGAAAACAGTATAATAATTTACCATATTCTTTTCAGGCAAGGATTGCTTTCAACAATGCAAAATGGAACCGCGCGGCCTATAAGCATTCCTGTACCGCATTCCTGGTCCACTTCCTCTCATTCACCCGTAAGTTTTAGTATTGTGTTTTGAACAAATCATAGCATTGTGATTTCACGATTTGGATCTACAATTTTGTTATGTATATTGCAGAAGCACATGCGGCTGTCTGGGCCGAGCGTGTCGCCGAGCAGCCCGGGCCGGCGGCCGCGCTCCGACAACAAGAAGTGCCGCAAGGTGTACGGGATGGACCAACGTGATCTCTGGTGCACCCAGTGCAAGTGGAAGAAGGCGTGCACTCGCTTCGGCGACTAGCGTGCGCGTCGGACGCGAGCGTACGCGCGTGCTGTGCATCTCAAATAAACTATTATTGTAGTAAATATTACATTTACTCAAACTGTTGAAGTTCAACCGAACCACACTTGAAATACAAACATTCTCAACGTGCGAGAACTGTTCGAGTGCGAGTCGTGCGTGATTACAATTATTTGTGAAGAGAGTATAATGTTATGAAGAGTTTTATCTAGCATGTAAACACGAAATATATTATAAAGATCTAAGTATTGTGTAAAACGATATAGGAGACATATTTTTGCTCTTTAAATATGGATGGTATTTTGACTACATTATAGACATTGCCCACGTATTTTTGTAGCGCAGTAGATTCGCCTTTACTGTGAACACGTGAACGTTGTACGCGGAGATACAATCATGTCAGTCGGAGACTGTGAATATTAGATGTAAGTTACCTAGATATAAGATAGACTGACACGGACATGCAATGTGGAAACGTTGCTTTTACACCTTATTCGATGTTTATTGTGATCATTGCTAACTACACTTCTGACGCTAAACACATGCAGATCAGAAAGATTTTTTACAGATTTGTATGTTGCATATTACTTTCTTACTATTTGTAAAAACTAAGGTAAAATTCATTCAATGACTGACGAACACTTTGAATGGTATATACTTATGCCTGGTGACAGTTAGATGTATCACATTATTTGTAACGCCATTTAAAAGTCAGTTAATCCGTCCACATCTTGGAATGTGCAGTTTGGTGAACTCTGTTCGCAACTAACGTTTCCACAATGTTATGTGAACAACTTAAACTGTCTTAAATGACGCGTGTGCGTAACTTTGTTATGTACAATCGACTGGTTTATACTAAAGATAATTTGAGTACAATTATCTCCAGTTGAAACTTCAGTGATATTATAATCACTAATTATATCGACTGAATTACTAGATAATAAAATTATAAAAAAACACGTAATATATTATGAAACTTAGACTCGTAAGTTATCTCAGATTCGACTAAAAGACTATAAAACTTGTTTAGATTTAAATTTTTATGAACATATCTGCGTCGTATACAGAGGTGGAGGTGTTAGAACAAGGAGATAATACTCAATGTTGCTGACATTTGTGATATGATGGCGCTGTGTCGTACACCTGTATCACACCAGCGGAGGGACGACGGCTATGACTCGACGGAGGACAAGGGACGAGAGCGTGACGCACGGCGGAGCCCGCGACACTCGACACTCGACCACATGACGTGTCGGCGGAGGACCGACTCAGGTCAGTACGGCTCCCGGTGCTCAACTGGATTGAAAGGTTTGACTAAACCTGACAGAGGCTTTACCAACAAGGAACGAAGGAATAAGGATTGTACGTGTGGTAAAAGGTGAATTGCGAGCTGCAATATTATTTTAAGACTAAGTATTACTGATAAAATGTAAATACTTAATGTTTTATTTTACATAATAATATATACTTAGTAAATTATATAAATTTTATTATATACTATCTATTGAAAAGCAATGTTCGGATTGTGTAAATATTTTTATTAGTTTGTTAAGAGAATAACGTTATACCTTTATTGTTACTTAAATGATCGTTAAAATAGATTTTTTTATACTATGACATGAAACATTTGATAATGTTTAGGTATTATTATTTACAGTATGTACGTAACAAACAAATTAATTTATACTTCCTTTGTATACATCACAGCGCGGTAATTTGTATTGAAGTTACCTGTTACGGCTTAACACAAGCTATGTGCGGTGAATAGGTACTGTATAAAAAAACATTTTGTGCCAATATATAGGTTATCGAGCGCAGTACTAATATCCATAGATGTAATGTAGCGCCCTATGGAGCGGAGACCCGCGCGCCGCGGACGCATCTTGTCTTCGATGCTGGGTACATAACGCACATTTCTACTGCCTGTATGCCAGTTACGTGCCTGTTCAGATATTAGCCAGTAAATGTTGTGTATAAATAAATATTACCATAATAAATAATTAAGTAAGATTATAATGTAATCGGGGCCGAAGAAATTTGAAATATTTTTAGGTATTTTAAAATGATCATGCTGAACAGGTACCAACCAAAGTATTTAACGAATAAACATCACTTTATAACGTCAAACAAATACCCTTAACGAATGCATAATATTTAATATTTTTTATTGATTTTATTTAAAGGCAATTACATTTTATTGAAGTGTCAATAATAATTTTCTTGCCATTTTTATTATGAACGTGTCCAATACGAATCCGTGATAATGTTACGTCATGTACCTGTGAACATTACCAAATATAATTGTTTTCATTGCAATAATGGTTGTGATACAGCATCAAGTTGTCATTAAAGGGGCGAAACAAAGTAACAATCTAATAAAATTACCGCTATTGGATCGTTCTACAATGTTTTGACAGATATGTCAGAAAGTAAAAACGTGAGAAGTGACGTTACGTTACAACACGATATTTTAACGATTCTATCGAGGATAGCGATGGTAGAACATAACTTGTTTCGTCCCACAGAACTGCTAAGGTTGCAATGAACTTCCGCGCTATTGTAAAACCAAATCATTATAGATAGTAAGAATAAAACAACTCAGCTAACTTAGTGACAACTGCCATATTGTAAGTATCTAGGAGTAACGGCGGCTTACGTAACGTAGCTTATACATAAATAATCAAAGTCATAATAATAGAGTTTAAATTACATAAGGCATGTACAATAAGTGAATACTTTTAAGGTACACTTCGACTCTTGATGTGAACTATTATTTTCTAAAACGTTCGTTCTTATCATTATTTAAATCAAATTGTTCTTGAAATCAGTGTTGACTGTTTACATAAATTAATTCGTGTAAATTCCTCATTGAAACAGTTTGTTTGCATTCACAATGTCAAAATGCTCACTCAATATAAGATGTCGCTACGAGACACTTTGTGATCAATTCGCTGGAATCGTTTTACAATGGTACCATCATGTACACAATTTATTTACCGATCTCAATTTTATTTCGAAGCTATTAGATTTTATATTAGATGTTTATTTAGCAAATTTCTTTGATAATCTTTATTTAAGTTTAGAAAATGTTATTTAAACTTTTACTTTGTAATAAAGACAATTTATTTTTTAGCCATAAACGTATGTTAATAATATGTTTACTTACCGTATCGTATTAATTTATTTAGCCAAAATTTGCTCAATTTTATAATCACTCAACACCAAAGTCTATATACTAAACAAATTACATATCAGTACAAAACACATTATTTGAGAAAACCATTATGTATATTGTATGTACGGATACATGTTGTATAAACCTTAGTTCTCATTTCATGGCAACTTTATATTGCATTAAATAAATAAATTTTGGCATATTTAGATGAGCAAAGTACCCGCTACCAACACCACCTGAGTGTGAGGGACGCTAGTCGAGCTCTAAGTCTTATTTGTATCGCGAGTTCGAAATTTCGGAACTTATTTAAAAACTCATCGATTTATTTTTAACGTAGCATAATAATAAGTATATAATATGATAAAGAACTTATCAGAAACAAATTATTTTAGTACTTAGATGTTTTTGAGTATTTTATAAGAGATATTATATTCCGATTTCAAAATGTACCTATATGAACTATCCAATTATAAATTTCGTTTGAACTTACCTTTGTAATTTGTAAGTGAATTTCTCCCTTCTTCTTTGTCACCATCTGAAAATTGTAAATATGTATGAATTTCCTAGCCGAAGTATCTGTTACCGAAAACGCCCATCAATGAATTTGACAGAAGCAAATAGAAATGTCAATTCAGTACATTTATCGATTCTTTCTATGATATCGGTAATAGAGAGCCCCTTGGCTAGGTTCGAAGGTCTTATCAGTAATGGATATAAAAATATACGCCTATTTTCCATAACTGTCTGTGGTACTTACTTAGATGCATAGAAATATAATTATATTAATCAGAAATAACTGTGACATAAAAGTAGTGATAAACATATACATACATAGAATATATTTATAAATTTAAAAATCGTAACATGTTTAGCTGTTAATAATTAAGAATAATATAATAATAGTACATAACCATTGGATTCAGATGACAATTTTTATATAGTTTGTGGATTATTTTTTAAAATTTTCATTATATTTTTATAATATTAAGTACATACACACACACTATTTACTCACATTGTAATTATTTGCATTATTCTAATTAATTTTAGATCAAAGTGTACATATTTGTTTGTTTAACTTTACTTATATATATTTTCATATATTCTGTATACTTATTATTAATTTGATTTCAAATACAATATATTATTACTGAACACTGTACTATTAATTAAGTTAATTATGTGGGCAATAATTATTTATGAAAATATGTCTCCTGGTTATAAATAAGTGTAAACCAAATTAAGAATTATTATTTAAAATTTATTGATATCATTACTGCTGATACCGTGGACCGTATAATATAAGTTATAGTATATGATAAATAAGTATATATTTGCAATAATATTGTAAGGTTATTACAATAATATAGATGTTAAACTATAATTAATATAGTGTATTACCGTATTTCAGTTTTGTTTGCAGTTCACTATCAGACTATCTGTTGTGTTACATTTAATTGTCATCTAATTTCTTCTTCATTATAGGACCTGAAAAATAAATTGATAAATTGTTATATTCCGTTAATGAATCACAGTATATATGTAGTGTAGGTACTCGTATATATGTATTATTGTTTCAAGACATATTGTATTGTTAATGTGGGGAAGTGTTACGTATAGTTGATTTAATAGTTACCAGTAGCGTTAAGGTACACGACATGATCAAACGTTATGTTGTTGCGATTGGATAAGACTATATCTATGGTTCATTGTCAATATCACAGCAGGTTTTACCGAGACTGTCAGCTCGATGGGTTAAAGTCCACTATCACCGCGAACAGACTCATTAATAAGCAGTATATCATATCATCTTCATGCTACATTGGTAGAAACTTGCTGGCAGTTGTTCTACTGTGATATTAATAATTCTATTTATAATTATTTATAAAATATAACTTTTACTTTAATGATAACGTTATATATCTATATTTTAATGAATTCGAATTAGATTATAGAATGTTATTTTACATGTACGTATGAGGAAAGGTCCAGATGTGTTCCAAATATTTGATTTTATATAATATTGCAATTTTATTGATATGTTTTTGTTATATAATGTGTTATTATATAAAAACATAAACGTAAAAAAATATAAATTTAATACGGTATTATGTGTAATTGTAATAAAAATCAAATTGAACATTAAAATCAGTAAATGTTAGCCAACAGCCTTATCGCGTGACGCATATTGAGCTCTCTAAATGTAGGTACTTTAATGTAACAAATATTATTATACTGCATTTCATAGCGAACGAAATTTGACTGTGAAGCCTATATACTATATACCTTCATGAAATAAAAATTAAATCTATCAAGAAACACTTTATTAATATTTAAAAGAGAAAAATAATGTTATTATTTTATTATGTGCTACTTCAAGTAGTCTATTTGCCTGAAATATTATACCTCAATAAGTTTAGTATGAATTTTGTGTGTCTTGAAAAAATATATTTCAATTATTAGAATTACACTTGTATTATTTTTACCTCACACTTTACCTCACTTTAGGACCTTAACAATAGACAACAGAGCAGGTACTGGCCAAGACCTTATACATCTATAAGGTCTAAGGGATAAAAACCTTTCATTCATTCATTCACTCTCATATCCACAATTACTCCTCACAACAGTATTTTTTAAAAATACATGTGCCACACATCACAAATATTTAAATAAATTGTGTTTGTATCTTTAAATAAATGCGAAACATGTTATGGTTGTCAAATAAAATCTAGTTTTACACGTGTTTATAGATATATAGATGAATTTATAGTTCAGTTAGTGGCTTATAAAAACTATTCTTACTATGATTTTATAGTTGATCATAACAATACTTACTAATGAATACCTACTCCTAAATACTTCGCTAACAAGGTAAGCAATAAAACTAACAAAGTAGATGGAATAATGAAATTTAATAAAACCAACTTAAATTAATAACACAGTCTTAACTAACGACACTACAATACATCAAGATTTCTATTAAATAGATTACTGAAGTAGAAAACATCAAGATAGAAAGTTATTACATCAAAAATAATTGCTCATGAGATCTTGAAGCTAAAGTTTTCGAAAGAGTTATAGAATAGGGAATACATAGACTAAGAATAAAGAAATAGTTCTTAAGGAACTGGGAACGACGATTCTAGCTAATCAAGTAATCTTTTTGGTACATATTACGAAAAATACGAGATACATGTATACCACCCTTCAGGGTAGGCTCGAGCCCCGCGGTGGGGACATACGAGTATATGATTTGATTAAAATGATGATACATGTAAAGTTATTAAGAGTAATGAGTCACAATCTTATCTGTGCCGGTGACAGCGTCGCTGTAATCGCTCTTGGTTGTCAGTTTATTCAAAATGTATCCAAATGACATTATAGTCCTAATGTCAATAGTAGCTTCCAATTTTGGCCGCCGGCACAGTAAATATTGTGGCTCTATACGTAATACGTAGATAAGATGAGTGATTTAACTGAAATCGCGATTGGGGAAGATGGCGGGCGCGACCAGGGTCCAGATGTAGAGGCCGACGCACAGCCACGAGGATGTGATCTTCACCCACATCGAGGCAACGTTCTCCTTCGAAAGCTGCGAACTGGGGCTGCAAGTAATATGGTAGGTTGAGTATGTTATTAATAAACAACTTTTGACTGGGAACTGATCGCCAATTTCTTTATAGTGTGTGTCGTTTTTAATACCTTAGATAGTCTTGGAGACGAGATAAGACTTGTCTATCTATACGAAGAAGAATACCTTAGAGTCTTAGGTCATAAACCTAGGTCATAGGTCATAAACCTACTTGAGATACTCAACAATGACAACTGTGTCATAAAGATAATACCATAATTGATTCATTTGGTTCAAAATTGTATGCTTTATTACTTACTTGAACCAATTGGTAAGTGTCATCATGATGTAGAGAGTGGCGAGTGCGAACACGACGTGGAAGAAGGTCCAGGAGTACGCGACCCCCTCCCCCTCGTTGTCGAACACCTTGGAGTCGGCGCCGCCCGCCTCGCCGCCGTCAGCGCCCTCTATAGAATCATACCCTGCGCTCAGTGAGCGGAACATGCATGCAAGTTACCATCGTTGCATATACTTATACTCCAGCGGTATTCGAAATTTAATTTTTGAATTTATGAAGGAGTAAAGAGGGAATTTTTCAAGTGGGTCGAAAATATAAAAGGAATAGCCAAAAATGCTGCTACAAACATAAATATTTCAAAAATTACAATTCGAATTGTCTGGAGTATATAAATTGGATTTTGATCTACTCTATTTATAGCCTATTTTGTTGATACGCTTTTATATATATATATATATATATATATATGATTCAAAGTGGTCTAATATTGAATCTAGACATGTTTTAATTGAGTTTAAATAATGAGACATACATTTTCTAGCTGGAGATTATGAAAACGAACTAATACATTCTATATTGACTACAGATGATACTGGCAGTATATTTAACCTGCAATTTTCTTATCAGGTTCACTCTTTTCCTTACGAACTGTAAAAGTGTACACATATTCTGCAACTTGATTCGTCTTGGGACATTTTGTGTAAGAAACATTCTAAAAAAATATCAAAGTTTTAATTTCTTTGAAGTGACTTTATTCTTATTTAGTGGGGGGGGGGGGGAATAATCCTAGAAAATATCTTATCAGCTTTAAAATCCTTAAATTTTATTATAATTCCAGTTATTACCACCATCCACCTACAAACGCTAAGGCCACCTCAAGTCGCAAAGCGATTACAGGCACGTCTCATCCTAAACATATAAAGTGTACTGAATTCAAACCCTTGTAGAAAGCGTTAGTTTTTGTACTGCACGTAAACTAGCTTCACAACCTCAATGTAATGATAAGCATTGTCATTTTATAGGACATTATTAGGGTCTAAAAAGATTTATTTTTGTTTGTAGGAGAAGAGTAAAAACAAGGGTAAGGGTATCAAAGGCAGAGTGAAACTTAAAACAAAAGTGCTATGTTTTTGCTGTTAGACTCCATTACATATTTGAGTTAATAATGTAAAATAATAAGATATATCACACTTTCAATCTTAGCACAAATCCCACATGAGCAGCACAACAGATAGTGATGCATCGTGAAGCCCACTACAGATGATACTATGTCGTGCATTGTGTCATACCTTCGTTAGCAATGAGACCTCCGGGCCCTTGCGTCGTATCGCCGCCCCGCGTTTTGACATGAGGAATGCACAGTTGGGTTAGTTCATAATCATTATAAGTAATAAAGTATGTCTATACTTGGTGATAGTTGTATAAGCTACTTAGGAAGACATTATTGTGTGTAGAATGATGCTAATTTTTTTGTGTATTTAGAATTTGAAGTGCCAATATTTGTGGTGCCGTGTATGTAAATATTAAGAGTTCCAATTATATAAAAATGACTATATTTTGTATATGAATAGATCCAAAGTTATTTTCAATGTTATTTTGGTTTCCGACAAACAATGTGCAAGTCCTTGTTGCACAGTTATATTTATGTAGGTAGTATGTGAAACCGTATTATTATATCACAATGCAATATTCAGAGTTCAAACCCTTATACAACATTCCAATGATATATATAAAAAACTAGACCGAATCATTTATTATTCCCTATACTACACTACTCCCCGATACAGCAAACCAAATCAATAAAAAACTACTTCTCAATACCACAAACACCGTTATTAGTATTACTCATACTCTCATGAGTAACCCCGATACCCAAACAATCCATTAAGCATCACAGTACACACAGTAAGGTCTATATCGGAACGGTATTCACCTGCGGAGCCCTCCTTGGCGAGGATGTGTTCGGACATGGTGATCTTGGAGGAGGAGGACGCGGTCCGCACGCTCGAGTACATCACGCTGCACGCCCAAATGACCAGCCCTATGATCGATTGCTTGTCGAAAGAAGCCTGGGAAATACGTAAATAGTATTAATACGCTGTCTTATGAATACATTCAGGAATATCTTTTCGTATACAATACACTGCTTCGTAAATAAATTGTGAACTTTCGGTACGTCTTTTTAGTAAAGGAAGATGTTTACTTTTTTAATCGTCTATAACAAGAAGATGACAATTGTTCGAAGTTTTTTTTTATATTTTTATATATATTCTAATTATGAGAATCAATATGGAGATGCCTTATGGAGATTGCCTATGGATAGCCTTGTCAATTCTATTTGTAATTGGTATATCTTATCTACTTAATTGCTAACAAACTGTGTAAGTTTATGTTTTTTTCAGGTTATTATATTGTTTTTCTATTGAGAAACATAAATTGTAAGAAAATAATATAAATAATAAAGGGTCTATGGTGAAGATCAACTAGCACAAACTGTAATACTGACTTTTCAAAAATGGCTTTTTTGTTATGCAAATGACTTAATTGTAATTGATATTTATCACATTATTTAGTACTAGCAGCGCCCCGCGGTTTCACCTGTGTAAATATTATATGGCCTATGATACTCCGGGATAATGTGGCTTTCCAATAGTGAAAAAATTGTTGAAATCGGACCAGTAGTTTTGGAGCCTATTCGTTACAAACAAACAATAAAATCTTTCCTCTTTATAATATTAGTTTAGATTTTGGAGGAGTTTCATAATAGCTATATACAATAAATAAATAGTTTACGACTTCCTCGATTATGTACGACTAAAAAAACTGAAAAGGTGTCACATACAACTGGAATGCACAGTCCAGAAAAGTGCATTTTTATAACTAAAAAAGTGTAAAATATATACATAAACAAATCATAGAAATCTTTATATGACTTTAGGAAAACAATACACAAACACCGGGGAAAAAAACAGTCACCCAATATGTTAATAAAAAAAAAGTTGAAAAACTAATTATTACCCAATAGTTCAGTAAAATAAGGGTTAAAAAACGAATGATTAAATGAAATAATGAAGGTCAGGGTTCAGTTGAGGACAGAATGATATTATTAACTTCCCAATTGATCAACATACCCAATAAGCATTGTCCTGAGTTTCCTGGTAACGCAATATTAAAATAATATAATTATTAAGTACATATTTGTTAATAAAGTTACAATAATATAAATATTAATATTATACTCATATAATTATAAGTTTAAGTTACATTAATATAAGTAAATATATATTTTATAAGTGTTTGTTATGTAGCTTATACACGTTGGCCGAGCGAACGCCAACACCAATGTATGGACAGTATATTCATTGTCTTGCCATCACACGGCTCGTGTATAGGCAGTACTACTTGCCTTGTATTAATTTGCCTACGCTCGCGTTGGCCTCAGCTCGGCCAACGTGTATAGGCTGCATAAAACATTATTTAAGCACCAATTTATTATTAAAAAAGTAAAATAAGAGACCTTACCCCTTTACTACCTCCAATGATACTATTACACTCGCTGTCACCGTTTGACAGTGCGGACCATGTCAAGTAGATGACATAGAGTGACACGACGGATGACTGCAGGAGCCCGGAGTGAGGCTGGTGTTCCTGCACCGACGGCAGGATGGAGATGGCGCTCATAATCACCACCAGTATCAGGTTTAATGAGATGAAAAACTTGGACAGATCACATCCGCTTGACTGGAAAAGAAAAAATAATTTAAGAAAGATCTTAATTAAGGCTTCCTCTTTTTATTTCGAAAGTCGTACAGGACCGAAAAGACTTATCACGAGGCTAAAATCGGGGAACAGGTAGAACTTATTAAAAAAAACGAAATATTGCAATCTATTAAAGTATAAAATACAATTACTGTTTATAGACTATGTTGTATAGCTTTTTTCTGGTCAAATTTTAATTCAAAGTCGTCGTTTTAGATGTCAGTAACTAAATATGTACTTACTTTGGTATAATATACATAGAGCAGCACGATGCCTACTAGTGTGAGTGCGAAGCACGTGAGCATGCCCAGCAGTAAAGCAGCGTACCACCCGCGAGACTCCGACTCTTCATAGTTGGCTTTAGAGTGCATAGTAAAGTTATTAATTAATTATTAAATAAGTAACAAAAAACTTTTCATTTATTTTATTCTTTTCAGCAATTTGTTTTATATCGTTGATACCAATATCAAGTGGGTGCATACAAAACACGAGTCCGCCATCTCTAAAAGTCCGCCATATTTAATTGAGACAGTAACAATAGCTGTATGAAGTGGTTTTATTTCAATGGCTGAACGGATTTCGATGCCATTAGCAAAACTAGTATTTTACAACCCAAATTAAAATATTGGATATTTTGTCCTAAAATTAAGTCATAAGGGCGGTTTTTTTTTCATCTACTTAAAAATCTACACCACAGTAGTCTTATTCGCGTAACTTTACTAATACATCAAAATTACCAACATTTTAAGTTATACTAAAAACATAGTTATATACTTACAAACCCATCTCTCAGCCCATGAGTGTGCAAAATCAATAATCAAAATCAGCTGTATGATAATGAAACAGAATCCTCCGATCATTCCAAACACCATCCATGTTGACGCGAACTGTCCCTCGGGAATGAAGAACGCTCCGACAATACCACCGATAACTAGCAAGTATTTGATGCCCCAGAATCTGAAAAATATCATTAATATGAAAATGTTCGATTTATATTTAGATTCCTTTATGAATAATAGCTGTGCCCCGCGGTTTTACCCGGGTAGTTCCCGATCCCGTGGGAATATGGGGGTAAAATTGCTAAAACCTTGAATTACTCTATCTATTACTGAAAACCGCATCAAAATCCGTGGCGTAGTTTTTAAAGATTTAAGCATACATAGGGAGATAGGGACAGAGAAAGCGACTTTGTTTTATACTATGTAGTGATATTGCCAATATTATAGTTAACATACCCATTCTGTATTCCCGCTCGAGGGTCCTTTGAAGATCTCACCCCGATAGTCAACAAAGCCATCAGAACAAAGAAGAGACATGTTGCAAAACAGATTCTGTAACAAAGGATAGTGTTATTTATACGAAAATGTTTTATTTAAATTATTTTAACTAGAGAAATAGTTTTCAAGTAAAAATATTTCTTTCATTATCATATTCTTTTCATATTTATTACGTAAAAGCAGTACCCTGTGGATATACCCGCGTATATCACAATTTTGTATTACTGCTGTTTGTAAGAATCTGTACCTTTCATCCAAATTAGTCCACACAAAATCCCACATTTTTATTATTAGGATTTCAGTCCTTAGAGTCCCATTTATACAAAATTTAAATTAATTAATCAGAAGGAAAAGTATTTAGTTATAAATATACATGGATTTGTTTGATAATCCAAAATAATTATTCTTATAATAACTAATAATTATTTTACCTGTAAACAGCCAAATATCCAACAGCTTGATCACAGTCCACTTTAAACGTTCCTGGTATTAGAGCAGTTGAGTTTTCACAGAATGGTACCTGAAATGATGATGTTTAGCAATCACTAATACTTCTATAGTAAATAATTTCAAAACCAACAAATGTAAATTATAAAATTAACTGTTATTAATTGAATGTTTTGATGATAGGATGTTTTATCATTTTTGAATCGTCATTTAGTTTATGTAATGAAGGTTTTGTTTGGATAACAATCTCATTCTTGCATTTGAAGGCCACAATTTGTGGCTGAAACACACAAATAACTTTATCATCATAAACCTATATTTGACAACTATTGAACATAGGTATCACCTAATTGTACCTAGAGGGGAATATAATAACGCACATAAAGTAAAATATAATATTTTTTTAATTGAATCTCATAAAAATAATAGAGACAATACAATACAATATGAAAATTATTTAAATGCCTATGAAATACGAAAATGATATGTATGAAAATTATATAAATGCCTACCTACATCTTATAAAGATATTTTAATAGAGAATAGAATAACAACTCTTACAGATATCATTTACACAAACGAAAACATACAGAGATAAGATATGATTCTATACAACAGATCATTTTCCTTGCAATGAATGTAGGTCTAATTTATTTCTTTGTTTTAACAGTAATTTGATACTAGATAAGGTTTTTTTGATCTCTTATTATCTATTTTGATAGAGAAAGGCTTCTAACTTGCAGCAGGTTTTTACAATCAGATACTTTTACTTCTTAGATAAAGTTTATTTTGCACATTTTACAAGTGTAAAAACAGAGCTCAAGTAAGAAATGAGTCAGCAATGAGGAAAAATAATTGACTTATTATGACAGATCAATGCAAAACTATTCATTTATATTTTGTGAAACAACCTACAGATAAATACTAGAATGAATTATTATAATAGACATGAAAATGATATTATCCAACATTGAAAGTAATCAATACTCTACCTTTTTGAGTTCATTGTGTAGTCCGGGAGCCAGTGTAATACAGGCTGCTATCATGACAAGCATCAGCATCAGAGCATACATCAGCCGCGAGGAGGTCGAGTTGGAGCATGAAGGACATGCTGAACAGCACAGGGAACATGCTGTGCTCCCGCAGCAGCATGCCAGCTATTAAATATAAATAAGTCCTTTGTCATAAAAATCTCGATGACCTTTTTACTACTAGTTGATGCGTACAATATCTAAGGCTTAAACAACATTATCTCTGAGAAATTGTATGATTCATTGACCTAATATTAATACTTTTAAATCCAATTAAACGTTTAGCCATTTTGTTATGAAATTAGAACAAGGTACTTTTTTATTGGAAAGTATTTTACATACCTGTGCAGCAGGAATGATACCTAGCACAGCCCCCATTGCAGGAAATGTATAATTTTCAAAACTACAATCACAAAACTATTATTTCAGATTGCTTAAACTTAATCGCGAAACAAGAGAAACATGAATGGTGATATTATTTTTCTATTGATTTACTGAAACGCTTGCTTTGTTTGGATTATTGGATTGGAACTTGCTTCAGTGACATTACTTAAAAAAAGTCAAATGTGACACGTTGACATCGACTTTGATGGAATTGTACACCACGTCCACGTGCTGTCATCTCAGTCTTTCGAACCATGGAGGAGAAGACTATTCAATCGATAATAAAGACTTTTAAGACTGCCAATGCCAAGCTAACAGAAGCCATAAAATTATAAATGCTTGTCTTTGTCAGTCAATGTCAATCGGTTGTCACTTTGTAATGTCAATTAGTTTGAATTTAGATTTTGCAAAAATGCTAAATCGTTACGCTGCCTTTGAAATTAAATTAATTTAAAGTTAAATAAGTTTATATCAATAATTTTCATTATTATGATCCAGAGAACATTCTAAGTTACTAACTTTCTTTCATAGCCACACAAAATACATTGATAGTTTAACAATGTCTTTCGGACATGTATGTTTTTTTATGCTCTTATTAATGTTGTGTTTGTGTTTAGGCGATGATTATTGTACAAAAGAAGATGAAATATGCTCTAGCGACAAAAGTAATAATAAATTTAGTAAGGGTGAGTTAGATAGACGTAGATTTTTAGAAAACTTGATAGGTACATTTTTTATTATTTCAATCTAATTAATGACATACAAATTCCAGAAAATAATGAATGGATCTCCAAAATAAATAATCAAATAATCTCAGCTGTAGAACAATACATTCCTTGTAAATCAGCAAATTGCAGTTGTCACACATCAGTGATGAATTCTGATTTTCAACCGTTTAAAGATGGCATCACTGAAGACTTATTTTCTGTAGCTAGGTTGAAAGGGGTCAAATATCAAGTAAGTTTAAACTTCATAAATATAACATGCAGGATAAAACATACTCATTTCCTGTGAGGTGTACGAGTAGTTATTATACATATAATAACTTTTATAAACCCAATTAGACCATAGCATTAAGGTTCCACATAAGAAGATTTTACAAATAAATAGTTTGGTAAACATAAGCTTTCGTTTTTCTAAGAGTAATAATCTCAACCAAGACACACATCTTTACCCTGGAGTGGATTTATACTCACCCAACTGATAATTTAATATAATTTCAGATAATCAACGGCAAATTGTACAGGGAGCAAAACTGTCACTTCCCAGCACGCTGCGCTGGTGTAGAACACTATTTGAAAGCATTAGCTCCTAAAATGCCAAACATGGAGTTTGCCATCAACACGAGGGACTGGCCACAGTTAAACAGAGCTTGGGGACATAAGAAGGCTCCTGTATTGTCTTTCAGTAAGGTTCATATCAGATATTTTATATATGGTTCTATTGGTTGTAATTTTAAGTTATATAGCCTCTTCTTCAAATGAATTATGAGCATTATCAAAGACTAAGAATTTTTCAATTCGAAGTTCCCAGTTCCTGAGAATAGCACATTCAAACAAACAACTCTTCTGCTTTATAATATTTGTATTGATTTTCCAATATGTTCTGTAATATGTTTTCTCATAAATCTTCCAGACTCGTGACTACTATGATATAATGTATCCAGCGTGGAGTTTCTGGGAAGGAGGTCCTGCTATATCATTGTATCCGACTGGCATTGGTCGCTGGGACAAACATCGCTTTAGTATATCAGATGCTGCTGACAAGTAAGTACTCCATACTTTAATCAGAATTAACTAAGCACGAAATCAACCAAAATTTTACTACTTTCATAAGCAAGCTTACTCTTCTTCTGAACCTTTGTACTATGTCTATTCGAGTTTGGTTCAAGCAAGCTTTACTAATTATTTTCTTATATCCAAAGTTTTAACAGCACTTATTTTAGTTGCATTATATTTCTGAGCACTACACATACAAACTTATTTTTTTTTACTAATATGTGAATATAACAGATTGCTTATATGAAAAAGAAATATTTCTTTATAACCAGCATGATTGTGTTTGTGTTGCTTTGTGCCTTTCACCTGCTAAGTAAGTACAACTTTTTTATTTCTATGTAATACATTTATAATTTCATACTTTTTAAATAGATTTTATTAACCTTTAATATAAATTTAATAAAAAATGACAATTTTCTCAGATGGCCATGGGAAAAGAAAGAGACAAAAGCATTTTTCCGAGGTTCAAGGACTAGTGAAGAAAGAGATGCACTGATTTTGCTATCTCGCTCTGACCCTGAACTTGTGGATGCACAGTATACGAAAAATCAAGCTTGGAAGTCTGATGCTGTAAGTCTGAAACTATGACAGATTGTTTATAGTACAATACATATGTGTTTTTAAAATATTACTCTCAATTTATAATAATATTATTTACTAGCTGTGCCTGGCGGGTTCACATGTGTTAATTATTACTGTTCTGCTCCTATTAGTTGTGGCATGATGTCCTTCCTCGATTAATGAGCATTTTTGAACATTAAAAAGGTTGTTTCAATTTGAATCAGTAGTTCTCAAGAACCTTCAACAAAAACCTTCAGCTTTATATGTAGGTACATATTAGTATAGATTAATTGCTCTTTATTTTATACCATCATCATCTTCCTGCCCTTGTCCCACTTAAGTGGGGTCGGCACAATATGTTTTTCTCTTCCACTCGCTTCTATCACTCGTCATACTCTCATTCACTCCTTTCATATTCATATCCCTTTTCACACACTCCATCCAACCCTTCTTTGGCCTCCCTCTTCCATAGTTTCCTTTCACACACAGATCCATAGTTCTCCTAGCAATATGGTGTTCTGGCCTCCTCATCACATGCCCATACCATCCCAATCTAGCACTCCTTATTTTTTCTACAATTGGCGCAACTTTCAAACTCCCTCTGACATACTCATTCCGTATCTTGTCCATCCTTGTTACCCCACTCATCCATCTTAACATCCTCATTTCTGTAACATGCATTCTTTGTTCATCCTTCTTCTTCATAGCCCAACATTCAGACCCATACATGGCGACAGGTCTGATGACCGTCTTATAAATTTTTCCCTTGAGTTTAAAGGGCATTCGTGGGTCACAAGTTGTTCCTGAGACCTGTCGCCATTTCATCCATCCCGCATTCATTCTGTTCTTCACGTCTCGGTCGATGTCACCGTCGTTTTGGAAGAGCGATCCAAGGTAACGGAAGTCGGAGCACACTGGTAGAGGTACGCCATCTATGAAAATGTGTGTGCTCTTTATTTTATACCAAAATCCAATATTTCCAGGACACCCTATACGCTCCACCAGCGTCAGAGGTTCCATTCGAAGACCATTGCAAATACAAATACCTATTCAACTATCGAGGAGTTGCAGCCAGCTTTCGATTCAAGCATTTATTCTTATGCAAATCGCTTGTATTCCATGTTGGCGATGACTGGCAAGAATTCTTCTACGCTTCTTTAAAACCATGGGTCCATTATGTACCTATAAGTCCAGATGCAAGTAAAGACGAAATCAAGAAGTACATAGAATACTTCAAAGCGAATGATGGGATAGCTAGAGAAATAGCAGAAAGAGGGTACCAGCATATTTGGGAGAATTTAACGGATAAAGATGTGAAATGCTATTGGAGAAAACTGTTGAAGACTTATGCTAAGTTAGTCAAGTATGATGTAAAGATGGATGAGGATCTCATAGAAGTATAAGTTGGAAATCTCTTGGCTGCTGTGAATTTATAATGATAAAATGTTGTACTTAATTGTAAAGGGATTTTGATTTGTATAATGACTGGATGGACAAGGATGTGTTGGTCAATGTTAAGAATGTTTTTATCGATCAAGTGCCAATGGCATCAGTTCCTGAGTTAAGTGATGTATATTTTTTATCTTCCAAGTAAAGGTAAATTAAAAAAACAAAATTGCTATTAAAAATAAACTTTAATAATATAAAATGCATTTTCCTTAGAAAATCTTACAATATTATTAGTTACATTATTGACTGACCCCTATTTTTCAGACTTCAGTTTTTGCTCGCAAAACATGTTTTACATACAATCATTGCTTTTTAAATCAAATTCTTTGTATCATTTTTCATTCATAAACATTTATAAGTACATACAAACTAAAGGACATACCGTGGAATATATAATTTTGAATCATGCCTTTTGATAAAAAGTTATAGTTACTTACTAAACTTTACTTAAATCAACACTGGGATCTGTTTAAAATGCACAGAGACAATAACAATTATTAATCTCATAAAAATATTAATAAAATAATGTTCTATCTACTTTGATAGTTTGCGTTCTAATTGTTCAGCGATGGCTTCGAGGAAGTCTTCTGTGTGTAAGTACATTCCCTCCTTTGTGTTTTTCATTCCATGGATACAAATCACCAGGTCTTTTGTCATCTTTCCGCTGTCGATGCATTCGACGCACGCCTGTAACGAGTAACAATCAATAGTGATACATGTTTACAAACACACGTCTCCGCCCCTTATCAAAATTTAACGGATTTCGGCATTTCACGATAAGCCACACCACACGCACCGCCAATTTCTAGTCGTTATCGGTGATAACGCTACGAAAGCTGGCATGTTATCTATTTTTATTGCTCATACATATTATGTTCGTGTTCGTTTTAAAGTATTTGTGTCGTGACACATTTATTTACTATAGACATTCGCAATTCACGTATAAAGTGGATTTTATGTGCCAATTTTATATGCTATTGAATTAATTGGACGCTACTTTTATTAATCTTATGAGCAATTTGTCTAGTTTAACGGGAAAACCCTGAATAAAACCCTAAAAATAAATAGCTCACCTCTTCAAGAGAGTTAGCAAAGCGATGCAGTTCAGGTGTGTTGTCCAGCTTAGCGCGGTGCATCAGACCTCTGGTCCAGGCGTAGATGGAAGCCACAGGGTTGGTCGAGGTGGGCTTCCCTTGTTGGTGCATGCGGTAGTGACGCGTCACAGTGCCGTGGGCTGCTTCAGATTCCACTGTACGTCCATCGGGGCACATCAACACTGATGTCATCATACCTAGAGAACCGTAGCCCTAGAAAAATGGTGTAATTTTAGGTCATATATTGAAGTCCAAGGACTCGAAGGGCCCATGAAAAAAATTATTCCACTGTTTTTCCGCGTTATTCCCGTATTAGGAATTTAGTAAGAGAATCTTTTCTGTCCCAACGTGTTTTAGAAATTTCTTGATGATTTAGTAGTCAAAGTGTAACAATCTAACTGCTTTTAGAATTTATAATAATAGTTACGTATACTTATTTACTTAAGTATGTTTATTTACGTTTAAGTATACAATTAATTTACATAAATATCTACATACATTTTAACTTTACATGTGCATGAGTATGAAGATAGCGACCTTGAAATGTAACTACCTACTTACTAATTATAACTATGTCAGCAGTGCGCGTGTTTGCTTGAAGATATTAAAATGCAGTGATAAATGCTACAATAATCATCTTGATAAGCGATACAATTATGTAGTGTAAATGTAAACGTTACGTAAAAACCCACACATTTTTGTTTTCCTAAACATACCTACACGTTATAGGTATTTAGTTAAAAATAGTGATGATTTATTGATAAATTTAATACCTGGGCAACGATGTCTGATTGCACGTCACCATCGTAATTCTTGCAAGCCCAAACGAATCCACCGGAACTCTTAATAGCCTGCGCTACCATGTCGTCGATCAATCTGTGCTCATACCATATCTTGGCATCTTCGAACTGCTTCTTATAGTCACTAAAATGCAAAGCAGAACCATATTAGAGACAATACTGTCATTGTTTTCCAATCCTTTTTCTTAAAATAATATTATACCACGATACAATATAAATAGCAGTAAAAGATAATTTTAAATACCACGAAACGTATTACAAACCCAGCTACCTGCCCATAAACAAGTTTCGTACAAGAGACATTTAAAGATTCGGCACCTGAATCCGACATCTATTGAGTTATTATAATGCGGTAGGCGGGTCCGGCATTATGGTTACACTGACCTCTGGTATATTTCTTCGAAGATGTCCTTGAAGCGACCGTCATATCTCTTTAGGATTGTGTTCTTTGTCGACATGTATAGGGGCCATTTCTTTTGCAATGCAACCTAAGTAAATGAGACTTGGTTAATAATAAGATCGAAAAAAATAACAAGGGTATTTTGGTGATTAATGTTAAGAAAGGACAAATACCTGGAAACTAGAGTGTGCGAATGCTCTGATAGATTCGTCGGTATTGTACATGCCCATGGCGACGCCAGGGGTTTTGAAGTCGAACAAAAGGCGTGTCTCAACTGTTCCGTCTTGACCAGTGAAAACTAGTTCAACCTGTTAAAAATAAAATGTACATCTTAATTCATATCTTAAAATAATTATAGTTAGGTACTACAAAATAATATTAAAATCACATTTTTTTACTGATAATTGTGTTTTGTTTAAATACCGAAAGGTTAATAAGTACATTAATCTTACAATGTTAAGTTATCAGTATAGTAAGGTCAACGTTCTTTACCTTTCCAGGTTTAGGTACAACGAAGTCTTGTGCTTTGTATTGATCTCCGAAAGCGTGACGTCCGATCACAATGGGCTGTGTCCAACCAGGGATTAACCGGGGAATGCTCTTACATAGAATCGGTTCCCTGAACACTGTACCTCCAAGAATGTTCCTGATGGTACCGTTTGGACTCAGCCACATCTTTTTCAACTTAAATTCTGAAAGTTAGAGACGAATTTTAGCATATTTCACTAACATTTAATCCCAAAAATACAGTTGGAAAATTAATATCAGTCACCTTCCACTCTTTGTTCATCGGGTGTGATGGTAGCGCATTTGATTCCGACATTGTGTTTCAACATGGCATGAGCGGCGTCGATGGTGACTTGGTCATCGGTAGCGTCACGGTGCGGGAGACCCAAGTCGAAGTACAGACAGTCCAACTAAGGTAAACAAAAAATTAGGGGCTGAATACCATTTGTTGCGTTTGTCAAGAAATTGTAAAACGATATTCAGAAAATGGCATCGAAATTTAAATCAGATTAAAAATAATACGTAGAATAATACGAAATAAATAATGCGATCCAATAAATAAACAACTAAAAGCAATTTACTTTTCAATCAAGAAAGAACCAATAAAATTCTCGATAAACGAGAGTAAATGCCCCCATACTGGGAAAGGCGAGTATAATAAACAAAGTCAAGTTCTATTGACCTAATAATAGTACAACATACGTATAACGATAAGCAATAGTAGCTAACACTGACAGATAACCTTTGCTAGTTATGTTAAATGACAACACAATAAAATACATTTAACAACTCAATAGGATATAAAAAATAGTATCAATATACCTATGTATCATTTATTCTTCTAGAAAAATAATAGTTTCATTAAAATTCCCCTTGTATCAGTTATGAGTACCCGTAAGTTATGATATTATGTTGTTGTTCAAAAACCCCAGATTATCTTCTAACATTGCCCTTACCTTGACATATGGGAAGATAAGCCTCTCCTTGATCTTGGCCCAAATAATGCGAGTCATCTCATCTCCGTCCATTTCCACAACAGGATTTTTAGCCACCACCCTGTTTGCTGTTCCATCTGTTGGAAATATTACCATTTCGTACTGTAACTAACTAGCAAGATGTTTAGCAGCTAAATGATAAAAGGATCTTAAGATGAGACGTAGTTTTAGATGGTCTTAATTAAGGAGAATCGGTATAAATACGTTTATTCCCACATAATAAGGAAAATGTTAGTTATTTTTATTTAAACATTCTTATGTAGAAAAAGACTAAAGTCTCAAATCAAGAGAATAAATTGCAATTCATCTGGACACATCATTCACATGCAACAATTCAATAAATTCATGGTTACCAATTTTATGCAATTTTAAGATCTGGTTTTTGGTACAAGGCTGACAGCAATCCATTCAGGCAAAGTACCTATCTACCCTGTATCCAGTTATGGAGTATTGTCTTATGCACTTTATGATTGCATTTAATTGCTCAGACACAAACATGTTTGACAAGAAATGTAGGGGAGAAGATAAATTGGCAGTAGGTAGTATGAACATTTTTATAGACCCTTTTACATGAAAAAAATATTTATTTAGAAAAATATTTGATAGATACACTAAAGCTGTTCACTGGTATAAACATATTTAACTTTTACTTTGTACCTTCAATTTGTCACCGGTCCAAACAATTGAAGAATCCTAGTGGAGATGTGATAAAAGTTGGACTTTGAACAGTGAAATTTCAGAAGAGTGTTCCTAATTAATTTTAATTGAACAAATTACAATTCAGTTGTGTCGCATGCGAATTGTTTTATGATGTCGACGCAGACCCGGCTGTCGCTAAATAACGTACGAAATAAAGACTGATAGCGGCAACCTAATCACATAACCAACAAAATTGTAACTGAAAATAATACTTACAGTTTCTTCTTATGACGCTCATTTCGGCCACGTTCTTCAACAGTTGTCTTGCGTTGTTTACAGCCATGTTTTAATTTATTTAATTAATTCTTCCTTAATTAGTTGAGACACGGTACAACAATATTGCGAGCGGACGTACCGTACAACAAACTATGATCAGCTGCTCTGCTGGCGCCGCTATACTTGCCGCGCGAGTGAGAAATGAATGCGAGACAGTGACGGATATATCCAGTAGACGTATTGTGCGACATGCCACAGTAGCGCAATTATTTAAAATACTAGTATGTCAACTAACATTTTGTTTATTTATACTAATGTTATATTGTAAATGTAAGGATAATAAAATAACATTTGAAACTGTTATTTATATTGTAACAACTATTTATCGCCTAAGACAGATTATTCTTTTGTATACTGTCATTCACTGCCTCTAAATATAATTTTAATTTAATATAAATAAAGTTAATGGATTGCAGACTTAAAGATATAATTTCGTTACTATACTTGTAAGTTGTCTTTTCCTACAAAGTTGAACTACCTAAGCGTGGTATTTAAACGCGATAAGAGTTCTCCTATTGACCTACTGTGTATATCGTCAGTATACTGTGTTGGTACGTCTGTAGCGTGCGGGTTCGTTTCTCTCGGTCCGCCCCCACCCGCGATAAAACCCGTGTGCCGCCGCGTTCGCCGGCCGGCAGCGCGCGCCCGGTCGGTTGTCTCCTACGTGTGTGTATTTTGTTGTGTTGTGTGCGGTGTGATACTGTGCTGCCGGCCACAGCCGGGACCTGCTGCGAATACGTAAGTCATTTCACATTAATTCCCTCTGCCTCCGTGGCTGTTCAATTAAACCATCCTCATAAACCGACCACATGTTCACTGAAACAAACTCACTACAATATCACCCAGACTTTCTTTTGTCTGTCATCTCATATGCTATTCCAACTCCTTTTGTCTCGATTCCGATTGTTCGCAAGATATCCATCTCAGTTCACGCCCGAACAGAAACAGGATTTTTGAAAAGTTGTTTCAATACAACTTGTTCGTAGGTAGTATAAAAATAAATTTCATGCTCTAAATAATGGCTAATTTTACTTAGCAACCGCGCTTAGTTGTGTGAAATAATTATTTTTTAAATCCTAGATACAGATGTATTTATTTTGAGCGCTTAATTATACCAATTACTGAAATTGTGTTGGTCGGTTCGGAGATATTCCGAGATAATTATGATGACCCATATAAGTCAACAATAAAACAATCCACACATGTCAAACACATGGTATTTTTAAGTAGTTGTAATTGAACAAGTTTGTTAATGAAAGTACCTATATATTTTGCTACATAGATTTTATACGCATTGAGGTTACGATTTTTCCTTTTGTAAATAGGATAATATCAGTAAATACGTACGTCAACCGAAGCTGTTATAAAAAAAATAAACATGTTGTCTTATCATCTAACCAACGCAAACTGTTTGGTATCATGGAAACAAATAGGTTTTATCAGCAGTATAAAAAACATTTAATTACTTACATACAAAAACTAAAACAAAATAACGGTCTTATTGAAATTGTTCGTGTTTCTAAATCAATATAAGAGGAAGAGTTTGAAAATTAAAACATTTTATTCGTCTATTGTACCATGAAACCGTTGTGACTTATCTATTTAAATAACGTCAATTGATACAAATGTTAGTCCGCTCTTCACTTTAGAAGGAAGATTTGTATGAAGGAAATTATTCGAAAATGCATGGTAAAGCACCCGAGCTAAATATAGAAAGCGATAAACTATTTACAATACTGACAATAAATTAGAATAAATAATCAAAACAATTTGTTGTACAAAATATCAACACTAATGTTTTATTACAACGACATAATGTAACGCAAAATTGACCCGTTTTTCAAGGCCTTCTACTATCGTTTGTATCACTTGAAATTCTTTTTCCAGCTAAATTGGGTATATAGCTGATAAAAACTTCTGTCAGACGTGTAGGTACTTATTTAGTGTGTGAATTTAAAAAGCCGATCTTCTTACACGTGGTAGTTTTAAATTTGAATCACTTAGTTAGACGACTCACTCTTCTATTTAGCAAGTTAAATAACCGAGAATATTTTCATTTTACAATGGTATTCATTTGCACAATTTAAATGAAAACTATCTAAATGTATCTGCGATGTAACATCAAAGAAAACTAAACAAGACACCTCGCCAAACAAATTCATTTCGCATTTTAACTATCCGTAGTTGTCTGGTTAGAGATTAACCACATTAATACAGATCAATTCAAATTTTGACCATAGATATGTTTACTAGTTTTGTATAGAGATGCGTACATCCGTTCAGCTTATTGCATCTATTTATACAAAACCTCTTCGGTGAATAAACACAGAATTGAGCTGGATAAATGTTACTCTCTTTATTACAGCGATAACACACATCTTCTCCTTGTTACAGTAGCAAATAATTAGTAAATCAAAATGTGCGGTTGCGTGCGCCTGTTGCGCGCCTGCAAGACGTTACCTCGTCAACTGCACTGCCGACTGTCGAGCTCGTCATCAGCAGCCGCGCCCCCTACTCCCGGAGTTCCTTATAGCAAACTTAGTATAGGAGTGCCTAAAGAGATATGGCAGGATGAACGAAGGTGAGTTACCATTTACAACCAGGACAATGAAAGGTCCCATACAAAAATAATTAAGTAAGTATTTTAATTTGGAAAATCTTTTCTCCTAATACTTAATTATGAAGATTTAAGACTCGTAAAATTTTACACTTACGTGTAAATTTAAAAATACTCGTAGTGTAATCCAAAACAAAAAAACCTACCTACGTCCTCCAAACTCGTTTAAAGATAACAACATCAATATTTGAATATGTAAGTTCAAGGATGGTCAAACGTTGACGCGTTGTTTCAGAGTCGCCGTAGTACCGGCGGTAGTTAGCAAATTAGTCAAGAAAGGATTCAATGTCAATATTGAGGAGAATGCCGGCGCTTTGGCCAACTTTCCCAATAAGGCATACGAAGAGGCCGGTGCTAAAGTCACCAGCTTGAAAGATACATTCCAATCAAGTAAATATTACAGTTATACTTACTTTGTAACTTTGCAAGTTTATAATTCAGATGTTTTCTATAATTATCATAATTTGTTCGATCAAATGGTTGATTGATAAATGATGAAACTCATCTCAATCGATCGAATAGATCGACGTTGCGTCATCTGTGTTCTCCTACTATGATTACGATGCACATCATCCTATACAGTTCAATTTTCCTGTTAAATGTTAAAACAATTATGTTATTAACTATTTATTTAAGTATTTAATTCAATCCAACAATTGTGTAACTTCTTACTAAATAAAATATGTGCAACGAAATAAATCTAATCTGATGTTAAACATCTATCAGCGCGTAATCTTATATCAATTCATTTTCATCTTATCAGTCGCAAATGTAATTATTTGTATCACAGAAATTTAATGTGGGGTACAGATAATAAAATGCACTAATATTGTTTTTTTTTTTCAGATATAATATTAAAGGTCCGTCCACTAGTAGATACTGAAGTGCAACATGTGACTAATGAAGGCACTTTGATATCGCTACTGTATCCGGCTCAGAACCAGGAGCTTATCAAGAAACTGGCCGCTAAGAAAGTTAATGCTTTTGGTAGGTTTAAAAAAGGTTTTGCTATTCCTACTTATTCTCCTAATTCTCCTTCTTCCCTATTCTGATATTGAGTATACTTACACATTTATTCCTTGAAACACACACATGAAATATATGCTAAAACTTTTGGGGTTAATGTACCTTCCTTACGATCAAAGAGATTATAAATCAGCTCACGCGTTCGGGGTTCCTGACCTACATACATACTAGACATCTTTACAATTTACATAAAAATACACATACTCTTATACTAAACTTGTAATCTAAACTAATATCATAAAGCTGAAGATTTTGTTTGTTTGAACGCATTAATCTTGGGAACAAGATACTTTTACTATTTGAAAAAATGTTTTAGCCCAATTATCCAGGAAGTTAACGCGGTTTAAACTGCGGGGTGCAGTCAGTATACTATATTTTAAAACAATGACCCCAAAAACATCAATAAAATTACACATTCTAACTATAACGAGTTATTAAATAAGTATTATATTTCAGCAATGGACTGCATACCCCGTATAAGTCGTGCCCAAGCGTTCGACGTGCTAAGCTCAATGGCTAACGTGGCCGGTTACCGAGCCGTTATCGAAGCAGCTGCGCATTTTCCCAGATTTTTCTCTGGTAAGTTATTACTTCCTACGAAAGTCGATAACTTAGATGTCATTATGTTAAACTTTAACTATAGATTTTTTCTTTAGTTTTAAGTAAAAGAAATAAAAATGAGATAAGTTTCTTTCGGAAACCTTCGCGAATATGCCTAAATGAGTCCACAAAAGATTAATCGCAATCGATTGAATGGAAATGTTTTTACAACCTACAATATTTTAGTAAACTTCACATTAATGACCTAATTTTCCAAAATCTTATCTTAATCTTTTATTATTGCATATAAAATAATATAATGCTTTTGTTTTATTTCGATTTTATCGCGTAAGATAAAATTATTGAAATGTGCACTTGCGTATAATCGCCTACTGAATCCTCGTACAAATTATCTAATCTTATAAATTCTAGACTAATGAGTAAGATATTGTAAATCATTCATCATTAAATTGCAGAAATCACGTAAATTACTTTAGATATAATTTTAATTAGTGTCACAGATCTAAGAGTTCAGTAATAGCGCGGTATAAAGGTCTTTGGGTTATATGGAGTAACCACAGTTCAATCAGAGGTTAAACGTGACTTGTCTCCTCTTTTCTAGACAAAATAAATATAATAAGTTAAATAATGTGTCGTTTTAACAGCTGCGTTTATAATTATATACATGGCAAAATAATTACATTCACTATAATAGTAATATTATGTTTTAGAATATTTATTTCTTCACGGTTAATTCAATTTGATACGAGAGCTTGCCGTCCAATGTGGTAATCTAATTAACATTCTATTATTAAAATTGACACTAGAGCCTAAGCAAGAATTGGTAGATTGGGCTATGTTTCATAGACTATTCCCCTACCCATTTAAAATATACATTTATTTTGTGTTGTGTTATTGTGTAATGTAACATCAACATCAGCCTATACCTACTTGTCCACATAGGTATCTCCTAATTTCTAATGTATATGTAATTTTTCTCCAATGTTTGATTAATGTAATATATCTTCCCGCCCAGGCCAAATGACAGCAGCAGGCCGTGTGCCCCCGTGCCGCGTGCTGGTGGTGGGCGGCGGCGTGGCGGGGCTGGCGGCGGCGGCGCAGGCGCGCTGCATGGGCGCCGCCGTCCGGGCCTTCGACACCAGGCCCGCCGTCCGGGAGCAGATCGAGAGTCTCGGCGCGCAGTTCATTACTATGGATATGAAGGTGTATAATTCGCGCCCCGCGGTTCAACCCGCGTTATCTCCTCTCCTATTGATCTCAGAGTGATGTTATAGCCTATAACATTCTTCTATAAATGGGCTAAGATTTTTTTCAAATCAGACCAGTAATTCCTGAGATTAGAGCGTTCAACCAAACAAACTCGATTTAGAACGATTGACAGGGGACCGTATGTTTGGTTCACATGGATAACTTGTAATTGAAATAGAGAATAATGACATAGGTTCAGACAGAACACTATTACAATTACCCACATATAGTCGATCTAGGTTTCTAAAAGTACTTTATTAAAATGTTTACGTTGCTGCTATACGAACTATTACTAGAAGCAGATGCATAAATATTAATTTTACTATAATCAGTAAGTATTGTTCTACCAATATGAATCTATACATACTTACCAATAACTTTAATCAAAGGCACTGAACATTAAAATATGTATTATGTACTCGTATGTACCTACAAAGAAACTTTAATACCGTTGTTCATGTAATAATGCGTATGCTGCGGTTATGGTGCTTGTAATCTTATCTTCCACATAACTATTATCGGGTTACATATTTTACTTGGATAACCGCAATAATGGACTCGTAATACCCTACATTACTTAATCATATAATGTTACCGTAATATAATGGGAATAGCACTCTAAATGCACTTGTTGTAATCGTATAAAAGTATTTATTTAAGAGACTTTGTCACATTTTCTTAAACTTACATTCATTGCCATTTCACCAAGACCTATTTGGATGAGAGCCAATGCGGCGCAGACGCATTGCATTTTTTTTTTCTATCACCTATGAGTCGCTAGTTAGTCGAATGTACCTACTAAATAATATGTATAAAGTATAATGATACTGGCATACAAGTATTATGTCCA
Source organism: Timandra comae (assembly GCA_958496195.1). Taxonomy (NCBI): domain Eukaryota; kingdom Metazoa; phylum Arthropoda; class Insecta; order Lepidoptera; family Geometridae; genus Timandra; species Timandra comae. Next base: position 7,823,728 of record OY292356.1, read on the forward strand.
TCATCGGAGGTAACTCATTTAGTTCTCGGCGCACGCGGCAAGAAGTGTGAATTGCCGTCACCAAAACTGTGAAGGAATACTCACCCCAAAAACCCCACTGAGCTATCTGACTCCTTGGGCTGAGTGCGCAAAAGCCTAATAAAATTCTTCCGCGACCCACCCAGCCTGGATAAAACCTTCTAAATAATGTAAATAGTATAACTTTTAGTCAAGGAAGGGTGTTTATAAAACTTTTGCTTTTCAGGGGTGGTACCTACCCTAATCCTAGTGGTTGGGGTGCACGTTTCACCCGCGCCTTGGCAGCTCGCCAATGGTAATTTAATTGTTAGAACAATAATATTAGCAGTAGATGTAGTTACTTACACTATTGTTCATGTTATATTGCCGTGTCGTGTTATTGTTTGCCAATAAGAAAGTTATTGTAACTTGTTTAGAGGTCAACATTTTTGTTGGGGATTTCATGCTTCACTTCACAGCCTATAATTTGCTCTCAAAATTAATTATTATCTATGTGTAATATTATGAAAATCAGGTCCCGCAACAATATTGTTTATTAAAACTTTATAGAAATCTATAAGTACGTAGTTTTTGGTCACTAGAAAAAACTGTTAGTTAGTTATAATAGTTTCATAGCATGTTTTTATCTGCAACAGTTATTATTCAACTCGCATGAACCATGAACTAATTATTAGTTATCCGACTAAGTATCTATGTAATGTTTGTATATCTAGTAATAGAATACGAGTCTACTCTATTTGCATCGTTTACATTGAACGTTGCAAACTGCAAGGTGCTAAACAGTTTCATGTTCACAATTTTACATGAATGAACTAAATAAACATGTTTATAATGTAGATTCTCTATTATCATATTGTTAAGTTAGAACACAAACAAATTTCAATCTTATGCACGTCTAATAAGGATTATTTTAGTACACTTACCTTACATTTGTAATTATTTAGTCTTACATAATTGACGTACTTTCAAGATTACATTTTTGTTTGTAACTTACATGTTTGATGAAGATATGAATAAAACTAAATTGCACCAACTTGTTCTCAGTAAATAAATTCAAGGACAAAAAGATTTTTGTTCTGTCTAAATATTTGGTTGGAAATGTTAACGTTTCTATTCACATACGATTATAACTGTGGGTGTTGCTATCCGCATACAAATCATGATAAATTTGCATCTATGAATGCCAAAGGCTCTCTAGTAGATTATCTAATAGGTTGATGATCTAAAATGTTTCTATTTGATATATTGAATGGAATGGAAGGATTATATGTACCTGAAATATGTCTCCAAAAAGTATTAAATTTCTAAGATTGGTACATAAATCTATTTTAACCCCCGGTACAAATATGTATGTATAGTTTATGTATCTGTTTGGTGTTGTTGCTAGCTAAGCTTACCCAATTATGATTAACTTATGTTTATGGACCTCAAAACGCTAAAAAATGATTATATTAAAACTGCTTCTTGATCTTAGCTATAATTTCAAGAGAGTATCGTGAACTACAAAAATTCAATGTCAATTTTTTGTTATTTAATATAATCTGTATTTAACATAATTTCCATAGAAGCCATACCTCTATCTTCCCATTTTAACACAGACATCTCTTTACAGGAAGAGGGCGCTGGTGAAGGTGGTTACGCCAAAGAGATGAGCCAAGAGTTTCTGGACGCCGAAAGAGCGTTACTGGGCAGAGAGGCGAGGACTTCAGACGTGGTTATCAGTACTGCACTTATACCCGGGAAACCGGCGCCTGTACTTATTCTAGAGGTATGTTGTTATACCCAAAAAAAGGTCTTTCTTTTTGTGCTATTAATAAACATTTGAGTGGTGGAATCCTTTCTATCTTTATATGATAATATGTCAACTGGATCAGTTGTTGTCTGACCAACCCGATTCTAACATACAGTGCTTCCTAAAGAACTTTAGTGATTAATTTTTTTAGTATTTAAAAACAGCGTTAAGCATCGCTAACGCGCATCGCGTACGAAGAATTGTCCAGTTGTCTGACTGCCTTAAAAAAATGAAATTCGTTGATTCCTTATCGATCCAGTTGAGTGTGACGAACAAGAAACACACTCTAAATATAAACTTGTAGTAGTTTAAAAATAATAACTAGCGATCTTACACAACTGACGTTTTATTGACAAAAAACTCAATAACATTGATACGGAGTTCAATGGAAAATGTTTTGTAAACTTCATTTTGGGTGATAACAGACGTCAAACTTATCGCTTGCCGAGATCGTTGACCCGAAATACAAAACACTCGATCGTAATCGATATTCGACTGCGAATATTTATTTTTTGGCGGCGTACACACATTGTAGTGACGCATACGTCATTCTGTTTATATGTATGACAATGAATGTATGTACGAGTATGTTTAAGGTCATTTTATTAATCTTAATCGCACTTTTTACTATGTAGTAATTTGTAAGTACTTTCGTTTAGTGTTACCGTATGAATTACGAATTCGAAGTTAACAAATTATACTATTTTAAAAACATACATTCAAAATATTCACCTCAGCTGGGATTTTAACCCAAAGCCATACTAAATCCTAGCGCTGCTATAACATATCGAGTGCCAAGGCCATGTCCCCCTACTAAGCGTCAGGGATCGATAGAAGTCTAACTTCCCATCTCAGCTAAAGTGAAAATTTTGAATATACCTTTAGAATACCTATGTATATGAAACTCAAATGTAATCCTAATAATTATCCTCTTATTAGGATGCAGTTCGCGACATGGCTCCAGGCAGTGTCATAGTAGACTTGGCTGCAGAAATGGGAGGGAACATACAGACAACCACCAAAGGGCAGATCACTAAAGTCCATGGAGTCACACACATTGGACTGACAGACCTCCCCAGTAGAATGCCGGCACATGCGTCGACACTGTACGCGAATAATATATCTGGATTCTTGTTTAGCTTAGGTAAGTTTCACATATAAAATCCTTCTATTGACCCCAGAAGAAAAGACCTAACCTTACCTTGGTGGTTTAGTAGAATGCTATGACGCCTATGACACTCAGTTTTGATTTCTAGATGATGGTGAACCCAAACCTGACGCTTGTTTAGAAAAATCGTACTTGTCTAGCTAGCAAGTACGATTTTTCTAAACAAGCGTCAGGTTTGGGTTCACCACAACTCATTGACCAAACTTAGTATCATACCTTCCCACGCACTCGCCTGCAGTAGCCCCGCACAAACCGATACTACACTTACAATTTCTGAAAAATGCTAATTTCATCTGATTGTCAAGGTACTAACGACCATTTCCACATCAACCTTGAGGACGAAGTGACTCGCGGTGCGATAGTGCTAAAAGCTGGCGAGTTGCTATGGCCGGCGCCGCCCCCGCCGAGCATGGCGGCGACCGCAGCGCCCCCTAAAGCCGCCGCGGTACAAGTAGAACCGCCGAACCCCTTCAATGAGACTCTGAAAGACGCTTTCTTGTATTCTACAGGTATTTATATTGATTTCTTATATTCTATAAGCATTTAAATTAATATTTAAAGTAGCTAACTTATTCTATTGTTCATGTTTTATCGCATGATTTATGAAGTTAGATTTTTCTTAAGACCCTAAACTCGATAATTGACGGTTTTTGTACTTTTTGATCTAGTCATATTATATGAAAAGCGTATTTTATAAACATGCTTTTAGGTAATAATTAAAGGAAATATTGTCATCTAAAAAATACTCAGAGAAAAACAATATTATACAGAAAACTTAAAAAATATATCAAGAAAACTGAACATATGTTTTCTGAATTTCACTTTTAGCATTAACTTCCATGCCTTCGGATTCTAGTAATTCGACCAATTTAGCACTAAAAATTAAACAAACTTAAAGTCCAGATCCTTATTAAGGAAATACTCATAGGAAAATTTAATTGTTATTATAATTATTATTGAAATCGAAAAAAATATAAAGTTAGAATTTGTAAAAATCACACTCAAGAAAATCGTAATTTACGTTGATAAATGATGCTCAAAACGTTATTAAAATTACCTCAAATAATAAAAGAATATTTTCTACAACAATTATACTAAAAAAAAATCTCTAAAACAAATTGTCTTTTTTTCTACAAATATTTTAAAATCATCATAAAACTACTATAAAATCGGACGCACGAAACAATTCAAATCAGTCTGCCGCGAGGCTTTTTAGAGAGAGGACGTATCGCTCCTACCGAGCGTTTGACCTTTGCGGCGCGTACGAATTTTATACGATAACTCATCAACATGTTTTGATACTCGATAATAATTTTTGTTTTATAATTTGAATTATTTATTAAAAAAAAAATATTAACATTTATGATAACAAATAATGTTTTAGAATGCAGGCATTTACCCACATTAGTAATGTAGGCATTTACCCACATTAGTAATGTAGGCATTTACCCACATTACTAATGTAGGCATTTACCCACATTAGTAATGTAGGCATTTACCCACATTAGTAATGTAGGCATTTACCCACATTACTAATGTAGGCATTTACCCACATTACTAATGTAGGCATTTACCCACATTACTAATGTAGGCATTTACCCACATTACTAATGTAGGCATTTATTTGTTTTATTCATTATTCCTTGTTGTGAATAATGGAATATCGAATCGAAAGTTATTACGTAAATTATATCTAATCATATACTACCTACTACGAATCGTAAAAAAAAATATACTCGTATTTTTACTTTTGTCAATAACTTTTACACAATTTATAATTTCCAATGGATCAAAACCATTCGGCCGGAGTATTCAGAGCGAGCGCGCCGTCACTACATAGACAGTGTGCATGCGGACACGCGTGCGCGTCTGTGTGAGTGAAAATTTGAGTTGTCGCGCGCCAGATCAACCCTCTTAACGACTTTTTAATAACTAACATTGTTGTAGAGAATGTTTTCATCAGATGTTACTCAACTTGCACGAACTAATTATAAACCTTATGTAACTATTTTCTATTTTAAATAAACATTTCTTATGTTATGTTTCTTTTAAAATAAAAAGGCTTTATTATTATTATGTTATGTTTCTTTACAAATGAGATAAAACATGAGTTTTGCTTTACAATGTCTTTTTATCTTATTTTACATTTTAGGTATGGCGTCTCTTATCGGACTCGGCATGGCATCTCCAAACCCGGCTTTCACTACAATGACAACAACTCTTGCATTGTCAGGTATGTCACATTACAATAAACTTTTCACACTCATTCACACCCACAAATTACTAAAAACATACACTCACGCACGCACATTTACGCCCACAAACACGCAGACTTTTGGTCAGGTCATCCAAATGATCTTCAATGTAGTAAGATCCAGTTCAATCCGAATCGTAATAATTATATTTTTTCAGGTGTCAGGTGTGTCAGATACACATACATACATCTCACTCACACAATCGCTCACACAAAACACCCAAATTTGTGTGTGCATCCAAATCCTCTATGATTAGATCGAACTAAAAAACCCCCTTAACAATTATTTTGTTTACCCAGGTGTGGTAGGCTACCACACAGTATGGGGCGTGGTGCCGGCGCTGCACTCCCCGCTGATGTCGGTCACGAACGCCGTGTCCGGGATCACCGCCGTCGGGGGGCTCTTACTCATGGGCGGCGGCGTCGTGCCCGAGACTCCTGTGCAGGTGATGATATTAATATTAGATGCTATTTGTTTCCCGTGGTTTTGCATGTTTAACTCGCAAATCATGTGGGAAATGTGGGATAGAAATTTTTCTATGTGTTTTTCTTGAAGATGTTTTTTATAAACAGCAATAACACTGGTTTTCTCTTGATAGGAGAAATTTCAATATAAAATAATGATTATTTGTATTTTTCTAACATGAATGTGTAAAGACCATTAATTTTTTTTCAGTGGTTGGCAAGTACTGCGGCTCTGATATCATTCGTGAACGTATTCGGTGGGTTCTTAGTGACGCAACGGATGCTTGATATGTTCAAAAGGTATGCTCCGTTTTAGCTAAATTAGCCAGATATTCTAATTGTTGGTGTTCAAATATTTATTTATAAAAATGTTACTGTCCAGGCCTGGAGATCCACCAGAATACGGTTATCTATACGCTATACCGGCAACGGCTTTGTTGGGAGGATACATCGCTACAACATTGCAGGTAGAAGAATACTTTATGTTATATTTATTCCTTTTTAATGTGACTTGCAATTTAGTTTAAAGATATTTGACTTATGAAAATATTATATGTTATTCTATTTTTGTTATTTTTCTGTCTGTAGGGCTACCCTGAAGTCCACCAAATGGCTTATTTAGCATCGTCTCTTTGTTGCGTCGGAGCTTTGGCCGGATTGAGCTCGCAGACTACTGCTCGCAAAGGAAACTATCTCGGCATGGTAAGAAAAAAACAGTCTCTTTTATATAACTATAGTTCCTTTATTTCTCTTTTCTATGTTATTTTAAGGCGTATACCCAATACTGCACATGCCACTTTGCCATGCAAATGAAGGTTCACCATTATGACAACGCCACATGCAGTGTACGCAGTGATGGGTCTGCGCCTTATGTTTTTTTTTTCTTTTCCATCAAGCCACATCGTAGTGGGACGATGGGCAAAAGTCTCCCCCAAACATCTGTATGAAATTATTTCAGCATACATACTTTGTACTTGCAACCGATGATTAGAAAAGGCATCCATAAATATACGTACGCACAGTGAACGTTGCTCAGACTCGGCCCAAGACCCGCTCATTGTAATCTTGATGGCCTTAGTTTCGATCTATTGACCATTGTAAAGGCATTGAGACAATATTGAATATAGAAACAAAACTAATGCATTGGTCACTTTACCAAATACATATTAATATTTCATTTTACTTCTCTTATTTTTTACTTTTTTATGAATAAATGCATTACTTTTGTCCTGTTCAAACAATAATTGCAAAATCCAAATTACTTTTTGGTAAAGGTAACAATTACGTAAAATTCGTAGTTATTGTACAACTCACAACTAACGAGGCAACTTGGGTTAAGCTCGTCACTACAATCTTGATGATACTTTAGTAATATGAGGTTGCAAGTAACAACAAATAACCTTTTGATATTGGACTTTATGCTAGTAGTAATAAGCCTTAAATTCCTGTAGATTGGTGTCGGCGGAGGTATCGCAGCGACGCTAGGTTCTCTAACGCCGAGTACTGATGTGTTGCTCCAAATGTTGGGCGTCGCTGGCATTGGGGGTCTCCTCGGAGGCACTATCGCGAAGAAGATTGAGATTACCGATCTACCGCAACTTGTGGCTGGATTCCACAGGTAAGATGATAAGTCTTACAACTTCAAATATAATTATGTTAATCCCTAAGTTTGCTCTAGAAATGTTTATAGAAATAATAATTTATGAATTTTATGTATTAGAAGACTTTGTCTGATACTGATTATATTCGTCTTACAGTTTGGTAGGTATGGCCGCGGTGCTGACGTGTATCGCCACTTACATGCACGACTTCCCGGCTATGGCTCTCGACCCAACGGCCGCTACACTCAAAACATCATTGTTCCTCGGAACTTACATCGGTGGAATCACTTTTACGTGAGTATATAAATATAATTGGTTAGTTTCTAGTTTTCGTGGTTGTCGTTTAACTTGCTATCTATCTATCTATTCTTAGGTTTGTATTGTAATAATTATATGACCTGTGTTTCAAAGATGCGAATGAATGCATTCCTATACAAGTATTTGTAATTTTCACTAGTAGCTGTTCCGTGACCTCATATCTTTGTATTTCGGTGGTCAGGGGCTCGCTGGTAGCATACGGCAAGCTGCAGGGCGCGCTATCCTCCGCGCCGCTGCTGCTGCCGGGGCGCCACGCGCTCAACGCCGGGCTGCTGGCCGGCTCGCTGGCGTGCGGCGGGGCGCTCGTGGCGATGCCCGACGCGCCCGGCCTGCCGCTGCTAGGGGCCGCCGCCGTGCTCAGTGGGCTGCAGGGATTGACGCTCACTGCTGCTATTGGAGGTAAAAACTATCTCTAGACTTTTACAACCAACACCTTGAGCTGTAATAACAGTCCCGATACGTATTGTTCAACAATCTTAACTATGTTTGGTAGGAGAAAAATAATGGGAGACGGAAATGGGAATTTCGAGAAGGATTCTTTTTTGGCGTCACGGTTCTTGAAATAAATGCAAAACACCTTTTTTGGACGCCTTGCACGAAAGCAACCACCCCGATGTCTATTAGTTATATTAGAGCTGTATAAAAACAACTGTTTCTTGTAGGTGCGGACATGCCCGTGGTGATAACGGTGCTGAACAGTTACTCCGGGTGGGCGCTGTGCGCTGAAGGGTTCATGCTCAACAACTCGCTGATGACCATTGTCGGTGCCCTTATCGGTAGCTCCGGTGCTATCCTCTCTTATATTATGTGCAAGGTGAGTCTAAGAAACTTCGTAAAAAATATGTTATTTTGCGACGTTATGAATATAGCAATGCAGAATCGACCAATCTTGAAAGTCTTGTATCTCTTTCTCTATACAAATATGTATAATTCTTAATATACTTCTTTATATGACTCGACTAACTTGATCTTTTTCAGGCAATGAACCGTTCCTTACCTAACGTAATATTGGGCGGGTACGGAGTGACGACGGGCGGGTCGGCGCGGCCCGCGGGCGCCACTCACACCGAACTCAACGTCGACTCGGTCGCCGACCTCATACATCGCGCTTCTAACATTATCATTACACCAGGTACGGAGTATTGCTTTTGTTAACGTTGTAAATGTGGTTATAATAATTATTGTCCATGCATCGAAAGATATAGTCATCTTGATTGTGCTAAGTGATCTTAATTATTACCTGATGAATTGTGTTTTGTGTTTATCTTGTCTTTACATTTATTGTTCTATAATTAATGGTCTAGCTAGAATATAAAAATATAACATACTAACTCTACTACTTCATTCACAGGATACGGATTATGTGTAGCTAAAGCCCAGTACCCAATAGCTGAATTAGTAGAAGTTTTGAAGCAGAGTGGGAAGAGAGTTCGCTTCGCCATTCATCCAGTGGCAGGTAACTAAATACATTTGTCACTAAATGATTTAGCTATTCTTTATTTAAATACTTATTGTGTGTTCCTGAAATAAATTTCATTTTTTTTTAAATATTTAATTCTTCATTTATATATAATTGTATGTTATTAGGTCGTATGCCGGGACAGCTGAACGTGTTGTTGGCAGAAGCGGGAGTGCCCTACGATGACGTGTTCGAAATGGAGGAGATCAATGACGAATTCCCCGAAACTGATCTTGTCCTTGTTATTGGTGCGTACAAATATTATTTATGTGCTATAAATTATTATCTTAAATTGATATTATTTTCTATATGTATTTATTATCGTTCCCAGGAGCCAATGATACGGTCAACAGTGCCGCTGAAGACGACCCCAACTCACCAATCGCGGGAATGCCTGTCCTTAAAGTTTGGAAATCCAATCAGGTATGTTTGTTAATTGATTAGAAGTGCCCCGAGTAAATAAATGGTCCCATGAGACTTTCGAAAAAGTTCTTTAGACAATAAACTTTGTGTCAAACTTTTAGGTGAGTAGTACCTAATGTGGGGAGTAACAGAATATTGATGTAAATTTATATATACATCGACATATAATTATAGTACTTAATCATAAATTTATTTCAGGTGGTAGTAATGAAGAGGTCAATGGGCGTCGGTTACGCGGCAGTAGACAATCCCATCTTCTACAATCCGAACACCGCCATGTTGTTGGGAGACGCCAAGAAGACTTGTGACGCTTTACTGGAACGTGTCAAACATCTTGCTGCGTGAATATAGCACTTATAGCGATGATAATAAAGACGTTAGTTACATAAATTGGTTATGAAAGATTTGGGATAAATTGGTTTGAATTGTCTCCCTGGCTGAGACTAATTATCGATGTTTATCAACAATCTAGTCGATTTGACTTAGTGATGTTTTATAAATTGTATAAAATTACTTAATCATCAACATCAAAGATTATAATTGCAATTAGGTAATATTTGTAAAATAATTTCTGAGATTTGTGATGCGAATAATTTGGTATTTTTATAATAATCTTTTAATTGGTTCTAATGACCTGAATTTTGTGCGAGACTGATTCGACAATGTTGGCCATAATTGTTTTTATTAGAAAATTATTCAATCTGGCAATGTAATTGTGACTGATAGTTGTGTATATTAAAATGTCTATATTTTATATTATTGTATAGAATTAAGCTCAATCGTAATAATATTTAAATATGTACCTCATATTTGTGCCTTTTACAGTACCTAGGTAGTCAGCTAGCGTTTTTCTGAGATTTTAGTCATGTAAATATGAATTATTTAATCCGATATTATACAAGTTTAAATATTTATGGCAAAAATACAGAAATACTGTATCGATAAAACCTCCAGTAACATTCCACTGTTTTATGAAGTTCCATTTCGAATTTTGTTAGGCAGTAATATAACTTAAAATAATTTATAACACTGGTACTTGATAATAAACCATTTTATTGTGAATTTCGATATTTTTTCTTGAAGATTATAACTTAGTTCTTGCTAGAACATGTACATAATGTAAATGGCATATCTAAATAATTGAAATTAATGGTATTTAAAAGATTGTTTTAAATATCCTTCAAAATATTTTGTTCATAGGTACATCAAATTTAAACGTAATAAAATTTTAGACTATTTCATTCGTTTTTTTTCTTAATACTCTTACATCCTCTTAGGTTTAACGGAATATAGAAAATCTATAAACTGATGCCTTTTACGTACTTACGTTAGGTATTCGTCTGCGTAGGAACCATATTCCCGAATCAGGGCCGAGCCGCCCCTATGTGCGAAGTGTGCGGCGCACACAGGCGCCAAGACAATAGGGGCGCCGCGGCCGCCATCGAAATTATTTTTGTTACGAATCGATCAATTGCTACGAATCAATCAGTTGCTACGAATTGATCAAATGCTACGAATCGATCAATGGCTACGAATCGATCACTTGCTACAAATCGATCACTTGCTACGAATCAATCAGTTGCTACGAATCGATCACTTGCTACGTATCGATCAGAGGCTACAAATCGGTCACTGCTACGAATCAATCAGTTGCTACGAATCGATCACTTGCTACGAATCAATCAGTTGCTACGTATCGATCAGTGGCTACAAATCGATCAATGGCTACAAATCTATCACTTGCTACAAATCGATCAATTGCTACGAATCAATCAGTTGCTACGAATCGATCAATTGCTACGTATCAATCAGTTGCTACGAATCGATCAATGGCTACGAATCGATCACTTGCTACGAATCTATCAATGACTACGAATCGTTCAGAGGCTACGAATCGATCAATGGCTACGAATCGATCACTTGCTACGAATCGATCAATGACTACGAATCGATCACATGCTACGAATCGATTATGGCTACGAATTGATCACTTGCTACGAATCTATCACTAGCTACTAATCTATCACTTACTACGGTTCGATCACTTTCTACGAATCTGTCACTTGCTATGTATCGAAAACTTGCTACGAATCGATCAGTGGCTGATAGTGGATATGCTACGAAAAGTGGATTTGCTACGAATAGTGGATTTGCTACGAATAGTGGATTTGCTACGAAAAGTGGATTTGCTACGAATAGTGTACTTGCTACGATTCGCAAACTTTTATTGCGGGTTAAGCCACAAATAAAAACACAGTAGAGTTAAATAAAACTATATTTTTTATAAAAAGTTATTTATTATCCACTTATAATACTTATACACTTAAAGCCCAATTATTTAACATCAATACTTTTTAATTCATTTACAAAATAAAAATAAAACTATTTTAATTTCATTAATTTTAGATTCATTGTAACTACATAATTGAGAATATAAAGAACGTAAAAACTACGCTACAGATTTTCATGTGATTCTTATTAAATAGATAGAGTGATTCAAGAGGAAGGTTTTTAGTATAATTTTATCCCCATATTCTCCCGGGAGTGGAAACTACGCGGGTAAAACTGCAGGGCGCTGCTAGTTTGTAAAATCCAAAAAAACTTGAATGATTTTGACAAATTGATGTCGTCTGTCAGCATCCAAACTGTCATTGGTATGAATAAATAATGTAATTGTCAGTCAGTGTCATTAATTTGTCACTTACTACTTTGTGAAAAAGTTTAAATTTTTTAAAGAAAATGGAACAAATGTTCTGAAATAAATCATTTTCAGACAGTAACTATTCTATTCAGTAAATCATACATATTAAGCTGAATTAGTATTCATCACCTCATGTGCGTGCTGTAATCAATTCGCAATGCTCTAATTGATTGACTCTCACTCACCAGGAAATTAGCTTTCGGTAATCATTAAATATTCATGTTGTGTTTTTAGTTCTTGTTCGTTATTGGTCTGCAGTACACAATATTGCGGTACTGCTTGAAACATGGTACGTGTTTCTCTTATTATCATTTTATTGTTTTAAAATTCTATCCTTTCATATTCTCAATTTGAACAATGTTTAGTTCAGTGTAATAGAAACTATCCACGGAATCTATCTAAAAATAAAAATGACTACATCTTGAACTATGCAAGGTGATATTATGATAATAAGTGTGTGAATATTTGTGATTATACCACAATTAACAGAGATACTAACTTATAGAGAGTACTGTTTTAACTTTAGAAATATATAAGATAATTTTAATTAAACATCCTTTTTATTACATATAATTTAACAGTATCATAACCACATCCTTGTAAACCTACACATTAAAATTTAAAAATGGTAAGGATGAGAATTATTGTGTGTTGTTTTTTTTCACTCTGTGTATTTTCTTACTTCATGTATCCATTAAACATGATAAAAAATACAACTATATAATTTTATAGGCTACCAATAAAATGGCAGCAGTAAGCAAGACTGCTTTGCCACCAAGCAGTGATGAAAGTGTCAGCGTGTTTTCTATGATCTACAGATTCTTAAAAAAGGTAAGTTGTATTCATCATTTTCTTTTAATATTTAAAGACTTAATTTCCATGTGGCATGGTTGCAAGTTGGCACTTAGAAGTTTGTTAATTGGATTAAATTTTTATTGTGTTTCACACATCTCTGTAATCTAGAAAGCGAACATTTTGAATCTTCAAAGACAATTTTCAAGATTGTTTTTACATCTCATACTGAATAAGTTAAATATATTTTATTTTTTGTAAATATTTAACATTTTTAAAATCATTCAATAATTTTTAAATAATAAAATTAAAGTCCTATTTATTATATCAACTGGGCTACAATAACACAAATGAAGTAAACATTTTTATGCCAGACTGTACTAGTTAGGTATGAGTAACTAAAACACACATGAATGCACTTAAATATTTGCTTAACCTAAGCAATGTTCAAACAAAAACTATGTGAGTCAAATATGACCTTCAAATTAGTATGGACTGACTCATGAGATTTGTATTATAATGTACCTATACTTGTTTATGTACAAATCTTTGATGACATCATTTATTTATTATTTTTACTAGCAGCGCCCCGCGGCTTCACCCGCGAAGTTCCCGTTCCCGTGGGAATTTTGGGATAAAAAGTATCCTATGTGTTATTCTGATGTATAAGCAAGATTATTGTAAAGTTTCATTAAAATCCATTCAGTAGTTTTTGCGTGAAAGAGTAACAAACATCCATACATACAAACTTTCGCCTTTATAATATTAGTAGGATAATAGTAAGGCCTTTTAATTTTTGATTAATAAATAATTAAAATAACATCAAGGTTGAAGTTTAAAGTAATTATAAAACAAATTAAGGCTCCCAAATCAACATGATACTGTTGAGCATTTAAATAATCTTAAAGATTTGTTCCCACAATTTCATGTTAAAAAAATAATTGTATAAAAAAAGTTAAAGCTGCCAATATATTAATGAATAGTTGTTTTAAATTATATTTGATTTTAATAAACTCTACTATTAAAAAACTCACTACTATTAAAAGTAGATAAAGTTAGAAATCTTTATCGACACATTTACAAATAGTGTTTCATAGAATTAGTCAACACTTGATATCAGTAATTGGCAGGCTTACCTCATCAAGTCAAGTACCCTTACCATATCAGCATTGCATGTTAATGTTTATACCTACTGTGCCAACCATGACATCATTGGGTTAAATTTAATCCCGCAGGACAGGAAATGGTTTAATATCAAATGTCCTCATAAACTTATTTTCATTTGTAGGTATGAAAATAAAAAAGTCATCATAATTTTTTACCAAATCACAAAAATACAAATGTTATATAAAAATTGATTCTATAAATAAAATAACTTTGTATTTTAAACAGTAACACAGGAAATAATAAAATTATAGGTATCATTTTTGTGGTTTTCCCATTAGTATGGATCAGCTACCTACATCAAACTGCCTAAATAGATATTATGCCACTGGGACAACATAACCTTGCCATCAATGTATATAGTTCTCTATCTATTATTTACTTTAGTCCTGCTTTGTACATTATTTGTACATTATCTATCAAAAACTCTTTTTTGTTTTAATACCTACTGACTTCATATAAAATTAATCTACTTACCTACATAGTTTCTATGAGTACTATAGTTAGATAAGTACATATAATTGTTACATATGTAAACAAACACTTCAAATTTTATAGAGGAAGTTTTAAAATAGTGTAATTGAGTACATGTTGACTATAATTTAGATTATTGCCCACTTTAAAGATTGTCCAAATACTAATATAATGTAACTGTTATCACCAGTTGTTCAAACTCTCATATTGCTATCTATGTAATCGGCTTATCCGCGATTAGATATCGATATGGGAAGATCAATTTATACAACTTTGTTGAACACAATGTGATAGTGATATTATTAAATTCATTCTTAAAATGTTTCACATATTAAATTGTTCCTATATCATTAAAACACAAATGTATTTCTTCTATAATTTATTTGTGACGGTAGGCTTTTCTTATATATTTATTTAGATTAGATTTAACTACTAAAATTAGTCAGCTTTTATGTTTGATTGTTTGTTTGTGATATGTTTACTGATATCCTATATCCTTAAATATAGACAGAATTTAAATGCAAAATCACTTATCTAATAATATCGCGAATGAAAAATAGACTATGTTTTATTCACGATATTAAAAATTCTACCTCGATTTAAGAATTTATTAGTTTCAACCCAAGCAACATTCGACCAGCAATTTAGCCCTTCAACATAGAACTTCCTTGAAACCATACCTCTGATTTTCTTGCCTTTTTTACCTTCCAGGTGTCAGTCGTAGGAGCAGTGTACCTAGTAGGGTACATGCAATGGAGCGTCGCCTGGCTGATCGGTCCCGTGGTACTCTCGGTACTGCGCGACCAGTGGCGCAAGGAGAGCGAATACCGCCGCAACTTGGCCAAACAGGCCGCTATAAGTTCAGAAAAAGACGTCGTACTCGCCAAGCTTGACGATTTACCGGCTTGGGTAAATACATTTTATTATTACTACTTACTTTGTTAGCATAGTGCATGTCAATAATAAAACCTATAAGCTATCTGTTAAGAGAATTGAAATTTTTGCTAACCCTATCAGTAAATTGAAATCGATAATATCTTACAGGTATTCTTTCCTGACGTGGAACGAGCTGAATGGTTAAACAGGGTGAGTTTTACTTTTAGGTCTTTGGACATCTTGAAAAGTCATTCAAATGTCTATCAAAGAAAGTTAAACAAACTGTTTTTTGTTCTTACACATAGACCAGTCTACTTAGGTCACATATTGTACGTAACATTACAGATACTTCTCCAAGTATGGCCAAATGTGAACCACTACGCGCGCAGCTTGCTGAAGGACTCCATCGAACCCGCGGTCGCCGAGAGTCTCGCTAACTACAAACTAAATGGGTTCAAGTTCGAACGAATGATTTTAGGAACTATTGTAAGTAAATCGATTTGAGTTTGCTCAACTCCTAAGCTGATTATTTTAATTTCTAATGCGAAGTCTTAATGAGCTCACAGCCAGTCTTTCTGTTTATATAACCATAGCTTATGGGAGAATTTTGAGGCAAACGATAATAACTTTGTGTATCAAAGAATTTGTTATGTCATTGTTTTAGGCACCTCGCGTCGGCGGAGTAAAAGTCTACGACAAGAATCTTTCCAGAGACGAAATCATCATGGATGTTGACTTGTTGTATGTTATTTTACATAATTATCTCTTATGCGATTTATTATACATACACCAGATCTGTAAACATACATCTTTTTCAGCTACGCTGGTGACTGCGACATATCCTTCGTTCTGCAACGCATACGCGGAGGCATCAAAGATCTTCAGGTATTATTCATTTAAATTAAAAACGCTTGTATTACAGATTAAGAGCAACCGATTGATCATGTTACATACATGTATTTATATTTTTCATAACAAACTTCAATAGGACTTAAGTCTGCTTTACTGCTCCTTGCGCCTTCTTTGCGTGTCAACTCATATTTTTGAGAACAAGAACTCGGCCACTGATATAGCACTACCAGTAGCCTTGTTATAAGATCCACGCGTGTGCAGGCTCCATGTTATAATTCCAAGACTTGGACTCTAAAAATCTTTCCTATATTGTACTTGCCCTTGCAGATCCACGGCATGATCCGCGTTGTGATGAAGCCCCTCATCTCCAAGATGCCGCTGGTCGGAGGGCTTCAAGTGTTCTTCTTAAACAATCCGTCCATAGACTTCAACCTCGTGGGAGCTGCCGATATCCTTGATATGCCTGGATTTAGGTAATACATATTAATATATTTTCATTTTTGTAATGTATGTTTTATTATCAAATTCATGACTATAGGCATTTGGTTTATACTTTTTTGAGTTTGTCAATTGCAGAGCGAGATTTGAGTTTTTTTTTTTTTGAAATACTGTAAGGCAGTTCCTACCATGCAAGTCACTGGTGGGGGTTGCCAGTATTTCCAAAATTCAAACCAAAAATATTGATTGATATATTTTTACAGTGATCTTCTACGCCGATGCATAGTTGAGCAAATTGCAAAAATGATGGTCCTGCCCAATAAGTTACCCATTAAATTGAGCGACGAAATACCAACTGTAGACCTTCGCATGCCCGAACCAGAGGTAAACAAATAACATATATAAAATAAATAATTTTGTGTTATTGTAATCGTTATATTACTGTTATTTTTATTCATTTATAGGGCGTTCTTCGTATTCACCTAGTCAAAGCTGAGAATCTCATGAAAAAAGATGTATCTATGCTTGGTAAGTTCAGTTCTCCTTTTACTCTTTTTTATGTTCTGTCCAGTCTTCTAAATGGCCAGTCTTAAAGAGATGATGTAGGCCATGTGAAGCCATTGGCCACATCAGTTATTTACCATCAGGAGGTAAATAACTGATGTGGCGTAGTAAACTTGGAGTAGTTAGTTGCATGAGCCAGATAAAGGATAAGGTCGGTGTCGTGTCGTATAAGGAGGTGAAGGAGGCCGCCTTAGATAGGGGCCGATGGAGGGAGTTGCACCTGTTACACCGACAAGAGCAACAGCTCTTAAGTTGATGATGATGACTACTTGGAAATTATTTCCTCACAATCGAAAACCTTCCCTCCCTTATATATAACATCATAAAAATTTGACCTTTTCACGTTCATAGGTAAGGGTAAGTCCGACCCCTACGCGATAATCACCGTTGGCGCCCAAACATGGAAAACGAAACACATCGACAACAATGTCAACCCCAAATGGGACTATTGGTGTGAGGTAATTATTGAAAAATATCTCACATATTAAACCTTATTTATATCTAACCTTTACAGATATAATTTCAAATAATTTTCTTTATGCAGCACCTACTTTTTATCTCATTACTTAAACTATTTTTTATGTGTTTGTGTACTTCGTTCTCGGACACATGCTGATTAGTTTTTCCGTCTCCTACAATTGTATGAAAATGTAAAGGGTGCATGACTACAGCAAACGCATATGCTCATGCTCTCTCTCTTTACGATATTATCCTATCCTTTCTTTGCGAACGAAGTATACAATTATATTGTATTATTATATTGCTTGCTTCTTTCTATAAATTAGTTTCAATATAGTATTGGTTTCGGATCTTAAGTATGGTGAGTTATTGTTTGAATTTTAAGCTCATTTCTGAAATAGTTGCATTTTGGCTATACATTTTTGATTTTGGAATGGAATGACGCATTGAATATCTCATTATGACGAGAATGCATATTTCATCGGAATGATTTCATCGAGATTTTCAAAATTGGTTAGTCTTTGAAATGGTTTAAAGGTTTAGATACGAGACACAAAATATTCACGTTAAGTACGCCTTTTACGTTGAAAATTCCTCAATTTCTTGTCTATGATTTACCTTTTAATACATTTATTTAAACCAGTTCATTCACATTTTCTTTATAAAAAGTTTGAACATTTAAGTACTTACCTTTAAAAACAAATTCCTGGTTCTAAATAAATACTTGATAAGTACGCGAAGTCAGAGTATCCAAACCTTAAACCATTTCTATGATATTTTTTGTTTTGTCAGGAATGAGCATGTGCATTTAAAATCAAGCATCTTATGTTTAGTTCACATTAGAATTGAATTTTAATATTTTTTTTAGATAGTATACTAATAATTTAAGTATTTTCGTACGGGTCTTAATAATCTTATTTACTTAAATTATCTTACGAGTTACGATTGCATGTTTTATAATTCTTCAATTTGAATATCTTTTCCGAACCTTTATCTTTACTATAGAATGAAAATACAGGTTTTTTGGATTGTATCTATTTCAAACAATATCTTTTCTTTCCATAATTTTACGTTACTTTCGGGGCAGACGTTATTCTAATTACTTACTTATATTATGTTTACTCTCTTTTGTTCATAAGAAAACTAAAAAATAAATGAAAGAGATAAAACGTATATTAACTTTAACAAAACTTTCTTTTTTAATTACGGTGTAGAAATATATTTTTCAACACACTTGCTCATAAAGGGGCTCTTATTTGTGCAAAAACAGTTGAATAATGACACGTTTTATTCACTAGTGAGTTATAGATTGTTTTTTTAAATTGCTTTGTTTTTAAAAAAATGTTTCGACACCAAAAAAATGGTGTCCATACATTTTAAAAACAAACTTCAACAATGCTGCCTTACTTTTGGTAGGTCTATGGTCGATTCCATTCATTCAATCATTCGATTTTTTTTTTAATAATTATTTTCTTTTAGTCTTTGTTGATCACCATTGTTGTGTTGAATGCGCGCGAATAGAAAAACTGTTTATTTATTAGCGAAAAATGATATTTTGTTATTAATTTCTTCGCAAGTGTGTTGAAAAACGTTGTATGGTACGCGCGTGTATTGATGATTACTACCTCGGCTATCTTCTGACCCTCGCCTGACGGCTCAGGCCTCAATAGCGCCTCGGAAGTAATCACCAACTTAACTCGCTTGTACCATAAATAACTATTATACTAGTAGTTGTTTTAAAGTTTGAATTTAAAATATTGCTTTAATGTAAATTTTAACTGAGCTTGTGCGTTTTATTTTACAAACAATAATATTAACAAACCAACAGTGTTTGTGTGTATCGTGTAGTTACGAATAAGTTTTTGTTTTTACATTATGTGTTGCGTGGGACTCGCGAAGGCGCGTATTATGAATTCTATGGGCCAAATGTTGGACATTGAGGTGTTTGACAAGGACGAAGGCAGTGACGACGACAAGCTGGGCAGGTGAGTCGCTTGCCTCGCGCGGGTTGGACATGACAGGGGCGCAATGCACGGTGGTGGTATCCGAGTGGTGTAGGCTGTATGTGTAGTATACTCGTAGCTTGTGGTAAGGGGTACCACAATTTTAGAGGTCTTTGTTGATGGAATATGTAAAATATCTGTAATGAAAAGTTTTATTGATACTTGGCACTGCTGTGGGCACAACAGTAAACTGTTTTTTTCTCAGACTATGCAGTTCCATCAAAAATGACTAAATATATATACTTACATAGTTTCTAACTGTATTAGAAAATAATATATTCTTGGTACTGCTTAACGGAATCAATGAAGTTATAAGTAGAAGTTATGCGACTTCCATCTCGTAAATAAAAACAATAGCCACAAATATTTGGTCGCACTTCAAGGTGCACATAAATAGCAAGGATAAGGTTTACAAACATCACGAAGTATTTGGTATTTGCACTATTGTGAAACGGAGGTGGTGCATGTGGTGACTATGACTAGTTTGTAATAAATAAGAGTTTACCGTGATTTCGTTAAACATTACCTATTGAATAAACATCCATTTATCATTGCCGCAGTATTTTGTGAGGAGAATAAAAGGAATCAAAGAGGACTTGTATTTTATTCTATTTGATATAAAAATTATAACCTTTTATATTTCCTCATAAAAATATTTAAAGCTTACGCATGTTACTCAGTAGTTATTTACTTATATTTATTTGCACATATTTATTTGTAGTACTTTTAGAGGTAGGATAATTTGTTTTAGTTCTCGTATACCTAGGTAAGTAAATAATAAGTAAAATTTTGTAATTTTGATGTTCCTTAAAAATGAGTCTTGATGGCAGTGGCGGATTTTCATTTAGATCGACTAGATTTAGTCCAAAGTTGGCTGATTTAAAGGTAAAACTATACTATTCATAATACGAACCCATTTCACCAAAACAGCTGATCCGCCTCTGCTCATGAACAAACAATAATTGTTTCTCTTACTATAAGTATTTGGTCAATAATGTTCATGGCACAAGTGAACTAATGTGTGTACGTGTTGCAATTTGTCCGAAGGCCGTAATAAGTTCACGGAAGAGTCAAGTGGTGCAGTTTGAAGTGTGGGACTGGGACCCGGGGATGGGCATTGAGAACGATGATTTCCTCGGCAGGTCCGTCTCACAGTGCTTGTCACTACGTGTCATACCCTTACTCATGTTTTTGGTTGTATTTTTTTAACGAGAATTTTATCATCACCCGGTTTTTTTTCTTTTAACTGATCTGAATGATTTCGCAAATTAATGTAGTTCTTCTGTTTGTGGGTACTAACGTGTGGATTGATAAGCTTTTCTGTACTTTAGTACAGGGCAGGCGATAAGGGTGAGACCATAGAGAGCCTTGCCAAGTTTTAGCTGAGAAAGAGAGTTATCTTTATTGTTTTAAACGAGGTGGCTTAGGATGTCTTGCCTCGTAACAAAGCAATTTAGTATAACTTAATTATTCTTTATTACAAAAGATATGTAGCTAAAGATCCAATGGTGATGATAAAATTCATGGTGTTAATCTAACTTCAACGTTTTGGGTATTTTTTTTTTACAAATGTGGCTTATTATGGTGTGTCATTTGTTTTATTATAGACAACATATCACGTTCACTGAGTGAGGTAAACAGTACACAATACGTACACTGATTGATATTGACAAATGCAGTAATTATATTATTTAACACTTTATATTAACACGAGTAGTGTATACCTGACAATATATTCATATAATCTTCTAACTTAGCTTTTTGTGTGTGTATTGTATATAATGGTGGGATGTGACAGTCAATGCTTCGAAGCCGCGCTGCGAGGGTAGACATCAAAGTATTCGACTGGGACCGAGCGGGCAGGGACGAAAATCTAGGCAGGTCTGTTACTGCCCTAATCAATAATACTGAGAATGTTAGGTACATCACACCTATCGACTAATTGTATGACGCTAGAGTTGTCACACGTTTCTATAAATGGCTTGAGAGCTGTATCAACATGCATATTGAACAACACACAAGATCGTATGTATTTAGTATTGAAATCATAATAATTATGTTACTTTCTTCAGGCTCGATTTCACATCATGGTAATTAATATTCCTGATTATTTTACCTTCTCCACACTGAATACATGTTCAATGAAGCACAGTCTTATCACTATACATTTTGTATACATAAACTGTTTATAATACTATAACAGATTTCTTACGTCAAGTTCTCTTTAATGCACAGAAGCTTTTGACTGCCACTCTTAACTGTAAATATAAAACATATTAAAAATAACAATAAAAATGCTTATTCTCATCGCTAATATTAAAACTATTATAATAAATTAAAATAACATATAACATTACCATCCATTACACATATGACATAAACAAGCTTTTATCACCTGTAAATATCACATCAATGTATAAAGTACGCACATTTTTAACCGTTTTGTTTGCACTGTGGTTTGTCCTTTATCCAGCTTTTATGCAGTTCATGTTGTTTGACTTATTGTTATGTTAAATTATCTATAGTATTTTGAATATTATAATTTATTAGTTCACTGAATGTTTTTTTCTCAATTAAAAAAAGGGTTTAAAGTGATATAAGATATGTACAGTACATATTTACTCGTATTACTAATATTTCATAACGAACTAAAAGGTAATTAAGTAATATACATATTAAAAGAAAAAATGCTGTTCCGTGTTCTTACAAATCTAATCATATTCGAGGTTAATAACATCATTTAAAAGGGGATAATCTCAATTTGTTACCAATAATATTTATTTTAAACCATAAATTTACAGATGTTCCTTGGATATCGCACAAGTTGTACGATTTGGTAGATTGGACACAGTAAGTAATAATTATAAATAATTTTTTTTTTATACACCCTTATTTTGAAATTGCGATACCTTATCTCACAGCTAATGTAAACGACGGGTGACAATATAATAGTGAAGTTAGTTTTTTTCTTTTGCTTTTATTTAAAAAGTTATGATAAGTCAAAGATTTTCAAAATCCCGCCGAATTTTATTGTTATTCTACACCGAACGCTGAGATACACAGCTGAGCGCGGTCATCGACCCGAGCCGTCACAGAATACTTGATAGCTAGTGTGCCGTCTGGTAATACGACATTTATTTGGTATTTTTTAAAGATAAGTAATCGACTATCATTTTTGATATTTTTATTGGATATATGGATTCAGTTACTGCTACAGATATTCTGATTTTAATAAGTCCCATATTTTCAAAATAGGGGTGTATAAACATACTTGTACTTATTTATTTATTTTAATTTTTTTATATATATATTAATTGCATTTTTTTTAAAATAAAAGCTGACTTATTTATAGGTCCAAACTCTGCAACAAGCGAAACACGGCAAGGTACATCTGAGGTTGTCATGGCACCGTCTGACCACTGATGTTAGTGAACTTAGTCGGGTAAGTAAAGTTCAACCCTAAAGTAAGGTTATCGGTATGATTGCCGGAAAATTTAGAAAAAGCGCTTGTTTGAATTTAATAATAAATTATGTTTTTTAGATTTTTATTTTATATACTAGAATATAGATAAAACACGTTCATGTTTTCAGGCACTAACGGAAACTTTACTAATCAAAACTGGAGATATCAGTTCAGCGGTACTCTCTGTCTACATTGACTCCTGCAAAAAGTTACCAGTAAGTACATGATAACATTTAGAACTTGATGACAATCCATTTTTTATGCCAATGCAGAGAATATTTTTTTGATCCTGTGTCGCAATTTATGTTAAAATGCTTGTCATCAGAACGCTCGCGCCCAATCGAAGCCGGATCCGTACATCACAGTGACTGTGGGCAAGAAGACGGAGAACACGGCCGTGCAGATGCGCACCGACGACCCCGTCTACGAGATCGGGTACTCCTTCCTTGTGCAGAACCCCGAGATTGATACTTTAGATGTCAAGGTAATTTGGAATTATAAGCTCGTGTAGTCGTACTAATTTCAATGACTGTCGTACTGCTTTCAACGACCGTCGTACTACCTTCAACGACTCTAATTGTAATCTATCTTTAACTATCCTCCTTTCATGTAGATACTAGACCAGAAGACCGGCAACTCCCTCGGTCAGCTGGTGTACGGTCTGTCAGCGCTGCTCAAACAGAAGGATCTCACGCTACTCACTCAGCCGCTGATGCTGCAGAAGTCGGGGCCAGAGTCTAAAATTATCATGTCCTTACAATTGAAGGTATTTCATCACTAATGTTGTACTTTTCTCAATGTGTTTGGAAACAATATATTCAAATCTCGGCTTTTTGTTGACTATGCCCAATCTGAGTATAGCAAAAGGGAGAATATTCACAGTTTGAACATAGGTTTACTCGATTGAGATTGGTGTGAAATAGAAGCTTAAGTTGCTCGAGCTATGTTCCTGCGAAAACGTTTCTCTTTGACAAAAAAGACTATTGCGAAACACTTTTCGCGAGTAAAAAGCCTTATAAAAAGTAAGAAGCCTTATATCATTTTGTTTTCTAATGTTTAGATCCTAAAAGAAGCAATAAAGGAGGAGGAGTATGAGGAGTTGGTGGACAAACTGGACCCGCCCGAGCCGGCGGCGCCCCCCGAGGTGCCGTCGCCGCCCGTCGCCGACACGCCCGACGCCGCGCCCACGCCCTCGCCCGCACCCAGCGCACCAGGTTCATATCTCTGACTATACAATTACAATAACGACATATCATTCATGGGAGACTGTCGTGCTGATAAGTAGTTACGAGTGAGCATAACATAACATAACATAATCATTCACTACTTCATCTCATTATAGTAACTGACCCCTAACTAAGCTCGAAGCTTGTATCTAGGGTATCAGAAACTACGCACACACTCATTCACACACACACCCAGACCGAGACAAATAATTGTGGTTCACACAAATATTCACCCCGCTCGGGAATCGAACCCGCAACCTTACGGATGGCAGTCCGGCATGGTGACCACTCTGCCATCGAGGTCGTCAAAAAAAAAAAAACATATTTTTTTTAAATAGATCCCTTGTAAAATTATGAAATATATTTCGTGTATAAATAAAATTATTTCTATAATTGCATTATAATTTCTGAACAAACAACAGACGCTGAGCTGCAGAACATTGACGATGCAATCCCTGACAATGGATCACAAACCTCGATTCCTGTAGAACACATCGAAAGGGCTGTTGGTGAGTTTTATTTTTATAATTAACTAATAATAAAAGTCAAGTACAATTAATTACATAAGTACTTTTATTTTCAGATGTACCTCAAGAAGCTCTGCCTCCATCTGACAACGACACACCCAAATTGATCCATAGAACATCCTCTTTGACTACGTAAGTTTTTATATAAGTACTTTAAATTGTGACAACAATAAGAGAGGTTTTTTACCTAAATGTGATATTTTTAAATGTATTTTATGGTTCAGAAGTGTATCGTCGTCAAAATCGAAAGGATTTTTGTACTTACTAGTTTCTTTTTTAAATAAAAGAAGTATAAGTAATCCAGATCGTGTATAATCTACTGATGTTATACAGGTCCGCTGGGGAAGCTGGTCTCGGTCGCATCCTACTGTCGTTGCGGTACAGCATGCAAAATCAAAGCTTGTACGTCGTCGTCCACAAGATAATGTAAGCAACTATAAGTATATTTTCGAAGGTTTTACATTAATACTTTGTGTACTTAATTCGTCTTCTTCTAGCGTGTCAAATATTTACATTTAATTTTTATAGGAACATACCTCTAAAAGACCCCACAAATGTCCCGGACCCGTACGTGAAATTGTATTTGCTGCCGGGACGATCTAAGGACTCTAAACGCAAGACTGTGGTAAGTAGCCTTACTTGTACTAAACTTGTAGTCGGAGTTTCCCCGCCCAAACGTCTTAGTTGTGTCCATTTTGCGTGATTTCGAGTATTAGCCACCTTTAACAATTTTTTATTATGGCATATCATATAGCATCTGACCCCTGGGTCAACTGGATCTAGGGATTCTAGAGTACCGCAAACTATGAACACATTGACATAATATTGTTTATGTATGTATGTATGTACATTTATTATAATAGGTGATAAAAGACAGCTGCATGCCGGAGTACGACGAGCAGTTCGAGTGGGTGATCCCGCTCGCCGAGCTCCACTCGCGGCAGGTCGAGGTCACCGTCGCCACGCACAAGGGATTCCTGGGAGGCAGTCCCATCATTGGACAGGTACGGTTACAATTACAAGTCTTTTTGTCAACACAAAACTACTAAACCGATTGACTTAAAATTTGGTACAGGGATAGCTTATGGTCCGGGAAAGCACATAGGCTACGATTCATCACGAAATTCCCACGGGATCGGGAACTACGCGGGTGAAACCGCGGGGCGTTGCTAGTTGACAATAAAAGACAAAACTGTGATTATCATAAGTTCAAACATAGATCGGGAAAGTACACATCACAGTAGCTTGAGCTACTTATTCAGTGAGTGGAATAAGTAGCTCAAGCTACTGTGCCCCGCCCCAGCTCGTTTGCCCCATAAAATTGATACACATCGATTTTCCTGTAAAAAAAAACATCCCATATACCCTATGAAACCCGATTTATTGTTTTCAGGTAATTGTACATCTCAATCAATACGATTTCCGCGAAGCGAAAACTTTGTGGTTCGACTTGATGCCTGAATCCTCGCCTCGAGATTAACTTATTGATAATGAAACCATTATTGTGTCATGTCTTTATCTGTGAGCTTTTAAGTACCTATGAATCTGTTTTTCTTATATTTACTATATGTATTTGTTATCTTATTGACTGTTATATAACTTGATCTGAATATATTGACTATATTGATCTGATAATAATAAGTGTCACAAAATATTGCAGGCGAATAATGTAGTTTAAGTGATAACGAATGCCTTTTACTAAAGTAAAATGTTTTGAAATATTTACAAAGTGTAATAATAACTGTTGAATTTAAGTAAATTCTTTTAATATTATACAGTTTATTTATTATTTACAAATGTTAATTGTTATCGAGAGCTTTCTCTTTGCACAATGCTCTTTTTTTATGCGAAAATAGTCATATTTAAAATCACTAGATACTTGTAGCTTGCATGGTCCAATTTGATAGTTGTTTTGGTTCATAAAAATTTGTTGGACCTTTTTGCTTTCAAAATGTTGGGCCTTCTTTTTAACAATTCAATTAAAACTGCCTTATTTGTGTCTATCTCGTCATTATGTTAACATTACATATGAATTATAGCATTTATAATTTAAGTTTTAACTAAATATTTTTGTTATTATTTTATATAGCTTTTGATGCATTGTAATAAATGTTTTAAAATATGCAAGTTTATTATTTTTGTCTCTTCTATTGACCTTTATATTGCATCATGTCATCAACTGTATCCTAGTTTTGTGAACGGAAAAATCTAATAGTAAATATACTAATCAAGGACACTGGACAGTCTGGACACCTACCCAGTTTAGGTAAATGGGCAAAAAAGATGTTCTATGGAAGTTTATTTTATGTAATTTATTCCATAATCACACAATATAGAAAACTATTTGCTAAAACTTTTAAATCATAGTTACTTCTAAAAAGACTATTGTTGGAGAACATGCACAATTAATCACTTAATAAATATATAATTTGTATTTCAATGCATTTATTAGTATTACTTATTACGCTTGTTTCTCACAGTCTTAAAAATGTTCTTTTCATTTAAATTGAACTCATTATATAAATACATGTTGTATCAATCAGCGTTCCATGGTGTTGGGTGTTATTTTCTGAGCTATTATTTTTCCATAACCACCTCGACCTCCGTCATAGTCAGTTCTATATTCATCACGCACCTGGAAATAATTAAACTGTTATTAAAACTCAATACAAGATGAAAAGAACAAGAAACAATCTGTTATTTTTCTCCTTACATAGGAAAAATACTTTCTGTAAGTGCAATTTTACATAAAATAGAAAAAAAGTAACAGCCTGTTCATACAGACTTACTTTGATGTTCTGACAAATCCTACTTAAGGACAAATGTCTCTTCTACTGATAATATTAGTCCATGTGAAATTGCCAGTACTAAAAGTATAAATAAAAAATAATATGATTTATTAATGTCATTACCTGTCCACCAGTTTTTCCTCTTCCATATTGTCGCCCCTCTATAAAGCCAGCGTCCCAGTCAGAACGAATTATTCTATCATCTAATCTAGTTCCATTTATATACCTGAAAAGTTTAATATTGTCATCAATATATTAATCCTTTACTAAATTTAATTTCACATCTTTAATTTCTCAAATTAAAACACAAAGAGTGAAACGGAGCTTTATTTTACTCTAATTATTCATATTTATTATCTATAACAAACCTCATACAATCCTCAGCATCAGATCTCATATAATATTCTACAAAACAAAAGCCACAAGGAGTTTTCTTGTATTTGTCTAATCCCATTATAACTCTCCTGATGTCACCGCATCGTGAAAACAATTCATATATCTGTTCTTCTGTTGTATAAAATGACAAATTGCCAATGTAAAGTGTAGATGATGCTCGAAGCAATTTTTCTTGTTCGTTTCTAGAACCCTGAAAAAAGTATAAGTACATAAAAGATACGGTTTCACAGTAATTAATATTTTTTTTTTTTTTTTTTAATCAACCTGTATTGTCCCACTCCTGGGCAAAGGTCTCCCCCAAATCTCTCCATCCGTCTCTGTCCCTAGCCAGCTCCTTCCAATCTCTGTCGAACCTCTCAAGATCTTGCCTCCATTGTGTCGGGGGGCGACCCGGGGGCCTACGCTCGTTGAGTTCCCAGTCCGTGGACAATTTAGCCCACCTATCTGAGTCCATTCTACTCACATGGCCCTCCCAATCCCATTTTAGCTTTGCAGCTTTAATTGCCATTATTAATATGAATATGTTAATACATTTGCTGTGGATTTTTAAATGTCCAATATTGTTTTGTTAGATCAGCAACGAAATAAGTTGTATCCTAGCAGTGAAACCGACAGACGTCTTGTGTTTATAAACAATATTGTATCGCATTTCTACCGAAACCTTTTTCAAATATAGTTACAAAATATGGGAAAAGAATACCTTAAAATGTTGATCGCGATAGGAACTAATTTCTGTTGATGAATTCATAGAATCGTATGTTCGTTTCATTGTCAAGTATTATAGACTTCGCTGCTTCAATCCCCAAAACTTCTAGCTTATTGCTGCAATACTTTTATAATAAAAATAGGACTTTTTATTGATTTTTCTGGAAAATTAAGGCAACCAAACAATACACGCACGCATCAAGCCATTAAAATAAAAATGACTGCTGTTACTGCTGTACTGACAAATGACATAACTGAATTGAGTTTGACATCTATAAATTTGACAGACACACAGTGACATATCGGTTACTGACAACAAGTTATAATGCTTAATAGCTTCATGGTTCTAACAGAAGCCAACCGAAAAGCCTGTAGAAGCCAAGAGCACCACTGACATTGACATTTATTTTTATTAAAGACATGTCAATCAAAATTGGTTGATTTTGTTTTGTTTTGTTTACCAACAGACAAGTAAACAAAAACAAAGGAAAGATTTTTCGATTTCTAAGTTCAATTATAATTAATTGATTTTATTTATTATAATAGAAGGCGGTATAAAATAAAACATCGAAAGTTCCTTAATAACATATCAAAAATAGGACAAAGTTTAAAAAACCTACCGTCATTTAAAATATAATTCTAACCGAACGGTATAATACATAGATTGTGAGAGAAACTACAAAAATAATAAATATGTCTCTAACATCAGAGTTAAACGATTTAGATGAAGAAGTTAAAGAACTTTTACAAAATTATAAACATAAGAAGGCGACTGTTTACGAACCATGTACCATAAAAAACTTTAGGGAATGTTTAATTGGCCTCAGTGAGGTATGTAATCGTCAGTTTATTTGAAATTAATTTTACTTCAAAATCTTCTCGAGTCACTATCTATTGATGAAAACAGCATTAAAAAAACCGTCGCGTATTTAATGAGATCTAAGCGTACATACCCACCGTTTGTATACATGCACTTTGTTGTATTATTCATTTTCAGGAATTAGGCTTATTAAATAATGTTTAATTTTCAGGAACTAGGTTTATTGAATATAAACTATGTATTTAATCCACATCTTGATGTTGAAAGAAAAGTATTACAACCAGAAGCCTTGGTCAAACTCATAAATGCAATATGGACATTGTTGCATTATTACAAAAATGTGTCAGAAAAATCAGAACAGTTAATGGAGCAGAATCATATCCTTGAACAGAACAATAAATATCTTAATGTGAGTATTGTAATACTCATAGTTAAACAAATAACTAAAAAACATTTATTTGTTTATTGTTTCAATCTTTTTTTTTGAAAAAGTCTCTTTAAAAAAATGTATATGTATAACAAAAACTTTTTTTTTCAGGATTTGGTAAGCAAGCTTAAAGATAAACTTAATTTAGAAAAGAATGAATCCAAAGCATGTGTTGCATCTGCACAAAGAATAGCCGACAACTCCGACTCAATGTTACACAAGTTGACGGAAGCACAAATGAAGATAGTTCAGCTATCTAAACAGAAAGCAGCCAGTGAGAGAAGTCTTCGCAATGAAATAACAAGACTTAAACATGATAATGACAAACTGATGGACAGAGTGAGGAGCAAGGGTGTGTATTGAATTCAACCTTCAGTACAATAAATACATAACATGACTAAGATAAAATATCTATTTGTATTAAGTAAGGTAGCTACTGATAATAATTAGCTACATGTGAGGGCAGGGAGAGAGAGATTTAAACAGAGTATTGCACTTGGTTTAGGTATCAAACCCTCTCCAATGCAGTCTGTGCATTTGCTACTTTAACTGTGTAGGTTTATACACTATTTAAAGCGGCGCAAGCGAGTACGACAAAAAACGTATTTAAGTCACATATAAGTACCACATGTTTGTTGACATGTCTTTAAATGTTATTACAAATATTAAACATAGATATAAACATACTTATAGGATTAAAAAATTAATGATAACTTTGTATTTCAGTTGGACCATCATGCAGCGAGGGATGTGACATGACATTGCAAAGACTGAAAGAAAGAGAAAAGCATCAACGCACAGTCATCGCTCAACTGCAGAAGAGTAATCAGGAACTTTTACAGGAAGTATTGAACATGAAAGAAGAGATAATTCTCTCTGGACTAAAACATTACAAAATCAATGACAAGAAAAAATAACTTCTTTATATAAAAGCTTTGCACTCATAAGGCAAGAGTTGTGCACATGAGTGAGTACTTAGCTTTATTTTTATTTCTTTTTTTTTCTTTTAACAGTTATTTAAATTGACGAGGTTACCTACTGTTACTGTGATTAATATTAAGTGATATGTATGAGTAGCATGTTGTAAGATCGGATCAGTATTGTTAATCAATTTTTATTATGTAAGATTGACCAAAAAACGTATTTTTAATGATAACTTTTTACATAATAAGTAAAACAAGTGCACCTTACTAAAAGTACAATTTAATGTTAGTTTAAAAATATGTGCGTAAGAGAATAAGGATGGTATCACAAAAGCTACTATTAAGGAAGGTTCATATCAGTGCGTCGCGTAATATCGGTCGCGTAACGCCAGAACAGACAAATGTATAGAAAAACACTTGACCGTTCACACTCAACCGATTATACGTTAGTGCGTTGAGTGTGAACGGTCAAGTGTTTTTTAATACGCGACGCATGTTCCGTCAGATATGAACCTTCCCTTAGCCTCGCGGTCGCATTGCTAAAGACACTAAGGCTGATTTTATGGTGGAAGACGATGGGCTGAAAATCTTCTTTCATAGAAAATTGAAATCCCTATGAAAGTCGATTTTCCACCCGTGGGGAGCTGTTCATTCGCGAGCACTCAAACGCAACTACTACCTCTATACATTTCCAATCGCGCGCGCTCTACGACGGGGCGCTGCGTGACCATAAAATCACCCTAATACGCAATGTTTCCGCGGTGTCACATGCGTCCATAACTAAATTGTGAAGAGTGAGTACTAGAGAGTAATCGTAAATAAAATATTTGAAGGACTACAAAATGTCTACTAGCTTTTGGTTTCTGTACCCTCATGGTAAAGCGCCTAGTATTATTATAGTATTTATAAAATATCAATATAACTGCCACCCACTCTCGTCTTTGCCGACAATCACCATCGTTTTCCACTTACTAAACGCTAAGGTAGCTAGATGCAGTTAATAAAACATACGCCTGTGTCTGTATATCAACATTAGTGTTTAGTTTTTACTGTATTTTTAATTAAAAAGTGAATTGAATAAAATAAGCATGCCATATTTATTGTGATTGTAACCTTTTTGTTCATTTTGGTGGTCAGTTTCATTAGTTGCTGATGATGATGATTGTAAAGATATTACATGTCATGTATGATGTTTACATGTACGAAAGTATAATTTTGATTGCTAATGAAAGTACGATAACGAGTCAACTATAATATTCATTACCTTTTTTTATTACTAACGGTAAATGGTATTAATGAACCTATAATAAATAATAGGTATCAGCCGTAATTTTTTCGGTAAGTTAATCAGCATCTAGCGAAACACGACCTTAATGTTACGAGTTATTAGCATTATTATGACAAGTTAACTGTAAAGATCTGTCTGTTAAGATCAATATTCGTTAATTATTAATTGAACTGATGAGCATTTATAGATATCACGTTAAGTAATTAAGTGCCTTAATGTTCTTGTTCCACGCTGTTTTATAATCACCTCAATTGTTTTGTTATCCATTAACTAGTATTAAGTAATGTGATCAATAAAAAGTGATAAAATTTGAACATTCAAGTACTTATTTATTTTATTATCACATGACACCACTAGACCACAACATCATTTTACTTAAGCAAAACATTATCAGTTTCAGACCCTAGTGCTTTTAACTGTATGCTACATATTATGTATGTATCTAGATAGGTATATATAAATATCTAATTACCTATCTTATGTAAGTACTCGTACATACATGTAGACGAGATTAATATTACTGGTCCACACAACATACAGCTTGTTCAGGGATCGAACCTGCGAACAAGAATGCTAAAAGTTTTTCGGGAACATAACAGATACAGATAGGTACACGACGGAACAATAAGAAAAATATTTATATTTTTTTAGTACGTATCAAGTAGATACATCTTCGTCTATCAAATTACAATTTAATGATTTGTTTATGTGCTTCCTCGTTTCAAATACCAACGGTCTGTGACGGCTGCTGTGTCGAATAGTAAACTGCGTGCAAATGACGTTAATTGAATAAGTGCCTCCCGTTCGAAATGCGTACGCTCGTAGAATTAATTAGTTGTTACCTATCTGGGTACTGACGGACATTGGCGTGAATTCACGGTGACCATAAACTCCATAAAATCGTTTGTCGCGTCGCGTCACCGCAGTATTGTGGCCGCGCTACTGAATCACTGCGCGCGATCATTCTACACGGGCACGTCACACTGAGCGCGCGCCTTGTTGTTTCTACTCGCCCTATTATCGTGTTTCTACAAGATTGATAAGATCATTATATCACTGTGATAACAATCGTCCAAGGACCTAGTCACTGCCGAACAACCGACACCTTAATACTCAGTTATTTAGTATTTAATTAAAAAGTGTTTAAACAATAGTGCGTGGATTTGTATATGTGAATTATAATTATTGGATGTCGCGGTACGCACCATGGGGACGGCGAAGAGATTGAAGATAACAGTGGTCGGGGACGGTATGGTCGGCAAGACTTGTCTGCTCTACGTGTACACTAGAGACGAATTTCCCGAAGAATACGTTCCTACAGTGTGAGTAAATGTTTACAATGACATTTAAATTAGTTACGGTGTTAGCTAAGATAGATGCAGCGAGTGAGCCGAGAGGCAGGTGCCGCGGCGATAGGTCACCGGGGCGAGACGTGCGCCCGATGCGGTAACATTGTTATCACTTTCATCTGTGTAATTATCGTGTCGTCACTCTGCGAATACTATACTCCTACGAGTACTTAGCCGCTACATCAAACATTGATTGTACTCGAGATGGTCACATCGCACTACATAAGTACATACCGGTACTCATGTACTAAGGAACCTTCTGTTTCATAAAACAGTTTTCCTTCACGAATTCTCAAACAATAACTAACCAGTTATCAAGTAATTCTGACTCACATGAACAGTATTAAAAATCTTAAGTTATGGATTGTATTATTCTAATTTTGCTTTATTTATTCATGTTAGAACACAAACTTGATACATTGCCTTGATCGTCGTCATTAAAGGAAGGAAGTTATCATATACATATTTACAACGATTTTAAAACTTACGTCATCTGATTTTTAAACGTAATGACTAAGTAATACTATTTATTTATATCTATACAAAATTCGAACATTTGTATCTATCGATATCTTCAATACTTTTACGACCTTTTGATATTCAATTCGCATAGGTATAGTCGGTACCTACTTACGTATTGTTTATCAACTTACTGGATTATAGAAATCGAATAAAAATATGTATAATTTCATGAATATTTACATAGATATTATATAACTTGTATATAACAATTAAGTTGAATTGATAATCATTTATGTAACTCTAGGAGTTATTTTGCTGTCTCCGACTGTGTTGTGTCCGCAATAATATGAGTTAGGTAATCTTCATCCTCGTCAACAAATATTCTTAAACGTCGTCTATCTAAATAAATTAGTGATTTTTATTAAACTTGTTTTTATGCGTATCGGTTTAGGTATTATAACTTCATAAAATAATACAAATATGTGTTATTAAATGGTACCTATAAAATAGTCTTGTAATATAAAAAGTTAATATAAATAGTAATCCCGTGAGAATTCAGGGATTTGTAACGAGTTAGTAGTTATTGTTGAGAGTGTCAAGTGACGAGACGAGCGCGGTGGTGGTCAGCATGATACCTAAATCTCGTGTACCCTGTAATTTCACTGACTACATTGCCCTTCTAACTGGAGTAATGTTTTCGCACCCAGTTACTGTTTGGCATCAGAATATCTGCGAATGCAGTAGTACCCACGCAGAATCGAGCTAGAGTCCTACTACCTGGTAAATAATATCAAATAAGTATCTTTAAATCATCAATGATTTCAAATATAAGTTTCATGATTGATTTAAAAACATAGAGCAATGTTGCCTAAATATTTAACGTTTGCCATAGTTTGTGTTACAGACAGACGCACGACCATATTATTGAACACTATTTAGCACTGCGAGTACTTACACTATTTATAAAGTCAAATACGTACTTGCCGAACGTAGCGGCATTGTTGTATTGTATTGTATCTAAGCGATCAATGTTTCCTTCTTACGAAGATGGACGTACCACGCACGCCGCATGATTTCCTTTAAATGTGCCGATAACAATGGCATGTTGGTACTTAATGCAATTTATTTTAACTGGTACCTATACGATATGGTTTGGGAGTTAGAATTGGGCCCAAATGTAACATTTAAATTTAGTAAGTGCTTACAGGATTTAGAATGTTAGAATGTTTCGTCCGTCTTCCGGGAGACTGAACCGAGACTTTTTAAATTTCGTGATGAAAGGTAGTCTAGGTCATGCAAAATATCTTCCTGGGCAAGGCCAGGAAGATATTTTGCATACTTACATAAATTAATATGATTAAAAATCATAAAAATACACTTTCGCATTTATAATTAAGTACCTATGTACTTATGTTATGTAAGCATGTAATAATTAAATTCTACACATGCTGTCTTTATTTCCTTTGAATAATACTTACCCTAAACCTAAACAATGAGGATAATTTCAAATATCCACAAAATATATGTAAGTACCTACGTAATTTCAAATGTTTACTTTGCCTGCTTTACGCCTGTGTACTCACATAGAGCAGGTTTCTCGGCCAGCGTGCGGGCTCTTTGCTCCACCTAGGTTCAGTAAATAATCTATGTTCAATTTGAGAAGCAAAATCTGTATTGCGGACAGTGATTGCCTGAAAATAACCAACTGATATACATATTTATTTCAGTTTTGACAACTATGTGGGTCACATCACGGTCGATGGCGAGGAGGTGGAGATGGCGCTATGGGATACGGCGGGACAAGAGGACTACGAGCGCCTTCGACCTCTGTCATACACAAACGTGAGTCCTTATACTTTTTAAGGTTCCCTATTAAAATAAAATATCGAATGAGTTTGTCTAAGGAAACTCTGGATGAAATTACTCCGCGGTTTCGGTTGAACCTTTGTCTATGTAGCACCATGATACTGATCCAATTTAGAATATTCTAAATTATGAAAGTGCCTACTTAACATAGGAACCAATGACTAATTTTAACAAATTTTCCTACGCGATAAAAACATTACAGCTAGGAACAGGTCAATTAAAATAACACGAGTAGAACCGGTTTATATTTTTAGCCACCTTAGAAAAGTTTATTTGTTTATTGCTTAGCTTAATTTTGTTATAATTATGGGACCAAAACACATCCCCGAGGGACACACCCATACGGATGTGACGGAATGATGATAATGTCAATCAAACCAAACTCGAATTGATTGTAATATGACTCTGGTTCAAGAGCACTTATTTAAGTATTTTGGTCTTTGAGAACTCTATAAAATTAGGTACACTTACTTACTTTGAGACCAACCTGACAATAAAGCTAAAACAAATATTTGTTATTGGGGTTTAATACCTGTCTCTGTGGCGTCTAACATAAAGACTACGATAGATATTATAACTAAGAAAAAGTTGTTTGTTTTGATAATATGTTATGTAAGTACTTAATGAATTGTTATTATTGTTTTAGACCAACTGTTTCCTGGTTTGCTATTCGGTCGGCAGCCGGTCTTCTTTTGAAAACGTCGTGCACAAATGGTACCCTGAGTTGAAACATTTTAGCGCATCGGTACCTATCGTTTTAGTAGGTAAGGTCATTTAATTAAATAAGTACATAGATTCGCATTTAATAAGGTTCATACTCTCCTTTATGTTACTATTAGTAATTACATCGTAAGTAAAAATAATAAAACTACGAGTAGTTTTATTATTTTTACTATTTTTTACTACTATGTATAAGTAGATAGTTAGTAAGTAACTATTTCAGTAATAGATAGTACACATTATTAACTAACCGAAGTTTAGGTCTTAGTGACAGACATGTAGAATATAATTATAACATCTGCTAATCGAATAATAAATTTGCCGGTTCGCAACAAAAAATAAAAGCATTTGCGCCATTAGTCACTTAAGTAAATACGTGTTAATGAGGATGAAACTAATTTATAAAATGCCTACTTAATTACCCATATTACTAAATAGGGAACTAAAAAACGAGTATCCATCTGCTTTAAAAAAGTTAGTCACTATCTTCATGTCGCTGTTTTTTTCTTTTTAACAGTTGCATTTAAGTCAATCATGGAAGTATTAACAGAATCATAAATTACTTCAGCTGATTGATATTCGGTAGTTAAAATGTAAGATGTTATGTTTATAAGAGTGGGTGTCTTTGTGCTCATTTCTGACTAAGTTGCAATGAAACCTACGCTGCACACTACTCGTTGGATGACTAATCTGCAAGTTCGATCTACACACGCAACTATGCCTCATAGGCAGGTGTTTTTCGGCCGCTGTGACTAACAGTTACCATTATTCATCATCATCATCAGCTCGTATATGTCCCCACCGAGGGGCTCGAGCTATCAATAAGATATACTTACGCCACAAAAC
This sequence comes from Timandra comae, assembly GCA_958496195.1. Classification (NCBI taxonomy): domain Eukaryota; kingdom Metazoa; phylum Arthropoda; class Insecta; order Lepidoptera; family Geometridae; genus Timandra; species Timandra comae. The sequence continues at coordinate 7,861,356 of OY292356.1, forward strand.
AGAAAAAGTAAACCAGAAGACATGCTAAGTGCGACAATCTTTCGGGATTTCCTAAAAAAAACTTTCATGAAAGCATGAAACCCTTGTCCTAACAAATACGAAATTGATTTTTATTTACTTGTCTTCATTTTATTTTCAGCAACCAAAACTGATTTAAGGGCATCTGACAAAGCAGTTATAACAACACAAGAAGGGAAAAAATTAAAAAGGAAAATTCGGTAAGAATTCACTTTTTATAATTATACCTAATCTAAGCAATAATGTTGTAGGCAACTATGTATGCAAGTATGTAATCAATCTTCATATCTTAGTAAGTACTTAATTATAGTTTGTGGAATGCTAATAATTCTGCTAAATATGATAATTAATTATTATAAACGTACATAGATACATCAACGGGCCTGTTCGGTTTCCAAGAAGTGCATAAAGATATTATTGAAAACAATGTCATAACAATAGTGAAAATACGAGTTATCGTTGGCGGCGTCGCGCGTCGGCAGCTGCGATATCGTCCTTATCGAGAGCTCTGATAAAGTAAACTTGATACAAATGGGAGTCGGGTGTAACAAACATCCAAATATTGTAATCAGTAAACTGCAATATAACAATGACCTTCAATTTACAATGCATTATGACAATACTAGCCTGTCCCGCGATTTTACTTGGTTTAATTCCTATTGGTGTTTTTTTTTTAACTTTATCTGGAGCGTGCTCAGTTACTATGTATGTACTCTCACATATGACATTAGAAATGGATAGAACAATTTAATTGCGGATAATAATTTAATTTCATAAGTACTACGAGTATATGGACCGCAAAAGGGAATTTGAAGCAACATTTTCCCGATCACGTTACCTACTAAACAAATACCGATGACGTGTTTGTATGTGCTCTATATTGTTTGTCGAATTACGTCCTTAGCACTGGGCAAACATCCAATGACGTCAGAATTATATGAAAATAATAGGAACTTTAATAATTTTCCTTTAACTTATGACGGGGATATTTTTTAGTCTAGTCATTATTTAGGAGGGAAAATACTGTAGAATATAGGATACTTGATCTGAAAAAATGTGATGAAAATATTACCCCCCGGGGTTTTGAAGGTCGGATCATAGTCTAACCAACAAATTACGTAGGTACTAATACCACATCTAATTCACTACAATCACGGGTAATCAATAGCAGTAGGAGTAGCCGTGAATAGTAACAAAAAAAAGGTATTTTGAATAGGTACAACACATTAACAATAAGTACCTACATAATTATGTTAATTATTATTGCAAACCATGCGAAGCTTACCATTACCAATATCAATAATTGAAATGTACTTAACTATAAAAATATTGAATAAGTACTTACTTAATTATTTTTTTTACTTAATTATGTTTCCAGGGCAGTCCAGTTGGTAGAATGTTCAGCTCTCGAGAGGGTGAATATGAACGAAGTGTTTGAAGAGGCGGTCCGCGCCGCGCTGCGGAAGAAAAACGTCACCAGACGCACGTGCAACTACCTTTGACTTGGGATCACATACTCGACATATTTATTACAATATCAATTAAGAAATCGCAACTTTCTTTTGCTGATACAGCAAGAAAAATGAGTACCTATTCATATGAAAAGATCGACTATAAATTGAAAATAACTATTGGCCTAAAAACTTAACTTACTTCAAGCAAGAGCTAAGGTCCATTAAGTTCTTCTATAAGGATGTGGAATTACCTTAATAATGTGTTAGTTACGTTATCGTCGGACTAGAATTGTGCAATTTCGTAGCGTTAAAATACGAGCGCAACGAGCCACTTGCCGCCCACCACTTCCTACTATTCTCCGACTATCCTGATATCAATGAAATATTTTAACAGCTCAACAAAATTGTTTATTTTATATTGTAATGTATATTTAGTAAAAGAAGCAATCGTATTTTGATATGTATTTTGTAAATAAGATTTAGGTAGATAATTAAAAATTTACACATTTTTAGATCCACTTTTTGGTATATGTTATTCACTGTGGTTATTTGGAGAGTTAGTTCTGTTGATTCGCAAATTCTATTTTTATGGGTGTAAAATTATTTTTTAACCACTAACTACCCCCAGAATACCTAGAACCAAAAAATATATTTTATTAAGTACTTATTAATAAATAAATAGTATTATGAAATGTTATTCTTGTCGTTTGTAGTTCTTTCTTACTTACCCTACTTCAACAAGCCGATAACCGCTGCAAGTAAATCCGCGGGGCTCGGTGACTATATTTTACAATAAACCATTAGCAAGGTGGATGCAATCGCGGGGCGCAACTGAGCTAGTAAATGTAAGTAAATTTATCTTATACTGTGCGTGCGACCGAATAGAATCTTGTTCCGAGATACTTTAAACGCCATGTTATGCCATAATATCAATCATCATAAAATAAAACAAGACCAGTATTCGAGATATATGTATTTATCCAAATTGTCATGGTTAGACTCATTTTAATTATTGTGTTATTTGTTAAACTCCATACAAAATATGTCTTTGGAAGATTCATTTAGTTTATTAACATTATACTTATATTTTAGCAGATCAAATAAACATCATTCTTGAACGTGAACCTAAATTATAAAACATTTTTAAATTCATTTTTGTTGGTTACAATAATTTGTATACTACATTCAGGTTATTGGGTGAAAAGTGAGAAAAAATATTGAATCTAGAGTGAAGAGATAATACGATATCTCTGATACAACTTCAATCATCAAAATCGTTTCTGTAATTAGCTATATGACAACAGACGCATAGTTTTCTAAATTATCTTGGTTAAAGTAATCATAGCCCACGGGATAATTACCATGGATGTATATTATTTATTTATAGCTTCTGGTGCGCCACGATCACGGAAGACGAACATTCATATTCGGTGAACTATGATAACTTTATAACGAGTATTAAAATTAAAAAATAACAAATTTTAAATTTTCGAACGTTGACAATATTATGTTCGAAATGGAGACATTCACATTTATTTAACACATTGAATTGACATAACATTAAAGTGGCGTACATTCGGTTCGGTATTAATTATCGCGCATTATTTCAATCGTATTATGTACATTAGTATAATGTTAGATAGCGCGGATACAAAAGTGGAGGCACGGTGTACAAGAGTAGTCAGCTCGCGACTCGCCACACATCAATTGTCACTTCTTCTTAGTACGATCTATGTGTCTATCCTGTAAAGACATTATTGCATTTTCAATAATCATAAGATTTTTCTAATACGTTACAATAAACAGCCAACAGGTTTAGATAACAAAGGGGAAGTACAGCATGCCATATCAATGGGATAGAAAATATGTTTCGTTAAGGTTAAGGGCCCCTTCATTAGCCCGCTACGGCCTTGGTACTGGCCCGCCATTGCCGCCCAACGGCTTATATTGATAAATAATGAAACATACATTACCTTAGCTAAATTGAGTCCGATCTCGCTGAGTCGTTTGTGTTGGTAGGTGAGCGGTTCGTGCAGTTTGGCGTCGCCGCGCTTGTAGAAGTCGCTGTAGTCGAGCCGGAACGCCAGCGTCTGCAGCGACACCTCGGGGTGGAGCGCCAGCTTCAGGATCAGGGTTGTCACGTGGCCCCTGGATACATTACACACACGGTTATGTCGGTTGCAGACCGCGAGCGTACAAAGAAAGAAAAGCATAAAGAAACATATCTAAATTAGTTAAGCGTAGCTCGCATAGTTGACGCAGTTTTGCAAATGGCATAAGCCATTTTTAGACTAGGAGTTAAGTTAGTTTAGTTAGATACATTGCTAGATGCACTATTGGGGTATCACTCACGTTGATAATGCTTGTAGGAACAAAATGTTGGAATAATAAGTCCGACATTCTGCCAGACTAATTGCTTTAATCAACATTATATGTGTAGCCTAGTGTAAATAAATAATAATTTTGTTTATTTCTTTATTTACCAACTTTTTTCATTTGACCATAATTTTCCACTAATTTACAAGTGTAACCACAAATATCATTTACCACAACATTTTTTCCTTGTCGATAGTAAATTTTAAACTATGTTTTCCTCAATGTATTATTGGATTCAATAGCTACAAGATCAATTAACTGCACAGTTACAATGCTTGGTGGTGTTACCTGTATGAGCGGGACCACACGTTCAAGTCGGCCCTACGAGCAGCCAAGAACTGAAGGAAAACTTTTCTGTGCTCCTTATCTTGTGCTTCGTCTGCAGCCGTGAATGCATATTCACCTAATAAAATGTTTAATGTTTGGTTATAAATTCAGATCAGTGTAAAAATTTCGCTTCCTAAATAACATGTGTTGACGTGTCGAATTGTAACATACAGTACATACGTTCATAGAATTTTATGCACATTACTAAAATGTAAAGCTAATTTAAATAAAATGTTACCTTTAGCAAGCCTGTCTGCCTTCATTTGTTCAATGCGTTCTCTTCTGTCGAGCTCCGCGTTGATACCGGCGTGGAGCATCGTCTCGAAACCGCGCAAGTTCAGCGACTCGTTCAATACGTTGCCCAGATATGATTGTAATTCCTGTTTGTGAGAAATAGCCGAATTATAATACTAGTAGAAAAGAATAGATAGACTAATAAGTTTCCGCGGGGTAGAGGGGTATGTCAATGTGTTACCTGCGTGGAGTGGTGTATCATGGCGTGTATGGCGTGGCGGTCGAGCGCCCGCTGGTGCAGGTGCAGCAGGCGGTCGAGGTCGTGGCGCTGCGCCGCCGCCGCCAGCAGCGCGGCCCACGCGCCCGCCGCGCCCACGCAGCTCGCCTCCTGCAGCGCCGCCAGCAGGCGCAGCGCCTCCGCGCGCAGGCACGACACGCGCCGCAGCAGGCCCCACACCTCGGGCATGTGCCGCAGCCGCTTGTGCAGCAGCGTGTGCGCGCGCCACGCCTCGTGCAGCCCGTACTCGATGCGCTTCACGCGCCACAGCTGCGTGAACAGCGCCCGGTAGCGCGCCGCCGCCGCCGCCGGGAACAGCGTGCCCAGCGGCCCGTCCACGCGGTACTGCAGCGCGAACACGTCCCAGCCGCAGTCCTCGCGCCCGTCGCCTGCACACACACACACACACACACTGTGTCAGTAACGCCCGCCCCACTACTCCCCCTCAGCCCGAACTCGGCCCCGCACTTACAGTTGGGGTACAGGTTGACGTGGAGGCGCGACAGCACGTGCGCCGGCTCGAACTGCGCGTTGGTGGCGCGCACCGCCGCCTCCAGCGTGCACGACAGGTTGTGCACGTACAGCGACGTCGCCGGCTTGTTCAGCTCGTCTCTGTGAGGAGAGAGAGCGCGGTCTTACGGTGTTGGCGAGTAAAAGACGACCCGATCATTTCAATTAAAAAGTGTGAATATATTTACTGGAGCAGCGTCATGAGATGGTGCACGAAGTCCCCCTGCGCGAGCAGCAGGTACCGGCGGTGCGCGGCGAGGTGGTCGAGCAGGTGGTGGTGCGTGGTGAGCGCGGCCAGCAGGCGCGCCGCCGCCGCGCCGTGCGCGCCCGCCACGCCCGCGCACACGCCCGCCGCCTCCCACCACGGCCCGCCCGACCCGCCCGACCCGCCCGACCCGCCGCCGCCCTCTGACACACAATACTCATTATTTCTCTTCAATTTAACGGACTTTTAGCCATTCTCAATAATTAAATACTGTAATATGAAGTGATACCGGTGTGTGCCTTGAGTAGCGGCTGCAGATGGTGCGCGTGGTCGCTGGGCCCGAGCTCGTCGGCGCACGCCTCGCGCATGAACACCACACTCTTGCCGGTCGCCAGGATCTGAGCGGCTTGCTCGCGAGTCATGAAAGAGGGCACCATCCAATCCCTGACAATAATGTATTAAGTTGAAGGTAATTACGCAATAGATTATTAAGTGCATAAATAATGTATATACATAGTATGTAATTTTGTACCAACCTTACTCTATATTTATCATGCCACATTCTGTCAATAGGAACACCACTTCTGCTCTCGATGAAAAATTCATTGAATGGATCATCAATCTCACCTAAAACAATTCAGTAAAGTAAATAAAACATATACTTTTTCGTGAGATATTTTTTTGTAATCTCGTATGTACATTACCGTGCATCAACCATCGCGTCAACATAAGTAGTAGCGGATACGTGAGCGCCGTGAGCAGTCTCCTCGCGAGTGTCGCCACACGATCGTCTCCGTGACGCACGAAACGATGTACACATGACGCTAGTTCACCGCCTGAGAAAAAAACATACGTTTTAAATTTCTTCTCAATTCATAAACTACAATGTATACTTATAGGTATTCTATCTTATAATAATTACCTTTCTTATGATGGGCAGCATGTGCAATATTAGCAAGCCATGTAAGTCTATGCAGTGGTTCTTGTGCCCAGACGCATACACGTCGTAGAGTACCGCCACCACCATCGCTCTCACAAGCCTATAGAAACAGTAATAAATTCGATGTTAGGCTTGATAAAAAAGTTCTATTTACAAATAGTTAAAAGTTCAGACCAACCTGTGACTGCAGTAAAGCAACACTTCGATAGTATTCAGTCAACTCTTCTCTGATTGCCGCCACTAAACCTTCTCCCATCAATCCTGTAACACAATTCACGAAACTCAATATTTCTCAAATGAATTATCACTATGCTGAAAAAGGTCGAAACCCTTTTCCAGTTTGAATGCATGTGCAGTTTACAATAATACCCTAGTCCTTAGATACAGGTAGTAAACCTAGAGGTCAGTTGCTATAAAAAGATGAAAGGAGAGACTATGTTATGTTATTTATAAAGATTAAATAGGTAAGTATGTTAATAACAACAATTATTTACCTTGAGGCATTAATCCCGAAGACGGGTCAATGAACTCCTTGAGTCTGTCGTGTAGGAACCCGAGATGCGCGATGCGGGAGTGCAGTATCTGCATCGGCCGCGAACATCTATTGACGGTTTTCGCACGCACGCCTGTTGCCGCCAGCACTGCTTCGCGAACGCATGCGCGCTCGTTGTTGTTCTCTACATAATAGGAGGTATTAATAACAAACCAGCCTTGTACAATGTACACAGCATTATGATTGTTCTCATAGAAAATTCAATAACATTGTCATACAAAAATGCAAATGTATATTTGGTCCGGTTTCTATTAACAATATTGATTAACATTTAATAGTATTTTACCAGAAGACTGCACCACAAGAGCCATGTTGCAGTTGTTGGATGGAAGACTCTGGTTTGACCCTTGCTGCTTATTAGGATTGCTGTCCCAACTCACGGAGCCTATGGTGCTCTTGCTAGAGCTTGATGTGGTGCCCCCCAGGGCTCCAACTGACTTCTGTGGAAAATTATAACAAAATCAGTTAAACTACACATAACTGGGTTTCTATACTTATCTAGTCACATTCAACTAGCTTAGTAAAAACATACAGTATAGGGGAATTGAAGAGTGAGGAATTCTTAAGAGTATATTTAAGTCTTCATGATGAATCCTTTGACTTTAAAATGGATATTATTTCAGTGATTGAATACTTACAGATGTGGCAAGAAATGGTATAGGGAATAGTTGTTGTGTTGATTCAGATTGATGTCCATTCTCAGACAACGCCAGCAACAGAGCCATCACAGACACTCTTTGTTTCAATATGAACTGTAACAAATAAACTCAAATATATAACTAAGAAAATTAAAACTTGTTTCAATAATGTAAAAAATAAATAAATACTTACAGAGTTTCTTAGTTTAGCGTAGTATTCACTGAATTTATCTGCATCCTTTGCCGAATTATATGACAGTTGGTTTTGTATCTTTTGACATAACAGTTTCTCATCCAGATTAGAATGGGTCTTCTCTCCAGTAGAAGACATATACGACACAGCCAGCTCATAGGCCCCATCTAAAATAAGATAATGTATATGGAAGGTACAAACAAACAGCCATGGTATAAAACTCAATACAATTTAATAATCACAATTTAGAATTAACTTTACCTTTCTTATACCTCGAAAAAAGGGCCCTAAAATAATCTTGTAAGTTATTCATCCATAAAACAATAAAAAGCAAAAAAATATCAAACAGAATGAATTTGGTCACAATCTTTGATTGACACTTGCATTAGTTTGAAAATAGAATTTATGATCTCAAAACATTGTATAAATACCTGGATCAGCTGACAATCCTAAGCACAATTTCCGAAGATGTCCCGCTATTGTAGCTGACTCCATTTTTTAATAATAAAGATATGAATTATTCTTTATTTTGTTATGCATGTGAATGGGAGTTAAACCCACATTACAACACTTCAGCTCACATGTAATATTACTGCTAATTCACTTTCATTTTAACCGCACATTATCATTACAATTAATTGCTAAATTGAAAAAAGCATCATAAAATAATTTAATGCATTAATTATGGCTTTTTTAATTGAAATTAAAATTTGGAGTTCAAATTTATGAAGCAAAGCAACGAGCCAACGAACATCACCACAACAATCAATCAACTTGCAACAAGAAGCAAACAAAGCAAAGCAAACGTTTAATTGACGTTTGATGAACGTCAAATAATCATAAACCACAGATTAAAATATTTTTAATTTGTTCTTCCTAGGTCAGTAATATATTGGTAATTTACACAAAACCATCAAAAAACCGAAATAAATATTTGTATAAATATACAAGTACATCAGGTACATACGTTTTTGGGTAATATTTGAAGTCAAATGATCTGTTAATGGGATCTGCTCGTCTTTTTTTAATGATATGTAGTGCGATTTAAGTTATAGTCCAGCTAGGCGTTCATATTTGAGTTGGGGGAACCCTTTATGTCTCAGCTTTATAAAATAAACACTTATAATAGGCTCGTCCTATACGGACTTAACTGTGTGGTAATAACCATTTTGCCCTTCCAGCCGGTGGGGTACCTCGGGGGTGGCGACTAGCGACCCTCCTTGGCAAATTTCACCGAGGGAGGCCGCTGTGCTGTTGCGCGCGCAGCGCGCGTCCCTCGAACAGCCTCAGTGCGAGTTTTGATGGTTTTTTGACCGATTGATTGGACAGATTTGTATGGGATCTAAACAGCGCCATCTTCTGGCGCGAACTTCGATCCCATACAAATTTGCGTAAAAATAAAACTCACACTAGGCACACTGGACACTTCCCGTATGCGCGCTTGGCCCCTTATTCGCGAGCATTGTCAGATAATGCTCGTTACTGTAATGTGCTGAGCTGTGAGCCCAGCTGCTGGGCTCAGGAGGGTGGGCTGTGATGTGAGAGAAGAAGGGACTAGGCGCCCGAGGCGCCATTGCCATATCGACCCTACTCTCTCAAGACTATTGTATCGTCGTCGGCCCCAAAGAAAATATAATCACTACGTGTCGGCCCGAGCCGTTAGGCGAGGGTCTGAAGATAGCTGAGGATAGTAATCATCAATACACGCGTGTACCATACAACGTATTTCAAAACACTTGCGAAGAAAATAATAATAAAATATCATTTTTCGCTAAAAAATAGTGTTTCTTTTCGCGCGCATCCAACACAACAAAACAACAAACAATGAAACAAAAAATCGGCCATAGACTAAAAGAATATACTTATTTAAAAAAAAACGAATGAATGAATGAATGGAATCGAACTTAATTGAAGTTTGTTTTTAAAATGTATGGACATGTTTTTTTTTGGTATTGAAACAAAGCATAAAAATATCTGTAACTCACTTGTGAATAAAACGTGTCATTATTCAACTGTTTTTGCACAAATAAGAGCAAGTATGTTGAAAAATAACTTGTCATTTAAATGTCAATGCATGATGAAATGAATCATGAATGTCGTACATTGTCAAATTAATTGTCATGTCACAATTAAAATAATTGTATACTGTTGTGGTGTGTGAACATAGTTTAATAAAAAAATTGTGAAAAATCGCACCGGAGAGGTTATATTAATTCAGAAATAATGTTTTCGGTCTTGTTCATTTAATAATATAGAGATGAATCCTAAAAGCCTGGAAGCAAGAAGCAGAGATGACAAACCATTTGATGGTATGGTTATCGGCAATTTGGAACCTCTTAACGAGTTGAATACCAGAAGTCCATGTCCTCGGTGTAGCAAATCTAGAATGTATTTCTGTTACACTTGTTTCGTCCCCGTGTCATACCTTCAAGGCAAGATTCCAACATGCAGAGTAAGATTCTAACTATCATTATTTTTACTTCTACATAGAAAAAAATGTTTGTATTTATTTAAATACTTCTTTTTTCCAGTTACCAATAAAGGTTGATATAATTAAGCACAGAAGAGAAATAGACGGAAAAAGTACAGCAGCACATGCAGCCGTTCTAGCTCCTGATGATGTAACGGTATACACTTATCCAGACTTTCCAGAATACAGACTTGATGGTAGAACTGTATTGTTATTTCCCGGCACAGAAGCAAGAACAGTTCGTGAGCTTTTTTCAAATGAAAAAACTAAGCCAGCATACTCGGATCTATGTTTAGCCGAGTTGCCACATGGCTATAATGTTGGTACTCTTATGACTAAAATATTTCGTGAAAATACTGAAAATGAGATATACCATGTTGATAAATTTCCTATTGATAAAGTAGTTCTCATAGATAGTACATGGAATCAAAGTCGTGGCATATATGCAGATGAACGACTAAGAAAGATACCACAAATAGTGTTACAAAATAGACCTTCACAATTCTGGCGCCATCAAAAAGGCAGTCCGCGTTGGTATCTATCCACAATAGAGGCCATTCATCAGCTTATGTTAGAACTACATTTATGTGCATGGGGTTGTGATAAACATTACAAGTCAGACTTAACTAACAAATATCCAATTCACACAGACGGAAATCATTCACAGTGTATGCCCTACAATGGGCAATATGATAATCTTTTGTACTTCTTTAAGTATATGTATGAGAAGCTTCATGCTCTTTATAAGCATGAAGACTTACTAGCTTATAAAAGACCAATGACATAATAAAAAATATTTTATAGTATTAAAAGGTACTTAATTAATACAATATTTTAAATTAACCTTATTTTATTTATCATAGAAATTACAAGCTAAAGTAATAAAGTATTTGAAAACTTAAAAAGTTCAATTTTGTGTACTTGTGTAACTTTAATATACACAGTGATATTGTTAGTTGTTATATTTATTTAAGCAGAATAATTTACTTGTTTCTCTTCTTTCTCTGACAAAATATTATATTTTCAAATAAATTTATAACAAAATGATGTAAGAGTAAATATTCTCTAGTTTAGCTGTACATATTATAAAGCTGAAGACTTCGTTTGGTTGAACATGTTAATCTCAGGAACTAGTTCAAATTAAAAAAATATTTTATTGTTGAATAGCTATACATTGAGGAAGGCTTTGAGCTATTCTACATCACATTTCAACCAAAAGGAGCAGAGCTAACACAGGTCAAACCGTGAAGCACAGCTAAATTTATATGTTTATCATTAACCTTGAATACATGAATTATTTCCAAATTCTTATTCTACAAACCAAATCGATAACAATTCAATGATGTTTCCTCTACAATATGTAGAAAAAACATTTTACATTTGTTTGAACAAAAATTTTATAATTCTAAGCAGGAAGATATTACATCCATTTTTTTGTAATGGCTTAACTATACACAAATTGGACTATTCCCCCGTATAAATCAATATTAAAGAAAATTGAAAATGTACCAATATGTGGTAAGAGTTTTTTAACTGAGCATATCACTCAACTTCATTGGAGAAACCTTTTCAGGTTTCTTACATGTCTCAGAGTTTACGTAAATCTAAAACAAACACACTTCCATCACTAGCACTAGCACCCACTTTGGTGCCTCTCGAATTCCAGCAAACTTCGAATATACCACCAGTGCCCTTGTACGAGTGCACTAACCCACCAGTCTGGGTGGACCAAATATGCACACATTTATCAAACGATCCACTTGCTAAGAATTTACCATCCGGAGAGAATGCCACACTGTATACAGGTTCTGTATGTTTAGTCAATGTATGAATACAAACTCCTCTCTCAACATCCCATAATCTCACTGTTGAGTCAAAAGATGCACTCGCCAGAATCAAATTCATGTTAGGATTAGCTGTCCCAGGACCTGTAGGTGACCATTTGATGGTGTAAATCTCTTTTGAATGAGCTTGCAGGTCATGGACACAGGTGTCTTGCTTCATAGACCAAATTTTTAATGTCATGTCATCAGAGCATGATGCCAATAATTGTCCTTGGGGATCCCATTTTATGGCATTTACTTCATTCTGTAAAAAACATTGATTCAGTTAGAAGATGTACTAATAATAAACTTTTGTCAATTACACATGATACTTACAGTGTGTCCTTGGAAACTTTTGATTGGTTTGTCTGCATTTAGTTTGCACACATGTATGCACTGATCAGTAGAACAGGATGCAAATGAGGTGTTTGTTTGCCAATCGACATCTAGAGCTGGTGCTAAGTGAAATGAGAACTGTTGAGTGCATTGTCCTGTTGATGCATCCCAAATAATAGTTGTTTTGTCCACCTGAAGATTTAATTGTACAACATTAAAGATTATGATTATTGTGCTAGATCTAGGAATAAATTAAAATGTACAAATAAATGTATACCCCTGCACTCAAAATGTAATTTCCACGCTTATTCCACTTTAGTGCAAATATTGGTCCTTTGTGTTGGCCTAAAGTTGATGCCAGAGCTCCATCAGTTGTCCAAATTCGCGCGTAGCCATCATATGAACCCGTCGCCAAAAGATTACCATCACACTAGATAAGAAGAATAAATAATTAAACAATAATATCACAATTATATTAACTTTCCAAAAAGTATTTTGATAATATTATCTTACATTCCAATCTAATGAAGTGACATCTTTGTTGCTCGGTACTTCTGCACCTCCTTTCTGAATACAATGTCTGAGTACTAATTGATTTGGTGTTGTCGCAGGATTATCTGACATGTCCCATATTCTGGAATAAATATTAGTAAAGGTTGTTAATCAGATATTTCAAATAAATAGCTTTCAAATTTAGATGGAAATGTCTATGTTACCTGGCTGTGCTGTCACCGGATCCACTTGCCAACAAATCTGTACTCGGATTCCATGCACAAATAAATACTTCAGATTCGTGACCTCTCAATACTGTTGCTTTATTAGCCGGTATCTCTATAGATTGGTCCACTTCCATATTTTCTGTGGGAGCACTTGGTGTAGCCGCACCACCTGAACTTGTAGTGGTTGCCGTGCATGTGGTCCCCTGAAGAACAAGAAATAAATCATTATACTCTGCATCTCTGCTTTAAGTTGACAAAGTAATTTTAACCATCTAAGTTTCTACAGAAAATTAGTAAAATTCAAGTAAATTAGGGGGATGTATATATATGTTACTCAAATCATGCAAAAACTACTAAATCAATTTATGAGAGATGTTACTTTAGATTGGATGATAACTGGGATGGTAAAAGGCACACAAAGTGTAGGAAACATTGTAAATACCTCGAGCATGGCCAAGCTTACTTCAACCCCATTTTGTTCACTTCCAGAACCTGGCTCTACTTTAACAGCCTTTTGTGCATTATGAGCATTTTGTCTAGCTGCTACTATATCGGGAGTAACAGCATCTATAAGGCTTAAACTCTCTGTGAGACGAGTTTCAGATCCTGAAATACACCATTAACTTATTAACCCTTAGTCATTTTTACTGTACTTTACTTCTATTCCCATACAGAGAACCTTTAAAGCCAGATTCATATAAAACAAAACATACCATCTTCCCCAGTTATCTGAATCTCAGCCTCTGTGTACTGTAATCCTTTCTGTAGTATATTTAACAAAGCGGCTGGTGGTACTAGTGCTCCATTAATGTTACTCTGAGATATATGGGATTCAATGCCAAATGTATATGCAGAGTGGTGGAAACCTAGAAAATGTAAAATAATATGCTGTGTTCATTATAAATGTAATTAATCATTGGATTTTATAAAAGACAGTATTACTAGCCAAAACTTTAAATAATTTATTTATAAGGTAAGATTCATGCCTTTTTTCGTTTAGAAACAGTCAAATAGTGTCATTAGTGTGGGAGCAATTTTGGAAAGTAAGTAACAAAGCAAACTAACTGTAGCGGGTGTGTATGACAAATTAATCATCATTGAAATCGAAGTAGTAAATATATTATGAAAACTATACTTAAATTTATATATAAAGCAAATTTTAGATATCACAATTTTCCTTGTTTGTCCATTCATTATTTGTTTTTGGTTCATTACTTTCTAATAAACACAACCAATATTATGGTTACAATTTTATGACTCAATACTATAAGGTTATTTGTTTATGAGCTCTCGTCATTCATAAAAAGAGTACTTTAAACTTAAATGGAATAATGAATTCATCGTAAGTTAGCAAATATAATTTTTGTTTAGTGCCGGAATAAGGAGTAAAAGGTTCCATCGTCGTAAGCTTTCTGGTTAGCGTCAGTGGTTCATTGAACTGTAAATGAATATAAAAGTTATAGACTTACCAGACTCTTGTAAATAACGATAAACTAAGAAATTAACTTCGTCACTAGAAAAGCTCATTGTATTGATGTTTCCTGAACATTAAAACATGCAATGTATTTATTGAAATAAAGTTATTTTGAATACAAAACATGAAACTTTAGATTTACCCCGGACCGGAATTTAGATAATTTGACACGAAGTCACAGATTATTTTACTTCCTTGACAAATAATTCCACAGATGACAGAATAACAATTTGGATTGCTATCCATCAACTCGTTCAACGAGTCTCGTTGTGTAATCTGTTGGTATTTTTTTTTTCATTTTGTCAAAATTTTCATACCTTCGCGTTATTGTGGATGAATGCCTGACTGAATGGGAATGGATCGTCTGTCTTCAACATTACGTCAAAAAGTGGCTTGTAAAAATTATAGTGATTATTGTGAAAAACTAATCATTTTTGAGGATTTACGGTAAAAACAAAGGTAAGTTATTAGATTAATTACATAATTAGATAAAAAACTTCATAAAATAATGTAAATGTACATAAATTTTTCGACTTGTTTGGGATTTTGACGCCATTTTGTCGGGCCGGCTGATCCGATGAAACAATATTTTACGATCAATTTCTTTGGGTAGGGCTACATGTTGTAATAATTTATTAATAGAATGCATCTGACATTATCTAATATTGTTCTTAAAGTTAAAAGATAATGCTTTGTAATTACATTGTCGTAATTCAAGAATCTATCTATGTAAATTGATTGTCGCACCCTCTGAGTAGCGATTGCCGAGTAGTGCCGACTTTGGTTTTGCGTTTCATTGCATTACAAATTTGTTAAAGCTCCGAAAAAATATACGTTTTTAACGAAGAAAATAGATGTAAAATTCCAATGATCATGTCGAGTGAGCAGTGAAATATCAAGATAAATCTACATTTTGTAGCAGGTACCTACCACTTTTGCTAAGCAAGCGTTTGGTTTTTCTAAGCACTGCTGTTCTTGCGAGGTACACAATCGATTTTTGTTTGGCAGATACTTGTTTTGTGTAATGTAAACTGCTAGTATTTTATTGTGATCTGTAATAAGTATCTTAATAAAATCAGTAAGCCTTTGTGATATATCTTATCCTGCAATAACATAATTTTAGTCTTTTTACCTTATCTGGACATTTTAATAATCAGTATTAAAATTATTTAAGATCACATTAAGGTGAAAAGTGAAGGTTGTAAAATAAATTTATAGATATTTGTTAGAAACAGATTGCTAAATTTAGTTGAGTCACAAAACATTGATCTCTTAAAATTATAATAAGATTAGAATAATATGTAAAACAGATCAATGTACTGAATAATATTATGTACATGTTAGAATCTATTGTCATACCAAATGAGCAGTAATTTTTAATCATGCCAAAAATAACTTGATTTGTTTTTACACAATACATAGTTTGAATGAGTGAGTTACTAAAAATAAACTCATACAGTGTAATATTTCAAACTATTTACTGACCCATATAATTTGGAACAAGAGTAAAGTAACAACTGAAGTTCATTATGGAAGAACTTCAAATCATTTATTAACTAAAGGTGATACAAGAACAATGGACTTGAATACTATTTGATATTAAATAATCTTCCTAATTTTAATAAAAAATATATCAAAGGACATAGACAAGGTCAAACAATAAAAAGTGTATTTTAATTGGTATGCACTAATAGTACTAAGTATTTTAATGTTTACACACACTAAATATAAATTAAAGTGATTTATTTTTATCAGGAGAGGCGATGAATAATCATATGTTGAAATAATGACAATATCAATGAAGGAACAAGACCAAGTGCCAGGGGAGGTAAGATATTTTCAAATATTTAAATCTTTGGTACTGGACATAGAATATTTTTGGTCTCTGGTTTGAAATCACCAATATGCGTAGAGCAAGCATGGTGACTAGTTGTCTATTCCTCCTCACAATACAAATATCATCAGTGAGAGAGACAGCCTTTGCCATGCAGTGGGATCTTAAAAACAGATACTTTACCAAGAATATGTTTATGGAATAACATTCTCATTTTTTTTTATCATTCAACATAGATGGCGTTCCCCGAAGGCAAATTAAAGGCTTTAGAGGAAAAAATCTCACACCCTCGCTGGGTTGTGCCAGTTCTGCCAGAGCAAGAACTTGAGACATTGCTTATTGCCAGCATGGAACTAGCAGCTAAAGGTAAAATAGATATACTCCTTCAATGTGCAACATTTAATATTTGATGTTTAGAATATTTTCGAGAAATTTTTTTTCACTCGCAGGACTTCGGCAGGTTTACCCGCGTAAATCCTAAACTTGTGGGTATTTCAGGATAAAAATCATTAATTTTTCATATAATGTAGAAAACTTTACTGATTTTAACAAATCTGTGTAGTAATTTGGAGTCACTTAATGTGGCATAAGTAAATTAATGTACTCATTGACTCAACATTTAATGAAAATAATTTGAAATATTGATTTTGATACAACACACTTGACACAAACTTGAATATTCTACAGGGGAAGATGTCAACAATATGGCATGTCAGCGATTCTACAATGATGCACTTACACTGTCATTTACAAAAATACTAACTGATGATGCAGTTTCATCGTGGAAGAATAACATACAGCATTGTGTTCGGTCCAACTGTGAAAAGCTTGTCAGACTTTGTGCTATGAAACTAGATGATCCAAGATTTCTGCATTTGTTGTCATTGGCCCTTAATCCAAATACCAAGTAAGATTGACACTTGAATAACAAAATAGTTTTTTATTTAAATCCTGTCTATTGTTTTTCTCAATCCAATCACATTATTTTTGTCATAATAATTGTAGGTTTCACACAGTTAATGCAACCCGCACTGCAGAAGGCCTATCAACATCTGCAACCAATTTAGCAGGAGGACAAGGTCCAGCACAAGAAGTTGAAGTATTTGCCCGGGCACATGATCACCGGTCACCTAGAGGATGGCTGATCTATCTTATTAATGCGTAAGTTTTACAATGTATATGTTGGTATAAATGTATTAATTTATTTTGATTTAATGATTGATTGTTATTATTTCATGACAGATTTGGCCAAGCAGGTGGATTTGCAAAGTTAAGAGAAAGGTTTGACGCTATAATGGGGTTTCAAAAACCAGATCTTACTGCATCAGTTAATTCTATTGAAAAAGTTGCAACGGAAACTACCGAGAAAGAGGCGGAGGATAGCAGTACTGATAAGTTAGAAACAATTGAAAGTGTACCTGTGATATCGTCGGAAAGTTCTGATGTAAGTTTATTTCAAATTGAGAATAAGAAATATGAATAATATTTTTTCCTCTTTATTACAACTAAATCTGTTTATAGATGTCACTGCCCCGCAATGAGCCGTCATCAATGGAGCAGTCAATGACAGGCGAGTCGCGCGTTGCGGCCGTCTGGCAGTTACTGCGACCTATCGGCCTGTGCCATGATCTGCTCACCACACACACAGTTACCACCTATTTATTACCTGTGTTGGTATGTATCACACACAACCGTTTACTAATTTAAACATACTGATTGTTGACCTTATTAACTTGGTTTTATTTTTTTTCACAGGAATGTATCCCTACTTTACTAGAGAGCCTCACAGATGAAGAATTGAAAAGGGAAGCTCGCGGCAGCGAAAATAAAACAGATACAGTGTCATGTCTAATTCGCGCGTGCAAATATGTTTCAGTGAAAACACCCCATCATCACAGACTGCTGAAATGTAAGTACTTCATACTATTTTGGAATTCTTAATAACTGTAGTATTATTTTTATTTTTTATTGTATACATTAAATGTAAATTAAAGTAAACATATTACAGTGTTACTGTGGTAATATGATTTATTACAATATGTAAAGGTACAATTATGTGGAATGAGAATGTATTTGTCACATTTTTTTTTACTGCAAGTGGATTATGTGTATAGGTGTCGTCGCACGGTGAATCGGTGGCACACCCTGTAGCTGCTAAGGGGCGATGTGTCTCATTCCGCCCCTCGGCTGCTACATTGTATGTCATCGCATTCCACATCATCTCAGCGCTGCACCTTCATTGTGGTCTTCGGTTGCTGCCTATTTGCATGATATTTTTATTCTATCAATGTAAATACAGGTTTTGCAGGAATACATTACCTTGAAACAGTACTAAGTAAAAATATTTGAAGAACTAAAATAAAAAAATGATAGAAACTTATTCTTTGGTTAAGAACATAACCATTTAAAATTCGAATTAAATACAAGATTAGTTAATTTTCTGGCAGTTAAGATACCACTGACAGTAATAGAGACATTGTAGACACACTTAGGTCTCAGACAATACCCCTAACTAATACCCCTTAGACATTTATCTACTTGCATTGGGGGTAGCAAATATCTCAGTTGATTTCAATCTCTTCATAAACTGATGATATCAACAATTTTAGATCAAACTTTAGATTACTTTGTTTATGGCTCTATAATTTTGAACTTAATAGTCCATCTATTCAATATCATTTAAAGGGATTTCAATTTAGTTGAGTCTTGAAATAGCTTATAATTGTTACTACAAGTCACAATAATTTATTTGAGTAGAATTCGAGTAGACATTTGTTACGAAATAAGAAGTAATTTAAGAAGTCTACGCAGTTGTCCTTGTCATTTTAAGCTGTTAATTAAACGTAGTAGGCGTGGCTTATGCTAATCTTGTTGAAATACTCATTAAAAGGAAGACTTGGGATTTATTATTCCGTTATTCAACTCGCTATTTATATTAGTGATAATTTACGTGTATAGGGTGACATTTTAGGGATCGCTTATCAAATGATATAGGTAAATGTGACACACACGGTTCTTAATAAAAAATATTTTGTAGATACATATAGGTATTTACCGCGTCATGATATTAAACCATAGTCAACGTCATAAAAATGAAAAGAAACATTTCTATTTCGAACAGTATCGTGAATACCGTGAATACAAACCATTTAGTTAAAGAAAATAGAGAAATACATTCATACAACATGATAAGTTGATTCAAATTGAATAAGGGGAATACCCGAATTGTAGATAAACACATGCATACGTTGTGTGTGTGTGTGCCGTAGTTTATGTCAGGGAAATCCCTCGTATTTTTAATGAGTGAAAATCACAATTATAATAAAGACATTGCTTATTTTATTACGAAACAGTTAATTCATATTATTAATATTATATTTTTATCGGTTGAATTTTCGGCCTCACAATGATTCCTGCAAAACTTGTAATATTAAGTTCATGTCATTGTCATACAAATAAAATAAAGATTTCCTTGGGAAGTGACATTTCCCTACATTTCGGTTAACTCATAAAATGTTAATACACATTTTGTTTTATGTAAATAGAGTCTGATCTTGATAATTAAGTATTACTAATTGGAAAAGGTATGTTCAAAGTTAGTCTCTAACGGTATTAATTTATGGTTTCGTCAGTGTAACTTTTTTAAAGAGACTTTATAAATAAAATCATAGCATCATATGACGTAAGCCAGAGTGTCACCCACGGCTTTTTCCTGTGAAGAAAATGCGTAGGCGTACTATAATGTGTAGCGCGGTGAAATTGATATAGTGATATATTATTGTATAACGTTAATTTATCTTCTGATACGAAATACGACCCCATGCTGTGCAAATTGATCACTAGCTTTTCTTATATTTGTCTTTGATGGTGTTGTAAACAGTTTTCCTCTCTCTTATAAAAATATTGAGTCACAAATATGACCAAGAAAGAAATACAAAGTTATATTTCAATATTTAGATTGAATATTTTTATAAGGGGGTTTATATTGGTGGCTATTGTTATGATACAAATTACAAACTGAACTAAAATAAGTCCAAAAACACTACAATTTACTACTAATATTTATTATCGAAAATCCTCTTTTGTATTTACTTCAAAAAGAAGATGTGGTATTTTAGTTTATTTTGTGAGTCGTAAAAAATATATTGTCAGAGTTTATTGTTGTAATTATGTGTAACTTCAGCTCCTATTTGGCATTATAAAACTATTATGTCTGACACGGTAATATTTTCAGCTTTAGAAATGTTTCGGTTAAAGATGATATTGCGTTTATTGCAAATGTCATCGTTTAATGGGAAAATGTCGGCGCTCCATGAGATCAATCAACTAATAGCGACGTTCTCCCAACAACCGAAACCTGAGTGGTTGACGCCCGCCGTAATTACTGTAAGAATTGGTTTTATTTTATATCTAATAAACACATCATTTCTGAATTTGTACTAATGGGCTTTACTTTGTTATTTTTGTTCGTTTTATGTAGTTTTTATTTGATTGGTCAAATAATAATTTTATTATTGTTTGTTTTTTGATCTCTTCTGTTATTGTAATCAAAATATAAATAATCAGTTATGGGCCGTGATTACCTTCCTTGCGGATTAAATTACAAAAATATCTCGATTTAGTCGCACAAGATAGTTGTTTTCGCACACGTAACATTAATATAGACAAGTAAATGCCAAATTCTTTGTAGAACTGGATCCGTGAAAACAACGTAGTAGATATCGTGTTGCGAGATTCCCTCCATCAGCCTCAGTACGTGGACAGACTGGAGAAGATGCTCAGATTCATGATCAAAGAGAACTCGTTGACTCTCGACGATCTGGACGCGATATGGAAGGCGCAGCACGGGAAACACGAGGCTATTGTCAAGAATTTACATGATTTACTGGCCAAACTCGCGTGGGATTTCACACCTGATCAACTAGATCACCTTTTTGACTGCTTTAAGGTATACTGGGCTTATTCTATAAGGTATTTTTCTTTACACATATTCAGATGGGGTTTTGAATGGTTGTTCAAATGGTTTGTCGTATGTTTTAGGCTAGTTGGGCTACATGCAACAAAAAGCAAAGTGATAAATTATTAGAAGTTATAAGGAGGTTAGCTGAAGATGACAAAGATGGCGTAATGGCTAACAAGGTTTGTATAGATTTCTATATATTTTTTTCTGAATTTTGGGAATATGATTGGTACTTAATTGTAACTGGAAATATGTTTTAGGTTTTAGTATTATTTTGGAATTTAGCACATTCTGAAGAAGCTTGTACCGAAATCATGGACATGGCGTTAGCAAATCTTATTAAAATCCTAGACTATAGCTGCAGTCAAGATCGAGACACGCAGAAAACTCTTTGGCTTGACAAGTAAGTTGAGCAAGACTTATTATCCCGCAAGATAACACAGAATCATTTAATTGTTAACAATAAGCATTCATACTTATTAATTGCAGATGTGTAGAGGAATTAAAATCCAGAGAGAAATGGGTTTTGCCCGCATTGAAAGTGATGCGTGAAATATGTTGTTTGTACGAAGCGGGTGGCGGTACCGGCGTCCGGCCGCACCTCACGAGACAGGAGTTGATCGACCGGCTACAGACCGAGCATTCTCTTGTCATACTGGTCACTAACTCTCTCACTAGCTACTTGGACGGAGTGCGCACCAAACTGGCTGGTAATGTCTCTATCAATAGTCTTATTGATGTTTCTTTATAAGTATAGGTTTTAATATGTATATTCTATTACAGAGGAAGGTCAAATCGATTGGGATAACTGGCTACCTGACGGGAGGTATCCCCACGCCGCACAAGTACACGAGAGATTGAGTTTTCTAAGGTTCCTACTAAAAGACGGCCAATTGTGGCTGTGCGCCGAACAGGTAAGAAGATATCGTATTTTATGATATTGCCATATCTTGGGGATAATAATGTACCTGCCTACTTATAGGCAAAACAGATTTGGGTGTGTCTCGCAGAACGTCCCGCTCATCAAGGCGACCGTGAGGCGTGTTTTCGTTGGTTCAGCAAACTAATGGGAGAAGAGCCCGACTTGGATCCAAATGTTAACTTGCATTTTTTTCGACGCAACATTATGACATTACCACCGAATTTACTCACTCATTCTGGAATAAAATGTTTCGAAAGGTAAACAATCGAAACAAGTTCTGAACTATTTTCTTTGTGAATTTTTGATAAGTGACAATGTTTTCGTTGCAGATTTTTTAAAGCTGTTAACTCCAAAGAAGGTAAACTTAGAATGAAACGACGAAGCTTTCAACTTGTTGATGCTGATCTCATAGGTTTAGATTATTTGTGGAGGGTGAGTTACACTTGGCATTCACACATTCTATATATCCCTTTGGTAGTTATTTACCTTACAATGTCTGTGCGCTAGGTGATAACGGAGTGTGAGGACGACATATCGTTGCGCGGCGTGGACTTGTTGCGCGAGGTGAGCACGTGCGTGGGCCCGCAGCTCTCGCCCGCACAACAGCACGAGGCATTCCTCACGCACTGCTTTGCCCTTCTACAACGCTTACAAAAGGAAATGGAAGCAGAACAAAGTATGTACAACAATCGGGTTACTTGCAGTTACATGTAAGGGCTTGTATTAATATAAGTATCGCATTCCAGATAGTCCCGAAGTGTCTACAAAGATGTGTCGTGTAATTCGTGCCATACAAGAATATATAAACGAATGTGATAGAAGGTTCTCGTCAGAGCGGCAGATACTGCCGGTGTACAGGGCGTCGCGGGGCAGGCAGTGTTCTATAATAGTCAGATTCAATTTTCAAACTGGCCAAAGACAAGTAGAGGATATTGAAATATTCACGCACTCAAATGAAACAATGCACTCGTTGCGGTCCACAATCCAAAGAAGGTACTATTTAGTAACAATCAAATTATTAAAATATTCTCTCCATTTAAATCGTTTTTTCAACAATTTCTTTGTTTTATTGCAGGCTTAAATGCGTTACAGAAAATACAATTAAATTAGAAATGTATGTCAATAAATTAGAACTGTATTATAATGGTGACATAATAGATTCTAGTCATGACAAAAAGGTATTATCGCAATTGCCTCTACGAGATAAATGTGTAATTATAGCAAAGGTAAGAAGAGACGATACAACTTGTTACTACATTTATCTGTTTAGAAAGGAAACTAATATGTTCATTATGTAATGATGTAGGTGTATGACGGTCAAGTGTGCGGGAGCGGCGGATGCGGGTCGTCCAATGACTCCAGCAGCGACTCGAGTACGTCATCACCTCACTCTTCGTCGACGCCAGAACATGCTTTACCTGGAGTTGTAAGTATACATTAATATCTAAACCAGACCGCACACCGAAGCAACAAAATGTTTTAAGCAACAATTATTTGTCCAATACATTTATCTATAAGCACATGTCTTGTGTGTGCCTGTGCATACCATGTAGGTTAATGCATGGGAGCAATAATTGTTGCTACGATATGTTGCCTGATTAATTATAATTCCACATTTTGGAGGATGTTTTACAGTAAAACCAATCTATTTCCAGCTGTTCGCCCATGGTTCTTGGTACATGCCATTCATGTTATCATTGGAACACATAGGTATTACCAAGGGGTACCCACAACTAACAGATGCTGCCCATTACCTGTCGCAAATTTGCCCAGCACATAAACACACTGTGAGTACAACATGCACTTTGGTCCATATTACAGTTTTAGGTGCTTCATTTATAAGTAAATGAATAAATGAATGAATGAAGTGCTTCTTTGAGACGCAAATTGTATAAGTTATTTTTTATTTTGATTTTCAATAGTATATTGTTGTTCAGTTTGTCTTGTATTATTTTTGTAATGTACCATGTTATTTCTAGGTGGAAAAACTCACCGAAGCTTTGCTGAGTCAAAATGATACTAAACTTAGGGATATGCTGTATGGACCCGAACCACCCACCGTAGCTTATAATATGGAGGCAAGTGTCAATATTAGCATTGAATAGGTAGAAATAGTAATAAGAATGATCTGAATTTATTAATTTTATCTCTTAATAATTTATTGTTTAGATCCTGTACAGCATGGTGATGCCAGCTTCCGAATCAAAGTTAGATCGCAGTCGCAGCTATCAACTGGGATGTGTGAAAAAAGCACCATTGTTAGTCAAATGTATATCCGACAGAGAGTTTTTGGCAAATGCCGCTTCTCATACACGAAGGTACTTTATCAAAAAGGTTATTACATTAATTGAAGAAACTGTCTTTAATTGTCTACAATAGTGTGTATAAAATTATAGCTACATATTGACCCAAGTATGTTTTCTTTTTAGGGTCAGTTATTTAGCATTAGTCAGATTGTCAAAGTTGATATTATTTACGTTGGGACATCTGTTCGAAATAATAACTCCGAATGTCAACGAAGTGGCCGCAGAACGAGATGTACGGTAAGTCTCTCTAAGCTAGCCAATCGAGTTGTGTTATCGCGGGTGTTTGACAGTATTTTCGTTACAGGATGGACGTGTCCATATTGAGGGAAGCCCTACAAACTGTGCCAAATCATAGCTGTGAGCTGTTAGTCAAAGCTATCGCTGAAAAGTTGGCTACTGCACTCGGCGAACAGGTATGCATAGAGTATACATTCGACAGTTTTATACCACTATCAGTAGAGTAGACAGTTTTCAGACATTGCTCACCACCATTATTATTGATGTAAATGTGTAGGTGGTGTCGAGCGCGCGCGAGGAGGGCGACGTGTCGTCCCTGATGTGGTGGCGCGTGCCCACCGCCACGACCGTGCGCGCGCTGTACGCGCTCGCGCACCGCGTGTCGCACGGGCCCGCGCACGGCCTGCTGCACCCCGACGACGTCACGCGTACGTACACACCACCACTGTCATACCTGTATCGTCCTGGATTTCAATAACAGAACTACAACGATCCAATTCTATGCTAACAGTGATTCGGGAATGTATGGAGGTGGTCACGATATGCACGGCCCTGAACGGGGGACGCCTCGAGAATCTCCTGCACGAGTCGTGGTGGCAGGATACGGCCCTCCATCTAATGATCGAGTGCAACAACGCCCAGGTAAGTTTTACGCGTATATGTTTAACCGACACTTTTATATTGTTCTATAACACGATATAGAACGTCTATAATTTGTTCCGTAGGTGCGTATAGCGAGCGCGGAGCAGGTGCTGGCGATGTGCGCGTGGGGCGGCGGCGGCGGCGCGCGCGCGGCGCTGGCGGCGCTGGGCGGCGCGGGCGCCGGCGCGGCGCTGGGGGGCGCGGGCGCCGCCCACAGCGCCGGCGGGCCGGGCGGCGCGCGCAACGCGCACCAGTTCCTGCAGCTGCTCTGTCGGCTCGTGGCGCTCGCCGGGCCCACCGACACCACGCGCTCGGACCTCGCCATCGAGGTAATTGTTGTCCTTGAAACTCCGACTTGTAACGATATACGCTACGTTGGCGACGTGTATTGTCGTAGAGACGCAATGTGCGATTCGAGATAACGATTGTGTTCTTCATAGGTCGCTTGGCTGAGAAAAGTGCGCGACCACCCCGAGTCCCTGGACGATACGTTGCTCGAGGGACATCTCAATCTAACGAAGGAGCTGATAACTCACGTTCCCGCTCAAGTCAAGTACCAGTATGGAGCCCATCCCGATCATAAAGACTCCGGCCTCATAAAAGTAAGTTAACATGTAAAACTAATATTTAGTAAAGGCGGGGGTGGAAGTTGACGCGTTTAACCCATTGCGGCGCCGAATCGTTGTTGAAATGGTAATGTTGCGGTGTCAGGAGATCCTGACGGAGTTCCTGTGGCCGTACTCGTGGGCGTGGTGGCGCATGGCGGGCGGCGCGGACGCGGAGGCGGGCGAGGAGCCGCCGATGCCGCTGTGCCGCTCGGCCGGCGCCGCCGCCGCCGCCGCCGACCTGCTGCTCGCGCTCGTCAACGGCTGCGTGCCCAACATGGCCGCGCTAGTGCATCTCATCGAACAGATGTTCTATAACGGTAACGGCATATTGATATTTCCTCTGACTTTCAAACATGAGATTATGATATGGAGTGGTTGCTAATTAAGAGTTGTTTGTTCGGTGTAGAGAAGAGCGTGCCGCTGTCGGAGTGGGAGTACATGCCGTGCGTGGGCCCGCGGCCGCCCGCCGGCCTGGTGGGGCTGAAGAACGCGGGCGCCACGTGCTACATGAACTCCGTGCTGCAGCAGCTCTACTGCGTGCCCGCCGTGCGCGACCAGCTGCTCACCGTGCAAGGTACACGCATACACACACTCTGTTTGTAATAAGCTCATATTTGTCCAACTGAAGGGCTCGAACCTACCTTGAACTTTATTTTTAAAATATCTATTTTAGGAGCTGCGACAGACCCGAACGAAGATTTCTCGGGAGAGAGTCACCATCACCATCACAATATAATGGAAAATAATAGTGATGTAAGTGTAAACACATGATTTCATTTATTTCTGTGAACTTACTAGAATATTAGTTTACTGAGATATTCTATTTCTATTGTTTCAGAATACTCCAGAGTACAATGTAACTATTTTAAAACAAGTTCAGGCTATTTTCGCTCATTTGCACTACAGTAAACTTCAATATTATATTCCGAGAGGACTGTGGGCGCATTTTAGGTAAAACAGATTCCTAACTGAATAATATGTTTTACTAGTGTATTATTAAATTAAAGTAAATAATTATTTGTTCTCATTAAAGATTACAAGGCGAACCGGTGAACTTGCGTGAACAACAAGACGCGGTAGAGTTTTTCATGTCTTTAGTTGAATCATTAGATGAAGCGTTAAAATCTTTAGGACAAGAACAACTTATGGCTAAAACTATGGGAGGGACATATTCTGATCAGAAGATATGTAAAGGTTGCCCACACAGGTAAATATATCACACCTATATATAACACCTAAGAATATTTAAATAGGAATTATTTTTGAACGTTCCTTATACTTTTGTTCATATATTATAAATGCAAATATTAAATTTGACAATGTATGTGTGTGCTTTTCATTGTGTAGGTATTGTAAAGAAGAACCATTCAGTGTGGTGTCATTAGACATTAGAAACTTGTCTCGATTACAAGAGTCCCTCGAAGCTTATGTCAGAGGAGAGTTGTTGGAAGGCCCTGACGCCTATCACTGTGATAAGTGCAATAAAAAGGTACCAATTGGTTTATCATTACAATAGAGTGCAGGCTTACCTCGAAAATCAAATGAGTTTATAATTTCGACGATATATCTGTACATAATTTGTTATATTTTAGGTGGTGACTGTAAAACGATTATGTCTTAACAAACTACCTCCTGTATTAGTCATACAATTAAAGAGATTTGAATATGATTTTGAAAAAGTATGTGCAATAAAATTCAACGACTACTTCGAGTTCCCGCGTGATTTAGACGTCGAACCGTATACAGGTACATTTATTTCTACAAGGGCCATACTAACCTTCTAAGATTTTTCCCTATTTTCTCATTTGGTGACATTTATTTTTTCTTATGAATAAAAGAGTACAAGGACTAAGCTCTCAATTATTTTGAGTCTTGCCTATTTACAAGTATTTTTCTTTTAGCTTGGGGTTTAGCGAAAGCGGAAGGCGACGCCTCTCTCTGGGAGGGAGGGGAAGAAAGCACCCGTGAAACGCATTACGAATTATCCGGCATTGTTGTACACTCGGGACAGGCGTCCGGTGGACATTATTATTCATATGTTTTACTAAGGTAAGAAATAAAAATTGATAGATGATGATTTAGTTGTTGAATTATGTTTTATGTGTCCATGATCAAAGTTTCGTAATATAGTGACAACCGTTTGGTGGTTGGTAGTCTCTGCCTGTTATGCCAACGTTTACAGATCTGATTCCAGTTAAGACGACAATGGTGTGAATAAACACGTATCTTTTTCTAAGTTTGATCTGAATGTTTGCTATCTATTTTAAGTACTTATCTACTCAAAATAATATCTATATATACTGTTGTCTAGTATCCATAATACAAGCTTTCGTTAGCGTGGGTCCTTTTTGTAAGCATATTTATAATTATTACGTGACAGGGATAACGGTAGCGACAGCGGTCGGTGGGTGAAGCTGGACGACGGCGACGTGTCGGAGTGCGGCATGCACGACGACGAGGAGATGAAGGTGCAGTGCTTCGGCGGCGAGTACATGGGCGAGGTGAGATACTTTGGAACTTTACTTGTTTGTTTATAATGTAATTAGTTAGTAGTTAGATGATAGTGATATTGGTTTGAGTCAATTAGGTAGTACTTTTGATATGTTCATAGTTAGTTCTAACTATGCCTTGCGCGGTCTTCTTGGGTGCGGAAGATTTGATGCACGAAAATGCTTGGTGTAAATTTCAATTATATATCAGTGCAGATGCTTTTACACAATTACCAAAAATAACAGTAGAATGTATGATATTAGTAGAATGCCTGTCAGCAGCCTGCAGTCACAGAAAACTAAAAGCTTATTAAAATAATCAGCATGAGATCATCTTAAGAGACCTCACTTTTGTCGTGGTAATTTGTTATATGGTTCTAGGTGTTTGATCCAATGATAAAGAGGGTGACGTACAAACGCCAAAAGCGATGGTGGAACGCCTACATGCTGTTTTATACGAGAAGGGACGTCGTAGAGAAGGCTAACATTGAGGAATCCATGAGGAACATGACTCTCAAGTAAATACTTTTCCTTTATTTGCCTTTTACTAACTGAATTTACGCTGTTTGTCCACATTCGTCGCCGCATGCGATAGCGTCGGTGGACTAAGAGCGTTATTGAAGCACAGTTAGTATAGTTCGTGCGATTACTTTACACTTTATTGTTCTTACAGGGAAAGTGCAATTCCAAAACCGATTTGGCAGTCAGTGCGACGCGGAAATATTGCTTTTTCACATAATCAGGATCAATTCAGCTTGGAACATTTTAATTTTATGAAGAAGCTTTGCTGCACACGTTTACCAATCGTTCCAACATCTCCATCGATAGGGGTATGAATCAAAGTGGTTTTACATTTTTACATTGTATTGTAAAGGGGTTTTTGATATTAATAAGTTGGTGTTTTAGGGACCCGAGCACGAAGAAACATCAATGTTGATTGTCCAGTTGGCAACAAAATTCTTGTTCCAAATTGGATATCGCACAAAGAAAACGTTACGCGGACCTGCGATTGATTGGTAAGTAAATGTATGATACTATTTGACTATTGTTGTAATTCTCTTTAGAATATCCAATTACAACGGTAAATCTATTACAGGCACGAAATACTGTCACAACATTTTAGATGTTCTCAAGCAGTTCGAGCTTGGTTTGCTACGGACCTATTTAAGCACACGCACAGGTAACGTAGTTTGAATTACCGTCAATGTTTAAAGTTATTTAAATATAGTTTAATTAATCATAATTTTGTTCCAGATTGTGCGACTATCTGTTGTCTTGCCCCACCGCCGAAGTACGAACTGTGTTTATGAAAACTATTGTCTTCTTAGCACACTTTGCGAATCAAGATCCACCAGGTAACGAACAACATTATGCCTTTACTGACAGCACTTCTAAAACATATAATCATAAGGTTAACTAAAGTATTGGAGTAAACAATTGTTCCGTATCGTTATAGTGAGTAACGGTTTCGGTTCGTGGTGCACGCGCGAGGAGGCGACGTCGCTGTCGGACCAGCTGCTGTGCGCCGTGCGCGCGCTGGCCGCGCCGCCGCACGCCGACTCGCACCTCCACCGCCACCTGCCGCTGCTCTTCAACCTCTTCCACACGTACGCCTCGCTCGGACTCGCCGAGAAACATCAGCTGCTCAGGGTGAGCGGCACTACATTACATTACGAACTTACTATGAAACTAGATTATTGAGGTTCAATAGAACACCGAGCGATCTCAGAAGGCGTTTTAACAAAGACCTTGTTTGTTCCAGCTGAAAATTTTGGACGTGCTATTGTCGATTTGCATAGACGAATCGTCCGCTTCCCTCGGCAAGTACCAGTACCCCGAGTCTGCTAAAGTGCATCAAGTGAGTGTCGTGTGTCTAGGTGAGCTAATTACCTAAAAGTTGTGGGCATGACGTGTCCCCTCGTCCCCGAGCAGGTGATCTGCGTGTTGGTGCGGTGCTGCGACGTGAGCGCGCGCTGCGTGTCGGCGGGCGCGGCGGACGGCGCGGCGCCGCTGCTCAACCCGTTCGGCGACCCGCCGCCCGTGCACCACGCCGCCGCCGCCGCGCACCGCCCGCTGCTCTCCTCCGCCGCCATCGACGTGCTCTACAACCGGGCCGGGTAAACCACGACAACACCCTCTCACTGCTATTTATGCTGCGTCTTCGGAAACGATCTAACCTGGAACATATCTCATTTCAATCTAGGACCTACATGAAAAAATTGATCGAAGAATGTTGCGGGTGCGAGGAGGCGGTGCGTCTGCTTCAGTTCCTGTGCTGGGAGAACGCGGGGTGGTCGCGCATCGCGCTCGCCGAGCTCCTGTGGCAGATGGCGTACGCGTACTGCCACGAGCTGCGCCGGCACGCCGACGCGCTCGCCGCGCTGCTGCTCATGGAGGACAGCTGGCACCACCACCGCATACACAACGTCATCATCAAGGTAACGCTCCGGCGCCGACGGCCCGAGGCGGGCGCGCGCGGATACTGACGGAGGTCCCCGCAGGGCGTGTCGGAGGAGCGGCCGGGGCTGCTGGAGACGGCGTGGCGCGCGCGCAGCCACTACCAGAAGCGCGCGTACGCCTGCATCAAGCTCGTGGTGGGCGTGCTGCGCCGCGCGCCCGCCGCCGTGCGCGCGCTGCACGCGCAGCCCGACCCGCGCCGCCGCTGGAGGCACCTGCTCGCCTGGCTGCAGGAGGAGCTCGACCGGGTACACACACCGACCTCATTTTTCACAATATTCGCTCCGTGCTCTATACGATAGAATATGTTCTGACGATCATTATTTTGTTTGCAGTATGGTCCCACCGGGTACGGCTCGTACGGCACGTGGTCGCCGCCAGGCACCTCCAACGAGACCTCCAGCGGGTACTTCCTCGAGCGCAGCAACTCCGCGCGCAAGACGTTAGAAATGTAAGTATCCGTCGCATTCGGACGATCCGATGCTATCAGTAGTTGTGTAGTAACGCGTATATATTGTGTGTCAGGGCGTACCAGGTGTGCGGGGACGAGGAGGAGGAAGAGGAGGAGGAGGAGGGCGGCGGGCGCGAGGGCGGGTCGGGGTCGGGCGAGGCGGGCGACGACAGCGCCGACGAGGACGCCGCCGCGCCGCCGCCCTGAGCCTTCCGCCTTAGTCGTAGTTTTTTTTTCTGTGATGCTAAAGATATGTGTAAAGTTCGTTTTCGTTGGCGCTTACGTTTAAGTATTAATTCGATGTTCCGCGCGTTCGTCGGCCGGCCGGCTCGCTCGGGCGGCCGACACTCGTTTGTTTGTACGATTCGCTTTAAAAGTACCATAGTATTTATTTTTTCGAAGTAAGATTTATTCGTATCGCGTTTTCGACGGTAATTTATTTAACTACGCGTAGCATGTAATTTAATATTCTATGTATCGTTAAGGACCTACGATTATACCTATTGTACTGTACTAACCGACTGTACTTTTTATACGTGTTATACTTATCATTTAAGAGTGATCTCAGGTGTAAATTTATACATTTAAAAATTCAGTAAAGTGCGAAGTCAATTTTATCGTTTCGTTTTACAAAGAGGCCGATTCGGAGGGGTCTCGTCCCTGGACGACGATCCGGTCACTGTATAGCTTTTCGGAACTTTTTTGAGGTGTCTGTAGATATTCTTATGGCATTTTGATGGAAAGAATTCGGCCCAAGTAAATGTGACTTATTATAATAAAGAACACATATGACAGTTAAATACTCATAATATGGAAACGTGTCATTACCACATTTTGTGTCTGTTTCTAATTATGTTTGAAATCACATAGCTAATGGCACTAAAACGTTCAAAAATATTATCAGTTGTTAGAATCTCCTAAAATTAAAACAGTTACTGGAGAATGATTGGAAATCATCCCATTTTTATTAAGTAGATAAGGATGTTATATATACAATATAAAATAAAAAATAACATAAGCGGTATTGAATTTAATTGCATTTGCATTGCACTCTATACATATTATATATGTTAAATATGTATATAAATAGTTGACGTTTTGTACATTGTTTAGTTGTTTACGTTCTTACAGATATCTCTCTTGCATTAAAATCAAAGTCTAAGCCCTCTACAAGAGTGTTACGGTATTAATATTTTATAAATATTACATAAATGAATTTATAATACTTAAATAATTTGCATTTTATTTACAATGACGCTTATATTTACTTTTTATTTTTATTACAAAGTATAGTACAAATATAGGAGTCAATATTTATTGGTTTGCATTTATGGATTACATGCAAGTCAATGTTGCTTTTATTAATCGTATTTGATTTGTCATGCGTACCGAGTTATTGAATGTTATTAATACAACACAGTCTCGTCGAGCGACTCGTGATCAAAGTAGATCCATTCTCGACAAACAATACGACACACAATATTTTAATTGACATAAGTTTTCAAAAACAGTAGCCAATAAGAAATAAAATTTAGTAATATTATAATCACGTGAATCATTTTTTTATAATTAAGTAAGGCAATGACGAAGCTTTGTTTACTTAAAACAATACTTAATTCATTTATAGAGAATAGAAACCAAAGCTTAGTCTGAATATAATAAAACGAAGATATTTGTTACATTGAATGACGTCGATATATTGTATTATCTATACAAAGGTTAAATTTTAAGAGTATTCATATTATAACGATTGTACTTTGAGACGTGGATGAAGTTCAATGTGTTTTAAGTGTAAGGTAATTATCGTCGGTTGAAATTATGAGTCGCATCGCCATGCTTGCTAACACAACGATCACCTCAGCAAAGTTACGATTTCTTTATAACCCGCTCTCCAATTGTGTTTAACATGAATCAAATGAAATTGAAATTGACAGTACATAAAGTATGGATTAGGTAACAAACAATATTCGAGCCTAAATGTGAGTAACTACTTGTTTTAATTTAGTTTCAGGTCTGTTATTATTGTCTTATAAATTTTAGTTGTAAAATATGAGGTAGTTTTAGGTATTTAACGACTAGTCTGACGGGAATATGTTGCCACTTCGTCTATATTCTATTTCTTATAATATTATTTTATTTATTTATTTTTATCTTAAAGGTTGTAAATTTTATTTTTGAGGCGGCAATTTTGTTTTGACCAGGCTATCAGGCATTACACTTTCTGTTAGCACTTTAAAATGTATTCTAAACCTTGTTAGCTTGCACTCATAATAACAAACTGGACCATCGCCATTGTGGTACACTGCGATTGATCGCTTTCTATTATAGTTATTTGTTTCAAATGGTCTTGCAGAATGTGTGTGCCTTAGTTTTTATTTGCTCAAAGCTTACACCTGATAGTCTGTAACATTAACTTAGATTAAAATAACATAACCTTTTATATATTCACCTTTCATTTTATATTAAATGCTGTTGTTATATCGGCCGTGGTCGAGTGGTCGTCGAGAGAATGTAATCTGTGACTGTCATCGTTCACTGTTGAAAGGTGGACGTATTTAACATTGTAATATAAAGTTGTTTGAACGTTATCAAATAGTTTTGTAATATGACATCAAAATCACAAATCTCAAGTAATATTGGTTAAAGCAGGAATGATTATTATGAATAAGAAACCTGGTCGATTAACCGTTGACTGTTGTTAATGTTATTACCAAAGATGAGTAGGTAGAGAGGAATCTTTTCATATGTAAATTTATGATTGAAATATTTTGTATTTTTTATAAAATGCAAAAAAAATAATAATGTTATCGAGATCGAACGGGTGACAGTGTGATTTGATTGAATTAAGATTTAGATAGGATGAAAAATGCTAATATGTAGTTTGTCTAAAATGTAACTATGAGTTGGAACGAACTGGTCATTAGTACGAGCTCACCCTAAACCTATACTATACTGTGAATATATTATATTGAATAACATCAATGCAATGGTTCCAATGTTATGTGAACTGAGGCGCGGGAACCGGGAACGCGCCCCGCGACACCTCACACCAATGAGAATATACACGAATTTCATATTGAAAGGCTCCTCAATTTATAAATAACCATTAAATAGATTTTTTTACTGAATTGTAATTATTTTTCTTACAATTATCTGTTCTAAAAATTTAGGCATTTGATTTCGTAAATGTCTTAGCAGTTCGTTTTGTATTCATTTCTATTGCAAAAAAATAAAAAGGCATTTGACTTTGTATGTAAATGCTATGTAGCATTCAAACCGATATAATAACTAAATCAATAATAAAAAAGAAATAATGGCCAATTGGGTTTTTTATTTTATTTAAGTAAGTATACCCATTTCATATCTGTATGATATCCATAAACCTTGTCTCACTTGTCTTATAACTGAACAAAACTGAAAGATTATAAGTATAGTTTTGTTTCTGGCGTCTTCATTATTTCATCATTGGCGGTACACTTATTGTTCAATTTCAACTAGTAAATTGACATTAAATTATGTAGTACTAATTGATGACTCCATTTAATAATTGCAAAGTTAACAAACTTTAGATAACACCAAAGTGTATTATTTTGTTTCGTTGTGAATATGAATTCACAACGAAACAAAATAATACACTTTCCCATATTTTAAACACCAATATCAATGCGCATCTATTGAGTATTTAGATATTGTATTATATAACTACGAACTTATGACCTGTCATAATAAACATTGATAATGTTTTACATCTTCCGAAGAGAAAGATAAGTACAGTTATAAGATCTGTGTACAGTGGGACGGTCGCGTCACAATATGGAGAAGTTTATAAGTGTTAAAGATTTAGAAGATGCGGCTACGGCGCAGCTACCTAAGGCTGCTAGGGATTATTACAAAAGTGGTGCTACGGAAGAACTAACGCTCTCAGAAAACAGACTAGCGTTTCAGAGGTAAGTTTATTTGTTAGTCGGTTTATTAAACTTCTAAATGTTTTTAATAAAACCTTTTCATAAGCATCATTATTACATATGTAGATTGAGAATCCGACCAAAATGTCTGGTCGGAGTAACAGGATGCGACCTACGCACCAATATTTTAGGACATGAAGTTTCCATGCCTGTTGGGTTATCTCCTACGGCGATGCAAAGAATGGCACATCCAGACGGTGAATTAGCAAGTGCAAGAGGTATTTGTGAAAATAATCTTTTTATGTCTATTTATAATATTGGGCAAATGGATCAACTTAACTAAAAGGATTTTCTATAATTTAGCGGCACAAGCTGAGGGCACTATTTTCACTCTAAGCACAATATCCACGAGTTCTATTGAAGAAGTAGCGGCAGCTGCGCCTGACGCCATCAAATGGTTCCAACTTTACATCTACAAAGACCGGTATCGTATTGTTGTTTTATAATTTTGGAACTTTCTCGAAACATCGGGAGTATTCATTTTATGTTTTTGTCTTGCAGTGAGGTCACCAAGAATTTAGTGCTAAGGGCAGAAAAGGCAGGATTTAAGGCAATCGCCCTAACAGTAGACACGCCCATGTTCGGACTGAGGAGAGCAGATGTTCGTAACAGATTTACTTTACCGCAACATTTGAGGCTAGCGAACTTTGATGGTCATCTTTCAACCAAAATACACAGCACGGGCAGCGGAAGTGGACTCAACAACTACGTGCAAAACTTATTTGACAAAACCTTGACTTGGGATGAAGTGAAATGGCTGAAAAGGTATTTAAATATTTATGTTATATTTAAGGTAGGTAGGTATTTAAATAAAGTAAATTTTTACAAAGTTTTATTTTACCTGCATTGCAATGTATGTTAGCAACTACATATGTTTGTCCGAATTAAATCTTGCAACTCAATTTATGTACTCGTAGCATCAGACACGGAGAAACGGGATTTTCTAATTCCATATTCTAGTGCTTCTACATCAGTCTTGAAACTTGTAGCATAAGCCACGGAACGCGTAGCAGGCGTTTGTTTCGTAGCATCAGTCTGGTTTCTGTGGTGATTGATTCGTAACATCAGTCGTGTGATTCGTAGCATCGGTGATTTATTCGTAGCATCGTTGATTGATTCATAGTATCAGTCTTTGGTTTCATGGCATCGGTGATTGATTCGTAGCATCTATCGTGTGATTCGTAGCATCAGTCTTTGGTTTCGTAGAATCTGTGATTGATTCGCACTTTGTAGCATCAGTGTTTGTTTCGTAGTCAGTCGTAAGTTTCGTTGCTTTAGTGATTGATTCGCAGCATCAGTCTTTGATTTCGTAGCATCGTTGATTGATTCGTAGCATCATTCGCGTGATTCATAACATCAGTCTTTGATTTCGTAGCATCGGTGATTGATTCGTAGCATTAGTCATTGGTTCGTAGCATCAGTCGTGTGATTCGTAGCATCAGTCGTTAGTTTCGTAACATCAGTGATTATTTCGTAGCACCAGACTTTGTTTTCGTAGCATCGGCCGAGTACATGAATTGACAAATTTAAAGCTGAAATTATTCTACTCTAACAAAAGCAATCACATTTTTGCAGTATCACAAAGTTGCCAATCATTGCCAAAGGCGTACTTCGTGCTGACGATGCTTTGAAAGCTATAGAAGCAGGATGTTCAGGAATATTGGTGTCCAATCATGGCGCTAGACAACTAGATGGTGTTCCTGCAACCGTAAGTTATTGCAATAGTTTGTATTAATTAATTTATTCTGTTATTTTTGAAGGAAATTTTGATAGCATAGGATTAGGAAGATTTTAGCCTGTGTTCAGAAAATCATACATAGGCCTAGATGAAGACTATACTAAGATACCGAAGAGAAGGTATTACCTACTTATACCTACCTAATAATAAATACATTTCAGATCGAAGCATTGCCTGAGATCGTAGACGCTGTTAAAAATTACAATGTAGACGTGTACTTGGATGGAGGAGTTACCACTGGTAACGACGTTTACAAAGCTTTGGCACTTGGTGCTAAAATGGTAAGTTATATAAAGAATAATAAATTAATGTCATTGTAGTTAATCTGTATCCCATGGTTTTATCGGAATAACTAGCCCGGCTGGCTACCCAGTTGATTTCATTTCCCCATTATTTTTTTAGTACTTAGATTTTTTTGCTAAAAGGCACTACACGTTTTATATTCCTTTGTCCTTGTGTTTTAAAGTAAGTATACTTAATATTTCTAGGTATTCGTCGGTCGCCCAGTTCTTTGGGGCTTAACAGTAGGCGGACAAGAAGGAGTACAGAGGATGCTTAACATTTTCCGCACTGAACTCGAATATACACTACAAATAGCAGGTAATTATATATATCAAAATAAATTACGATTAGCTTATTGGCGATGTATGTATTTAGTAGGTGTATAAAAGTATTTATGGAAATTACGTCGAGACTAGAGCTTTTCAACAGAGTTTTTAAAGTCCTTAGTAGGTACTAACTGTGGGATGTAGAAAGATGGATGTAAGAAATGATGTATGTTCTGAATAAATATCATGATGATGATGATGAAACCTATTAGATATTCATTTTAAATGTTTATTATTTTTTTATAGGCACGCCGAAAATAGCAGACATAACAAGAGATATGGTGCGACACGAATCCGCATACAGCAAGCTGTGATGTCATAGTTAAAACTCAATTGTAATACTTAATAATTAATTTATGTTATGTATGATACACATATCTAAGAATTGAATAAACAGGTTTTTAGTTAATAAGTATTTATTAATTCCAAACTTATTTCAATATAAGTTTTCTGTAAAGATTATACAACACTGCAGGCGTCATGTAAGACTCGCGCGGCCACATGGTACGAGAAATTTTCTGAAAAAATAAAATCAAGAATTTTTAAAATAATATAGGGAATTGATCAATAACTAAAATTGTATTGTCCTTCCTACTAAAACGTACCTTAAAATCACATCCATACAAATTAATACCCAACTTTAACTTTTTTATAGTTTGTCTGAGATTTTCATCTTTAACTAATTTCTGTTTCAACGTCTGTGTATCATCACAAGTTTGACACGAATTAGTTTCGTTACTGAATTTACTATTATTTTTATTTGTTAATTTATTATTTAGTTCTGCGTCCCGTTTCTTCATATATTTCGTGAAACTGTAAGAACATGAATGTTTTTCTGAAAATTTACTACAACCTGAACCAGTCTCTGTGTGATCTTCGGATTTCTTCGTAGTAAATATATTTTTAACAGTTTTGACTAATGTCGTACAAGAATCATTAATCGCGCTAAAGAAACGCGAACCTATCGACTGGTTCCTTAGATCTCTCCCATATTCCTTTTTATTAGTTCGTTTCTCTATTTTGTATTTATTTCGTTTCTGTTTTATATTAAACAATTTATTCTCTCGTTGATTTTGAAAATCTCTAGAACTTCCTTTGTAATTGTAATTTTCTTTATCAGCCTTTGAATGTGTTTGAATTTTCGAAATATTTTTCTTTAAATGTTTTGGAGTAGAAACGAACATTGGTTTGAAATCTTTTGAGTCGAGTGTGGTCGAACTGTTCGACTTTGTAAGTTTACGTACATTTTGTTTAGTTACATTAATATTTATTAAGTTCAGTGTTGTATCCGCGCGTACCATTTTTGTATCAGTGTGTTTATTATTTAGAAATGAGAACGACAAATCATTTACATTAGAAAGTTCTCTATTTTTCCTTGTCTGTTGTTTCACTTTGGCATTCTCATAAACTTTATTCCTCAATTCGGATGTTCTTTTATTAGCGTTATTTTCGGGATTCATTTTCTTTGTATTATTAACGTCGTTGTTCCATAGAAATAGCTCCTTCATAACGTTTTGCATTAAGACGCTTGTTTCGTCTAAATCTTTCACAGGTTCCATGTCTGACGTTTTATTTATTTGCGTTACGTTCAACACAGTGTTGTTGTGATTTGTATTTGGCACCGGATGTCTATTTTGTTGTGAACTTTCTAGAAAAAATAATTTAAAAGTAGGTAACAATTATATTATAACAATATTTTATAAGGAATATCAAAACACATCGTTAACATTATCATAATAATTAGAGACGGTTGTAATCAACAAAAATGAAGTAACCTTGACTGACCTCGGACTCGTGAATCGATGTGATTCAAAATAATCACCGCCTTTTGACCTATCTGCAAATATTGATAACAAATAATATAACATTGTTAATTTATTAAAAAAATAGAGAT
The DNA here is from genome assembly GCA_958496195.1 of Timandra comae. Taxonomy (NCBI): domain Eukaryota; kingdom Metazoa; phylum Arthropoda; class Insecta; order Lepidoptera; family Geometridae; genus Timandra; species Timandra comae. The sequence continues at coordinate 7,901,014 of OY292356.1, forward strand.
AATCAACAAATCGTCATTATAATTATTAGGATCTGTGCCCCGCGGTTTCGCTCGTGTTAATTGTTACTTTTCCGTACAGACAGCGTCAGATAAATGGTATGTACCCCCCTAAGTAATGCTCTCTTTGGTATTGCAAACCAAGCGAGGTAACTTTTATCTGACGCTCACTGTACTTAGTACGCTAGTATAAGTAGCGGCACGAAACTCTAGCGCTGACCGTTATTGCGCAGAAGTCAAAAATAAGGTATCACAGGGGGGCTAGAGGGACGAGGGGAGTGTGTGCGTAGGGCCGGTTGGCTAGTCTGCCGTACTCCGTCCCCCGCTACGACAACACACTCCGCGGACATCTGAATGAACAGTCGCGTTCTAAAGTATATTATTATTGCCGTTCATGGATAGTTTTTTTTAAGTTCAAGTTTGTTTGATATTTTTGGTTTTTTATTAGTGTACTTTTAGTAGATGTTCAATACTATACAACTTAATATTAAAGTTTAAGTTAACTTTAATATTAAGTGGGTAATTATTAATGTTAGCGCGCGCAACAGTACCTTATATCATCCACATTTCGTGCATGATAGACTTACTATTTATTTAAATAAAATATGTTGTTAAAAATATTTGTTTAAGTAGTTATAGTAATTGTAATTGCGTTATAAGTAATTGTATTTTGTTCGCTACTGTACACATGCGCAGCTATCCCCTCTACGTTTCGCTCAGCGCTAAACTTACGTGCCGCTACCTATACCCATTATTATACTGTGTGCGTTCAACTTCAGCTTTTATCGGCAAAAAATATAGAAAGAGTATGTACCTGAGAATTAGGTCCATAAAGTCTTAAAAAATCCTTCAGATTATTGACAATACACGTTTGACTGACGAGTACAGCTGATGCCTCTGAACATTGAACTAGCGTCGTCAATAGATGTAAGCATTTGTCGTAGTGCAAGAGGTCTCTGGTAACAAATAATTTTACTTTTATTATTAAAAACCGAAAATTTCTGCCACAAACAATAAAAATGCCTCTCATTAATAAGACTAGGCCTACACGCAGGCGACGCAGGCCGCGCAGGGCTCTTCCGGAGACGTCCTCTCAAGGAGGGGGCGCTGCCTTTAGTGCGGGCATTGGAGTGCCGTAGTAGAAATCCCCCTCGGGATCCTGCGGCTCCCCAATGTAACGCAGACGGAAGTCGTTATGTTTTTAGTGGGTAGGCCCAGCCCTTCAGGCTGGGAGAGCCCTACATGCCCCGGGGGTCCTCCCAATATCGGCTCACGGTGGTATGCAGTCCTATGTATATTGACCGCGTTAAAAAAAAAGGCCGCGCAGGGCAGAACAGAGCCGATTTTGTGTTGCATGGAACGTCGCGAGAGAGGAGAGCGGATTTTGTATTGCATGGAGCAGGACAGACACATGTCTGCGTCGCACGTGCCTGCTCTGCCCTACGCGGCCTGCGTCGCCTGCGTGTCACCATACGCCTAGTCAAAATATTGTGTAAAAAGGTAATACTATTGTAAGTAAGTATCATGCGAATAAACTAAATTAAACACATTACCTGGTTAATATTGATATGCCGTTACAATCGATGAATAATTTAATGTTTCTATTGTGATTCATTAGTAGAGCTTGAAGGACCATTATAATATCTATATTTTCCTGACTGCATTTCTTCACGCACTGAAATGTAATCAACATGTTTTTAAGTCACGTTTCTATATGAGTACTTACCTATTACTAATAGCTACATGTAAGTACATCCACTGTTCATCTTATAAGAACTCAATGCAGAAAAATACCAAGTGTTACTGAGACGGTATTAGTGAGAAGGAATCGATCGATTAATAGGTGATTAGATTACGCCTATAGTTCAAATTACGTGGCGGGGATTGACCAGCCTCCCTGGAAGTCAAAGGCCTGAACTACTACACCAGCGATACTCTTGAATATTTTTTTTATTAGAAAATAAATCTATAATTTGGTATAACTTACTATAGGAATGAGATGCGTGCAGTAACTCTGGTTGAGTTCACATTCGCTACAAGCTACCGCCAAGCACTGACATAGGGCTTTCCACGTGTCCAGGTACTGTAAGGGAATTGGATTAGTTATTTATTAATTCCTATGTGCCGAGATGTCTACGAACATTGTTTTCTATCAACAGGGTTTTCAGCGAAACGTGCTGTCTAGGAATAGATATTTCTATTAGCTCTGCTTTCTGTGTGTAGTCATATCGTACAAGCGTGTTTCAATATTAGGTTCCACACTCAAGTACTGGAAGTTAATGAGGAAAACGAATCTATGATACCTACTTATTGTTGAGCAGTTGATAAAAAACAAAAATATCGCAGAAGCTGCGCACAAAGGAGCTAGCGTAGTTAGTTAGTAAGGCACGAACAGTGAACACTGGAGAGGTCTAGCTAGACTACTTTTGGGAATCCTACAATAAGATATAAGAATTTGAACTTGTAGTATTACTTACTTACCATCATACTACTAGTAAACATTTCGCACATAGTAGCGAGACACCCGCTAATCCTGGTCATGTTTCGCGCGTACAAAGCCAAAGTCTTCTTTGTCGTCGTCTCTTCCCCCGCTCCATCAATAAAGAGCAATGTGGATAAAAAGTTCAACGCATCCGTTGCTTTTCGCGGCATCCCTTTCTCTAATACGTATTGAATTTTATCGTATAAGGCGTTACATTTTATTATAATGTTCATATCTGCACCTCTCTATAAAGTAAACATATTATCCATGCTTTACGTTCATGTTACATTTAATTTCAGATTTCTATGTAGGGTACTTACTTTATACATGATATATGCCGATAAACATGCAAATATTTTCAGTTGCAAGTCTACATCATGAGTGGTATTTAGAAGTTCGAGTACTCTCAATAATTCTTTTTGATTGTTACATTGCATTGTGAGAGCCGACCCCTGTAAATAACGTAATATATGGATATTGACTTGTTTAAGTTTAGAAAATGATATGTTAATTGGATTTTACCTTTTTATCAAAGTTATGCGTGTTATTTGATGTCACATCAGGAAAAATAGACCTATTTTTCACCGATGCAAACATTTTATTTAATATTTCCGGCAGTTTAAAATTATTTGGACAGTATTAATTGCCTAATATTGAGTACATCTATTACCTACGTAAAAACCACTGTATCTACATATACAATACAATTTTAGTAATATAAAATAAAATTTGTTGATACCCAAGTCGGTCGGTCTTCATTTCATATTTCCCGCTTTCCCGCCATCATATAAAAATAAAAATTGCTGCCACTGTCAAAGTCAACAATAATTTTAATAAAAAAAAAAAAGTACAAATACAATTAGCATACATGGAATTACTTACGAATTATGTATAGGAACTTTTTATCACAAGGTAGTTTAAAAAGCGTTTTTAACATCAAATTATAGTATGTTTTAGTATATAAAATCAGATATTACGGTAAAATCCTAAAATTATTTATTTTTATTTTTTATTTTATTTTATTAGGGCACAAACAGTTCACAAACGAATACAAATAAAAATATACAATATAGATAACACATAAACCAATTAAGATGCCACAATTAAGAATAATATGAAATAATAAGTACAAAACATTAGCAGAGGTACAGGCACACACACACATATTACATAAACATACAAATCAAACAATAAAAAAAAAAGAAAAACGAAGAAAGTGGTTACAATTTAACAAATTAGTGTTCATAAGTGGAAATTATATTTATAAAGATTTTTTAAAAGAATTAAGGTTCATATGAAATACATCAAACGACGAAAAACTATCATTGTACAATTTTGTGGATCTATAAATAAATGAGTTTGTGGCATATTTAGTTCTACATGATGGCAGATAAAATAATTTATTGGCAGAACGTGAATTGAGGCGGGGACATCTATACTTTAATTTAAATAACAAATAAGAAGAGTCAACAATATTGTTAATTATTTTAAATAACATAATTTGATCTTTAAGTGTGCGTCGTCTTCGGAGTGAAAGTAAATTATTAGGGATAGGTTGCTGAGACCGGGCAGATTTATAGCTGAGATATTTTAAAAACTTATTCTGGATGCTTTCTATCTTGTGTATGTAAATTTCGTATTGAGGGTTCCAAATGCAAGATCCATATTCAAGAAGTGGCCTTATTAAAGAATTAAAAAGTAAAATGAGTGTATCAACACATTTAAATTCTTTACCCACTCTCATAACAAAACCTAACATACGATATGCTTTATCGGTTATATGGTCAATATGGTGATTAAAAATTAATTTACAGTCAAGAAAGACACCCAAATCTTTAATTTCAGTGACTCTATGAATTAACTGATTCTTAAGCTGGTAATCAAAGACAAAGGGTTGCGTCTTACGAGTATAAGTTATTACGTTACATTTATTTATATTCAAGTGGATACCGTTTTTATCGCAATAATTTGTCAATCTATTGAGATCATCCTGTAAGCCTTTACAATCTTCCAATGAAGATATTATTTTATAAATCTTTTTATCATCTGCGTAAAGAAGACATTTAGAGTGATGAAAGTTTGTAACGACATCATTAATAAAAATATTAAAAAGAAGGGGACCAAGGTGTGATCCTTGCGGTACCCCAGATGGCACAGGAAGGAACGCAGAACAAAAGCCTTTAACTGTAACTGCTTGACTTCGAAAAGTCAAATATGACTCTACCCAGCGAAGTAAGTCACCGTGGATACCGAGAGCTCTGAGTTTAAATAAAAGGATATGGTGCGATATTTTGTCGAATGCTTTTGCGTAGTCGGTGTATATGACATCAACCTGGTGTCCCTGCTCCATAGCGGTATATAAGTAATCGACAAATTCACACAAATTAGTTTCAGTAGACTTTTTGGTCACAAAACCATGTTGTTCTGGTATTAACAAGGGACGAATGTTCCTAAATAGGTTATCATAAATAATTTTCTCAAACAGTTTTGGAATTATGTTTAGTTTTGAGATAGGGCGATAATTTCTTATGTCATGTTTGCTACCTGTTTTATGAACGGGTACAACAAATGAACATTTCCAAGTTTTGGGCATAACCCCAGATCGCATAGATTTCTCAAATAGCAAGTATATAGGTTTAGCTAATTGACTACTATGAGATTTAAGAAATGAAGCGGGAATGCCATCCGGGCCAGCGGATTTATTAGTGTCAAGGGCTTTGAGATATTTATGGACGTCAATAAGAGAAAACTTAATAGATCCCAGGTCGACACCATTTGCTACATTAGATTCAAAATTATAAGAATTATTGTTAATGATATTATTATTATTGTTACAAATATTATTTTCAAATACAGAGTAAAAATGATTATTAAAAAGTTCACAGATTACTTTTCCATCTGATGAGGATGTATTGCCAAGAAACATAGTATCGGGGATACCCGAACAGGTACGTTTAGAGTTTACGAATCGCCAAAAATATTTACAATTATCACGAATTTTGGATTCAGCATTAATTAAGTAATTATTGTAACATGAAGCTTGAAGTCGTTTTTGTCTATTTCGAGCATTTGAGAAATTGTCATAGTCAGTCAAATTATTGTACGTCTTCCATTTATTCAAATATTTAAGTTTCTCATGGACAGTTTTTACCAGACTTTTACTATACCAGAACGGATATTTGTTGTCACCGTAGACTACTTTGGTAGGTACATAATTCGCAATAATTTTATTGATAACTGAGTAGAATTTATCCACCGAGCATTCTATATTTTCATCGTCTAAGATTAATTCCCAATCCATTTTATCTAATTCAGAACATATCGTTTTATAATCAGCTGCCTTAAACAATTTTATAGTTCTACCGAGACACTTAAGGGATTTGAATGAGGAATTATGACAAGTAATTTCAAGAGCTGGGTGGTATTTATCTTCCTTAACAAGTGGATCACAAGAATGAGCGACTAAGCACTTTATGTTGGCTATAACTAAGTCTAGTTGCTTACCGTAATGGTTTGGTATTAAATTATATTGATTAAAGTTATTAAAAGATAGAAACGCAGCTAATTCTACTACAGAGGATGCGTCCTGACTACCAACAATTCTTGCGCCTTCACCATCCACACACTGTTCCCAACGTGCTAAGGTAACATTAAAATCACCTAATATAATGTAGAAAGAATCCGGTTGATTAATTAATTTATTTGATATTACTTCATAAAACTCCACTAGAGTATCATTAAGCATACCACAAGGAGGAAAGTAACCACAGACAATAATGCAATCAACAAAACTGGAGCCAAAATTAACACTAACATTTATCATAACCGTATCAGAAACAAAATATTTAGATGGCAAATAGGAGACATACTTAATGCCTATGTTACGTTTTGCTGCTATAAGTACACCGCCCCCCTTAGTATCACCCCTGGCACTATAGTTTCTGTCACAACGGTAAACATTATAACGTGCATCAAATATTTCGGAATCGTGAATTCCTGGTAAGAGCCATGTCTCTGTTAGGCATATTATGTCATAATTTGTAGATAAAACATTTTTGAAAAATATTGGTGTTTTAGTCCTTAGACCACGCACATTTTGGTAATATATATTCAGACTACCCATTATGATAGACCAAAATAAAAAGTAAAATAGAACATACATATATCAATTTCAAGACTCTATAAATAAATATGAACCCTGCCAACAATACGCTCATAATAATTTCATTGTAAAATTCCAAGTAAAACATATAACCACTTACTCGTATGACAATATTGATAATACGAGTAACACAATATAATACAAAAACCACTAGTATGATAATAATAAAAATGAATATAAAAACCAATAAGAATTTAAAATGAAAAACACTAACGAAAGGATACTTTAAAGTCCTTATTGAATCTTCTTTAAATCCTCCTGTGTTGAGATTTTTATAATAGGACTATGGTCATTTTTGCGCGCCAGAATGGAACATCGTTGCACCCATATATATTTAAAACCGTAATCTGTAGCACGTTTCTTTGCCTCTTGAAGAAGTTGTTTATTTTTCTTGGTCAAATGGTCATTGAAATAAATAGTAGAGTTGCTATTAATATAACCAACATCTTTAGCCTTGAGATGTTTCAGTTTTCGAAGTTGACTTAGGCAATCATCTTTTTTATATCTCGCTAAGAAACGAACAACTATAGGTCTTGGTTTATCGTTTTTTTCACTGTTAATTGGAGCTACGCGTGTTATAAAGTCCAAGTCCGCTGACGGATTAATAAGAAAGTCCGCCTTACTATTATGGCCTAAAATAAAGATAACTTCATATAAATCAAAGAAATGAATAGTTCCACAGATTCAGAAACTTCTAACCTAAAAATTGTGAGTTTAGTTTGACAGGCAGGACAGGACAAACAAATGTTTGAATCGTTGAGATGAATTAATAGTCCGGGAGCCAGCAACAGATTTTCATGACCAATTTCCTCTCAAGCGCTAATTAGTAAAATGCATCAGAGTATAGTATTATGAAGCCTTGTGAACGTCAGCTGGCACTCGGTTGGGGGGATGAGCGGGTGTAGCCTCCCACGCATGAAAAAAAAAAAATACATTCACTGATTTCCTCTCAGCTGAAATTTTGTCAAATTGAGCTGAGCTGGTGTAAAAAAAAATGTATTACATATACATTTTTTTTTACACCAGCTCAGCTCAAATACCACCTAGAGTATTTTGAAATTTAACAATTGCACTTGTTTTGTTGATTAATTTTAATGTTAATGATAACTACACTAAAAAATTATTTAAATTAGAAAAACCTATGTATTCTTAACGCCCTTGAATAAAAATAACATCAAAATAAGTAATAGAATTTGTAGAATTAAGAAAAATGTGCACATAGTACGATAATTTCACCTACTTACTAAAAACCGTTATAACTTCAAAACTATGAGGCCTAGGACAATAAATTTTGGTGATTCTGGTAGGTAACGGTCTCCCCTATCCCCCACATCCCGTTGGTCCACTACTAACGGGACACCCTGTATATAGATTTAAATATATCTAATATCATTTGATAACATACTTATTCGTTTCAAAAACATTGATACAGAATATTTATTTCAACTCAACTCTCATATTGAAGCAGCGCTATGTCGAATAATTAAAGATACATCATTTCCTCCCAGATGAAAATTTGTGAGTTGATTGTTAATATACTGATGCGATAATTAAAAAAAATCAGCTAGCAATAAGTCGAGGATAAGCTAGTCAGCTGATGCATTTAAATTGACAGTAGATGCTCCTGCCTAACTCCTATGTAATAACTTTCAATGTATCAGCTGACGGTTTTTCCACCAAGATACAGCCAGCTGACCTATATATTTATCCACAGTTACATATAAGCTATCATCAGGTAAATTTTTGTTTGAGAGGAAATCACTGAAAATAAATATTTTTTTTTCATGTTTGAGACACCAGCTGACGTACAATACACCACGTTGTAACCAGCTGATTTTTTTTTTTCGTTGAGATATTACATGAGCTACAATTTGACAAAATTTCAGCTGAGAGGAAATCAGTGAATGTTTTTTTTTTTTCATGCGTGGAAGGCTACACCCGCTCATCCCCCCAACCGGGCACCAGCTGACTTTCACGACGCTTTATAATACTATACTCTGATGCGTCTCACGAATTATCTCTTGAGAGGAAATAATTAACCAAATTTGCACCTGGCTCCCGTACTATAAAAACATTGAGTTGCTCGTGGAATTTGTCTAAATAATAATTATTTAAAAAATACTGGCACCTATTAACCTGTAACCGAATAAGTTATTTTACGTTTTGGTCAAAATGGACGTGGGAGAATTGCTTTCTTTTAAGGTAAACTATACCACTTTTCTGCGGCTCTACTCTATCCAGCGTAGCATATTTATTTACCACTTATTTACATTTCAATTTAGCCTACACCAACTCCTAAAAGGCCAAATGAAGATGATAGTGGTGATTCTGATGACGAACCTACTCGGAACAGCAAGATGCGTCGTATTACCAAACGATCAGACCCCTCGTTACAGCACTACAATAAAAACATTACTAAAGAACCAATATTATCTGATAAAGAAAGGCAGGATATCCTCAAATATGTGGAAACTGAAGCTACAGAGGTAAGGTTCATTTTACCAAAGAGTTTTTTAAACATTTGATTAATTAAGTCAAGTATTATTGAAATATATGCTTGTATTTTAGAACAATATTATCCTGTTGTCTTTATAAATATATTCATAATTTGTTAAATAGGGTGAAGTACTAGATGAAACAGCAGTTAAAAAACTAGTTCTTAATTTTGAGAAAAAGGCATTGAAGAACAGGGAAATGAGAATAAAATTTCCCGATCAACCAGAAAAGTTCATGGACAGTGAAATAGATCTTCATGAAGCTTTACAGGTAATTCATTTAAACAAAGATTGGATCAAATTTGAATAAACCGAAATTTATTTTTTCTCAAAATACTATGTATACATGTTAAATACATTTTAGTGTTCTTAAACTAAAGTCATAGTAAAAATAACAAACATGCATCAATGATAAAATATCTTGATCTAGATCTAAGTAATTTGAACATGAGTTAATTATATTTCAGGAGCTAAGTGCAGTAGCGACTGTACCAGATCAATATCCACTGCTCGTGGACCTGAAGTGTATCAACTCCTTGCTCGAATTACTGTCCCATGACAACACAGATATTTCCACTAAAGTTGTGCATTTGCTGCAGGTATGCTTATGTATGAATCTATTATTAAGTTATTTTATAGCACAAAGTATCCAGGGATCATTAACATCCACACCCAATCATTATGTATTTAAATACATTATTATTAAACTTTGTAATTGGTTATTTTATTTATTTTAATAATAAGGCCCTTGTTTCTATTGAACATATGTTAATTAAAATGAGACTATCAATGGTGCAAAACAATGGAAAATTAGAAGCATTTTTAATTAAAACTATACATTATTGTAGGAGTTAACAGATGTAGACATACTTCATGAGAGTGAGGAAGGTGCGGAGGAGTTGATCAATGCTTTGGCAGAGGCTGAAGCACCCGCATTGTTGTTACACAACCTGACGCGGCTTGATGAACAGGTGCCTGATGAAAGGGATGCAGTGCATAATACACTTGGTAAAATATAGTATTTTGAATATAATTAATGATTATTACAAATTTCCTACTATCTTTCTCTACATTGGGTAGATTTAAGCCAAACAGAGAATTTAAGCCGCTTTTGTGCTAACAATTAAATAAATAAAGATTTGGTTAATATTTATTGTAAATTTGTTACAGGTATTATTGAAAATATCACAGAATTCAGACCAGAACTATGTGTAGATGTGGCTAAGCAGGGATTTATGCAATGGATATTGAAAAGATTGAAGGTATAACACAATTTAATTTTCTCTTAACAATTTAACTTTATATCGTCTTTATTTATTTAAAATACCATCTAATAATATTATACACATATTATGTAATATTGTTTCAGTTAAAAGTACCGTTCGATGGTAACAAACTTTATGCAACAGAGATATTATCTATACTTTTGCAAAATTCACCAGAAATCAGGAAATATCTCGGTGAACTGGATGGAATAGATGTTCTTTTACAGCAGCTGGCGGTACGTATCACGCGCGACCTATGCTAACTTGAATCTATTTAGTAATAGACGTAATTGTAATCAGATTTAAAGTCCATTATTGTATGTACAATTGATATACGAAATAACAGCAAGTTATTCCTTGCCCCAGCAATGTATATTGAGCTTAAGTCAATATTTATTCAGACTCCTACAGAACAAATATCAATGCAATTTGTACCATCAACTAGTTGAATTAATTTTCGTTGTTATTTTATTTAGTTCTACAAAAGACACGACCCGAGTGGCGCAGAGGAACAAGAAGCAATGGAGAACATGTTCGACTCGTTATGTTGTGCGCTGATGGAGGCCACCAACAGGGACCGGTTCTTACGAGGAGAAGGATTGCAACTCATGAACCTTATGCTCAGGTAATCACATAAGTAAATAAATTGTCATGTAATCCTTACTAATATTATGAATGTGATGCGATGGTAACTTTATCTGTCTGTCTGTTACCTTTTCATTCGAAACATTTCGAAATTTGGTACAGGGGTAGTTTATGGTCTGGGGAACGTCCCGTGAGAATTTCGGGATAAAACAGATAGATAGACTATCTAGATCGTAAACTATGCGTGTAAAACCGAGTGACGGAGCTGGTTGTAAATAAATAATAAAACATATTTAAAACATGGCCAATCACTTTATTATCGTAGCAACTGACCCCTAAGCCCAGAGCGGATCGTGTGTCGGGCAATCACAGTGCTCGAAATATCTCATAAACTTCCAGTGTTGTGTTGTCTCACTGTCAGGTCCACTTCCACCAACTCCTCGTCAATGTAAACGGACTACGTGTACCTTTGGGTATCAGAAACTACGCTCACACTCATGTTCTGTTGAATAAACATTTTATTACTCATTTTAGGGAAAAGAAAATGTCACGCAATGGTTCATTGAAAGTGCTAGATCACGCGCTCGCGGGCACCGATGGACGTGATAATTGCAACAAGTTCGTTGACATTTTAGGATTACGGACAGTATTTCCACTATTCATGAAGACTCCTAAAAGAAAAAGGGTGCTCACTGTGGACCAACATGAAGGTGAGTTGCACTGCGTAATAAATTCAGTTTTTTAAATATAAAACGAGGTTTCTTTTAAGTTAGTGCTGGCTGCCAGCACTGGCGGGAATAGAGCACCGGTTTATTTTTCATTTCAAGCCTCCTCTACCCGCGTGTCCCGCAAATTTCACGTTCTTAACCCCAGTAGTTTGATGATGGATGAATCATTCAGAATAATCTTTTCTTCAAAATATTTCCAGAACATGTCGTGTCGATAATATCGTCAATGTTACGGAACTGTCAAGGAAGCCAAAGACAAAGACTTCTCGCCAAGTTTACTGAGAATGATCTGGAGAAAGTAGACCGACTTCTGGAGCTGCATTTCAAATATATGGACAAAGTGGACAGAACAGAGAAAGAGATGGAGGTATGTCAATAATTTTAATTAAATATTATAGAATTTTTTTTGTTACTAATAATAATTTATCGTGTTATTTACAGCAAGATGCAGAAGACTTGGATGATGATGAGCAGTACCTGAAACGTCTGTCGGGAGGACTGTTCACATTACAGTTGATAGACAGAATCATTTTGGAGGTACGTTTTTTAATTATACAATTTTATACCATGTACTTAGTTTAAGCCTTCATTTAGTGATCCTAGTAAAACGGAATTTGATATAATGCAGATCTAAACACGAATTTCAAATGTCTAGGTGTGTACTGCGGGTCCACCGTCGATAAAACAGCGCGTCCAACGAGTGCTGTCTCTGCGCGGTGGATCACTTAAAATTATTCGACATGTCATGAGAGGTAATTATACTTAATTTAAAACCTTTTTAGACCTCCATCTAAAAAAGGGGTGTATTTGTCTGTCTGTTTGTGGACAATTTTATTACTATAGTGTTTCAAATATTCGAATTTTGATTAGGTTATTGTTGAAACCGATATATTTTTCACAAGACTAAACATTTGTTTCATTTCATTGCAGAATACGCTGGTAACCTTGGTGACGCAGGCAGCGAAGAATGGCGCCAACAAGAGCAACAACACATATTGCAATTAGTTGATAAGTTTTGATTTATAAAGTGTATCCGTAGTTAAATGTGTATAATTTAATGTGAGTGTAAGATAAAGACAGTTCTCTATCCAAAAAGGTGTTTGATTTTCCCTTACTCTCCGTATTTTAAAGATGGTGCTTTTACTCAAGTACAGTCACGGAATAAAAAGGTTCGTCACCTTAGAGTCGGTTTTCACTTGCACTAGTACTGCAAGAAACAATTATGCCAACATACTAGTGTAAGAAACAGTGATGCTAACACTTAAATAAATAATATGACGTTTGCTATCGTAAGGTTTTGCTTAATTTTTCTATCCTTTTTATAAACAGTGCCCTGTGTGCGCAGCATATAAAAATCTCTTTGATATTTTGCAATGATGACATTGACCGATTGACAATAGTTTTAACAGAAATAATAATGGCAGGTTGAACCAACAAGATTTTGGTTTTAGTTTATCAAAAATCTTGTTGACAAGATATTTATTATGTCTAACAACATCGATCATAATAATTTTGAACTTTATTAACGAGCAGTAGAACATTATTTTCCCTACTCGAGTCTATTGTGTAACATAGTTTCAAAAGGTAGTATGTGTTCTTGACACATTAAACGAATCAATTTGAAAATTGACGAACCTTTTCATTTCGAGACTGTACATGGCTTTAAAGACTGCCGTCCTTTTATCACTAGAGTAAAATTGCCTGCTAATTCGAGTTTGTGAGGTTATAGGGAGAAAAGATAACCATATCTGGGAGTATGATAAGCTAGGCTGGCTATATTTTATCCCCGTATTTTCACGGTAACGGGAACTATGCGGGCGATATGGGATGGGATGCTAGTTTGCAATTGAAATAAAATAAAAAATATCCCCTAAAATTAACTGTGACCATAAACAGTTATAACTTTAATGTCCAAGTTCAAATAGTAACAGAACAATATACTACTAATCAGTAACAAAATACATAAAACAACTCATAATGGACCACTAACGAAATAATAATAATAATTACAACTATATTGTGCATTTAGAATAACAAATACGTCATAATTTATCATAAGGAATCTGTGTTTTGAAGAAATAATCATCATTTATCCTATATTATTATTTATAAGTACTCTATTCGATGTCAACTTAAAAATTTAATACATTTTGTAAATTGTGTGATGATCTTTCGCATACTGTTTTGGTCGGCTAGTTGGTTACTCCTAACACGGGTAACCTGCTTCACTTTCACAATACAAACAACAATCTAAATGCAATTCGTTTAAACAAATACAATAAACTGTAAAACATTTTGTGAACAATTTTTAACACTGGAAATAAAATCATAATTTTATTAAAACGAACACTACACGTTCGACCCATATCATATAAATTTAATTTGTAAATTTAGATATAAAAAACTTACATAATTTGCCCGAAAACATTAAGGGTCAACTTATACTAGCCGGAAGTCGAAGCGCACGAAGCGAATTTCCAAAACTGTACATAACAAATTCTACCTTAACTCCACAGCGTAACGCACACATTTGTTATGACGCTTTTTGACGCTTCGCTTCGACTCTGCGCTAGTATAAACTGACCCTTAATTTTTATACTCGCTTCAATAGCGGTTTTTATTTAAAATTTAAGTACAATTATAAAATAGATATAAATTCGATAACATATTATGAATTCGGTACTTTGAATTGCTAATGTATAAGTTGTCAACTCAAAATCTTTAGAAATAATTATTTTAATATTTCTATTTATTGTAGCTTTTTTAAATTGTATAATGTTCAAATGCTTTATTAAAATAACAAATAATAAAATTAAAAATATGTCTACAACTTCTGTTTTAAATGCGTTAATACTATAAATAGGCTTTCATTATTTATTTATTTTTAATCTTTTTATTTGTGGGTGAAATCTATATTATATGAAAGTAATTCCATCACCATTTCTACAATAATTAAAAGTTCGATGTTATCATTAAATAAATTTATATGAAAGCCAAATCCTCATGGAATGCTAATTAAGTATAATTGCGTTTTGAAGGCACGCTTTAAGCGGTGTCAATTTGTCTACATAATATAACTATGAATATAAATAAAATGTATAAGTATTTGAAATCTCAGTGTACACTACTAAGGCAACTCCGACTACAATACCCACCTATGGCTCCACCCAAGACCCGACGAACCCGACCTCCGTTAGCGGACAATATTTTACTTTATAATATTTGTGTCAATTCTCAGAATCAACTCACAGCCTTGCACATTCTAACTGGGTTATAATAGGGACTTGTAACTCTAATTAACTGCGACTAACTAAATAACAGATTTATATGGTCGTATAGGTAATTAGCCAAGTGCTTGGTCGCGGACGAGCACCGCACGTCACTAACAAGTGCGTCTGTCACACAGAAGGCACTTCACTGGCGAGGGGCGCACGTTGTTAGGGGCACTCTTTGCACATCATCTTGGTGATCGCCTGCGGGATGTCCTCGTTCGTTTTGGAGACATTGCTGCTCCCTAACAGGGAGGGCGCCGATATCGTACCCGACTGGATGCCGTACGCAGTCTTCAGTAAATCGTAATTTATTTTTTCTGTTATCACAGAGTCTTTCCTGTAAATACAATAAATCATTAATACACATCCTCAAAAATTTAATTATTTTTTGATCAGGTTGTGTACTGACTTGTATTGCGGGTGCGTGGTGACGAAGTTCCTCATCCAGGTGGCCATGGTGGAGATCTCGCCTGCGGCGCGGCGCTGGATGAGCTTCAGGTACTGCTGCACGGAGCAGTGCGTGTCCGCGTCCACGTCCATGCCCGACAGGTACGACTCGATCAGCGGGATCAGCCCGGGGAAGATGCCGTCCTATAATGCATGCATAATATTATAAGTATGTTCAAATTTGCGAGCGGAACACATAGCTTTTTGACCTTCCTGTGTGTGGTCAAAACGTTGTGTGTGTGATGCGTGCGTGCGCACGTGTGTGTGATCTTTGCTTTGCTCTGTAACCATTACCTTCCCGTTGACGATCTCGTCGATGGTCATCTCGGCGTAGGCGTCCTCGGGCGCGCTGGCCGTCGGCGCCACGCCGCTGGGCGCGCCGACGTCGCGCCGCCACCAGAACTTCTGACTCAGCACCGCGCCCTTCTTCTGAGCGCGCTGCATGTTCTCATCTACCTGTTATGGCACAATACGTAATAAAAACACAATAAATTGGCGACTTATGTGGTAGTGCTTGTTCATAAAACTACCAATAAAAAATATATCAGGTGGTTGTATGAAAGAATGTGTATCTAATACGCCTATACAGGTAATAAACATAGGTAGGTGTCAGGTCAGTTGCTACTTGTGTATGAAAATTTTATAGTCATTGATTTAAATTAAATTTAAAATTATTTTTATCGTTATACCTTACTAATGGGCATCACGAAGTTGAGATGGTAGGAGAGTATGACCCTGGTGAGTAGCACCACGAAGCAGACGTAGGCGGCGTTCTCGAAGTCGGTCAGTTGGGCCTCGCACGGACGGAACTCGACGCGCCAACCGATCGACGAATTAGGAGGGGGCGGTTTGAACCGCATCGTCTGCCAGTTGGTCGACTGAATATTCTGGAATATAGAAACGATAATAATTATTAACGTTTTTACATTTATTTTCATGATTTCAAATACATAATAGGATCCTATCGTTTTATCAAAACTAACTGTTTATAAAGGCCCAATAGATGTTCCAATTTGGTCGTCGCCAACTAACTTGGACTAGTTGGCGCCGACCAAATTGGAATGTCTGTTTGTAAATTTATTATACATAATATAATAGACAATAAGGTTTATTTAAACATTATTATTATATTATTAATAATGTATTAGATCAGGAATAATCACTATTTTATCAAGGTTCCAAGCCTTACCTCGAAATGATCAGCATCATTCTTGTCGTCCTGGTTGACCTTCTCGGAGAACAGCGACACTGTGTCCCGTATGAAGAGGTGTGCGACGTGCAGCGCCAGCGGGTGGTCGATGCCGCCCTCGCGCAGCCGCATGTATATGCTCTCGTCGTGCACTATTGGAATGTCGTTGTATCTACACAGCGTAATGTTAAGTTGTATTTCATCCTATAAGAGCCATTCAATGATGAAATTCGACACAAATGTTTAAAATTAAAAATATCAGTTTGTATAACGCATTTAACAAAAATTATAACATTGTTGAGTGTTTTAAAAAAAAAGGTAAAATTAATTTCTTTTAAATTTATACAGCAATAATCTTAATCATTTATTATTCATTTTTCTGTATAATAATAATATGTAGCATTTTCTACCAGCTAACCAAGGAATAATCTGAGTAACTCACTTCTCATGTTCGGGCGAGAGATACGAATCTATAGAGTCGTATCTGGACTTCTGTATGCGGAACTTGTTGTTGTTGAGGGGCTCGAGGCCGCGTTCCTCGCGCGTCCGGCAGTCCACCGAGGCGGAGATCACGTTCCAACGGCAGTCCACGTCCGTCAGGAACCCGCGGTAGATGGGGGATGCCGCTGATAGAGCCAGCTGTATAATATATAGGGCATATAGGTAACTAACGCTGTTGACTTCAATACGTTTGAGAAGCAACTACGTAATAGTAATCGATGAGTGAAAATACGATTAAATTTCTTTCTTAGATAACTTGTCTTACTTTCCCCCTATCCCATATCCCATTGGGATCAGTTTTCAGTATTGTGCGTGAAGTGATTGCCATAAAGTCGCCATCAGATCTCCGCAACACAAATCTACATTATTAGTTAAACCGAATCAAAGCCGATGTATAACGAATTTAAACAAAACTGCCTAATCCGATGTAGTAAACAAAGCTACTTAGATATAACATTTTAAAAACTGACCATAATAGGACAAAGTGGCGCCAGCTGATCGTAGAGCGTGCGCGCCTCAGTGATGCAGCACGCCTGGAAGGTGAGCTGCAGACAGCAGCACCCCATGCCGAAGCCCATCGCGTCCATGTACACGCACTCGGGCTGCGCCGCCTCCGGCTCCAACTCGTGGCAGTTGTCCACCGGGATCTTGGTGTTCACGTCGCGGTATACTGGTCAATTTACGGTTAGTTAATCGTTCACTCTATCATCTCATTATAGTCACTGACCCCTAAGTTCGAAACTTGTACCTAGGGTATAAGAAACTACGCACACACTCATTCACACACACACACCCAGACCGAGACAAACACTTGTGGTTCACACAAATATTCACCCCGCGCGGGAATCGAACTCGCAACCTTACGGATGGCAGTCCGGGATGGTGACCACTCTGCCATCGAGGTCGTCAAGTTGTAATGATTATACAGATTATACTACATAGTATAAAACAAAGTCGCTCCCCGCTGTCTGTCCCTATGTATGCTTATTTTTTTAAAACTACTGAACGGATTTTGATCCTGTTTTCTATAATAGAGTGTTTCAAGAGAAAGGTTTTTAGTATACTTAATTTTATTCCTGTATTCTTACAGGAGCGAAAACTACGCGGGCGAAACCGCTACTTAATACGTAGTAATAAGTTTTAGTAATTTTAGCAGTCATACTAGCAATTACCCGCGGAAGCATTAACGGTTGATCAATTCTGATCTCTCATATTGAAATTGGTCGTAGCGTGAGGAAAGGCCTTCAAGATAAAATAAGGTATCAGACTTTGGTTTTTGAAATCGAAAGATAAGCGCGTTTAAAGAAGCAAACTAACTCTTCAGGCTTTTAGTATTACATAATATACTCGTTACTATCAATGTATAGTTTTTCTTAAAAATTGTAAACAAGACTGTGCATCAATATAAAAATTCAAAGTTGCATTAATTCACATCAGGCTGAAAATCAGTAAAATTGTTCAAAACATATTTATAAATAAAAATTTGAAACTCCCCATCATTCCCCTTTGAGGATTTTTTTATTACAGGTCAAAGGTCAAAAAATCGCCTTCACTATCATTTTTTGGTGTAAATTGACCGGATTATCGATATTTATTTCGGTACATGTGTAAGATAAGTACTTAGTTTATTATCTTCATACAAATTAACATTCATCACAGCAATAAAAATTACGTAATTTATCATGACATGACAGTGTGTATAGAGGCACTAATTAAAATAAATGATACTGTTCATGAAATGGGTAATACCTACATATACATCATAGTAACAATGTGAGCAATATCACTAATAGATACTTCAAAACACCTATTCTTCAATTTATTATTTTCAATACAAATGTCATACTAATTTATTTCACATAATATACTAGTTATTTAAATGTCTTACAGAACACGTGCATTTTTTATAGTATTTCACTTAAAATATCAACGGAAAGAATAGCTAAATAAAGGCGATAGTACACGATACTGTTAGCTGTGCGTTTGCGCTGATCAAAGACGCAGAAACGTTATAAATTCGTGAGCATCAGCAACACCGTCTTGGTGAGAGCCAGAACGCGTAAAGTAGCAAAGAATCTTTATGTTGTTGTATGAATGATTGGAGACGCATTATGATATTAAATCTCACCAGGTATATTGATGGCAACTTTTTCTCCCCTTCTCCGTCGTATATTGGATGTTAATGTTTTAAAACGAGGATGTCCGGGGAATATAGCTTCGTCGGGAAAAAACAGAGATTTTGTGACTCCACCTTTAGGAGTAGGGGCATGTGGTGGGCTTGTGAAGTTTGTACATCCTAATCTGAAAATACGTTATTATGTAAATTATTATGCATAGTTAATAAAATAGATACACTTAAGTGGCTATTATTAACAGATAAGATTATGGATAAGTACTTATTTTGCATTAATAATTTAATTAACTCAAAAACCAATGCATTAAATATAGAGTAGTAATAAACACCTTGGAAAATTTGTGATGCTCATAATAACTTCGCCGTCTTTCAGAAATGTGCTGGCTTCGGCGCGTCGGTATTGCATGTTGGCTTCTACTATGTTGAAGTGAGCGAGCAGACCGCCGTAGGGCTTGCCTGGAGTGCCTTCGACCATGTACGCGCCGTACTCGGGTCGCCACAGAGATTTCACATCTGGGAAAAGTACAGTTGAATTTCATAGTATAAAGCGGTTATTATCACGCCTGCGGTATCGCGGGATAGCGAGCGGTGCAGGGAAATCTCTTCAATAAAGTCTTTATTATACCAAAATTCCCTTTTCATTTATTATGAAAACAATACAACATCATATAAAGACTTTCCCATCATTTTTGAGAATATGTTTAATGTATCACAGAAAGTTTGAAGATGCAATGTTATAACAACATTGTTAGATGACCCCCGTGTAACTAACACATTTGTTTTGTAATACATGCAAAATGACACTTGATTAAACAAGCTTCAAGAATTTTATTATCCTATAAGATTAATCACAACATGCCGTGATGTGATGAGAATATGAATTTAATAATATCAAACTATATTATCAAGTTAAAATATTATTACTTCTAAAGAAAATTTTATTCACTTTTTTTTGATGCAGAATCTATACTTACTATGTTTTAAAATAGATGATTATGTTATTAATATATTACATACTAGCAGCGCCCCGCGGCTTCACCCGCGTAGTTCCCGTTCCCGTGGGAATTTTGGGATAAAAAGTATCCTATGTGTTATTCTGATGTATAAGCAAGATTATTGTAAAGTTTCATTAAAATCCATTCAGTAGTTTTTGCGTGAAAGAGTAACAAACATCCATACATACAAACTTTCGCCTTTATAATATTAGTAGGAAGTAGGATTAGTTATGCATTAAAAGTTTATAAAATAGTTGGTTAGCACTCATGTCATGACAATAAGTTTTATATATATTTATTACAAATATAATTTACTTATCATTTTTAAGTTAATTTTTTTTTATCAATTAAAATATAAGACAAATTCAAAGAAAAAATAACAAAGCAATTATATTGTAAATAAGAGATTTAATTTTAAGTTTCCCATCAATAGACAACCAATTAAATGGCTAATATTTTTTTTGAGAAACCAATATAAAAATACTTCAATTTATAGGAGTCAACAAAATCCTTAACAAGACTATCTGAGATAAAGTAATGAATGCACATAAACACCAAGAATATTATCTCTTATCTCGGCAATGAGAATTCAAAATCAAAGGTTTGAAAATAATGAACAGTGATTCATTGCATAATGAATTTCAGTTATAGAATTTTGTACCTTATTTGTATGATGTCTAGATACAAATTTTGATTAAATTTAATTCAAGTAACAAATTATTATTTCTTGGTTTGGTGTAGGTAAGACTTATATGAGTCAGTTGGTCAATAGATATGAATATAATTGCAAGTCATGTTTTGTCATTTATGAATTTTATTGGGCTTCTATGAAAAAATAGTCATGTTGTCATTACAATGAGGGTGCAAAAAGTTACTGGTGTTTCAGTTTTTACACTTGTGGCCCATGTGATTGCTTATTACAATTTAAATTTTAAACCATAAATCCCTAGTAACTTAAATACTCTTTGATGTTTAAAAATTAACTACGCTGGAATGATAGTTCATGGAAATAACTTTCCTTTCCAAATATTTTGATGAATTTATAATAAGGTTTTAATTAATCACAGCATTTACACTACTTATACATAAATAAAAATGATATAATGATTTTATATTTTAGGTAATTTTTAAACTGGCCAGGTTTATTTTAATTCATAGCAAGTAGAACCATTTGATTAAATTATTTTAATTATAAGAGATCTTATTAGCGACTTATTGTATTTAAATATAAGTACCACCTTATTAAATGTGCTGATTACACCTACTCCTTCCCTTACAATATCACATGCTAAAAGGACACCTTAGCCCTGTAGCAGGTTCTTAGGGGCAGAAACAATGATATAAGTTTTATAAATTTTTCAAAAAATCACTCACTCTGTGGATCATTTAGTTCTTTTTCTTGTAATTGAGGTAGAACTTCACTGGCTCTAAGACTAACAGTAGCTCGCTGATTGACATCATCAAACTTCACTATGATATACTCCACCTTAAGTAAATCAACATACAAAACAAACTTGTTAACTTAAATAACATAAAATATATACTCAGGAACTTTAAAAATATAATACAAAATGATTTGTTTTCCTCATGCCATAAATCAGTACATACCTCGTCTCCCCATTTGAGCACGTCACCGGTACGATCTCGTAGTTTTTTATACAAGTTTATAAACTGTTCAATGCCGTGGGCACGAACATGCTCAGCCAAGGCTTTGGTCTCTTCCCAAGACAGAGGACTTCCTTCAGTTAATAAGCCCATTTCGACGACTTGTGTTTTATGGAAATTTATACACGCCTTACACAAGGTTTTGACAGATTTTATACCGTAACAATAAACTGAGAACTTAAAGCCAATGCTCATTAATTTTTATATTCATTTGTAACTTCTGTCACTGCAGTACATAGCAAGTCTAACAACACTATTTTTTGTGTGGTATAAATAAACAATGATAGTTTGAATAGTTCTTAAACCTGCACACTGTACAGAAAATTTAAGTGGAGGATTTAAGTCAGAATTGATTGTTATCAGAACTTTACGATTTAATTGTAAAAATGGTGGGTTGATGGATAATAGTTGGAAACTCTTCGGCTTTCGCTAGAAAATGAAATATCGAATTGAAGAAAGAAATAAATCTGAGAGCTGAGATGGATTTGACAATGACAATAACTGACGTTTATTTATATTAAAGTGCGGTTTCATGTAGCCGAGCATGCGTTTGTCGCACACTCGGGCGTTTATTTCGTGTGTTCGTGTGAACATTTCATTATCTGTGGTATAATTTGTCAAGGTTTTTTGACGTGACGTATTCACATTCATTCTTCTCATTTCTCCTTCTGCTGCAAGAGGGAGGTTGTTTGGGTTGTTTGTTTTTACAGTAAATAAAATAATAAATGTTTTCTATATATACTGTTATAATTTAACCACAAGTTTATTTAAAATGTAATATTATTTTATAATAGCTTTTAAGTAAAATAGCAATAATGGTGCCCGTGGCTATCGAAGGATGCACCCAAGGTGCCGAAGGCGGTGGAGCTCGTGGAGGCTCCATTTCCTTGGCTCTGCTGATAGACTTTATTGTTCAAAGAACTTACGATGAGCTCACAGTACTGGCAGAATTGTAAGTAGCAATCGATTACAAGTGTTATAAATATTTTTGGTAAGTTTATAATATTACACAAGGTTCCTTTTACAGATTGCCGAGAAAAACAGATATGGAACGGAAAATTGAGATCTATAAGTTTAGCGCACGCACAAGACAACTGTTTGTTCGCTTACTAGCTTTGGTGAAGTGGGCAAGTAGTGCCACCAAAGTGGACAGATCCGCTCATATCATGGCCTTTCTTGATAAACAAGCTCTATTGTTTGTTGAGACTGCTGATGTTCTAGCCAGAGTTGCTCGTGAGACACTTGTTCATGCCAGGTAAAGTGTTAATTTGTTGCATAGAAGTTACATTAAAATTAATACACATATTAAATAAGAAATTGACTTGTAATTAGTAAATATTTATGTTACCGGTCTAAAATACTCAACTAAAACTAGTTTCTAAATCTTTTAACTTATGTCCAATTCAATTGACCTTCAAACAATGCAGACTACCAACATTCCACATGGCGGCGGCTGTGGAGGTTCTCACTCTGGGCACATACAACAGACTCCCAGCTGTCATAAGGGAGCGACTTGTGCCCCCACCATCACTGACAGCAGTGGAAAGGAAGTCTACACTCAGTGCCTTAGCACATGTAGTTAGACAAAGGCTTACTACGGCTTCATTGCCCAGTGATGTTCGTAATCTCAAGGTATGTATAATATAAAAACTGTGTATCTATATTTCATCTCTCAATGTTAGATACATCAGTATCTAATGTTAGATACATCAGTATCTAACACATTTTATCTCATTTATTGATTTAATGTTTATGTATAAAGAATTATTTTTAGTTGAAATGTTTCAGATGAAAATGATTTTTTTAGTTCAAAATATATTATTAATGTTTTAAGTATCTTAATGCGTTTTCTTTAAATTTTTATCCAAAAGAAATTACTTGATGGTTATGAATCAGCAAAACATAACAAATTATTGTATTATTATAACAGGTTGAAAATGGAAGAGCTACATTCACTGTTGGTCAAGAGTTCAGTGTATCATTGACAGTGATGGGCGACGCGCCAAATCTGCCGTGGCGTCTACTTGATATAGCTATACTCATACAAGATAATGAAACTGGAGGTTTGTTTGTACACTATTCTTTAACAACAGGAATTTGTATAGAATTGTTTTTTTAGAAATACCTACTATAAATCACTGTGTTTGTGTTTCTCTGTATGTACACTTATCTTGTAAATTACACATCAGATTTTATTGCGGTTTTCAGAAATAGATGATTCAAAAGAAAGGGTTTTATGCATAAAATATGAATAAAACTGTGAGGCACACCTTGTCTTATTTAAATGTGTAAATTATATTATTTCACAGAAGGAAAACCGCTAGTGCATAATTCCCAACTAGCTTGGCTACGCGGCGTAGCTCAAGCGCGGTTGGCGGCCGCCGGTCTGAGTGGTGCTCTCGCGGCATTACGGTATTTCTGCCGCTCTCTGTCACTGGAATTACTTTACACACAAACCCTAAGACTGTGCCGGGATAGACTTTCTCAGCACTTGCAAGTTGACAGATATATCCCAGGACAAAAATTACAGATTTCTTATTGGAGGTAAGTTTTTTACCATAAACAACACAACTGCATAACTTTCAGGGGATAATATATTCGTTTTTTAAACTTACAGAGAGTTAGGCTGTGAGCTTGGTTACCGGCTCATTATCGGTGCGGAGGGTGAATCATTGTGCGTTTGGCACGTGCCCGCGCTCGCGGGCGGCGAAAGAGTAGCGACCGCCCTCACGCCACATGCACCATCTATGGAGAGACTATTGGCTCACACTGTGCATGTGCGCTCTAGACAGAGACTGAATGATCTGAAAGTGCTGTTGAACGATTTAGGGGTAAGAATTGGTACACAATTTCAACACAATCAATTTTTTGCCATTTATATTACCCCTCCCCCATTGAACTTAAAACACAAACCCTGGAGTCCTAGAAGAGAATTAGACTCCGTCACACTTTCAAAAGATAAAGATTTGACAAAAAAAACACACATCGTCTGTATGTCCATTGCACACCTATATTGTAAATCGAGTCTTTTCTTTGCTCTGGTAAACCCAGAAAATGTGATTACAAATCTTACTGTAGCATAGCAGGCAAGTGGGTAAAACAGTATTGCGTGTGTGGGTGCAGGTGGAGTGCAGCGTGGGCGGCTGGCCGTGCGTGCTGGCGTGCTCGGTGGTGGCGCCGTGCCTGCGCGCGGAGCAGCTGCTGGTGTCGGTGGGCGCGCACGGCGGGCGGCTGCGCGCGCGCGTGCCCGCCTACCCCGCCACGCCGCGCATGCCCGACCTCGCCGCCGCGCTCGCCGACACCAACCTACACCAGATCAGGCGCCTGCTCACACAACTCAGGTATAAACTTCACTTAAAGAAGAGAAGAAACTTCTAAACTACTAAAATCCGATCCAAACATTGTGGCCTATAGCTTAACATGATTTCAACGTCGATATTTTATTCCAAATATCCGAAACAATTCCGGCGATCATCCATAAGATAACTTAGTTTTAGAAATTTAAAGCTTTTATTTTCTCTACATAGATTCTGGCTAGTGGCCCGCCGCTGTGAGAAGACCCTCCAACACTTGCCGGCGAGTGTGTGCGAACATTTACCGTTCATGCACGGGCCCGACCATCCTCTGAACAAATTGTCACAGGACCGTCTTTACGTTACTCTACATCGTCACACTGATAATATACTTGTAAGTATAAGCTTAAAGTAGTAGTATACTAATTATTTAGTTTATTCTTGCTTGGCGGGAAACGGTTGGATGCTTGGAGCTGAGGAGGAGGACTTGGTGGCACAATATAGGAAAAACTTGTGTCCAGCAGTGGATGGCTATAGACTGACGATGATTATGATGATATATTCCGCTTGGTTGGCGTTATTAGCACGTTGAATTAACTAATCCCTGTGTTAATTAATTTGTTATGTAGATAGTGGAGATGAAGGAGGTGGCGGCGGGCACTACTGCCACTACAAGCAGTACTACTAACAGCGGCAGCGCGTGCTCCGTCGCGCTCTCATTCCACTTGGCCGGCGCCAGGCGGTGCACGCCCGACGAGTGCGAGGACGAGGTACGCATTCATATTATATGATAGAGAAATAAGGCATTTTCCGAGAACATTACAATGTATTAGATATGTCCCTAGGTTCAACCTGAGATAACTCCCATTGGTTAAAGCGTGATGTTCTATTGCCTATAACTTTCCTTGATAAATGGGCCTTCTGAAATTGAAAGATTTTTTCTAATCGGAGCATTGCCAGTGGTTTGAGATCAGAGCGTTCAAACTAATCAACTCTTCAGCTTTATAATATTTGTAATTTATATGGTTTTTCCGTTAGTTGAAAGTTAAAATATACATAAATAAGCTTTTATCTTACAGGGTTCATCAAATTCGGTAACAGTACCGGCCGGAGCAGCCCGCGCTTACCTCAAGATAGAATCGCTGGTCGAATTGGATACGTTTACTCTCACACATGGACCATTTACACCTCTCGATACTCCTGGTAAGAATTGTAACTGCCATGTAATTTTCAATTATTACTATTTTGATGATGTTGTTCAGGTCGTCACTCGAAGGGAGCGTTAGTGAATATTAACATAAACTTATTTGTATGTAGGCATGCAACCGGGCAAACGTAAGCTGTCGGCGGCGAACGCCCGCGCGGTGCGAGTCCGTCAGCCGGCGTACTTCCTGCCCGAGCTGGCGCACGTGGTCGCCGCCGCCGACGAACGGGTGCCTTTCGTCAATCTCGCACAAGAGGTAACAACATCCACATTCCATAAAATATAAAAAATGCTTGTTCTTTTACCAAATTTGAATCTATTGCAGCGGTCGTATTATTTTTGAAACTAAATTGTTAATCAAGTTTGGGCCAGTTTCGGTCGTTGTAATGAAACCTTGCATGTGTAGTTGGCGGCGCGCGGCGTGTCGCACGGCGGCGTGCAGCCCGAGTGGGGCGGGTCGGCGCTGGCGCTGCGCGTGGTGGCGGTGCCGGCGCCGCGCGGGGCCGACGCGCGCGCCGCCGCCGCGCTGCGCGCGCGCCTGCTCGCCGCCACCGTCAGACTCACCACCAAGAACCAGGCGCGCGTCTGGACCGCCGAGTTCGTCTTCCACGGCTCGCCTGTGCGCACGCCCAACCCCAAGGAACAGGGTGCGTTTTGTAACATACAATTACCATCGTTTCTTGAAGTACCTTCGGTTGACGCGAGAACTAATACTAATGTTAAACTTATTCCATGCTAGGTGAGCGGCGATGCGTGTACCTCCAGTACGAGCTGGGCACGGACGCCGGTCGCACGGCGGACGCGTTCCTCGCCGACTGGGCCTCCATCGTGCATCTACATACGCTGCTGTACAATTTCACGCTGCGGCCCGCTCAAGGTAACTGCGACCGTTTCTATGCGATGTGTCATGGACGTTTCTCTATTTGGGTCACTTTATGATGATGTGTGTGTCCGTGCAGAGCGCGAGGCGGTGTGGGCGGGCGTGTGCGTGCGCTCGTACTCGTACCGCTCGCTGGTGGTGGCGTGGGGCGCGGCGCGGGCGACCTGCCTGCTGCAGTGGTCGGCGGCGGCGCAGCGCTACACGCTGGCCACGCCCGCGCACCAGCCCGCCGCCAACGCGCACCATCTGCTGCACCACCACCTCGACCACTACCTCAACTGGTACGGGACCATAGGATTACCTAAAAATCCCTCAAAATAGTATCTTCTTAATAATGTACTAATGTCATAAGTATATCATTACTCCCCAAATGGTTTTCTTATTAGCAAGATTATTAAATTTATTTATTAGATGGTGTGATAGTACGAGGTATATATTTTTTCAAACTCAATTGCTTTTCCTTTTCCTTCTTTCATTCCCAGCTAAGATTATGTAGTTCAACCAACCTCAAGCTTTCTTTCCACATTTCTTTTTATTCCAAAAGGTTTCGGATTCGATCTACCACTTATATCAGCTAGTATGCTGAACAAGTATAACCAATTGCTAACTAACCCACCCCCCTCCCCCTAGCACGAAGGACCTGATGTCGCTGGGCGTGGTGCTGCGCGAGACGTACGGGCCGCTGCTGGCGCTGAGCCGGCTGCCCGCGCTGCCGCAGCTCGGCCTGCATCACGTCAGGACGCAGATGCCCACGCCCACATTCACCCTACTCGCACATTCGTGGAGAAAGGTATGTCAGAGTAGTAAACAAAGTTTAAGGGATACAAATGTGAATATTGGTTCAGTTGTTCGAAGCATCACTCAATTCAACATATTGGTGACACAAACTTTTTTATCTTAGGTTCTTGTATTGTGAGCAAATGCTTCTTATTCAGACTTTCAAGATCGGGGAGTATCAGGGACATGAGGATATAACTTTATAGATTCAGAATAAATAGTTAAATGATGTACTTACCTAATTAGTAAATGTGTTTATTAACAGATCCGCATTATATACGCCGGTGCGTACTCTATAGAAGTCGGTATTCGCGGAGGAGGTGTCGTTACTATTCGGGACGGATCCTATTCGAAATTCGACAGAAGTTCAGTCGTCGACGAGTTCGCGCCCGCTCAGGGTTTAAAGGTAACAATATTGTTTCATTCACTGTTTTATATTGACTTTTAGTAGCTGCTTCACTTATTAAATGATTTTGTATTTAATTCAACAGGCATTCCTTTCAAAATACGTGGACGACATAAACACAAGACTTCTCGGCGAGGACGACAATCCTCCGTCGCCAATGTCTCCAATGCCGCCAGGTAAATTATTCAACTAGTTGTGTTGAATTACAATCATTGAATATTGTCGCTAACGTATTTGTACTGATGCAGGCGGCCTCCGGTTCCCGGCGCCGCTGACGCCGCCGCAGCCGCACACGCCGCACTCCGCGCCCGTCACGCCGCACCCCGCCTCGCCCGCACAACATCAAGTAAGCACTTAAAAACTCACATAGTTGTTATGGTGAGCTGGGCGAAAGTGACACGTACAATGTTTATACATCGAGTGCCGTTCGGTTTTTTTTTAACGTCTGTGTCCATTCCCAGATGGGCGGCGGGTCGTTCAACCTGACGTCGCCGCCGGGGTCGAGCGGCGCGGGCGCGGGCGTGTCGGCGTCGCCGGCGTCCCCGCTGGCGCCGTCCCCGCTGGGCGCGCCGGCCGCGTCCCCGCACCCGCCGCCCACCTCGCCCTTCACCGCCTGGCCCGCCTCGCCCTCGCTGCCGCGGCCCTCGCCCGGCCACCATCCCTCGCCGCGCCATCATCTCGACCACAAAGGTAACGACACCGTCTCGCCGCCATCCGCTACGATACCGAGACGCGAGTCCCGACCCGACTACTGGAGGATACTGAGGGTGTTGGCGGTGCAGGTCCGCAGCCGACGTCGTGCACGGCGAGCGGCGGGCGCGTGCTGGCGGGCGGGCGCGCGTGGGCCGGCGCCACCGCCACGCCCCTGGCCGTGTGCAAGCTGGAGACGCTGTGCATGCCGGCCGAGCCGCCGCCCGGCGCGCCGCCCGGGCCCGCGCTGGCGCCGCTGCAGCGCTTCCTCGCCTGCGTCTACATGAAGCGCACGCTGCAGCGCTTCGTGCAGCAGGAGGACTACGT
Organism: Timandra comae; assembly: GCA_958496195.1. Classification (NCBI taxonomy): domain Eukaryota; kingdom Metazoa; phylum Arthropoda; class Insecta; order Lepidoptera; family Geometridae; genus Timandra; species Timandra comae. The sequence continues at coordinate 7,930,508 of OY292356.1, forward strand.
GAGTACCACTCCCGCCCCACCCGCCACGTCCGGGCCGGGCGCCGTCACCGATACCGTCCTTGTCGTGTCCAGCTGACGATGGTGTCGGTGGAGGCGACGTCGCTGACGTTCCGGTGCGACAGCGCGGGGCTGGCGGCGCGCGTGGCGCTCCACCCGCAGCACATGCAGTCGCTCCACCTACACCTGTCGCCGCTGCCCGACCACAAGGACACCTGGTCCGCCGACGATCTACAGGTGAAGTACAACCTCAGTTACCTCACGGATCACATAACACATTCATTCAGTATCCACGTTTTGATTCTCGCGTGCCATACGACGAAGCGACGATGATGTGTGTGTATGCAGGTGATGGAGAAGTTCTTCGAGGTGCGCGTGGCGGTGGCGCCGTTCCGCGCGACGGCGCTGCACGGGTGGGGGCGCGCGTGGGGCGCGGGCGGCGCGGCGCTGCCGGCGCTGGTGTCGCTGATGCGCGCCGACCTGGCGCCGCCCGCGCCGGCGCTGTGGCAGCTGTCGTGGGCGCTGCGCATCCCGCCGCAGGCGCCGCCCATCGTGCCCGCCGGCCAGCCCGCCGTGCTGCTCGCCAAACACAAGATACTATTCTTTGTTAGTGTCGCGTACGATTTTCACCCACTTCCTCGATTTATACTTATTTCAATAATACGAAACATGCTAATCATCTCGTCCCTTCAGATTTGCCTGACTAGAGGCGACACGCAGCTAGTGCTCCCGTTGGTGTACGACATGCAGCTGAACGTGACGCAGCTAGCCGACAAACAGAACGCCCAGCCGCATCTCATTGCCGTCAGCTTACATCTTAAACGGTAAATATCATTTTTAAAGTCATAATATCTGCAACTGCATGTTAGGCAATATTTTATCCCACAATCAAAGGATGTAGATTAGATATAGAGTGAGCGCGAGCGTTGAGTGGTGTTGTGGTTGTAGATTCAACGAGTTCAACCAGTCGCACGCGGAGTGCACGCTGTGGCCGGCGGTGCGCGACCTGCTCACCAACTTCACGCTGCCGCAGGACGCGCCGCAGGCCGCCGCGCCGCCGCCGCCATAGCAACCACTCATACGGTGAAACACTTCATCCACGCAACATACGTAACATCAATACTCCTGTTACATACAGTTTTGTGAACTCGATCGTGTGTAATACATAATTATGTAAAAAGATCACAGGTTCGAAACAGTTTGAGTCGCGGGGAGAGTGTTGTTAACGCCCGTTAAGATGTATACAATTTGTAAATGGACGACTGAGATGTGATTATTTATTATTGTAAGAAACAGTATGTAATCAACTTTGTACTGAGAATTTGCAATATAAACTAAGTATAGTATATGTTATTTTTATTAATATTCCGTTGAAACTTGAATCTTAATGTATTTCTTTACATGAAGTGTAATATAAAATAAAACGTTGTAAATTAATTTATTGTGTTTAATTTATGTTTTATATAAGTACTCGACGTCTACAGCTCTACCCGTTCCCGGTGAGCGCTGGTCCCAACTCCCAATCTATTTATTGTTTGGTGTCCTAGTTTGGTGCACATCAAAATACGACGACGACATGCAAAAACTTTTTTAATTGCTGAATGATCTTTGATACATAATTAGAAAGAATTACAATTATTCCATAGAAGGAATTTTATCTTTGATCACTCTTCTTCATGACATCACGACATTCAAATCAATCAACAAACATCTAGATGACAATGGCTTATGAAAATAAATAGGAATAAATATAAAATGGAACTATAATAACATAAGACTTTCTAAATTGCCCGTTAATATGGCTACCGAGGGTGTTAACATGGCTACAGCTACAGGCCGTGTGGTCACTGCGTACATGGCTGCCACGGAGAGGCCCGATAGAAACACTCATTCCATGGAAACTATACTTACTTTTGGAAATGCAGACGAGGTAATATAAATACATTATTGTCGACGACGACGAGTAGTTGATAATTGCTCACCTACCAAAAGCTGCGTGCTCGATTCCTGTTGTACGAATACATTTGTGTCCATGAATGTTCAATTATTCGCAGGCCTAGTATCCATGTACAGTATTAGAGAAACTAGATAGCGATATGTGTAAATAGCCGCATAACAATAATATTTAGAAGTAGATAAGTATATCTAAGTACCAAGAAGGAATATATTTCATGATACTTGTTTATTAGAGTCGATGGTCAATAGTATGGTCGACGTCGCACATCCCGGGCATGGACACGGCGACGGGCGCGGGCCCCGGGCGGCGCGTCATCGGCCGCCGGCGCCTGCGCATGGGCGCTCTCGTGCTCGGGGGACTGCTTTCGATGCACTGCAGAATATCTGCCTCTGCGCTAACTGGCGGAATATGTGAGTAGATGAAGATTATATAATGTATAGCCTTTGGTTCTTCCAAATAGATTCACAATGCTTAAGTACCTATGTACCTGTTGTAGATAAAAATATGTTTCTTATCATATGTCAGTTGCAGGATAATATAAACCACTTAGATAAGTCACCTGAGGTGACTTATCTAAGATAAACCATCTTCTTTTCCAGTTTTATTTTTGCTATTCCTAATACTAGCAGTGGGGATGCTAGCAAATCCATTGCGACATTTTGAAGTGTATCTTGGGCAATGGAGTATAAGTGGACCTGGACGAGCGTTTCGAATCATACCAATGCTTGACGGTAAGAATATTGTCCCGCGATTAAACCCGCCGCCTTAGTCTATTTCGTTCCACGATATAAAGTTATATAAAGTTAAGTAAATATGGACTATTCAACACTAAAATATTGTTACAAATGGAACCAGTAGTTCCTAAGATTAACGCGTTCAACCAAACTCTTCAGCTTTATAATATTAGTACATATAGATATATTAAATTGGTGGTATATCATTGGCAGGTATCGGCATAGCAATATGTATAAATGCTATAGTGCGTGCCATTAACTGCGGCGCTCTCGCTGCCATTGCTGCAGTATACGTCATACATTCTGTGGCAGACGCGAAACTACCTTTTACATATTGTCGGTAAGAACATTTCTTTAAACTAAACTTTTGTAATAACTTATATTTTTTGTTTTTTATATATGTTATAAGATTTAAGTAATAAAATCTTTGTAAGTTATTTTTTGTTTCAGAGACTTTGAATTGAAATCGTATGAACCACTAATGAAGGATATATCAACATTGTCGCTCCAAGAGGTATGTGTCCCATAATGTTAAATCATTCGTTTCTGGTATAATACAAATATTTATTTCAGTCTAGATTTTCTGAGGTGACTGATGTAACCGAATATGCTGAAGAAGAGGAAAGGGAAACTACTGTTTTCACAACCGTGGGTTTACAACCTAAAGGTTGGAGGAACGTTACCCTTAAAAGGTACTCTTTGCGCTTACTAAGCTTACATAATCTTCAATGATGAAGAGATAATTTTGAAACTATTTTTAATTCAGAAAACGCAAACGACGTAAAGAAACGCCTACAGATAATGTACAGAAAGTAGCTGTTTGTCGAGAAACATATGATAATGGCTACCCACCGTTGTACAGTACACCACCTTACAATTTCTTTTAGTAAGTTATGCGTTACGTTGTATTGCAAACCACATCATATCCGACCGAAACTATTCATTATTATTCATTGTATTTTTCAGCGTGGAAGTTGTACACCTGCGTTCGGATTACAGTTTGATACAGTTCAATATAACTTTACTATGCTGCATGGGTTTTGTTTGGGGTGTGCTTTGGCTTTTAATGATCATTGAACATTTTCGTTACGGCAGAGTTAGTACCTACGATTATTTATTTACTATTATTAATTCTTTAGAGTGAGATGAAATATGTCATAAATTGCCTATTAAAAACAATATGATTTCAGCTAGTCTGGAATAACACCTATTCTTGGATTGTAGCGATACCCTGGTTGTGGGTTGTATTATTAGCGGTCACCGCTGGAAAAAACTTGACAACCTTTGACAATTTGGGACAAAAAGTACTTGAGATCGGAACAAAAGAAGGAATAGCTGTATGTGATCCATTGAAAAATGATCATGACATGATCGTTCTACTCATGATTTGTCGTATAAAATTTACTTGTTTGTAGGCCATAGCTGACGCATTAGAAGTAGCCCTGTACATACATGCCGCCAGCGTCGGCACAGAAATTCTTCATGGAAAGGGACTAAACTTTTATGGTGATTAAAAGTTGTATTTAGTTAAATTTGTATCTCATTCACTTTTCAATAGATTGTTTACTTTTTTACAGCGTCGGGTCACATTGACCCAAATCTTAACGCGGAGAATGTTTGGCATTCCGGTATAGTGCTTCTTTTATCTATTTTACATTCCTGTGGGGGAGCATTGTGCGCGCTAGGTGATTACGTGCATCCAAAGTCCGGATCAGAATACAATATGCGCGAAAGTTAGTATATTCGAAAACAATAAGTACATAATACGATTTCAATTTGTTTAAAAGCCCCCAAGTCCCTCAGATACTCAAGTATATTCCCTTTTTACATAATAGGTACTTTATGGGTAATGCCAATGTATTCGAAATGTACATCAATGGCTGGTTATTCACATTTGATGTAAGTAATAACATTTATTGTTAAACAATATTTTAAGTACTTACTTAATTATAATCTAAGGACACGTTTAGTTTGGATGAAAGCATGTTTAGCCTTTTTTTTAACGCAGTGAAAATGCATAGAACTGCATACCACCGTGAGCCGAAGCATGTTTAGCCTAGTAATGTCATTCGCAAACCAAAATGGTCGGCTACTAAAAATGGCATATTTAATTTTATTTTTTAATATTTTTTTTTATTTCAGGACTACTCTAATATTTGGTGGTCTCATGTTCTCGTATATAACCGTAGCTTTTATATTACTAAAGACGGCATTACACACAATTTTTGAATATAGAGTTAAATTAGTGTAAGTTACGTACTACGTATTTTCGCAGTCTTCTTTGGTTTAGTGTGTCATTTTAGAAAAGGGCTTTAAATATCATAAATTTATTTTCAGATTTGTGGAACAGCTTGTTGTAGGTGTACTAATATTATCGTGTTTGGGATTAAGTTTGTTAATCGCCACAAATGTAATAATATTTAAATGTTTATGCGTTATGTTTTTACTAAATCTTTGCATATTTTAACACACGCTTTAATTGTAGGGTGGTCTAGCATTGTTAGAAAGTGTGGATGCCCTAATGACTGGCTTGGCTGTATCATACGTGTGTGTCCTCGAACTATTTGGACTACTATACATCTATGGAGGTACAGATTTCAGGTCGGATTTGAACGTTTCCACAGAAGACAATATGTGTTCATCCAGAGTTTCAGTACAATGGCATTTAATTCCATTTATAACGCTTGTGAGTTGAATTACCAATTTTTTCTTAAATACCCTCATTTTCGGGTAACTGTGAGGGGTCACTTCTCCTAAAACACACTCATCGTCATCCTCAATCTAGCGCTGCGAGCAATATATTACAAACTAATTGCTCGCTTAACAATCTAAAGACCTTTTCCCATAAGATAGGTAACGAGGGGAGTCAGTTGAAGTGACATAAGCGTATAAAATTTCGCCTTTAGATAGTTAGAAATTCGAACACCAATAACTTTTCAATACAATATGTTTCAGGCGACATTAATAATGAAAGTAGCGCTGATGTTCTACGCGGAGATGCCTGCACGCACTATGTACATAGCGTTGGCTCCGCTGATCAGCGTGCTGCTGGCGGTTCCGATCAGAGCTTGCCACAATGCCTACGTATTTTTGAAGCCAGCCCCTAGACACGGCACCTGATTTTCAGTGTATGTGTTAAGTATTAATAAATAATGCGTCAGTGTTTATTGGTTTTATTAATTGAAAAAAAGACAACTGATTGAAAATAAATGTTTATTTTTATCAATCATTTAAAATATTCATAAATATAGATCTTTGTACAATGCACTAACATGCATACACATGATTAGACGTAATAGCCTTAGTGAGACTCACATAAACTCAATCAGTACATAACTAAGAAAAATATGCGATGAATGCGCACGAGTTGCATGGATTAACTATTTACATTATTGACTAAATCAGCTTCGTAGATAACAAGACATTCTAATGCAACATCCACCGGTAGCGGCGCGACAGTAGGAACGCTTCCAATCAATGGCAGGTGACAATATAACTAACTATTTCACATTAAAATAAAATATCACAATATGTACATTTTCTCAATCTAAAACCAGTAATATCAAAATTCTTGTGTGACATAAAGGCGGGGAATATAAAAAATGGTATTGTATTTAACGAACCCCGTTTCGGTGACACATATCAAAAATATTATACACATTTTATTGTAATAATAATTATTCCCATCGATCAAATACTAAGACTAGCTATTAATAATAACACCGATATTTATAACTTGTACATTCACACATCAAATTATGGATCACGAATCATATAATAAAATTGGTTGATATCAAGTAGGCCGTCGATTTATCAATAATAATACTATCCAATATCTACTCTTCCCGATCGATCTCGTCTCACGGACCACTAAGGCACTCCTAGCACACTTCAATTCACTTCGGCCTCGCCTAACACATTTAATATGTTTAACTGCAACAATTCCAATCGACACTGCAAAAATCGCCTTCGGACATAAATCGGGCACAAAGGTACATCAACTGTAGAACAACAAAAATGCCGCACCAAAGACGAGTCACAGGGGAGGCGAGAGTCGTCCAACGAAACTCAAACCTCGTAAAGCGTTCTATCCGTTATAGGCAGGAGGCGGCGCGGGTCGACTAGTGCGCGTCGGGTCAGGCGCGGCGCGACGTGCGGCGTCACAAGCGGCGCAGCGCCGCCGCCGCCGACGCCGCGCCGCCCGCGCCGCCCGCCTTGCGCGTCGGCTGCACCGACAGCGGCGCCACCAGCACCTCGCTGCCGCCGCCGCTGCCGCCGCTCGTGCCCATCTCCTGAAACCACAAACACCACAAAAATAGAACTAAATTAATCACAAATACGGCATTGAGATTGAAACGAAAGATGGAATGAATATTACTCACGTTAATATTGTTACAACTGGCGAGCCTCATCTGAGCCAGCTGTGAGGCGGGAGTCAGGTTCGATTGTGAACCGAACGGCGATATCATCGAGGACATCGCGCGCTTTAGTTTCGAAGGAGTCTTGTTGAATGATAACGCACGACCCACCTGGGAATGTTCAATATTGGTTGTAATATATTTACATGATAGAAACTACTTGTGTAATGTGCTAATGAGTAACTGGTCAAACATTATATACTTTAATTTGAATGTTAAGTTAAGAGTTCAAAGAAATTCATTATTAATCTACCAAATGATCAACCAAAACCACTATACAAAATATGTTTAATTAGAGTGCAGTTTCATGCTTAAACTCTACTAGAGTGTGCTTGTTGGAATTCAATAAAATTAGATTGAATATTACTTTAAAGACAATATTTTCCAGTTAGATGTGTACATGATTCGAATGATGGTCACATTTCCAAAGACATGACAAACACCGGGAGTTATGAATTGGTATGACAATGGCTAAGTTTGTAGACACCACAATAGACAGACCCTGAGGTATGGCACGCTCACAGGACAGTTAATACACATGAACCGAAGCGAAGCGTTAATTAATACCAAACAATTACTCCGTCCCACAGTCATCTAACAAAATGACGGTTCCAGGTACCTGCGGCCGCAATGAAGACGTTCTGTTTTAATAAGCTTATAGTTAGGTATCGTTTTACATGACAATGGTTTCGTTTCATTGTTACATAACACTGATTCCTGTGTTAATGTAGCATGGTTTATAAAACAGAACAACCGACAACGATCATCGACACCGGTTAGGTGTGAAAAATCATGATAAAATCAATAAAAAAATTACAATATCGATGTCTCGTGTCGATAGTTCGATTTTGCCCTGTAATGTAAGGTGACCACGCTACGTTAGATATTGTTAATAGGTATAGTGTGCAGTGAGCAGGCGGTCGCTGGTCGCGTGTGTGTGACGGACACAGGAAGCAGTGTGAGGGAGGTGTGTGGGGGCGGAGTGTGCGGGGGCAGAGCCGCGTCAGACCTGTGCGAGTAAGTGAGCGCGCAATACCCATGTGTCTAGCAGGCCGGCGCCCGCCTCCGCGCGCAGCCACCCGCCCGCGCCCGCCAGCGCCTCCAGCTACAACCAACAAACCGCGCCACTACACCGCTCTGTTCGACTACAACTCGCTGCCCTAACGAGTGCCACTCACTCACGACGCCGCCCGCTGCGTCGCGCTCCATCACACCGTTACGCATAGATTATAATTGGTCTCCATTTCTTTCTAGTCTATTCTAATCTCCCTTTCTATATCACATTTACATTTGTACAAATGGATTGCGTGCTCTTGTGCTCAATATTTTTGTGTTAGTCACTCTATGCGTAACGTTTACGTGTAATAAAATAACCAAAAATAAAATGTTTTGCAAAAAAATATAATAATAAATACAGAAACTAAATACCAATTAAAATGAAAAAATATGAAACTTTACATTGCTTCTCAGTGCTGAAGAATATATCGTGTTATTCTGTTTAACAGCCCAGCAGAACTAATTTACCTTCAATCGTAAACTAAACCGTAATAAATTATAGTTATGTCAGATAGTTTGAACAACACATAATGCTAGATATTAACGATTGCATGCCTTAGTTACAATAATAACATATTGTAAAGTCGCACCACTATACTCAGGATGTTATTTCTATAGTTTGAAGCTGAGCTAATCTAAGTAATTTATATTCATGCTGAAATTTTAAATTCGAGTTTAATGTGACAGATATTTACAAATAAACTTTTTAATTATTAACCCATATTAGGTCTAGTCTATCCATTATTATATTTTATCAGTAAATTGTTAAAAAACATACCTTGATACGAGTTCTGGCTGCAAATTTAGATACTTTCGATAGCGTACTGAGCGCTAGATCACTGGTGTCTATATCAAGCTGGTGTGATTCAAGGCACGCAAGAAATTTGTCCTGTAAACAGAATATGAATGGTCAATCTAATATGTTTGATACTTTTTCCAAACATTACTGAACAAATTGGGGTACAATATGCAACAAATCTTATTAACTGAAATAGCAGAAAAGATACTTTTTAATAATGTTCCTACGCGATCGCAAGAAAGGCGCTGTTGCCCTTTCTCGCCTAGTCACAAAACGCAGTTTAACAATAATTAAAAAAATATATGTCCGATTTTACTTTTACTGATATTTATTATTGTACTTACGGCGTCAGCTTTGCAAACAGTGTTAGCCATTTGTCGGCACAACTGTCGAAGAAAATGTGATTTGTCCACAGTTTCGTCCGTAATCATGAATGAGTACAATTTCTCTTTGAGCTCTTGATTGCTGCGGCACATCAACGCGAATACGTTGTGACAATCTGAAATATGTACATTAATTCATTGATTGTAGTTAAAACACCACGGTATTTTGATTAATCTAACAATAAACATACTCTTACATATTAAATATACATTATAAGGGCACAATTTACTATTATTTTATTATTTAAAAGTATAGTATACATAAAGTCCACAATTTTACTTTACTCCTTTCATAATAATTTCCGACAAATCATTTGCTTCCATTCTGCTACAATGTCTGATTGATTATATTAGATTAGACATAAACAAACAATATTCAATAGCCTACCTATATTATTTGTTTGTAATATAGGTAATACAATTGAAATAGAATGTAACTACCCTGCAGCCCTGTTATGTTACTATGAGTGTTTTAGTTTAGCATTATTTGTACGTAGTGTGTCCACTGTTGGTGTTTCATGATAAATAAACAATGAATTATTTATTTATCACTACATAGAACAAAATATAGTCGCTTCTCGCGGTCTGTCCCTATGTAAAATACGCAACGAATTTTGATGTGTTTTTTCTAAATAAAGTTATTCAAGAGAAAGGTTTTTAGTATATTTTTCCCCACAATCTCACGGGAGCGAGGACTACACGGGCACGGGTGCAACCACAGGGCGCTGCTAGTAATAAATAAACAAATCCTTAGATAATCTCACCTTCCGCCTCCCTAATATCGACGACTCGCTTGACGGTGCTGAGCGGCATCAGAGATATGTGTCTGTACGGCTTACTCGAACCTATCCTCATTGTACCCGTACCATTTGTTGGACTTTTGCTGTTGAACGCCTGTTACAAAATAACAATATGTAAGATTTTGTGAAGTATGTTATGATGACGATTGGTATAGAAAAACATTATGTGATTCGCAAGGTTAACTCATTGAAGTAAAAACAACTAGACTGATTGAGGTAAAACTTGGTGCAGCTGTCAACTAGGAATAACAAACACACATGATACTCTTTATCGTAATTTTAACGCGGGGTGCTGCTAGCAGTAAAATGAAGGAAGGCAAAAGAGATTTGTTCATTATCCATTCAAATATTTCAATTCAATTTTTTTTTAAAACAAAAAAAAACAAACTTTCTTTCATTTTGTGGTAAGTTGACTTCTATACATATTGGGTCTTGTACGCATACCAACTGTTTTTGGTTTTATAAAGTATACAGGGTTATTGGTTAAGTCGACCTATTCCCGTCAAGGGCGTGTAGTTTACATCGTTTCCGACTGATTTCACCATGAAACACCCTACCCTAAACCTAACCGTTTAAGAGATATTTCAATTTATTTGTTTTTATAAAAATCACCGGATCTTCGGCTATAAGCTTGGATATTTTCAAATGCGCATGTTTTATTATTACTATTACTTGATTTTTACGTTTATAATAAGGAGCTTTGTGACCCCTATAACCAATATTGTACCTAAAATAAATAAATAAGTAGTTGTTGACGATTAAAACTTTTAAAAAATAATAACAATCGGAAAGTTTATTTTTCTTTCAAGGATATCTAGAAAAAAAGATATGGCACCTGTTTGGCAGATATGCCTAAAAATATCTACGTTTCATCGGCTATCCAACGAGCTATAACAACCTAGGGTTTTATCGAAATTTTGTACAAAACATGTAGTTTTATAGGCTACCGGGGAGGTTAAATAAAACAATAGGTCAGCATACAGAACAAGTTACTAAACTTATTAAACTTTTAAGTACTACACACACCATTATTGAGTCTAAATTTCATGTTCGACATGTCGGCCCCTGCATTGCACACATCTTCGCATTATTTTACGAAGACCAGTTTTCACTACACCAGTAGTTAATTTTGTTCTTATTTCATTGGCCGCATTAATGATTCTGTCTCTCAGTACTTCAATTGATGAAATTGGGTTGAGCTCACTGTACATGAGACTCTTTATTTACCCCCACGCATAAAAATCCATGGGGGTTTAGTCCGGACTTCTGGCTGGCCAGGGTATAGGCCCACTTCGTCCAATCCATTTGTTTGGATAAAACTTCTCCTGAAATGGGCAGGGCAGCCATCATGCTGAAACCACATGTCTTGAATAAGTTTGAGTGGCAAATCATCAAATAGGTCATTTAAGTCTTCTCGCAGAAAATTTTCATAGTTTTTCCCATTTAAATTGTCGGGGAGAAAGTAAGGTCCAATTGAATGATTGGAAATAATGCCCATCCACATATTCAGGCAAATCGATTGGACGAAGTGGGCCCATATCCTGGTCAGCCAGAAGTCTGGACTTAACCCTCATGGATTTTTATGCGTGGGGGTACATAAAGAGTCTCGTGTACAGTGAGCCCAACCCAATTTCATCAATTGAAGTACTGAGAGACAGAATCATTAATGCGGCCAATGAAATAAGAACAAAATTAACTACTGGTGTAGTGAAAACTGGTCTTCGTAAAATAATGCGAAGATGTGTGCAATGCAGGGGCCGACATGTCGAACATGAAATTTAGACTCAATAATGGTGTGTGTAGTACTTAAAAGTTTAATAAGTTTAGTAACTTGTTCTGTATGCTAACCTATTGTTTTATTTAACCTCCCCGGTAGCCTATAAAACTACATGTATTGTACAAAATTTCGATAAAACCCTAGGTTGTTATAGCTCGTTGGATAGCCGATGAAACGTAGATATTTTTAGGCATATCTGCCAAACAGGTGCCATATCTTTTTTTCTAGATATCCTTGAAAGAAAAATAAACTTTCCGATTGTTATTATTTTTTAAAAGTTTTAATCGTCTACAACTACTTATTTATTTATTTTAGGTACAATATTGGTTATTGGGGTCACAAAGCACCTTATTATAAACGTAAAAATCAAGTAATAGTAATAATAAGACATGCGCATTTGAAAATATCCAAGCTTATAGCCGAAGATCCGGTGATTTTTATAAAAACAAATAAATTGAAATATCTCTTAAACGGTTAGGTTTAGGGTAGGGTGTTTCATGGTGAAATCAGTCGGAAACGATGTAAACTACACGCCCTTGACGGGAATAGGTCGACTTAACCAATAACCCTGTATATCACAAGTTAACTTTTGGCGTTAATATTGTTATTGGTCTCACCTTGGATCTCTTTTTGCACACTTCCATGGTATCGGTGAACAGGAACAGCACGAGGTGATCGCCTCGACCGGACAGCTCTTTGGACAACTCCACTACCTCGCAACGCGATACGAACGATCTGTGTGACGACACTAGGTGAGCCTAAAAATAAATATTTTATATTAAAATAAATACTATGTAAAATAATATACTAATATTATGTGTTTAATAAACACTAGCTGTTACTTGCTGTTTCATCCGCGTTAAATATTACCGTACGTGAATCACTCTATTGCTGTAAACTGCATTAAAATCCGTTGAGTAGTTTAAAAGATCTAAGACAGTGTGTGAAGCGACCTCGTTTTATACTATGTAAAAATGACATTATGTTTACCGGACATTGGTCAATATCGTTGTAGATATCGAACATCTGTAGTTGTCCCTCAGTTTTTCGTTTGTCTTCGTTAATGTGCGACATCACTTCGCGCAGCCCCGCCAGCGCCTGAACCAACGCGGAGTGGTCGGGATTGTTCTTATGCGTGTGTTTTAATATATCTGGAAAATATAATATATTTGTGTTAAACAAATAATTTATTAGGTAATCTCCAAGAAACAATATGGCACGTTATATTAAAAACGTTATTATTAAATATTTAACGAGATCTCCTGTGATATGTTACAAAATAGGACATAAATATCATAATAAACCTAAGTGTTAATTATAAATAATCGTCTTACCATCAAGTAATAAACTTATGCTAGGTAATCGCTGCACTGGTCTTATCAAAAGTTCCTGTAAACTCTGCCTTCCACATTCAGGTTTTGTTTGGCAGATCTTCAGGAATGCATGAAATCTGGGCAAAAATAGACAAAAACACGTTAGGAATACGATTAATATCATAAAGTAAATAATTATTTAGATAATGATTTGAGAATTATATTATGAACTCACCTTGGGTTCTCACGGTCACATTGTTGCAGCATCTCCTTTGTATTTTCAAAGAAATTGACGAACGGTGGGTAAGCTTTTACCATGTCAGGAGTATACCTCAGCACTAGCCTTCCTATACTTATGTCTTCGCTCCAATGCGCTTGTGCGAATCGTAACTCTTCTAACATTCTCCTGCGAGGTACATTTATACACGCATTTAATTCCAGTTTGGATTTCACATTTGAGACGATAAATAAACGGATAACTAAATTAATGTACTTTGTAAATACTTACTGATGCAATTCGTAAATAGGCGGTAAATTCCCAAATATAATTTTGAGTTCTGTGTTATTGAGCAATGCCTGATTTTTGCCGTTATTGATGTCATCATCCACCATCTCCTCTAAAGGTTGTTTGAACATCTAAAATATAGACACGACGTTGTTAAAATCTTATCGTTATACCAACTCATCACTGGAATACAAAAATATAATAAGGAAGCACTCACCATGACTATCGTGTGTAATATGCCGACATAATTCGATTCCGTCTGCAGTAATTCCATAAAAACTTGTTGCCGAGGGGACATAAGCTTCCGCACGACATTATCGGGCACTTCTGATTCTGTGGTAAAAAACAGGAATTAGAATTTCAAAATACCAATCGACGGTTAAAAACTCTCGGCGAAGATAAATAATGTGTGAGTAGTAACCTTCGAGCAGCTGTTTCCCGTCGGGCGAGGGCGTGCAGTCGAGCAGGTTCCCGGAGAGGCTGAGCAGCACGGCGTCGCCCACCGACGAGCGGCGCTTGTGCAGCGCGGAGTCGCCCCCGCGCAGCTTGCGCTTCCTCAGGCGCTGGAGCTGCGCTGGCGTGCCGCCCGCCGGCGCCGCGCCGCCGCTCTCCTCCGCGCAGCACCCGCTGGCGCCGCTCGCGCCCGCGCCGCCCACCGACGACCGCCGGGACAGCTCGTCTAGGTACTGCGCGATGTAAGTTTTAGTTTGGACGTTCAAGAGTTTACAAAAGCAGTGAGTAGTAGTACGATAGATCGAAATACTCACGTCTTTGAATAGATAATCGCGTTCGTCCTGGGCTTCTTCGTTCTGCACCGACGCCCAGAACCATTCTGCTTTGACGATGTGCACCCGCGTCGAGCACTCCGGCGCCACGACGGTGTTGTGTTCGTCCACCACCTGCGTTAGTCCATGAAAGATATTATATTTCCGTCCGGAGCCAGTTTTTACCGTCACCGTCATTAATAACTACAAAAGGTGACAAAGGTATTCGTATAAGTGATCTCGCGATTAAATCTATACAGGAATGCAACGAGAGTTCCGCGCGTGCTCGACTTATCAAAGCGGCTACTGTTTTTGTGTGGTGTTCTACGAATAGATTGTCGCATGCATCTCGGTCCGATCGATATGAGTAGAACGATCGAGAGCCCCGAAGACGGACTTTATTCGATATTCTATGTGTTCGCTAAGTTTTAGTATTATTACAGAATAAAATGGGGTTAGTACCGGCAGCAATATTCCATGGCATTGCGATATGGCGCGGACGTCACGGGTGGGAGGCGTCGAGGCGGGCGGCGGCTGGTCGCGGGCGAGGGGCGGGGCGGGGAGCGGGGGGGCGGGGGACGGCGGCGGGCGCGCCGTGCGCGGGGACGGCGCGCTGCTGCCGCGCAGCTCGGCGCCCACGCATATCGAGTGGCGGTGAGCTCTCAACCACACGTTCTGAGGGGTCTTGAACACTGCAGAATCGTCCAGCTCGTCCACGTCGGCCTCTCTCACTGGGGTGGCTACATTGGTACTGTCCACGGTGTCCACTTGTACCGGAGATATATCTAAATTCATCTCGTTGAGATCTCTCTTTGGTGTTGAAACGTTTTTAAACTCTGGTGGTATGTGACACGCGTCTACTTCCACCGTATTGCGTTCGGATCTCTTTTCATATTTCTTTTTTCTTTCGCTTCTGAAGGAGGCGGTGAAAGATTTGACGCTTCTCCGTAATTTTGAGGCTGATTTCGCAGTCTTAGATGCGAAGGAACTATCAAAGAATCCAGATTGTTTGCTGGTGTTTAAGGAACAGATGGAAGCGTTGTCGTCTTCTCTGATAGGAGAAGACGTGGAAGCGATAAATTCTCCCGCCGGATCGGTCGGCTTTACGGTCTCCGGGCTGACCGGTTCCACGAAAATATCACCGGTAGTTTTAGATATTGACTCCTTTTTGGTTTTCTTAAATATTGCTGGTCTATTTTTAAATTTAAAAGAATCTTTTATTTTCAATCTTTTGATCGATTTCCAATTGCTATCCTCGCTTTTGTCTGGAGACTGGTTGACGTCTACAGTACTGACTTGAAATGTGGAGTCGGTGGAATTACGACTACGCTTTTTTCCAGAAGAAATCGTGGTAGTTGACTGTTGTAACTCTTTATTTTTCGTTGTATCAGGTAAAAGGAAACCATGTTCATCTTTATAATCTAAATCACATAAACTTTTCGTTAAAGAGGAATGCAGAGATCCCGCTTCAGTAATACAATCGACCAAATTAAATACGTTTATTGACTTATTTCTAAAGACTTCTCTTTTGTCTTTACTATTCATTCTAATAGAGCCGTGATGAACATTCGATGAATTTTTGTTTTCTTTGTCTATAATTTTACATGAACGCAACTCAACGTGTTCTATGTTTGAAGGACTCTTAGAGATGTCATTGTTGACAGAGTCTGTGACAGATATACCGACGTCACTGACGTCGACGTTATCAGTTGGACATTTAGACACTGCTCTTTTGTTTCTCACGCTATTTCGAGCTAGTTGTAAAAGGTTTTCTCTTTCTTCGAGCGTTTGTTGGTCACCGTTATTAATTTGTTGAGAAGGACTAGAGCGGCATCCTGAGAGGCGAGCCGATAATCTACGGTAGAGAGAGCTCTTGGGAGTAGACTGGGAGCGGTTGGGAGTGGGTCGAGTAGGCTTCACGGTGGAATTGGGAGTACTCGGGTGAGGTGAGAGGATAAGCGAACGACCGAAAGTCTCCCCATTGGCCATTACCTGAAACATGTGTGAACACACCACGCAATGATGTAATGAAGCCATTCCAATACAGACATGCACAACGATAATATCTATTATTATCGATATTCTAGGAGCCAGTTAGACACAGATAAGCAACCTGTCAACTATACATATGTAGATAGTTTACCATTTCGTATGATTTAGAATTTTTATGATTATATTGTTGGATCAGAAAAGTCAGTATGTAAACATTGAAAATAGATGTAAAGGTGTTTGATACAATAATGCACTGTACATATGTTACAAAGCGGACGAACTAACACAAGAGATGACAGCTGTTTGACAATAACACATACAATGATGTTGGTGATAGAGATTATGTTTTATTAAAGCTAAAGGTGTGATTTACATAAACTAGTTTATAAGAAAAAGCTTTATCTAAATGAAATGAACAATATGACATACAATGGGTCGACTTCGAGTCGTGTGGTATGGGATATTGCGGCGTGCGGAATCAGCGAATATATGACAAAAGTTATGTCACGTGAGGCCATAAACAAAGTTGAGCTAGTGTTTACGACGAAAATCTATTGAATTGCAAATCAATCCAAGTATGAAGAGACGCGAGAGCGCCAGACGTAACGTCCTTTTGTTTGGTTATGAAATTTAAAAACGCTAATGACATTGAGTCTGCTCTCGTCATGTACATATCATTGTTTGCTTTCATAAACTGCTAAACAAGCAACTGCTGACATTGGAATATAATTATAACGCTAAACGTAATACAGGCATCGAAATAATATTTAAGATGAGCATAACATAAATAAAACCACCAACTAATTTGTCTACTGAGTGACTACTATAGGTAGGTGTAGGTGTACCAATTGTGATTTGTGTTCCCAAGGGTAGTACTACGCGCATGCTGACTTCATAACGCTATAATTAGTAAGTAATATGCATACTGTGGCAAGAAACGAATAAATAAACAAAATATGTGTGGAACTCAAAGGTAAATGTTCTGCGATAAAGTGTCGTATGTGTGTGTGGGACAACTTGAGATTTGTTCCGTTTGCGTTTGACTATTTTAGCGTATGAGCGGGAGGTACACGTGTTCACAGTTGGCAGGAAACATTTCATTTTAAAACTTTATGTTTACGCGGACTTTTGTAAGGTGTTGCGTAACAATCAAGGTCTATCTGTATTGGTAACAATAGTGCGTCGGTCGAGTAATATCATGAGTGTACGTACGACGTGCGTGCAGTCGGGGTCGTCGAGGGGGCACGTGGAGCCGCCGTTGCTGGCGAGCACGTCCGCCATGTGCAGCGTCTCGTCCTCCGGGAACCCCACGAAGCATACTCGGGCGCCCGCGAACACTTTTAATTTGTGCTCTTTCTGCAATAAAAAAATATGTATTGGTATTTATTATTTTGCTGTCGTCAAGAGTGTATAACTGTATCGAGTAGATTTATCACTCAAGTGGTTTATCAATTCCCTGTCATGTTAATTCATGTAACTAGGGAAAACTAACGTTGAGACTAAAGATTACTTTGAATGCTAATCGAAATTTAAACAATTATTTTGCCATTCATCCAGCGCGATATGAGGTGTCAATTTTGATTTGGCAACTTCCTTTGAGTGATGACACGCACGATTCGGTTCAACTGCAGGAAGCATTTATATGGTACTACAGCTTTGGTCAACGAACTACTTGCAGTTAACTTGCAGAATATAAAATTAATTCCTGTCAAAAAACTCAGAAAGTTTTGTAAGGACATTAAAAAAAAACAATTAGGTTTATGTGCTCGTTTAAAACAGCTGAACCATAGAAGGACAAGCATATTTCCGCAGTACAATGTTATATTTAGTTACAAAAATACAATTGGGTAAATAGTTATTTTTTCCTTATCTGATTTATTTTCCCATGTCGATGTTACATTGGTGCGTTGGTAAAAAAGAAATGTTAGTACACGTATACGTACGATGAGTGCGTCGTCGGTGGCGAGGCAGGCGGGGTCGTCGCGGCGGTCCCAGCACGCGTCGACCCAGGAGCGCGCGAGCACGGGCAGCCCGAAGCCGGACGCGTACCGGTACTTCTCGCCCGTCGCCGCCGCCGCGATCAGGTGCGTCACCTTACTCGACATGTCTTTACGGATCGATCCGCCCATGTAGTGTATCAGCGTTATCAGGTACGTCTGCGCAACGATAACACGCTTGCTCAATAACTTACTTACACCGGCTCCAGTACTTAGTTTACCTTCACGGATCGTTTTAAGATATTTCGCATTTTAAGTACATATATTTGTGGTTTAAACGATATTAAAATATATTTTCCTCGAACTCGAGTTCAGACGGCCAAACGCAATTAAGATAAACATCCCAACATCACTTGATGTATTTAGTTGTACCGTATCGAATATGAAAATGAAATATTATCTGTAATAAGCAACTAAAACATTCGCATCTGAAATACGTATTTGAATTTTTCATGAATGAAAGCATGTGCCGTTGTTGATAACCGATTTGTTGGAGGCGGCCCAACTAGCGATTGCCGCATATCTTGTACCTATTATATAGTATTGTAGATACTGACTAGCTCATCCTTCTTGCGAAACCCGGAGAAGCATATGACGGCGCCTCGCATCGCCAGCGAGTAGAGGGGGCGCGCGTTGGTCGGCGGCGGCTCCTCCCGCTCCGCCAATTGGAGAACCGCCGTTGGACCCAGCACCCTGGTCAAATTACAATATTAGCCATATGTCAATACTAGAATTCTACTCCACTTCTCCAAATAATAGCTTACTATTACATGGGAAACACGGATTTATTGAAGTTAGTGAGATTGATTAAACAATAATTCTATACACATGAATAAATAATAGTAGTGCATGCTATAGAGGAGCTCACTGAAACGCGATATGACTTTTTCCACCTTCTACATCATTATCACATCTCATTCACATCACGCACCATTTACATCAATAACTATTAAATACTTCAATGAACCTAACCCTTCCCTTCACATAAATCCGTTCATTGCCCCAAACACGTATTTTATCTCATTCAGTTAGTTTTTGAGTTTATCACAGGTTCATCGGTAGACATACAGGTGCGGTGGTTATTAGGACTACATTAGGGGTTTAGTTTAATATATGCAGTAACTTCATTCCATTCTTGGCTTCACTTGATAGTAGAATAAAATCCTACACTACAAGTGCATGATTTTCCTAGTGTCTGTTTACAAATAAATCCAAGAATATACTTTAATATCAATAAAACAATCTATTCAGAATACAGATAAACTACATATTGCCTTGTAGATTGCAGATATTTTGACGCAACTGACATTCAAGATGTTAATAAATCATTTGAAGAGTAACAACGCGAGAAACGTAAAAACCGGTCGATCAATGTTTTATATAAGTTTTTACGGATCTCTTGGGTTTAGAATTATACTATACTAGTAGCTCCCCACGGTTTCACCCGCGTAGTTCCCGTTCCCGTGGGATTACGGGGATAAAATATAGCCTATGTCACACACTGATAAATTAGCTTTCCATTAGTGAAAGAATTTTTGAAATCGGTCCAGTAGTTTCGGAGCCTATTCATTACAAACAAACAAACAAATCTTTCCTCTTTATAATATTAGTATAGATTATACTATATTATTATATTATTGTAGTATGTAGTATTGTGGTGTACAATTTGTTAAAAACAGTAAATGTTCCAAAGACGTACATAAAGTACATATTATTTAAATAAGTATTCCTTGTAATATTATATTAAGATTTTAATCTAAAAGAGGAAATAAAGTAAAGGTTACGTTATTCTGAATCTGAGATGACAGTAACTTTTGCTTACGATATAATAACTATATACCTAAGTGTGTTACCTATAACAATATTAGTATTTAACTCATGCAACGTGCAATAACGACACACTAAAGTTGTCCCACTTTTAGATTAATTATATTAGGTGTAGACAATTCATATGCCACTCGGATTGCTTGATTGATTTGATTACACAAATGCATGATATAAGTACTGTTTTCACGAAACAACCTTATAAATATAACAATTTACACGCGAACAAGTCGTTTACCTATTTTAAAGATTGATTGCGTAGTTCTAGAAAGTATCTTCCAGATAGAATTGAGGAGGACTGCGGTCAAAATTTACCATTTGTTTATTTTTTATCTGCGTAATTCTAGCTATAGATCGTATCTTCAAGATAGAATTGGGAAGGACTTCGGTAAAAAAATAACATTTGTTTATTTTACATTTAGAGTTTGATTCTCATCAGAAATAAAACCGTGACATAGCATGCTGAACTACACCTGTGAAAACATATTATGAGTCAAGTCGAGACGCACGCTACGCTGTACGTTACACCTAAATACAATGCGAAACAAGGTAAAATTAAATGTACGTATTACATGGTCGTAAATAATGTTGTGCCGGATATCTGTCCGTATCCGCGGATACACGAGGGGAAGGAAAATCGTATTAGCATCTGTATTACTTTACTAGTAGTTTCTTTGGTTTTTTGGCGAAATTTGAAAGGATATTTAACGTTGTTATATGCATTTGATGATATTAATTGAAATTTCGTGACGACTCATCTTCGCAGAGACTTCTTTAAATAATTTATACAAATTCTTGAGAATGTTCGTTTGTTTATAACGTTTTGTGAAATCTGCGTTTTTTGTATTGTTTTATCTTTTATCTTCCTACTATAGAAGCTGTTTGTTCAAGGGTATTTTATATCAGCGACGTCAAATATTTAATCTTTATTTTTGGAATGATACTTTTTTATTGATAATCAACTTTATCTCTTAAAATTCGTCTAGCTAGGCCCACCCCCGTTACACAATAAGTTAGAAAATACTTTATCAAAAACCAATTTAAGAGGGTTTTCGAAATATGAAATTGTTTCTATTCGTTAGGTACACAATTTCGAAATAATATCTCTCCATTTTTATTAATATTCCTTTGAGGCTGGTCTGTCAAGACTTCATCAAACAATAAATAGTAAAAACTAGATCTACACAGCGACAACAGCGAACCATCCAGGTGGCCTCATAAATTAATTAAAATTTATTAAACCAGACAAGCCGTTTAGGAGGGAAAGAATTACGCACACAATGAATTCACAACAAACACACATTTATACCTAGTGTAGAGTTACATAAACGTTTATAAACAATAACATTAATAATAGAACATGCAATTTATTGGTGAATGAATGTAAGAGGCGCTAGGCGTCGCGGATGGGAGCTGGGAGGCGCGCGTCGCGGTGACGACGTGACGAGTTTGTTTGGTGCGACAAAAGTATAATTCAACGACGCGACCCGAACCGTACGCGACGACGTCACAGGATACCGCAAACTGCCACTGAACCTACGTGTCGCTATAGAAATAGTTGATGAGTTACATTCAAATTCCAAGCGTGTATAAACAGTGTAGGATAGTGGAGCGCGCAATGCGATTCTAAATTATCAATAACCTTATTTTTAATTCTATATTTTTAAACTGTGCATCTTCACTATTATAGAAAACAAATCTATTATTGAGATTATAATAACTGTTTTGTAATTAATTGTTATGGATATCGCAGAAGAATCAACAAAAATAAGATATATTATGTATTCTAAGAATTATTTTTTTATGTGATTTATGAATAAACGCTTGCGTTGCTTTTCATAAATAATATCATCACACGTGATAACAGAAATTTAAAGATTATGTAAATTGACAAGTGTCTCCATTGACTCTCACGTTTGTTTAAATTAATTGTTAACCGTTTGATGAGAATGAGAATCATTTTACGAATCATAATTCTTCTCTAATCTTACACGTCACATTTTGGCGGCATTGCATCCGGTGTTTTTGGGTCTGGTTTTGGTGCGAGGTCTAGAGGAGATTCCTCCTCCTCGGGCGTGGGCGGCAGCCGTGTGGGCCCCATGTGCAACACATCCACTGACAATCAAGCACTAGTCCGGTACACAATTGACACATCCACCATATTTAAATTCCACTTGTAAAAACTAGTCCACATTTTTACTAATGAAACTTTTATGTCACTGAAAACTCCTCGTTATCAACATTTTTATATTTCGAAGTTATTGTTTCGCACTGTGTGTTCGATTTGTTTAATTTATATTCGGTTTCAATTCGAGAATACAACCGTTTGATAGTTTATCGAAACAGCCGTGAAAACAAAGGCACAAGCGGCACGCGCGATATGTGTTTCACGTTAGATTGAAAAACAGTCGAGAGGAATGTGAGGCCGAAAATAGCGAGAAGCGTCGCGCGGCCACAAGGGCGACCCTCGCGCTACGCCACCGCGCGTCCGCGTCGATGTCCCGCGCCCGCGCCCTCACAACACAACACTACACGCACCTTTATTTACATCCATCCTTCCATGAAATACACTCATCAAACATACGACCGCCGCTTTACGAGTGGAAGGTCTCCGCAATATAAACAACCCCGACTTCATGATCGGGGCGAGCGGGCGGCGTACACAACGGATATGAATAAGGAACATGTCACACTACGGTGGCGCATTAATGTTCTTGAATCGATTATAAATGTTATTGTGAATCATTGCAAAATACACACGAAACATGCGTAACAGTGTATTTAAAACACTAATAGTATGTGTATACCTATCTATATTACTATTTAAATCTAGGTAGGCCAGTCTTCCTAAAAAAACTCATTTGGCTTATCTGTTCGCAATTTCGCATAAACGGGTCGCCCTGAATTTGGTTTCTTTATAGTTTTTAATATTTTGATATTTCGTTTCCGTTCTAAAATCTACAAAGATAATCTCTTGTCATGCCACTTTTAAGCTTCCGTGTGATGTGGTGCTGCCATATTCATCGAGGGACTTTTTGCCACATTAAAAAAAACTTAATTTCTTTTGAAATACAGACACTGATGCAGACATGTCGTTGTAGTTTAGATTGTTGCGATAAAGGTATTGTCTTGACCGTTGAACACATTTGACGTTGATGCATCAAATAACAGTGTATGTATTAAAAAAAAACATTTTCTCAAAACAAAACAGATGAGTCAGCGATCGCCAGAAGAATGATAAGTGACTCCGTGAAGTTTAATTTTCCTAAAGTAAACATACGCGCATGGGATGTGTAAAACAATAAACAATTAAATCTCATCAGTGCAACTCAAACAATATGATGCACCGACTGTTTCACTTCAAAAGCAATGGAATGCATACCGAATTCTGGTGAATCGCCGCTACAAGAAATAATCCAGCGGCCGTTTTCAGAGGCACATTAATGCTGAATATACATTCACATATTTAACCAATGCAAATGAACACGGTCAACGATAAGGGACGGCCAAATTGCCGCTCGTAAATCATGCGAGAGCGCGATCGTAGTTTGGGTTGTTTAATACCTGCTTGATTTTACTAATACATACTACTAATAAAACATTGGAGATGAACATTTAACATCATTATTTTATTAAAACTCTTATTAAATTGGTCGTTACGAAAGATATAACAATACAAATTGCAGATGGTGAGTCTTGTAGAGTTGGTACTCGATTGTGATATTTTGGAGTTTTGTAACGTGCTATTTAAATAGAAGTCGTAAATCGACCATAATCCCAACACCTTCCAGCTCGGTACGACACGGTCGACGTCGTACTTTTGTTGGCATTCCACAACACGTTCGCTACAATTTCGTCAAGCACCTACTCCGCGATGAAACGATTGAGTCACTACCAAACTACCAAAACATTTCTACATCAGAATTAATGGATTTTGTAAGTACGTACATACAACACAAGTGCAAAGGAAAGTTCATATCACTAGGTAAATAACAAAGTGAGAAGTGATTGAAATGCGGATCATTGTTTGATGGCAAATTCTTTTCTATATTACACTACCTATAATGATAGTAACATGTTTATTGAAACCTTCCGTGATAAACTAACTATTTAAGTAATGATAAGAATAATCACATATCTCCTTGAGTATATCTTCACTAATTGAAATACTTTTAACTGGTAATAATAATAAATACACTAATTAAAAGCAGAAACATTGTTTTGCTGATTAAATAATATCCGTTCCAATTTAACTGTTAACACATAGACTTTATATGCTTCGAGTGTGTGCAATATTTAGAGTTCAACTTCCTGCAAACTGAACAGTTACTGTGGGTATTTTATTATGTTTTTAAACATATACAGAGAATCTTTAAAATCGTCATTTTCCTCAAATCTGGGAAATCAAATTTCATAAGAACTGTTGAAAAAACAAATATTGTACTGATTCATTACCAAGACTAAAGCGTGATGTATCGGAGCGGTTCATCTTAATGAGCACTATTTTAGAATAGCTGAACGTCACCAGAGGCGTGCGGCTGTTTCAACTAGAATACCAGCGTAGGTGCACAGCTCGACTCGAGATAGAGTTAATGTAAACGCGTAACAAAGCGTCGCGCGCGCACCCGCTCCAACTCCACAGAACAGAACCACCAGACCCATCGGGCTGCCAAAATAAACGTCAATAACGTGTCGTTAACAAACTTGTACACGTATTTTCTTGTTATTTTTTCTCAGACTCATTGTGTTATATGTCACTTTTTGTTTGGCTTTTAAATATGTACTGAAACATACAAAATTGGTATCTAGGCTTACTAACAAATACGGCAATACAGATGACATGAAGAAATACTTATCATTCGCTTTCAAAAACCTGCTATGTGAGTGCCGTACAGATCTGTACATGATCATGTACTAATGTAATTGTTAAATGGTATGTATTGTATATCCAAAGTACATTTTAAAGAAAACTCTAAGACCATTTTTTTATCTCTTTTTTTTTTAAATAAAGTTGTCAAATATCATCAATATCAGGAGTAATTTATATACCGTATGTTAGCTTGAAGACATAATATGAGTACTTCACCTAATATTTATTCACAAAATTGTATTTCCTTAACCTTTATTCCTCATGTTTCATGTATGGAGCAAACCATAGCAGTAAAACAAAAATTTCTCTTAAGAAAGTTAAATATTTATGTATATGTAATTACATCGTAACATTAAAGTGAGAGTGTATGAGCCCAGAACAGTAATGAGCTGTATGTTTTGAACTTATGAATAGTAACTGATGCTAAACAAATGGGTGAATAGATTACATTCTTACTTTCGTAAAACGTTATGTAGATTTACGGGCATAACGTACATCGTCTGTTATTTACCTGTATTTGGCTCTGTGTGCTGTATCGAACAGTTCGCCATCGAACGGTGATGTGATGAGGTAGGGCGGTGAAGAGGTTTGATGTTGCTGCAGCGTTGGGAGCGCCTCGGGGCTGGGGGCGGTCACCACCCCGCCCAGCCGCTCGCATGCTGCACGGACACGCTCGCACTCCAGGCACGACTCATTCACGTAAACAAAAGGAGACGACGAGCCTGCCGACAATAACATTACACATAGAAAACGACATTGACTTTAACAACACACACAACTATTTGTCTTTTTGGTCGTAGTTACCAAACATTATAGCAAAGATTGTTTATAATTGTACCCATTTGTATTCGAATGTTGTGGTTGAATCGAGGATAGCGGTAAGAAAACGTGCATTGCTTATTATGCACACTTCCGATGTCGCTGGCTGTGAAGCACGTGCGATACATCGGATATAAAGTAATATTGTTTATTTGATGATGTTTACTCATACTCTAGAAATCTGTGTTCTATTAAACAATGAGGGGCAAAACAAACACCTAGAAAACGTAATATGTACTTCACTCACAGTTACCATATAATCAATTAGGTATATTGAATGGGTATTATTAGGCATCACTAAATCATGATTATGCGGTAATTACGTAGTAGTCTAAGCGTGTCAAAATTTCATATTTATGTTTATTACAATTCACTTGATACTGCAAAACCATTGTTTTAGCCATTAATTACGTAAATAGTTATAATTAGGCAGTAAGCAAAACGCTATCACTCTCTACAAATAAACAATGCATCCTATCCTAGGATCAATAATCATCTTCGTGTGTCAATGAACTACTTTTATCTTTCGATCTTCCTTTCGAAGCACTTCCTGCCGGTGATTTGATGAAAAACTGATGAAACAACACCAGAATAAAGACACGGAATTATCTAATGTTACCCTTAAATAAACGTTGAATACCTACCAAAGAAGGTATATTTAATACGCTTCTCGTAAGGAAGTCGTGCGTGTAAACACAATTTATCTGATTACGACAAATCCCTTGAAAAGAAACAGACGCTGGCACCCAGCGTCTCCTTTGATCCTTCAAGAATTTGCAACAGACAGTGGAACGCGGCTCAACTTCTTGTAAACATCGGTCATCAGCTTACATTATTGTTATTTCGGTCGCAATTAAGCAGCCAACCTCAGGTAAATTATGAATTTCCTTTCCTTTAATCAACAAATCATTTTAGAATTCGTAAATTTCTTGTGATGTTCGTAAGTAACGTCATCTTTATATTGCATTTACATAATAAGTATCTTTATATCTTATATACCAATGATATTGATAGACACGCTCGTACTAGCAAGTGTTCGGTACCTTTGCCGTGTCGAAATACAAGTGTTTGTGTACGTAACAAATAGGCCACCTTGTTTATACAATAAATATGATTTTACAGTTTATGTTTGTGTAAGCTAAAAATAATAAACAGAAATTTAGTAGCAACATGTAAAGACTAAAAGGAATTGCATCTAGATGTTCTTAACACAACGCCAAGCTATTTTTCAAGGGGTTGAAGAAATTACCCAAATATGTGATTAATTTAGAAATTAATCAGATCTAACCTACTGATATGCAAATGAAACAGGGTTTGCGACCAATTCCATAAGAATTGTTTGTTTATTTGTATTGTTGGTTCTTTTTAAGATTGAGTAATACTATCAGCTAAATATCAACAGAATGCAATTGATAATTAGACATTTATGAAAATAATTTGCGGCGTGACCTTTTGCGATGTATTCTCCCACGTTTAATGGTTCAGGGCCGCTGAGTCACACCTTGCGACACAGGGAACACCCGGCTCCCTTGGCATAAAACTCTACAGTAACGTTAACAAGATACATATGCCAACAAACTTTTGGAGCACCCAGTGCTTTCAAAACATCTCAATATTAATAAATATCTACGTAGCACTTATCATACATACTATGATGACATACTTTGGCTTGATAATCGTGTCAAACAAAGATAAATGAAGCACCTTTTCAACGAAACTCAAACCACTCTGCGTTCTCTTATCATGCACAAGTTATTAATGTAATATCATCATAAGTATATAAACAAATATTGATGCGCACCTGGTTATATTGACCTATTATAGGGAACATAAATATTATAGAACAGTAATATTATTACACTATAACGACACAGAACTAAGTAGGTCCCTTATATTAAACGTAAAAAATATTTGTTGTTTAGGTACATACGAGTATATTTATGTAAAGTATATTATATTGAAACATTCTATTTTCAATGTTACTTGAAGGTCTTAGACGCGAAACATTTTCTTTTTCGAATTATTTTTTTCGAATCCTATTTATGCAGTTTTACATTTTTAAATAATTTATTATGTTCTAATGTAAATATATGTAATTATTTATGAGATAGGTACACAATAATCAAGTAGGATTTAATAAACATTTTTGTAATTTAGCTGATTCAAGATGTAACATTCTGTATACATATATACCTAATATAGTTTTTCAGCTCTTTATCTATTGTAGTTGATACAACTCCTAAAATTATCTTTTAGTTAAAATTGATTACACCATTTATTGTGGGAAAGACCCTGTATACATACTTGTATTTGTTAATAGGAAATCTACTAAAACATTGTTGTTATGGCAATAAAATGATGACATAATAATCATTTAACAAAGGGTAAAACATGATAAGAAAAGCACTGCATCCCCAAAACTCATGCACACTCACATCCTCCACCGAGGTAAGACCGTAGTTGTTCTACCAACGCTAGCATGGTTGGCGTGCGTGCGGATAACCACACTTTACGCCATCTGCAAAAGCAGCAACTCTTTCAACAATACTTTAACACTTTACTGGATACATTATATACTCCGTTTATTCTGCGTATCCTTGTTTACCAGTTTCACACAATTAGTTCAAAACAATGAACATGCTAGAGTAAATCACAACTGAAAGAAAACAATGTCTTTATGTTACATGTCTAGGTATTTCAATAATTTATGAATTACATTACAGTATTTGTATTGTAACAGATCCACTAGAGGCACCGCAACATAGTAAAATTAAAGTACATTTTTTGTGTATGATTTCAAAATAACTGCCTGTCTATTGCTGAAATGGTTATTTATATGGTAACAAAACATATTTAATTTTGGTCTGTTTGTCTGAAATTAAATAATTTGGAATGCAAACATGATTTTGTATGGCTGAGTTAGTTTTTCCAGAGATGGGTACTTTTACTCTCATATTCCCACAGGATTAGTATTACATGTTATTGCAGCATGCAGCCTTTTGAGGCATGGCTAGTCGTTTTACAAATCCCAATTAACAAGTTATAAAATTATGAGAAAATCTATTTAAATTACTTTATTATTAGGTACACAATCATTTCTAAACTATGAATTAAATATTTATAAAATGCTCACATTATTGTCAGAAGTACAGAAAAGGATTAAGGATGTTTTTTATCCTCAAATTCCCACAGAATCAGCAGATGCCAGAATTATGTGGGTAATGCAGCAGGTAATATTTAAATTAAAGTAATATTATAAACACAAATGTTTGGATGCATAGATGGATGGATATTTGTTACTCTCTGACTCAAAAAGAACCGAGCCAATTTAACACATTGAAATTTTTTCCCAAGTTTCCTACAGGATTGGGTTAATACAGGTAAAACCATGAGGCACAGCTAGATAGTAATAATTCTTAATTATTTTAAACCCATCAATTAAGTACTCAAAAGAAATCTGACATATATTTTTTTTTTTTTGTGTTCACCTTATGCTGTATAAAAGCTTTAGATAATATGTAATATAGTTGTTACAAATAGTCGCAGTTAATAACATGTATTAGATATTTTATAAAGGTAGGGTTTATAACATTACAACTCATCAGATCAGTCAGGTTATCAAGTTTCAATAAGCAGAGAGGTCAAACGGTACAACTGTCTTCTAGATATTTATTTAATAACATTTGCTTTTATCTTAAAATGTTTATTAAAATCACTTATATTTTATAGTTCAACGGCAAATAAAATTCAAGATACATGTAAATGTATGTTGAAATTACTTATTAGTACTATGTAAGTTTTCGCCTTGAGCCCAAGACTTTTAGGCAAGCATGCATCTATCATAAGCTGTATTGTCAACGATTAAGCATGCTGGTATGTAATGATGTTTGGTTGTGGGTGTAGAATAAAGTAAACAAGAATAGTACATAAGTATTAGCCTGTACAATCCCACTGCAGGGCAAAGGCTCTCTCACTGATGATATTAGTACATTGAAGAGGAATAGACTTAGCATCAAGCTCGTCTTGTGTGTGCTGGTGATCCCAAACCTGAGCATAGTTGAAAAATGTAGACATGTACCACTTGATTAAAGAATTGTCTAACATTGTAGTAAATTAGTTTATTAGGGCAACCAAATACTTTACATACTTTAGCTTTATACTCATAAACACTCATTGATAAGCATTTTATTACAACCTTCAACTGAACATTGTAATTCTAGTAGTAACTAAATAAAACAAATTTAGTTATTTACTTATATATGCCATTCTAGTATGAACAGCATTTGCAAAATATGAAAATAATATGTGTATTGAATGATAAACACTTTTGGGAACAAATAAATTGATAATTTCTTAAGCATTGGAACTTCATAACATTTTAAAATTTTAACAACAATATTTAAAACTCCAAAACATGGGTTACTTTGATATTTGTTGAATTTGAATTTAAGGACATTGTAGTTATTTTAATTAACCTGGTACTAAATTATTCTGGACAAAGTTATTAAAATTAGAGGGATATAAGCTTTTTGCCAAAATAATAATTTGTAATACAATTTATGACAAGATTTCAGTAAAAAATAGAGAGCCAGCTAGCCATCATTGTACATTAAAAAATACATATATAAACAATAATAACACTTGCAACTATCAAATATTTTTACCTTCATTTTCTTGAATTTTGTCAGTTGTAGCGGTGCTTCCTGTTTGTGTCATGCCCCTAGACAATTCGTCCATCTTGCCGTACACAGTTCGTTACATCAATCATTTAATAACACAACATTTATAACAGTAATTACAAGTTAAACACAGTAAAACACTTATCACTATGGAATAAGTCAGTCTTTATCAAAATTAGTAACAATCCTTCGATTTATTTGCATTTTCAACAAATCAACAGCTATCCCGTGAGTCAAATTGAAGTTCGACAAAAACTAAAACCACAGACGATAGACAAGAGACAGATTGGATATCAAAGACAACGCAACACACCTTGACATAATAATCATAGAGTTTTTTTTTTTGTAGACGGTCTTCCAATTTAAATCTATCTGTATAATACTCTATCTATTTATATGTCTCTCTCTATCCGAGCAAATGTTTAAAGTATCTTTTTCTATCCAGCTAGGCCAGCATAACATCGAAAACGCGATAGGTACAGCGATTTATCGACATCCAACTGTCAAAATTTAATAAAAATACCTGCCATATTTAATTTTACCACTTGATTAATTTTTCATTTCGTACCACGCCATAATTCGTTTCGTCATGCTCGCGAAATCGATATTATTTCGTGGTGTCTATATATTTTATCACGCACAGAATATTTGTGTGAAACTATCACACAAATATTCTCGAAGTAATTTTTTTATATTATTTTGAATTTCAAACAATAACGAATTTTGAAAAATCGTTGGGGTCGTAATATTATACTAATGTCAACAGTCAAGTGTTTAGTGTTGTCACTGTCACGGTAGTCATAGTCAGATTCAGGCGTCAGTCAAGCTCAAGTCCATCCAACCAGTTGTGTCGAAAAAAATAAAATTATAAATTATTGTCGAGCAGCCAGGCAGGTGTAAGAAAGATACCAGTCGAATAATTGATAAGATAAAATAGTAGAACAATTAATATTTACATAGTGTAGTGTGTTATCATTATCAATAATACAGGACCTATCATGGGCTAAAATTAAAGCAAATTATTAGTTTGTTGATGCGTCGTACGTGTCTGGTTTGTTATTTTATCTATCAATGATTTAAAATCTCCAGGATGGAACGTTTTGGTTTGTCGCATATTTTAAACGAACCTGATAAATATAATCCAGATACGCTTGACCTACTCGCAGATGAAGAGGCAAGAGAATATTGGTTAAGCACTTGTGAAAAACTAGTCGAAAAATATGTAAATTTTGCTCTTGCTAATAGTAATGATGACCCCACAGTTGAAATACGAGCTCTCAAATTTAAAACGTGTTATGTAGAGGCACTCAAAGAGCTGAAAATTAACCCACTGTAAGTAAATTTCATTACCTAATATAATAAATAAAATAATCTCCTAAAAAATATTATTTACTAAGTTAAATTTAGCAGAACTTGTAAGTGTAGATATTCTGCCAAGTTTATTAATATCTCTTTGATGCAGGAACATGTTTATTGCATGTAATGTACCTTGAACTTTTGTAAGAATTGAATTAATACTGGTTATTAAAATAATTATTTATGATTTCTAGTGCTCATGGACAGCTGACCATACGGTTACTTCTTGACATCAACGAAACATGCCTTCGTTCTCAGGGCTTCTTTGACTTGTGGAAACAACAGAAAAAATTTGAAAATGAAGGAGCTCTGGCATCCCTTAGATCTCGTTTGGCTGAAATTGACGCTTTGCCTGATGATCGTCAAAGGTGGATAGAATTATGCCGAGGAGTACTTGCTGGTATTTTATCTAAAATTATTTTTTCTAAGTTATTAAATTAACCATGAATAAATTTATTTTGTATTATATAAACAACAGGTAATATGTTTGACTGGGGTGCCCAAGCTGTCACTGCCATATTAGACTGTGGGTTGTATGAAGCCTTAGAAAAAATTCAGCAAAGGCCATGGCTTTATGATGGTTTAGATAAGTGGCTTGAAAAATTACAGGTATATGTATAGTTAAAACTTACCCTACATAAATGTGATACTATTTTGCAAATAAGTAATTCAATCTTGTGATTACTATTTTAGAAAACAGTCCACCATTGTGCAGCTGTATTTGTTGATAATAGTGGAGTGGATATAGTTCTTGGTATTATACCTTTTGTTAGAGCTCTGTTACTGAGGGGTACTGCAGTAATATTGTGTGCAAATGAATGGCCAGCCTTGAATGATGTAACTAATGTGGAATTGGAGGAGATTCTACAGCGCACTGCTCACATTTGCCCCGTCATAGCCGCTGCTCTATCAACAGGAGACTTAGTTGTTAGATCAAGTGGACAAAGAGGTCCATGTCTTGATCTCAGGACAATTAGTGTAGGTGAGGGTCGTAAACATATTATTACAACTATTAAATTTCAGTAAATGTGTCATTCTAAAAGCTAATATGTAAATGTTTGATTTTCAGGTCTGTGCACAGAAATGAAAGTCCGTGGTGTGGATTTAATTGTATTAGAAGGAATGGGTAGAGCCCTACATACAAACTTAAATGCAAGGCTAGCAGTAGATTCACTAAAATTAGCTGTGGTCAAAAATGCTTGGTTAGCGCAACGTCTTGGAGGACCTTTATTTTCAGTAATATTTATTTATGAAGATAAACCTGTCCAGAAATAGCAAAATTACAATGTTTAGTTTCCTCTGTCCATCTGTCTCAGTATTCAATCAAATAATTGTTTAAGTCTTCTAATTTTGTATCTGAAAACTGTTGAGTATTCATATTTTTAGAATGCTCAATCTATGTTAATATACTTGTTCTTCTGCATTGATAAATATATTGAGTGTTATCTTGAATGTCATTTTTATTTTGGTTGGAAATCATAAATCAGTGATATAGGATTACTATAGTTTATTTGAATAAAAGGACCTCTTGCATAAAGACTATACACTAAAAGAAGGGTCAGCAACTTTAACAATTCATAAAAGGTAAATGAACACCAGACAAGTTAATTGTATCTAATAATAATTTACCAAATGCTTCACTGTACATGTTTGCTAAAATCACATAATAATATAAAAAAATGTTCCTAAATGCTAAGAAAAAACCTTTTCTTGAACTATAACACTTCCTTCACTACGGGACGTGACATTTCTACATAACAGTCCATTGTTTTGGACATTTTATACTTCATGAAGTCAACAACACAATGCATTATAATAATAACTTCATCTTATGTTTTAAATTATGCTTTTTCTACTTTGGTTTAATTCCTATTGAGCCATGATATAACTTTGAATAGCAAATAAGCTATTCCAATTGCATAAGCAATTTTTTCCTTTTGCTGTCTTTGCAATTGTTCAGCCTCTATTGACATCACTCGACGATTAAGCTTGACGATTTGACGACGTAAATGCATTAATTCTTCTGAAGTTGATAATCCTTCACCAGTGCCCATTGGAGGGGTTGGGTCTCTGCAATAAAACTCGATTTCTAGAAGGCTGTGACACACCAATAACAATTATCCACAAATAGGTAAACAACTAGTAGCAACCTTTTCTCAATAGGTATTAGCAATGCATAATAAAAGTTGGCTATTATAAAAAACAAGTCTGTTTTAAATTATGTCATTATTATTTGCATTATAATATGCAAATATGTATATTTTTTATTCTACACCAAGGAATATTTTCTAACTAGGTATATGTGTGACCTAATATTGTTTAGATTTGTCATTGTTTTATAAGTTAGGTAATTGGTAAGGGAATAAGTGGTTATATCAATTATCAAAATATGTTGGACTTTATCATGATTTTAATCATATTTTCAGATTTCTTTGCTACTGAAATTTTTAAATGTAAAATATGTGGATTTTTTTTAAATAAATATTTTTGTTTAATATGCAATAGTAGTAAACATACCTCAATACCAGTCGTGATTCAGTCATTGTTGATTCATTGAAATTGTCAGGTCGTGGAGTGGTGGAGCGCGCTCCATCACCCTGTGATCGGTAAACTCGCAGGTTCCTTGGTGGTGAATTCTGAACTTCAGTATGGAAATCGTCAGCAGATGGGAAGTAATGCTGGTCCAAGGTTATCACACGAGGCGGTGTGCTCACACGGATCATTCCAGGATCAGTTGGAAGCACAGCATTGTCCAGTTGAATCTCTCTCGGTGTAGCTTTGGTACCTTATAGGGTTGTACAAATTACTATTACCATAGCCTAGCAAAATTAATATAACTGAGAAATAGTCTTCAATTCTGAGCAGAAAATGAATACATTTTTATTTAAAATGTATTCATTTGTGTAAAATTTGGAGCATCATATTCCTTGACTAGCCTTATGAAACAGCACTAAATGATAATGAAACTATAAAAAGAACAACATCTATGCTGTCACGATATTATCTAAAATATCCATAATGTAGGATGCTTACATCCTGTAGTGGAAAATACTTAGGTAAGACTAGTTACAGATAACCAAATTATTAAAATAAATCAGGAATTTAAAAAGGCAAAAGTTGTTAATTAACAGAAAATAGTTCTTGTTACTTACCAACATGCTGGTCTTGGCCAACTACCAGTATCCTTTCAGGGACTTTCATATCAAATTTTTCATTTGAATAATCCCAGCCCATCATTCCATTTGGTACAGATTCATCATCAATTATATCTCCAGTAGCCTGAAAGTTAAATTTAATATAAATATAAAATATACTGATAAAAATATCATGCGCCTTTGACCATTCAACTTAAATTGGTTTGACTTACTTTTATCCTTTGTGGAACAGTCATGTTATGACTTATGAGTCGAGTGTAAGTTTCCTCAGAAGGGTACTGCATTGTGAACTGTTGTTTTTCCTAAAAAAATATTGTATTCAATAGATTACAGAGACTTTTCGTCTTCATGAACGGGGGTAGGTTGGACTACACTTTGAACGATAATAACATCTTGGCAATATTATACAAAGGATTTTAATTTAATTTATACCCAAACATACTTCCTGTATTTATTGAAACAACACTAATTAGTCCATTTGCTGCATTGAAATATGACCGTTGAATAAAAGGAAACTACACCGAATAATTGCTGCAAGTCCAACCCAACCAAGAAAGAAAAGAATTGAATTGATTTTGATTTGTAGAACACAAACGTCGATGTCGATTGTCGAAGTCAAGCAAGTCAAAGCAAAGAAAGAAAGAAAGAATGGTGAATGGAATTTGAATGGTTGCTTGTTGCTTGCTTGCTGGTCTGTCAAACGTTTGCTTCAAAATCAAACAGCAATTGTCAAACCAAAGACTGACATTGGCATTGGCAGATAGGTCGGATTTGAACTACCTTTATGTTTTAGCCTGTGGTACGATTTTATTGGTTCGATTTTCGTTAAAAAAATATTAACCAATGACATTCTGATAAATAAATTTAAATGTCAAATCTACGTCAAATGCGCCGTGTTCTTCTTTCATTGGTGATCGTTTAGTTGTTGTCGTGATCGTGCTCGTCTCCCTTGAGCATTCCCGCATTTGATCAGAAATAATGGAATAAATTCTTATTTTCCTGAAGAAAATGACTGAAAAGCTTTTGTGTCAAGGAGTTTTTTTTAAATAGTAGCTTATTTTCATTTAGCTTAGACGAACAATTATTCGGAAAATTGTAAAAAAATGAAGTGCGCCGGCTTATGGGATTTTTTAGTTGTCCTATCTTGTATAGTGAGTTTATGTTCCTGCGATGAACCTAAACGAGAAGAAAGAAAGTCAAAATCTGTAAATACATTCGTGAGTGCAAAATGGGAGACCACCCCTATAGTTCTGGAATTAGCGGAGTATCTTGCTGGAGAAAGTGCTGATTTGTTCTGGTCATTTGTTGATGGAATAAACTCGTTAAAATCTAGTCTAGATTCTTTAGGTAATTGATACGTTAATATTAATTTGATTAGTTCATTGCAGTTAAATTGTACTTTATTATATTAATCCTAACTGATTGCAGAGACTGATAAACAAGTATACGATGCGTGTATTGGCGTAGCGAGTACGTTGTTGGCACCAGCACAGCTGCGTATGGCTAAACTAGCTCTGTCAATGCATTCAACATCACCAACTGTTCGCATGTTTGATCAGATTGCAACACAGAACAATGCCAAAGATGTGCCATGCGATGAATTTGTAGCAATAGCATCATCAAAAGTTTGTGACAATGACGCCCTGAAGGATATCCTCAAATCATTTAACAATTTTAATGTTGTGAGTAATATTTTATTATAGTGGATTAAGTATTTATGTATGTTATTTTCCTCTAAAATCATAAATGTATACATACAGATAGATGTCTTCTTTTCTCATGGAATGTCAATTGTTAGAGTAGTGAAATAATGTGGGTACATTGCTTTTTTCTATACAATGAATCTCTATCATCATTAACTTTCTGAACAATAAACCTCTAACATCATTTGCCTCAATCATTTTAGGATGACCATCAACTTGAGACATACTTGTTGGACCACTCCTACCCTAGCAGCGACAACAAGAGTCTCACAGCTATACTTTATGGAGAACTGGGCACTAAGGACTTTGCAACAAAGCATAAAATCCTATCAGCTTATGCAGACAAAGGAGCAATCAACTATGTTGTGAGGTGGAATGTTAAGGTATTGTAACATTAATATTATAATAAAAAATATAATTTATATTTAACTTAGCATAGCATTAAAATTATTATAATTTTAGATGAAGCTCAAAGTATAATCATATAAAAGAAATGTTGAGCACTCTTATTTGTTTGGAACTGCTAAGTTAAGCTCATTAGTTACTAATAATGGGATTAGAAGTCAATAAGTAAATAGGATGTAATTTTGTTTGGAAATGAATTATAGAAAATACAGTAAATCTCCATAAAAAAATTACGATGTAGTTTTCAATAATAAAATACTGCTATAACATGTATGTAAGTAATAAAAATAAGGAAATAATATAATAACATTGTTTTAGCCTAGGGGAAAGCCAAAGGTGCGTTTATCAGGTTATGGAGTAGAACTACAGTTGAAGAGTACTGAATACAAGAGTCAGGATGACTCCACTCCCAAGGAATCAGAGGGTGGTGACACGTCAGTACCATCGGAAGAGGAAGATGAGAACGACCCACAGAACCAAATTGATGGCTTCAATTTTGGTAGATTGAAGTAAGTACAAAAATGTCTTGTAATGAAGAAAACTATTTAAAAACAGAAGTCTACAGAAGTCTGTATGTCAAATATTTAAAATTCTTTGTTAACCTTTATCTACGAGTATATTCATTAGGTATCATTTATATGTATAAGGAATATATGATGTGTTCCTCTATCTATAGCATTTATTTCCATGTCAATTGTTATATTGCTTGAAATTATTACCTGTAATTAGATTTTAAAAGTATTTTGCAATCGCAGGAACCTGTTCCCTGCCCTACGATCACCACTCGAGAGATTCCGGCGCCATCTCTCCGAATCTAGCGAGGAGTTGGCTCCACTGAAGGTTTGGCAGATGCAAGGTCTCAGTATGCAGGCTGCGGCCGCTGTGGTGGACGCTCATGATGCAGGGGGCGATGAGGCTCTGAGGGTGCTTACATCTATAGCTCAGAACTTCCCTATGCAGGTAATTTTTTACTACTAAGCTATCTAGCAATGTTAATTTTATGTCTAACTTGTCAACATTATGATGAAACCTTTCAAAGCCTTATGAGGCAGCATAAAGCCATTGAGAAACCTCAATTTTAAGTTCAAACATTCAAAGTGAAGAGCTTCCTAGGATTAAAGGCTTTTCTTTATTTTCTGTTTTCTTTTCATTAATTTTATTTTCAGACTAAATCACTGATTCACGTAAATGTACCTCGTGCATTCAGAGATGAGGTCCTATACAACCAGGATGTGTGGTCGTCTAACTTAGGGCTACGTCAAAATGAGCCACTACTGCTTGTGTCCGGAGCCCAGTTTGATGCTGAGGAAGTTGATGTAATGGCACTTCTGACAGCACTCAGGGAAGACATTGGACCAATGAACACTCTTCATGCTCTTGGTAAAAAAAATAAAAAAAAGCTTTCTATCTTGGTCTTGTCAATGCTTGTGAATAGAGTTAGTTTATGTCAATAGTGGTAGTTCTCACTGATTAGTGAGAATCGAACTCACATTCTCTCCATTGCGAGGCTACGCCCAATTTGATGATTATGCTCTTGCTTTTATTATAAGAAGCATGTGTCTAAAATTTTATTCGTATTTGTAGGATTTTCAAAGAAACTCATAAGCAAATTGATATCATTGGAGTTGGGTGAGTCATTCACTTGGGAGGAGTACGGTCTGGACATCCGCGACTCGTCCATCACTTGGCTCAACGACCTGGAGTCCGACGAGAGGTACCGCCGCTGGCCGAGCTCCTACATGGACTTGTTAAGGCCGACGTATCCAGGAATGTTGAGGAATTTGAGGAGGAATATTTACAATTATGTAAGTTTATAATGACTTTACTTTTACTTGATGGCGTCTGTCGATAATTTGCCGCCACTCTGCCTTATAAATATTCTAAACACCTTTCATTCTGATTTGATAAAAAAACAGAAAAATAAGTTGACTTTTTCTCATAAAAAAATAAAATAATATTATTGCTCACATGTTTATTGCTTACTTTGATCCTAAAACAAATACCCAGTACACAACGTGCACTCTGTGAATAAAATATAGCAATACAGATTTAAACCAATAGTATTTCATCATTTTCAGCCCATATTCATTCATTGGCAAATAGGCCTGTCCCATTGAACACCAGTCTGTCTTCAGTTCTCTCCATTTAATATATCTCACGTCAATATTAACGTAATTTAAAATCTATTAGGTAATAATAGCAGACCCGAGCAGTCCGTTGTCGGGCCCGCCGCTACGTTTAGGTGAGACGCTCCTGAAGCACGCGACGCCCGTGCGAGTGGGGCTGGTGCTAGCTCCCTCCGCTGACACCACTCTAGAAGCCGCCGTGCGCTCGGCCTTCAACTACGTAGCACAGGAACGGAATTCTAACAAAGAGGCTTATTATTTCTTAACTCAGGTTTGTTAAATTCTCATTGTTTTATTAATTATTGAATTTGTTACTACTTGGTTTGCTTGATTACGAATGATGTATTGAACTTTTTTCATGACGGTTTCGTACATTAATTAACTTATTGTTTCTTTAGCTCCTGAGCCCTAATGCAGACGAAACATTAGACATTGAACGCGTAAAGAAACATTTGAAAAAATACACATCTTCCTCCACCAACTTAGACGACGTTATCTCCGAAGAATCGGAGTACAACTTTGGCAGGCAACTCGCCGAAGAGTTTATTGGGAAGATTGGAAATACGAAGTATCCTCAGGTATGTTTACCTTACGAGTCTATTTTGGTTATACTGAGCCTTCTTTCAGTTCTCCTTCCGAACCTTTATCCCATATCTGATTATTTAAGCAAAAAATCGTACCAAAAACATCTTAAGATATGTCTATACACTTTATAGGTGTTAATAAACGGCGTTCCACTCGTCGACGAGGGTTCGACCCCTGTGACGTCTTCAGTGGAACTCCTTGAGGAAGCCCTAGTGACGTCACTGTCCCGGCACACGGGCCGCCTGCAGCGCGCCGTGTTCCGCGGGGAGCTCTCCGATACAGACGATGCGGTTGATTACCTGATGAAACAGAATCATATAATGCCCAGGTAGCTGTTTTAACTGAATCCTTTGAGAGATAATGGTGTTTGAATTTTATTGTTTGACTAAAATAAAATAAGTATCTGCTCATTTATGACTTGGTGCTAACTGTCATAAGCAATTTCTTGATGTGAAACAAAAAATAAAGATCCTATGATCAAAGGAAAAATTGGTATATGTATACTTTAAATGTGATTAAGTACACCTTTTTCTCTGTTCTCCCACTTATATAATCAATAAGAGAGAGGACCTTTGCTGTACTAAAATTATGCTTAGGGATCTTACTAGCCAAAACTTTGAAATTTCATGAATATTGATAAAAATGTAAATTAATTCTTGTTTCATCGTAGGTTAAATAAAAGAGTACTCGGTTCAGAAAATTCCCAATTCTTGGATTTGTCTGGAGTTCCTTCTTCGCCTGATCTATTCACTGAAGACAAAGTGCATAAATTGCTGCATTTGACAGGTCAGTTCATTTTGTATTTTCAATTACTACATGAAATTACTTATTTTCAAATTATTTTTCTATTAACTATATAAGAATAATATAACTTGTTATTTTCTTTAGGCCGTGACGCACTAGCGACTGCATTACCACTAATGAGATATTTCTCGAAGAGTGGGAAGGTTGAGAAGATATCTCAAACTATTTGGATCGCTGGCGACCTTAACGATGTCAAGTCAAGGAACTTATTAAAAAATGCGCTGACATTTATGGTAAGGTTTTTAAATCAATCTACATATTGTATAATTTGGTTTGTCTCTGAGAGTGCCTTTTACATAATTTTCTCTATACTGAGATTATAAGTTAATATACGGGATTTTTGCGAATAAAGTGGCGGGGTACAATTAGGTAATATGTTGGTAGGCTTTTGGACTACCACAAATAAACTATTCCCAAATATAATAAAAACTTTAATTATTTAAACTAAACTAGTCATTAAATTCCGTAAAAATGTTATCTAGCGAGAATCAGGCGGTGTACGAGTCGCCTTCCTACCAAACGTTGATGGTTCGGTCGAAGATCAATCTTTGAACAAAGTCGTAGTCGCAGCGCTCACTGCGCTCGAACCAGCCGAGGCGACCAAGTACGTGGCACAGCTGTTAGACGACGAGGGATGTCACGAGAGGCAGGACTGCGATATACTGGTATGTGGTATGGATATGTATTATATGTATTAGTGTTGTCAAGCGGTTTTGTACTCTATTGTAATGGGATAACATCAATATTATGATTGTTTTAAAAGGTGTGAATCTTCCATTGTACATTATTTGTGAAATCGTTTATTGTGACTGTAGTTATTTAATGTGTTATCATTGTTGTCAAGCAGTTTTGTAGTTTATCTCAATTGTAAAAGGTCTATATTAAATTGTACGATATTTCATTTGTAAGTTGGCCATTATACATTATTAACGAACAACATAAATCTTATTAAATAACATTTTCAGCCCGAATTAATCCCGGCGTTAAACAAGTACGAGTGGGTCCTGAAGGCGTCGCGAGTGTTGTGCGCGCGCAGCCTGAAGCTGCGTGTCGGCGGCCGCGCCATCGTACACAATGCGAGGGTGATCGGACCGCTCGGTGACGACGAGAGCTTTACACTGGAGGATTTTATGTTACTGGAGAGGTTCGTATAGTGAAATTGTTGTAAGAAATAAGTATATCTTTTCATAAGTGCGGTGGCTTGTTATTGCCTGTTTGTTATCAAGATTATAAAACATTTGTATTAAAATAGCTGTGTCTCCTAATTAAAATAAATAAATAAAATAAAATAATAATATCATGTATGTATAAAGTGGTGAACCGTACCGTAAGTACAATTAATAAAGTTTATGTTGTTAAAGGTTCAGCAATCAAGCATATTCAGATAAATTATTTGAAGTATTGGACAAGAAGAATAATAAGAAAAACAAAATAAAAATCGACGATGACGACAACGACGACGACGATGGTAACTCATTACTTTTATTACTTACTAACAGCGCCCCGCGGATTTACCCGCATAGTTTTCGATCCCGTGGGAATTTCGGGATAAAACATTGCCTATGGTGAAGGATCCCCAGACTATAAGCTGCCCCTGTACCTAATTTCAAGTAACCGATTTACTTGAAATTTGGTACAGGGGGGTTCCGTAGCTTGGCATTTATAATATTTAATATTAGTAAGGATTAACTCAGCGTCCCCTTTCCAGATGATTGGTTAGAGTTGAGTCCAGAGGATCGTCTGAAGGTGATATCAGTGCTCGCGTCGCGGAGCTCGCGCGTGCGCACACAGCTGCCCAACGGTTTGAAGACTGAACATTCACTTGTCGAACTTCCGCCCATATATGAGAACGAAGCTGCTGTTGAGGTGAGGATCACTTTCAGATTGTAGATGTGGATTCTAGCTAGACCATAATAATCAAATTGTATGCATAGCCATTTTTTATTTTCACTTTAACATATTTATTTATTGTTAATAATGAAGTTCTTTTGTTTCGACTTCATTCTACTCCGATTGAAATATGTATCACGTATGTACAGTGTAGCAGGATTCTTCTCTTATCTCAAATTTAATATAACTACCCTTTTCATTCAGATCGTAGCCCTATTGGACCCAGCGTCGACGGCCGCTCAGCGTCTCGCCCCGCTGCTGCTGGTGCTGCGTCGCGTCGTCAACTGTCACATCAAACTGTTTGTCAATCCACAAGACAAGAACTCCGATATGCCGCTTAAGAGGTAAGGACGTATTATACGTGTAAAAAAGAAAAAGGGGTTCTATAAGTACAAGAAATGGTGTGTTAAAAATTTGACTTAGCGTGTCCGTTTGTGGCATCAAAGCTCCAAATTTATTTTTTGTGATTTTAAAAATTTTGATTGTTTTTTTTGTGGCTTGTGGCAGACAGATTTTAGGTATTTTGAAAAATGTATTAAAACGTGAGTTCTGTTTCAGTTTCTACCGCTACGTGCTGGAGGCGGAGCTGCAGTTCACGGCGGAGGGTGGTGCTCTGGGCGGCGCGGGCGCGCGGTTCGCCCGCCTGCCGCACGCGCCGCTGCTGTCCATGGAGCTGCGCACGCCGCCCAACTGGCTCGTCGAGTGCGTGCACTCCGTCTACGACCTCGACAACATACGGCTCGCCGACGTCGACACCGTCGTGCACAGGTGAGGATACTATCGGCTTTTAGGCTGGGTTAGGGTCAGCGCACATCGAAGACAGCAGATTATCCCTACGTTACGTAAATGCATATCTTGTGGTAATAAGATGGAGATTGCAATGTTTAGAGATCAACCTCAAAATACCAAAAAAGACTTCCATTCGCGGTATTTACATCGCGATCGTCACTGATGTGCGCTACCCTATAAATTTACGCCTGATCGATTGAAGTGTGTGGTAATGTTTTTTCGTCTGTGCAGTGAATTCGAGCTCGAATACTTGCTACTGGAGGGCCACGCGTGGGACTCGAGCCTGGGCACGCCGCCGCGCGGACTCCAACTCATCCTGGGGTCCCGCGAGCAGCCCGAGCGCATGGACA
Source organism: Timandra comae (assembly GCA_958496195.1). Taxonomy (NCBI): domain Eukaryota; kingdom Metazoa; phylum Arthropoda; class Insecta; order Lepidoptera; family Geometridae; genus Timandra; species Timandra comae. The sequence continues at coordinate 7,974,355 of OY292356.1, forward strand.
CCATCGTGATGGCCAACCTCGGGTACTTCCAGCTCAAGGCCAACCCCGGCGCCTGGATACTGCGCCTCAGGCCCGGCCGCTCAGACGATATTTATGAAATTGTTGGGTAAGTGTCGAATACGTTACTCGTTGCCGTAGGTCAAGGTTTCTCAAAATTAAGTCTCCAAATACCCCTGTTAAAGTTTTTAAATGAAAGCGAACCCTTTCTACTTTTCAAAAATTCCGTCAAAAAACCAGGAGTTTGTTTACCCCACTTGAAACCTTGCTGTAAGTAATACCACCTCGCGTACTGAATAGGGTAGTTAAGTGTAGTAAGTAACTGTTTATATTCACAGACATGAGAACACGGACACGCCGGCCGGCACCGAAGACATTCAAGTGCTGATGAGTTCGTTCCGTAGTCACGTGATCAAACTGCGCGTCAACAAGAAGCCCGACAAACAACATCTCGACTTGCTAGTAGAGAACGACGATAAGAACTCTGGAGGGATATGGAACTCTATTGCGAGGTTACTAAGGCATACATTTGTTTCTCTTCAATAATAAATAATTGTTATAAATAATAAACCTGTGCCCTGCGGTTTTACCCGCATAAATTCCAATCTCTTAGGGATTTTAGGGTAATAGTCTTATCCTGTGTGTTATTCCTAGTTATAAGGAACATCTGTACCAAATTTAATTTAAATCGAATCATTTTTTGCGTGAAAGAGTAACAAACATACACGAAAGTTCGTAACAATGGGTGCATTCTTAAAAAAAATCGGGTTTATAATATTAGTAGGATTATTAGTGATTTTAACTAATTATATTTCTCTACAGTTCGTTCGTAGGCGGAGACGAGCCGGAAGCTCAAGATGAGACTATAAACGTGTTCTCGGTGGCGTCGGGCCACCTCTACGAGCGGTTCCTGCGTATCATGATGTTGTCCGTACTGAAGAACACCAAGTCGCCCGTCAAGTTCTGGTTCTTGAAGAATTACTTGAGTCCCTCGCTTAAGGTTGGTTGAGAACGTTTATTGTGGTTTATTGTGTATTTATTGTGGTAACTCCTTGAAAACTAATACATATAATTAATTAGTTAAGATTTTTTAACTATCACGGGAGGTAAGGTCTCAATAATTACGTAAAAAAATATAATTTATTGTAACAAAATTAAATAAAGTGAAATTGAATCGTAAGCGGTAAAGACAGAAGTTATTTTTAAAAAAATAACTTCCGTCTGTTTGTTAATTTTTTAGGGGTTAGCTAATGAAACTTATCTTATTGGAGTTTGTAATGGACTATTATTGGCCATGGATGAATGTAAGTTTCTTGTTTTCGATCGAAGTCTCGAGCGGAGATCTCATAATTATGTTCAATTACCTCATATCGGTTAAACAGACAATACAGAAAAAGATTCTTCTACTAAATACTACATATTTTGGAATTTAATTTTTCAATTTACTAGGGATCTGAGGTTTAATTTTCATAGAGGTATACATAAGTCATAAATTGTGTTCTACGCTCTCCAACTAGGACATCCTCCCGTTCATGGCCCAAGAGTACGGGTTCGAGTACGAGCTGGTGCAGTACCAGTGGCCGCGCTGGCTGCAGCGCCAGCGCGACCGCCAGCGCACCATCTGGGGGTACAAGATACTCTTCCTCGACGTGCTCTTCCCGCTACACGTCAAGAAGATCATATTCGTTGATGCTGATCAGGTGATTTTTAAAGATATTTGTGATGAGATAATAAAATTAAAAAAAAAAAACAAAATGTATATTATCTCAATTTTATTTGTTGAAGTCAGTGCTATCATACCAACCGATAATTTACTTAATGATAAAGGTGTCGAGTTTTAGGGGTAGGTTACAAACATAGGGCATTTGCATTGCAGATAGTAAGAGCTGACCTCAAAGAGTTGGTTGATTTGGACCTGGGAGGAGCTCCGTACGGGTACACGCCCTTCTGTGACAGCAGGAAGGAGATGGAAGGATTTAGGTACGTTTAATATTAAAATACTTTGTGTGTGATTGATGATTATTTGTTAAATATGCCTGATCATGTACCTACATAATCGCTTGTTTATGATTTGCTAACGGCGTATTTCGCGTTGCGTCAAGGCTCGAGCATGTGTGCACGTAAAGCACAGCACAAAGCGGGCGCGGGTCGTGCCCCGCGCCGCACGAGCGCGCGCTGCGAGTGGTGTCCGCGCGGGGCCCGTTCCGCGCCCGCATCCAATGTGTTTGCCCAATATTTCTTAGTACCTGCGCGCCCGCGCCCGCTCGTGTCTTTTAGGCTTCAATGCCCATATTTAAATAATGTTTGTGTTGTAGGTTCTGGAAGCAGGGCTACTGGCGCAACCACCTGCAGGGCCGCAGCTACCACATCAGCGCGCTGTACGTGGTGGACCTGCGGCGCTTCCGGCGCATCGCGGCCGGCGACCGCCTGCGCGGACAGTACCAGGCGCTCAGCCAGGACCCCAACAGCCTCTCCAACCTCGGTATACTTTTACATATTAAACCGATCGAGTGCTACCCAAATAAGTGTGAAAAAATTCAAAACTTAATTCAATCTTATCCGAATCGACGCAAAGAATTGGCACCGCAGGAAACTATTACGCGAATTACTGCATTTCAATGTTGCGAGATATCCCTTCTTCATATCTCAGAACTATAGGACATAAAACAATCTTAAGTTTTTTGGAACTTAGTCCCGATAGGAACCGTTTTACGAGATGAAGAGTGTCTTTGTTTTGCATTTCGGTACATTCTTACTGACTATTTTGTATTTTTTCTGTTAATCAGACCAAGACCTGCCCAACAACATGATCCACCAAGTGGCGATCAAATCGCTGCCGCAGGAGTGGCTCTGGTGCGAGACGTGGTGCGACGACGGCTCCAAGAAATACGCCAAAACTATTGATTTGGTAAGTAATAATTTTTAACCTCTATTAATAAAATCTGAAAAATAGCTTTATAAAATATGAAAGACGCACTTTACACAGAAGATAAGCATTCCATGTAGTTGTAAGAAGACAGGATTTGTCAAATGACTAAATGAAATTGGATAATTCTTTTATCTCTATTGTCACAGCTTGTGGTAAATAAGTTATGGAAAATTCACGGAAAAATTTAATTGATTAGACTGTTACTTGGGTTGAAAACTTTGATCGCACACAAAATATGGCTTTCTAAAAAACTTGAAACCTTTTCTCATTTATTGTGTCGTTCTAACATCCCACAACCATTCGACAGTGTAACAACCCAATGACGAAAGAGGCCAAGTTGTCTGCGGCGATGCGCATCGTGCCCGAGTGGAGGGACTACGACGAGGAGGTGAAGGCGCTGCAGGCGCGCGTGCGGCGCGGGTTGTACCAGGCCGCCGATCATGAACAGGTTAGATATTTAATTAACTTATTTAGTATTTCCTGGTGTATTGATGTGCACATGCACACATTGATAGAAATACAAATATTATTATGTTATGAGGCTATCTATGACTGATATTGAAAAAAAAATATCCAATAGTGTATACGATTATATACGTTTAGAATAACAATAAACTATTTTTAAAGACTCGTAGAGGTGGTTTTCGTTATCTAATTCGTTTTTATACAACGAAAATAATTTATTTTTGCACAGGAAATCGAAAGTCATATCGATGACACACCAGGTGAGACACCAAGTAAGTATAACCTTACAATTACTCACTTAGTAAATTATTGAACTTTAGAGAAATTATTGACGTTATTTGTTTTTCAGCGAAAGACCAAAAGAAGCCCCACACGGAGTTATGATTGCGGGTGATACGTGCGGTGCTCATAATACTGTTCTTCAAAATGGTTATATTGCCAATATTTGTTTGAATTATAGTCAATTTTGGACAAACCAGTGATCGCAATGCAAATAAACTGCTCACTTTATATTCCATATTTATTAGTGTATAAAATTGCCATATCCAAATATATTATGCACGTACGTTGTTTGACTGTGAAAGATATATATTAGGTAATTGAAGTGCAATTTGTAAAAATATGTGTTAATCGTAGATAGCCTTACGGGCTGGTTGTATCGCGACGTTGTTGTAACAAAATCATAAGAATTCCAATTTATTTAACGCTTTTATACATTTCGTAAGAACATGTTGTAATGTACTTCATAATTTCTTTGAATTTATTTTCACAAAAAGTTTTTGGTTGTCATTTTTTTGTGTTTAAGAAAAAGTGATGTGATTTTTAGTTGTTAAGTATCACAATAGGCCATTTTCTTATATCAACAATAAATTATGAAATTATATTACTTGGATAGTTTTCATCACGGAAAATGCAAATATAAAGTTATTTTCCCATGAAAACCTAAGGTTAATTTTATTTTTCAAAATTAAAATTGAGGTTTCATTATCTGTATGTCACGTGATTGAAAACGCCGACCGCCATGATGTGACGTCAATTTCACTAAAGCTCGTCGTCCGTCACTCGTTTTACAAACAACAAAATGTAGTAAAAATAACCTCAAAGTCTCGTTTACATAGTAAAAAAGAGAGTAATATCGTAATTTAAATAAAAATCAATAAAAAAAGCTTATGTACTTACGTCAAAGTGATCCTCACAAAGATATAAATGAGATTTCTTAGAATATTTTACAGGATCTCGTCCCGCGAGTTCCAACCAAACATTTCTCATAGAAACGTCGGTCGGCACATTAATAAATAACTTTTCTGGAGTCTTCAACGTAGAATTTTTACAATTCAACGCTACACACCAACGATATGGGCTATAAAAACTCATTTTTACTTGAAATTAAATTATATTAAATCACTACAAGAGTACAAGACAAACTGGCATTTTGACATTTCTTCATTTTAGTTTATATGACGTCAGTCGCCGCCACCATCATGGCGGTCGGTGTTTTGGCGCGTATATTTTAAGTCAAATTTTTGATATATTTTTTTTAACATTTAGCAGGTATATTTTGCAGAAATAAAAATAATCCTTGATTATCTGATATATATGAGCATTTTAAAAAATATTTGAAAAAATAGGAGAATAGCCTATTGTTTAGCACTATTAAGGTTGCAGTAAGTGTGTTATTTTTGTACCATTATATTATATATTTCAATATACAGGGTGTCACTGCACGTAACATAATACATATTAATTTTAAATAATTTCCTACTTTGTAAGATTGAGTTGAATATAAAAAGATTTGGTTCAAAAATATTACAGTAAACTATTTATTTTTATTTCTTAAACTGAATGTTATTGTTAGTAATCATTGTTTTCAAATCGCATTGAATAAAATCTTTATTTTTCAATAAATTACACATTAAAAACTGTCCTAAAGTTATATGGAGGTTAATTTACTAAATTGCTCTAGTTTTTGGTTACGATAATAAGAAGTACCATTTAGAAACATTATGGTGTAGGAACACCCTGTAAAACAATATCTATCAAACTAGGATCTCAACAACAATGTACAGATATCTAGTAAATAACTATAATGAATTGTAGTTATGTCTCGATGATTATTTTCTTATTAGTAAAACAATAACACGTTCAGTTCACGTTTTTGTAAATAAATTCCGTATGATATTGATTTTTGGTATTTTTATTTACTAACAAATAAAAGAATAGTTCTAAGTACAACTTTTATTTACATTGAACACTAATAAAGTTAAATAGCTAATGTCGATCGACGAGTCACATACAAAATAAATTGAGCGTCATACACACAGACACGTCAGAATAAATATAGTACAGACATTCATAATATTAAGTAAAATTATAATAATTTTAAAGAACAAAAATGTTTCAGTTGGCTAGTCAGATAGATATAATGAAGAGTTTTAGTTATTTACTTCTGATACAGCAATACAATAATGCTAAATTTAAAATAGACAATTAATACTTGTAACGATAGGGCATATTTAGTAACGACATTAAAGTTACTTTTGCGTTTAATTATCGAAAACATTAATGAAGCTTTGAATTGTGAACATTCAAATAATTCCAACACAGAATTAGGACCAATTTAAAGTACTTTAAGACGCGATATTCGAAATACAAAATATATTTGATAAGCAAAATGTTTCCGTGATCATCAATCAGGTCGCTTCAGAGTGGAAAATGACAAATACATACATTAGGTAAAATATAAAGCTATGTACAGCGTTTATTAAGAATATAACTACATTTTAAACTTGCTTTTATTGTCAAGATATAGTATCATAAAGAAAAACTAGTTTCGACATCGTTTCTATTGTTAAAAGAATTAAAAAGGAATCCATGTTAAATACATAGGTAATATCGATATGTTTTAGCTAATTAATGACTATTCTAAGTACAATACTAAAATAATTTAGTAATCTAATTTGTCTAATACCTACTCCTACGTTATATGTATTTATAAAATTGGGAGAATCTCAATTATTTATTATTATACATAGGATTACCTTAACAACGGTAATGACTAGGACAATACAGTTCAACACATTTACTTACTTCATTTGACCTGAATCTTTGGTAAGACTATTTAAAAGAAAATCTACTTTTATGATTATGTTATATCAAGATATAGAATTCTCCATAATTGATTATTTGGTTCAATATTATACTTTTAGGTAAGTACTATTATATTGAAAAATAATAACACATTTGACATTTATTGGAATGTAGGTACATTTGAGCCCTGAAAAAGTACTCTAAGGAAGAATAAGTATAGTACTTGTTAACAACATCCATCACGTAAGTTACAACATTAAAAATAAAGTCATCAGGAAGTCACTGAAAGATGGGGCAAGTTACATATACAGTTTGAGATTACATAAGCATATCTTCCTTGTTATATGAGGAAACCATATCAGTTGCAGTAATGTTCCTCGGTGGTGAGGCGGCAGAGCTGGCAGTCGACGCGGCAGCACCAGTGGTAGCGGCAGTGGCAGCGCTCGAGGCGCGACGAGCGCACGGCGCGCCGCCCGCGCCCGCAGCACAGCCGCCCGCACCCGCCCGCCGCGCTGCCCATACTCGCGTTGCACTGCCTGTTACACATTACAATATCGTTTTTACAAAGTTCTCTACAGTTGATATCTACCGATTGATATGTTAACTGACCTTCCATGCGTGCCTAGTGATCCAGCGGCGGGGTCCGGTTCACAGTAGTCGGGGCTGGGCGTGACGTAGCGCAGGCGCGGCTTGGCGCGGCGCGCGGCGCGGCGGCGCGGGCGCAGGGCGGCGGCGCGCGCCGTCTCGGCCGCCAGCGCCGCCGCCACGCGCGACAGCGGCGGCAGCGAGCGCCAGCACGTGCGCACCGAGCACGACCCCGACACGCCGTGACACGTGCACTTCGTGCGCATGCCGCTGGACACCACCTGACACAATATGCGCTATTAGTTGAACGGTCAGTAAAAACAAGTCCATTACAAATAGCAGTTATTTACCTACCTAAATTCATCATGAACATTATTAAATACTTAGGTACCTTTCTGCCGAAACGGCCGTTGATCAGATTTGCGGAAGCAATTAGCGGCCGTAGTTGTTCGAGTCTCGTTCGTAAATCGACTTGCGGGTCGAAGCGTGGGTCGTCAGCTGCCATTCGGTATTCGATGTTCCTATATCTCGAGCCTCTATCTTCGTATTCGTACCTGATAGAGGACGTTAAAACTTGTAGGATGTGTCTAAGATATTGGCGTGACGCCAATTTTCTTTGCCAGCAAGTGAACTTACCTCGGTCTTGATCTGAATCGTTTCCTTGTCGGCCTGCCCCGGCGCGGCGAGCGAGGTAAGCGCTTTCTTCCTCGACGCCCTTTCCGTCCTGACTTTGGCGCTTTAGTTGCATTGGCAGGCGCCGGCTGGTCGTCGACGAGTATCACTTCGGGGGCGTTCGTTGTAGGTTCCATAGTCACTGTAGTTGTACTCAAATCTGGTGTCGTCGTTTCTATTTCGAAAAATTCTTCAATTTTCCCATCTCGCACGTCAACTTCGTGAGCGTCCAAGAATTGTTTAGCAAATCTAAAAGTGTTGGAAACAAAAATGATTTAGCTTTCAACTGCTGCAATTGTATAATATTCTACCTGTCTTACTTAGAAACACCTTAGTAGTATTACATATGGAAGTAGTCATTATACGTACCTCTCTGCCCACTGGAAGTTATCTCCGCAGCCGCCCCACTTGAACCTGGCGTGTGGCTCAGCGGGCGTGACCTGCGCCTGTCGCGGCGGGCGCGGCGGGGCGCGCGGCGGCGCCGCACACGAGCACGCCGGCAGCGAGCCCGAGGCACACGCGCGCGCCACTGACCACGTCAGCGCCGCCGCAGACATCGCGTACACATACGCTTGCTCACGAGTGCCTAACAACAAAACATAGGTAAGTAATATAAAATGAAGACCTCCCTTTGTGACTGAAACAGTCGAGGGATTCGAATAAATCGTACGTATAATATCTACGCATACTGGAAGTAGAAAGAATTCATAAAGCATTCAGACACTCGGATGCCAAAAGTAATAATATTTTCATGTTTCCTTAATACAATTTTATACGTTGCAAAAATTTACTAAGTAAAATTTTCATGTAATCTACTGCTGCGTAGCAAATTATGCACGCTTGCTTCTTACCCCCAACCCTTACTAGTGCATCTCTCGCACCCTTCTATTTAACGCGTAGGTACTCACTTGAGCATGGTTTCTAAGTTAATATGTAGAAATTTGCATACATAAATCGTAAAATTACTCATACTTAGGTAATTGATTGGTCTTGTTTTGGATCTTCGCTTAAACTTTGCAAGTTGCTTATTGGATAACTATGCACTATGAATTAAGTATGTACCTATTTACTTATTTGAAAATATGATAAAATTAAACTGTTAATAAGTATTTTATCTCATCTTTTGTTTTATGGAAATATAAATGCTCAACCTTCTTTGTTCTTAATTCGCAATTTTTATGTAAAAATAAACTTACTTTCAAAGTGCGGTTAAGTAAGTACCTTATGGACCAAGAGCCCGCGAGTGCCTGACTTTCGTTATTTTATAAAAGCTGAAAGTTTGTCTACGTGTGTCCCTAGTACAGGTGAGAATGATCCCCACCCATGAAGCTGAGGCAGCGGTGGCTTTGGCAGATAACAGGTAACAAAGGTGTATGAAATTCCATCTCAATTTCGTCATAGTATATAACTCTATTTTTTGATATTTGATGCATAATGATATCAAAACTCACGTTGCTCAATGCCGGACAGCTAGTATGGTTCCAACCCTCTGCCGGACACCCTTAAACTATTATGGATGATGCCACCGCTGCCTCAGCTTCATGGGTGGGGATCATTCTCACCTGTACTAGGGACACACGTAGACAAACTTTCAGCTGTTATAAAATAACGAAGGTCAGGCACTCGCGGGCTCTTACTCCATTACTTATATTTTTTAAAACTAACTTACAATACTTATGTATTTAAAATGTATGTAAATATTCGTGTTTTATTGTGTACCGTCCATTCAACGCGTGTATGCAATCTTTATAATTAGAACGTGATCACGATAGAGCCCGCACGCGTCTCTGGCTCTCCCAAACAATGGCATCCGTCGCAGTTATCTTTCAGCAGATCGGTAGCGAGGAGCGCGCGTCGTTGCGTCGTACACAAGCTCTCAGTTATCTCAATGAAGGTCCATTCCACCCGCTTGATTCATTCGTGCGTGTAATTAAATCTATTGTCCGTTTCGCTACTCATTCTTCAGAGACTAAACGCTGATCGCATTGTAAAACATTCGCCCGATATCAGTGCTGATAGCCCCTAACCCTGATTCAACAGACTACTTTCCCGGTATCTCAAAGGATTTGAAAATTGATTGATGTATGTTTACGTTCTAGTAGACAGAAACGATAACAGAAAACACTCCGTTTCTTTGATAGATTCTTAATTCTTATAAAAATAATTCCAACTTGCCAACGAAAAAGCAGTATAAAATTAGATTAGTACTTTGGGTTTTAATGAAAACTTATTTCACATTCATTAGTCGAGGAGCCGCAGACGTTAGTCGCTGTCTCTACGTAAAACTTTTAATTAAAATGTATCTAGTCGGACAACTCCAAAGATTCCTAACGGTTTTGTTGTAGCCGCCAACGTTCCGTGTCAATTAATTTCCTAAAGTGGATAGACGGTCGGTGGAACGGTGACCAAAAACAATAGCTCCTATTTCGCAGTCGATGTCGGCATCCGGCAACCATTCGCTGCCAACTACATAATGTCGCCGACTAGAAAAACTTCCCCATTGTTTGTCTTCCTTCCTACAGTTCCTATACTAAGTTTTAGTTGTTTTTCACCGTCTCTTGTAGAACACTGGTTGTGAGTTGTGAACGATGTGTTGTACTTGGATAGGTAGGTACGTATTCATTGTTATAGCTACCATATACTCACTTAGTAAGTTATGGTTTGACTTTGTCGTGTCTCGTAAATCGTGGGTTACGTTTTGTGTGAATACTACCTACTATAATATTTATTCATAGACCTCAATAATGTATGATCAGACAGTACTTGACTACCTAACTTATATACACTTATCTAAGTAGATTCGGTATCTATTTTTCATTTCAGGAAGTTGGGAAATTGATCATTTTTGGTTTGAGGATCGATAGCAAAGAGCAGTCACGTCACGATAGTCACGGATTCGGTCGTTGTAATGTAAGACGGGCTCCGGTGAACTTGTTCCGTGCCGACATCGCGTGACCTCTCTTCAGTTATTTAATAAGATTCCTGCGATCGGCATCAATACCGACATTTTACGCTTTTTACTCGTTATAGTACCCCGACCCAGAACGATAAACGACCCAAAAACGATGAGAATAAAGCAATTTGGAGGAAATGAAACAATAGAATAATTTAAAAATTAATAGCCCGCGAAGCGATAAATACGTGGATGTGTCATGTAAATAAATAAAAGAGTGGTCGATGCGGAACGAGGCAGAGCGCGGCGCGACTCGCTGAAAGAAAGGGCGCTGTCGTTACGGTAGCCGCGCCCGCACAATGCACCGGCTGCGATTTAAAAAGACTCGACAAACTTGGCTTCTCTTATCTTTCATTACTGTCGGAAATACCAGTAGCTCTACCAGACGGAACGGAGGACTTTTATAGCTATGCATTGCTCAACCTGATTTAAATATTCATTCAAACTAATTTACACTATTGTTGCCGACCAAGCAATGATAGTTAAATGTAGAGGTAAATTCATCATCAGCTCATAAGTAATGATGTCCTCACCGAGGGGCTCAAGCCTACCCTGAATTAGGGTGATTAGGCCAGTCTTAGTAAAGGTGAATTATAGTTTTAAACTAAATTATAATTATACTTAACTTAAACACTGTGAAAGTACTTATAGAATGGCCAGAGGTTGAGAAAAGATGTTTTGCTAATACGAACACCCTCAACTGCTAAATTGAAAATATTTTTGGATCATCCACGTACATTACATTCCACGTTCATTACGTACCAGTCAGCAAATCAGGCGTGAATCTTGGAGCTAGTTCGATAGAGGAGCAGTTCCAGCGGTCCCCCTGATGCGCGGCGAGGCAGGCGGCCCTCGCGAGGCGCGCCGCGGAGGCTACGTGCGGCATGGCAGCGGGCTGCCGGCGGCACGCGCGCGCCTGCCCGCTCCATAGCGCGCCCGCACGCCGCGCCTCCACGCACTCACTCTCTGTCCAGTTACCCTCGCTCTCGTGCAGTGCTCTACCGAAAATAATATCATCATAGTAGGTCATCAAAGCATCAACATTGCAAATCTTTGCTTAATTTGTTAGAGCAATCCTAAAACTTTTACAAACCAAATCATTTCTTTGTCGTCGATGCTGAGGCGATAAAATAAAGTAGGTACCTAATTTGCAACTGGCATTTTAATTTCTTTGCATTTGGAAGTTTCAAAAACCCAAAAACCTGCGTTTCAATTCCATATCTTTAAAAAGTTAGAAGTTGAATTAGAATAAATCACTACACCACAATTTGACGTAAAGTAGTACTTATAAGTACGGCGATTACAAAACCATAAATAACAATTAGTATACTTACATACATTACATACGAGTACATGTACCTACTTACAAAGTAAAACCTTGAAGTCTAGGCAAAGACACGCTTAGTACGGTTCCCGAGTCAAACCGCGGAGAAAAGCTAGTATTTAATTAAAGTACTTATAAAATAATGGCGAGCTGCAGTAATTGTACGATACACGAGTAGTTTCACATTATGTTAATTAGCCAACAAAATTAGTACATAGTGCACAATACCGTCCAACCATAGACAAAGGATTTACACCAATTTAACTAATTAATGCGCTGATAACGGCTCCAGTTACGTAATGTAAATAGACACGAGCATTATAAGTGAATCATTTTAGAGAAAGGGGTACAAAATATTACGTCCTCACTCACCCTGTAACTCGAGATGCAATTCATTATACTTACTTCAAACGAATTAGCTAATAGAATTAAAACTAAAAGAGAATCATTTGGTGACTCACTCGTTACTTGGGACTACGTAGTACTTACGTAGACCTAGGTTGGAGAGTTATAAATATTAATAAAATATCGTTTTAGGGTCTGCTTATTGAAATATAATTAAATAAAATTGTACCAACACACTTTAATTATAACCACAAATTGCACAAGATTATGAGTAACAACATTCACATTCTACTCTACAATCAATACATTTGTATTCCGTGACACTCATTATTTTAACAAACATTTACTGAACGTGCTTTTTGGTTCACATGAATTATAGTCTAGTTCCTTTGGTTCCGTGGTCGGCAGCTGACGAAGCAGAAGTGTCATGACGTCGCGCCGAGTCCGGACGCTGTCCACGTTGGAAAGCTTCGCACATCTCGTACAAATAATTGGGTAAGAAATCTGTTGATTCACCGTCTCTACGGCGGAGTACGCGGTATGCGTCTCTCAGAGTCGGTTTAGGTGTTAATCGTAGTTCCAACTCTACAGCTGTCGGGAAATGCGCCGCCAGCGAGTATACGATCTCCAAGTCGGACGGCGGCGGATTTAAATGACGATAATTAGACACTTTGTGCAAGAAGTATTCCGACATGCTCATACGGGTGCTGCTCTCGTCGTATTTTCCTAATTTCAAGTCGTATAAAACTGACTTTTGTCTATCTGGTCCCCAAAACTCCTGTTCGAAAGCTTCATAGAACCCTTCCACGTTCTTGAACTCGTTTCTGAAACACCTCGCCCACATGAGCGGCACACCTTCCAAGCAGGATATAATAAATGGTAGTTGTTTGTCTTCCGCCATGTTCAACTCGGATATGTAGTATTTGACTGTCTCTATGAAGTCCATAGGATGAGTGTCCCCGCTGTCGTCGTAGTGTGGACGTTTGTTGATGGATGCAACAATCCAGTCGTTAAGATTCTCAGTGGAGAGTTGTATAGACGGTTTACGCAAACCGTCGCCTTTCTCGTCATCGATTTCCACGATTCTTGGTGTATCGTCATAACGTGACACAGAGGGCTTATCGAGTCCCCCATCGGTTTTACCCAAATTAGGGAGTGACATGTGACTGCGTAGTCTAGACGACGGCATGTCACGGTAGATGTCTTCCTGACTCGAAAACCGGACGCCGAAACCCAACGTGGAAGGTTTGTATTTGGGCCCGCCGTATAATGTGGAATAGTTCATTTTCGGACGCTCTTCTTTTTCCTTTTCAATTTTAGTTGCAGATAATTTATCAACCATTTCCGAGAGGTTTGTTACAGACGACTTGATCTGCCGCAAGTCGACGAACAAACTCATTTTATCAAGTAGAGGGACTTTCTTGGGCTTGTTTCTACAACAAGGACATTTTCTCATTGATTTGTTTCCCAACCACGAAACTGTAACCGAACAATAACGCTACTTAATTTCTGTTTTATGGTTATTTGATAATATCAAATATTCAAAGCACAGCTTTTAGTTTAGCATAAAATTAATGTCAAATTAATGTCAAGAACTATTATATTATTGTTTCTGTAACCCAGTTACCTTATTTTTAATTTTATAAGTACTTTTCAATCTACAGTTTACTAAAAATAAAAAAATGATGTTTAATTTCATAAAATATATTTTTATAACTAGACAGGAAGGTAAAAGTTACGTGGGTTATTTTAATGAATGCAGTCAAATCGTGTTTTTACAAAAACATTAAATAGGAAATTTACTAAATATAAACTTATATTAAAAAGTCTTGAAAATAATATTCGTATTTTAATTCAATAAAAATATAAGTATTTTAATAATACACGCTAAAATTTTAGAGGATCTACAAATTATTGATCTAAAAAAGTATGTCTACAAATCGTGTATGGATGTATCGTAGTGCATGGCGTAGCAAGTGCGTGCGTAGCAAAGTTCGTAGCAGGGAGCTTACGTGCGGCGGTGGCGGGCGGGCAATCCGTACTACTCGCGCCCGCCCAGCGCCGCCGACGTACTTACACATTTTTATACAGTTTACGTTTCGATAACTGGGTTATCATTTCATACAAGAATATTAAATTCCGTTGACGTTACAACGTGCCTGTCAAGGACGCGCGCACCCGTTGTTGCCGAAACCGTTATCAAAAATATGAAGGGACTCACGCATTGTGCGATTATGAATCAACTGTGACATATTGATTGCGTTACTAACTAATTCGTCTCGGATTTTTTATTTTATATGTGGGGAAGAGGGAACATAATGATACAACGTTCTATTTAAAAGGATATTTATGTGGGTAACTTTATAAGCACTTTCGTCGTGTCTTTTTCTTTCAAATCGGAATTTTTGCGCGTTGCGTGTATAAATGCAAACTGACAAAATTCTAAATCTGTGTAGTTTATATTCAAAAATTTACTTTTTACCATTTTATTTTTTATAACATGTTAATGGTAATATAACTTGGTGATATTAAGATTACAGGAAAAATGAACAATTTGTTTCAATTGTTTTACTCAAACAAAGCTAATATTTTATTATTACTATGTAAGTATTTATATTTTCTCAATCCATAAAGTACTGTAAATAGCAGTTTATAACATGCTGTTCCATGCTCCGAGTTATATAATAAGTCATTATTAATGCATTAGTTCCGCGACAGCGCTCGATTGCGCATATTTCGCTACGAGCTACGAACCGTCACCAATAAATAACTATAATACTATTCATCCAACATTCTGCTTACAAGGAGAAGTATATTTTTAAGTCTTGACTTTTGTGAAATATTATCGGAAAGGTAATTTTTTATTGTGATTTTTGAATAGTATTAGATGTCGAAATAATTAATTTATTACATACGAATACCCGTCGTCAATCCAATCTTCGTAAGAAAGAAATGCCAAAACCGAGTGTTATTTCATTTGCGAGATAGAAAAAATATCACTTATGTTGTATTTTTAGGTCAGCATTGTTAATTATGAGCAGACACCTGTAATTGCCCGTCGGGCGCCAGGTGCACGCGACGTCACTCTCCTGTACGTCGGTCGAGAGGGTGAAATAAATCACTACTGCACTTACACGGATTACCTATTACTGTAAATGCACCTAGTCACCTACAAAATGTGATGCAATACATTATTTTAGCGAATAAATAGAGTGAAGATCAGGAAATAATAAAGTTTATAAATTCCGTTCGTGACTAAAGCTATAATATCATTAGGAAGGCATTTTTTGTATTATAAATTAGTGCGCAGGGTGGTACCGAGGTTGTATTGTTGTTTGTCAGGACGAATGCGGGCGTCGATAGATATATCACTCGATAGGTTCGGTGAGTCCTGACGGCAATTGACTCCGGACATCGAGTCACGGTGGTGCGATCACAAAGCTTCCGCAGTCGGCCTGTATTATGGTTAATTCATGTGGAATGTAATTGTTCCGTCGGAGCGGGCCGGTGCCTGCGACATTATCGCATTCGTCACGCCGCGCACGTGTACGTTTGATCTAATAAAATAATTCCCGTATCAAATTTTACGCGCCTATCTCGATCTACTAGACAAAGAGCCCCGCAGAGGGGCCAAAGGGATTCGCTTTGTCATAACTGGTCCATAACACAAAGGACCACCCAACTTTTTGTACAATTCTTTGTGCGGTACATGTAACTAAAATAGGCCGTCAAGTTTCAATGTATTTATAAAAGAGGGTCTAATTGTAATATTGTACACGTTTGTTATTACATGTTACATCATCATATTCATTAAACCGCACTCGTGTACGCACAATGAACACGATGTGAAATATGTAAATAACTTGTAGGCACAAACAAATCTACCCCAAAATGTTTATGAAAGCGGCAGTTGGCGAAGTGTTCTAAAAAAGAAATAACAATTTGATGCCCATCGTTTCCAGTTTAAAAATTCGTCTAAAACAGTTTGGCGGCAGCAAAAACCGCGGGGAGGTTTACAGCTGACGGTCGCGCGGTGCATCAGACGGGGCGCGTCGGCGCGGGCGGTGATTCCACTTTAATGATGATTAAATGCTGTATGATTGTCGTCGCGTGCGTGTCCGCTTGCCAAACTATCACTTACGCGCCTTGCTTTAGGGAGTTATCTACCTATAACTAGGTTTACCGAGAAAGGCTGTAGAAAAACTGTAACACCAAGTTATAATAAATGTTACAGGTAACTGAACTGGTAAATTATATACCAACCTATTCAACTTTCGAATAGATTTCAATAACGAAGGATTTTGTTTTATTGAAGCGAACAAATGCCTCTGCTCCCGCTTTACTAATGGCCAGACTTACAGATAAGTCCGCGGCAATTGCCAAAGAAAATCTCAATTTGTAACAATCAGAAGCAAGGGGCAGGGACCCGGTGCCCGTCGTATTTAAGCCACCACGCTCCATTACACACGGGACAATGATAGGCTAATTATGATCCATTTGACACACTCATGTACCAAATGGAAACGTTAATAGCGATCATTAATCAAAATTCAACAACAATCATCTCAGAAAATATCTTACTGGAATTGCCAATAAAACCGAATGGGTTAAGGTACTGTTATGTCGCAAGACGACATTACTAGTAATCTCACGTTCTGGTATAACAATATAATATCTATTAAATTAATATGAAAGATGGTTCGTACGTTCAACCTTTTTGCCTTAAAATAACATTAGGACGTGGATATTGTATATTGGTACAATTAGGTAGTAACAATAAAATAATATCATATTTAAATGCCGAACACGCAACTTCAAATCCCATTACAGATTTAAATTTATGTGGGTAATGGGTACCTAAATGTGCACCAAGTAGGAAACGAGAATAATTGTAATAAATGTAAGGATTACTCAACAAATTGTTCAATACAAGAGTGATTTGTCTAAGTCACCGCTGAAAGGGGCGTCAGTGTAAGTTTTTATTAGTAATAATTCGAACTAATAACTCAGGACAAGATGTTCCGTTCATGCTATGTAACTCTTATGTGGTGGAGGCTAGAGGAATAGATTTTTAATTGTCTTATTTATAGTAAAATATGGAGGATATGACTTCTTATAAGTATATAATAGTAATCTATGTATATGAGATTGGATACTGTTATTGTTATAAGGAAGGCGAAATAAGTATAAGAAATGTTCTGTTGTACGATACAACAATATTTATTTTGGTAATGTTACGTCTAAATAAAGATCTATAAATCTTGTCAATTTTAATCTAAATAGATCCGTAACAAGTTTTATTAATGTGTCTGATGTTCAGAGGGAAGAGCCGAGGTGTTGAGTGGAGTGACGTGACTTATCTTTCAAATACTTGATGAAAAAGATTTCTAGTCGAGTCGAGCCCGTTCGAAGTTTTTAGTTAACATCTTAAGCACGATTCTAAAGTTAGTGTTGAAGTATAGTTATTTATAATAGTGAGTGAAGAACAAAGGGAAACAAATAAAGTTGGCCTATATTTTACATCCGCAGAACATTAGCAGGTCTGACTGAAGACCTATTTGTAGCGGTGTATGTCGAGCGCGGTTTGCACGGGCGGGCAGCGGGCCGGCTCTGGGCGGGCGCCGCCGCCGGGCGGGAAGTCCGTGCGTGAGTCAACGCTCCCAGACAGCGTGCCGCCCCCCTGCATGCCCCTTAGCCCTGCACTAATACATGCTAATTCAATTCACCTGTACCTACTAAATCTTACCAAGAAACATCCAAAGAAAATCTGGCGCTGTTAAAATTAATTTATTTGAGCGGCAGATAGAGTTTATTTATATTATGTAATGAACTTAGATACCTATCTATGTATCATGTAGGATATAAGTTGTTCATGTCGTATTAACAAGTATCTATAAACACATATTATAACAGGCCAGTCCACTATAATTCATTTGATAAATGAAACGAACCATTTAGTTAGAGTTAATTAACGAAGCGCGCCATCAAAGTGTACGTCGATACGGTCGAACAGAAACTGGTCCAAAATAAAATATAAACCAACGAACGACGAGGATGTCGGTAATTTATGAATTTGTCAAGACAAACTGAACATCGTCGTCGGCGTAAATAAAGAGCGCCGCGGCGTGGATAAATTTGTGTCAGATCAAATGAATCGTGGCCGGAACGATTTGTTGCACTTATTGGCGCGCTTCGCCCTCGCTACAATAAAAACATTCTGCCTTCGACGATGTTGAAGAATGAACTCGTTTGTTCTTTTGCGAGATATATTGCTCAAACTTAGATAACGATTTTCTCTGTATTTTGTCGTTCAATAAATCCTTCAACGAATACCTAGTTCATCTTGATATATTTAGGTACTTATACTTACTTACCTATTAACATTTATAATTTTATACTAACGTTCGGTATTGTTTCAATCTTGGGGATAAACAAAGTTTGGCCCTAGAGAAGCCCTTCACATCGTAAACTGTGCTTTGTTCTTGTGAAGCTTCTAAGATTTCCAATAGAGGGGTACTTGGATGTATGTTGGTAGGTTGATTACTTTGTTGTGATTGCCAACTATGTACTTGCAAAATTCCTAATTTAAATTATGGAAACACAAAATTATTTAGAAGAATCAAATTAGATTAAAAAAACAGAATTAGATACTTATAGGTAAGCGAAGTCAGTTTTAATAAACACGACCTACATATATCAGCATCGTATTTGGTGGAGACTAGAAAATAAAAAAGAGAAATGTGTGTCCAACACGGTGCAATAAAATAAATCTCGGGTAAAGTGGCTCATATTTCACCTTCGTTCGCAGGCATATCGCGAGCACCTACGTAGCGCTGAAGGGGAGTTCAATAAAAATCACAATCGTAAAAACTAAGACGGCTGCCATATAAAAATACCTAAGAAAGCATTAAGAGCCGTCCCCTAATAATAGGTCCCGCCAGATGCACGGGACGGCCGCCTGGAAAAGTCACAGTGGTAACTCGAGCGAAGGAAATTATTTTTTTCGGTCTGCCACACACGGCCCTTGCTAACTCAGCGAAAACTGAAACCGTTCCTCTCGCGGGAGTGACTTACACAAGGACATTTTTTACTCTTTACTTGGGACGACGGACGTGAGCCTTATGAGACCGTATTAGTGAACGAAGGTAGAATACATAATTACTTACTTACATGTATAAAGGGAATATCGTTAATATTTTAAATAGGCTCGTAACTAAAGAGAGCTTTGCATTAAAACCTACTTAGGTATAAGTTTGTTACTATTTATATCTTACCGGGATTATAATAAGTACTTATAAAACAATTTCCGACGGACTCAAATAATATTATATGTCAATAAGTATAGGTTTAATATAAATTGTAATTAGTTCTTCCCACCAAGATTGGATAAAGGTACTTATTATACTAATATCGTGATAATTTTCATGCACGTTAGAGTTTATCCAGGTTGCAAAGAGTCCTCTCTAAAAAGTTATCAAATTAATTTATCCTTTACATTTAGGCTTACATTTATAGTCTTTTTCCTTTTAGTTTTATATTGAGATGAAAGTAAAATTTTACGAACATTATTATAGTCAATTTGACTAGCTAAGATTCAAACAGTGATCATAAAAACAAGAATAATCTAATAGAATATTAAATTTGCACGAGGCGGGTCGACACTTGGCCGATCTCATAATAACATATTCATGCCACTTGCGGCCACAGTAGTTGTTCAAGCCACTGATTTTATTTATCCGTCGTGTCTACTTTGCATATCATAACTTTTAAAAGACTAAGTAATAATAATAAGTTTTAGTAGGTACTAAGTTTGTGCGAAGAAAAAAATATCGCAGCAATAATTTAATATTAGAGGTAACTCTAGTACTTTGTTGATGAATAAATCATAAGAAGTGATTAAAAAACTTCGATCAAATGTTCATGAAAAATACATAGTAGGTGAAAAATACAAGTATAAATGTTTGAGGATTTCTCTAGTTTTCTTTCCTATTTATCCTCCTGTTGTGGATTCGGATCACCTTCAAATTTTTTTATTTTTGTTCGACAATTGACGAAAACATGCGAGCATACGAGCTTTTTCTCGATACTGCACAGAAGAGTAGGTAATAATATAAATAAGACTAAAAACTTTCAGAAATTTCAATTATGAGATGATAAGAATACGAGAATACTTACATTCCATTTCCAATACAGAGCTAATAGTTGGTATGTTGATGTGAAACATGAAATTAATTAGGCGCTTACATCGACAGTCGAAAAGCCTGTTTCGTAACCATATAGCTCGCATTTCCCGGGATATTAGAGCAATCTCCGGAGCGAATAATAGCGGGTTGCAACCGAACAACGCCGCTCATTAGTGCTATGTTCAATTAGGGAGCGATGGACGCGGAACGCGGGGGCGAATAGCCATGCTACAGCTTTGTAAACCTACACGTATTTCCAGAGAATTAACCGGAACATTGTTATTTTACGCTTTCAAACCGACTTTGGCAGATTTAACTTATTTGATTCATTGTTTTAATTGGATCTAAACTTTGTACTCGTACTTATTCAGATATGTACCTATGATAGATGCAATTATTTGTGCTCTCTTGTAATGATTTTCGAAGGATGAAAGAATGACATCGTTATTATTATAATTTATCAACTTATTTAAATCTCCTGGGAGGAGGCCTTTAAATTTATTTACTTACTTATTTATTATGAACTACTTATTATTATATTTCATGATTTCAAAGCCTCTTTTCAAAATACAAAGGCTTAAAAATAAAAGATTTTTCTAACCGAGGAAACTTTGACAAAAGCATTCTAGGCAGGTTGGAACTTGACGTAGTAGAAATCCCCCTCGGGATCCTACGGCACCCCAATGTAACGCGGACGGAAGTCGCTGTGTTTTTAGTGGGTAGGCCCAGCCCTTCTGGCTGGGAGAGCCCTACATGCCCCGTGGGTCCTCCCAATATCGGCTCACGGTGGTATGCAGTTCTATGCATTTTCACTGCGTTAAAAAAAAAAAAAAGGTTGGAACTACTAGGTATTATTATCTGTTCGACATTGTAAAGCTCAATCCATAATATGAATGAGCTGACCTGATAGCTTTTATTTTGATTTGGAATACTGTAGGAAAAGGGATTCTTGCACGGAACGGTAACCGCCGCCCGCGCGGATGAGGAACCCGTCTGCGGGGTGAGATCCCTATTCCTAAGTTTCATGATTATAATCTCGGAGAACAGAACTATCTCTCTCTGTGATTATAAAGTTTAGATATTTGAGATCTCAATTTTATTGTAATAAAGAATTATACACAAAAGCGCTAATCGGAAAAATGAAAGGCGCATTCATGTTAAAGTATTTAATAGAAAAATAATTTGGGTCCGAGAATGCGCGACGTGAATCAATTCGCAGGTTCTTGCGATGCGTCATACGAGGTCGTACATTTTTACGATGCGATGCGATGTCCAATAGCAGTCTCATTTTATTTATTTGCGATTAGTCTTGTGGATAAGCCCTAATGTATAGAGCAGAGAATCTCTCCCGTGAACATTTCACCACCAGCATACTTGACCGCGGCCTTATGTGCTCGGTGTGAATGGGTGTTGAGAGCTTTTTAAATACCATTTGACTCTCCAAATACTATTTGATATTTTAGAATTTGATTAATAATAGTCAACTATTTACTGTTCATTGAAAGTTATTATAAGTAAAACGGAAGCTATATTTATTATATAGGTATATGTCTACCTAGTTAAAGTATAATTTCAATAAAACTCCTTATGAACACATCGAGTACGAGGTGGACATAAATAGTTAGGTAAGTCACACGTCGCTCGACCCAAAATTTGAACCCGTAACCTAAGACTTCACAGATGCTAAGGCGTTTTAAATCATCATTGAATAATATTTTAATTCAATTACAGAGATATGGAAGTCCTAAGTTGACTCTACCCGCTCTAAGTTTGAGTCAACACAAGATAGCTGACTGCTTTTGTTAACTGAGTATTCAACATATTTACTCATAGTCGTAACTAAAATCTTATGTAATGAATTGGTACCTTATGTGCCTATGTAACGTATTACTTATAGCTAAACTTAATAATAGGTGGGTACATTTATAAAAGCTTCGTAAAGATACTATTACCTATCAGTCAGTTCAACACTTTCAAATTTTCAACAGATTTATGACTTTCCAACATAAGTAAGCACTTGTCTTTTTATTAGATTTTGATTTCGCTTTTCAAAAGTAAAAAAAACGGGCTAATGTTAATTTATATATTTCAATACGTTAATCGACTTTTGATACTAACTGTGCCTTCTATGTATGCTTATATACCTATATTATCAAGATAATAATTGTAAAATAAATAGTTTACTTCCCATCTTCATATTACTAACGCTTTTATAATATCGATCGGTTTTAATTAGGTATTCTTTCTCGTTGCAAATAAGTTATAGATTTTAATGACTTTGTAATTTGCCTTTTATTTTTTTATTGTTTTGCTTAAAAGTGTCATATGCATTGCACACATTGTTTTGTAAAGCTCTGTAGCTGTGATCCGCGGTTCCATTTAAATTTGTTCTTGGGTAGGAGCACAAATCACGATGATATGCCTGTAGCCGTCCTCGAAAAATGTTATCCTACTAATAGGTATTATAAATGTGAAAGTTTGTATGTTTGTTCTTTCTCGAAAAAACTACTGTAAGTATATAGATTTACTTAGATTAAAATTGGTACAGATGTTCCTTATAACCAGGAATAACACATAGGATACTTTTTATCCCGAAATGCCCACGGGATTGGGATTCACGCGGGTAAAACCGCGGGGCGTAGCTAGTAAGTACTTTTTTTTTCAACCCACATCGTCCCACTGTTGGGCAAAGGTCTCCCAAAACATCTAGTAGGTACTTAATAAGTATAATATCCGCGCGGTGAGTTTTTTATTCAAACAAGAGCAATAATGAGGGTAAAAGTGTGGGATACTGCCCATATAAACGTATCTAGTGTCTATTAACAAATAAGCACAATCCCATGATAGGATATTTGCTTGTAATTTGTAAATCATCGAAATAATTATTAAAAATCGAACCTGCAACTAGTATGACAATTTGATCACTACAATGCGAAGAGCGAAAAAGCAAAAACATATAAGTAAGTACGTATTTGTATTTAGTAGTCTGCTCCACGTAAATAATTAATGTAGGTTCTTGGTATTATGTAATGTGCTCCATTTGGGTCTTCCAGATTATTCCCAGACGTATTCAATATATCATAAAGGTACCTAATCTTGTATTGTACGGACTCGCAATCTCCTAATATCTAATTCTGAAATAACATTTGGAGATTACGTATTGAGTAGTTACAGAGTGATTGTTGTATAATAGGTTTTTTCTATGTAACAATTTTCTTTTATAAGTATTTTTACTAACATTTTTTTCTTAGCTAAGTTACGATACTTGCGGTAACCCTCGGTTTCACCTTCACATTTCAATCTCTCTATTACTTAAAACTCAACTAAAATCCTTTCAAAGTAGGCGTAGTTACATAGAGACGGACAGCGGCAAGCGTGTAGAAAGAGTTAATTTGCATTTCTTCTAATTTCGGCAAATATTCGAAATAAAGTGTATTCTAAGTTACTTCTTAGGAAAAACTTTATCTGAACTTTCAGTCAAAGCTCCAAAATCGGTCCAGCCGTTACGTAGATTAGCCGGAACAAACAGACAGACAAATAATTTAGATAGAGAGAACACGACTCTACTTCAATACACGAGTCACACCACCTACGTTACTGCATGATTTATTATTTAAAGTGCCGTTCCTTGGAAATGATTTGAAACGCATATTAACAAAAGGTCTACGAGTATATAGGAACTCATACGATCTTGTAGAGCCGTACTTTCGCGAACAAAAATATGTTTCATTAACTAAAATATTTTCGAAGTAAGATAAATTACAACGACGTTGGCATAATCCCGTTACCGTTGGTATTCTTCATTACTTATTTAACTACAAAGGGTTATGATATGAATAACATTAATTATTTGTATTTTAATTCCCATAACAAAGGGACAGGCTCATTTCTAATTCTTTAATTATAAATTCAAATTACAAAAGCTCACCTACAACCCGAATGTAAAGTATTACATTAAATTATGAAAGTACCTAGCTACTTTTAGTATTATAAACTTGTACTATTTTAAATTGTACTTAAACATTTTATAAGTCGTGCAAACAAATAAAAAAGTATGAAAATAAAACTTATGTAAATATGTGCGAAGAATTCGATTGCATCTGTAAAGTTGGACATTACAAAATACAAATTATAATTATTTTGCTACATTAAAATTTTTAATAACATTAAGAAAGTATGTGTAATTGTCGTTAATGCGACTTATTAATTTAACAAATAAAATAAGTAATACTTACAGCCATCGTATCGCCTCAGAAGATCTCGGTAAAAACACAAAAAATAAAATCAAAACAATAATATAACAACGCATCACAAAATAAATTCAAATTATAAGTTTAAAACATTGTCACATGTCACTTGGAAACTGAAAATAAAACGTGGCGCGTAATAATGTGGCGCGGGAAAAGTGCGTGCGTGAGAGATGTGAACGTGTAACGTAGAGCGGGAGGGTCCGGCGCCTGCGGGAGACGTCGGGCGACTGCACCGAGCGGCGGACACTGGTCAGGAGCCCGCGACTCACGACGCGCGCCGGCTCACATATACGTACCAAAACAACGGACATTACAAACCACCCCTACTCATTACTATTTTATACTCATTCGTCTTGTCTCTGTGACGTCTGTATCCTAATTTAGATGGACTTATTTAATTATAGGCTTTGTATTATAATTTTAGGTAAATGGTTTGGATTTTTGAAGTTTGCAAATTTTATTGATGACCTCGATGGCAGAGTGGTCACCATGCCGGACTGCCATCCGTAAGGTTGCGGGTTCGATTCCCGCGCGGGGTAAAAATTTGTGTGAACCACAAATGTTTATCTCGGTCTGTGTGTGTGTGTGTGAATGAGTGTGTGCGTAGTTTCTGATACCCTAGATACAAGTTACGGACTTAGGGGTCAGTTACTATAATGAGATGATGTAGTGAATGATTAGGTATGTTATGTTGTTCTTTATAGACTACCTAGGCTTTTCACGATTACTCGTGCAAAGCTTAGGTCGTTTTTGGTCATCAGTGAACCAATATACAAAATTTCTAAATAGGATAGATTAATGTCCAATACTAATATTGACCATAAAATGAAAATAGGTTTATGTGCGTCAGGGAAGGCCTTTGGACCAGCGTGTTTTCCGCAATTGGATCTTATTACGGATTTGATAAAGGTATCGGGTGCTGTGTAAGACTTTCAAGGGATTGTCTGTCGATGATGTGAAATTCGACAACCGGGATCAATTAGAACGACAATCTATAAAGACTAATTAAGAATATGGGATATGAAATAAACCACATACTTTAATTGATATAGATCATTTATTGGGAATACTTACATAATAAAATAATGTCAATATAATATTAGCTACGTTTAAGTGAAATAATTTTGATTTGTTTTACATTCGGTGGTAGCCGCGACGGTATCCTGAAATGAGAATAGATTTAATTGTGGAGTGTGTGAGATGTAGGCACGTTTGTAACGAGTTGAGCGAGTGGCGAGTGGCGTCGCGCGGCGGGCGGCGGCGGGGCCGGGGGCGACTCCCCACAGCCCACTTATCAATTCAGTCGAGTGGGCATCCATTCATTGTGAACCATTGTTGGTATTATGCGCGGATTCGGCCGCTATTTACCCGCTACGGGATACATCGCTACTGAGTCGCTACACCACTCGCTTTGTGATAATGCAATGACCTCGATAATACTACATTTGTACCTCATATTACGTACACTATATCCCAAATATTAATATGTTCAATCGATACATTCCAATGATGTCCAAATAAAATAAATACAAGCCTATACTTGATATATAAAATAAAAATCTGTTTATTATACAAAATTATTTTTATCAATAAAAGACATATAAATTTAAGAAATATTAAATAGCGAGTAAACGATATAATAAAGATGTTTTTTAAATGTATTATGTTAATATTATAAAAGCAAATCATTGTACCCATTTCTAGTATATGAATATTAATTAATTAACACTTATATCAAAGCAGAAATTGATGAGTTCATTCACCTTATTTAATTAAATAAATGTATTTTTTACTTTATTAAATAGAAAAATAATTAACCTATTTTATATAAACTAGTATAAAAACTATATATTCAATTTATCTTCACTTTTAGATTTATTTGTTGAAGTAATTGTAGTATTAATATAGTGCCATTCTGTTAACGGATGTCGTATTTTTTAACAAATCATACTACTATTTACAAGAGCTCTTGACAGGATGTTATCTCAAGCATCATTCATCATCTATCACATTCAAATTTAAAATCAATTATGTAATCAGTTTGAGCCATAAAGAAGCAACGTCACACACAGAGCTTACAAAAGAAAATTTTAAAAATAGTTAATAATTTTATATAAATTAATCAAAATATTATAAACTGGTCAAGTTTCGCTATGAAGAACGTTGACACTTAAATTAATTGACACTACCGAAATTTAATCAGACAGTAAGAAATATATCATAAAAACAAACCAAATCACCATTAGTGTTGTCATCAAATAATGAATAGTGTGGCGCCGGTAATGAAGTTTTCTTCAAAATATGAAATATTAAATTAGTAAATTAAGTTTCTCTGATAAATTAAAGGAGGTATTTTTTCACTACCTCATCAAGCAAACCTATTACAACTCGAGTTTTTTTATTTAAAAGAAAACTGTTCATCAACACAAAAATAAAGTGAAATATGATTATGACTAAAATAAGCTAATGATGATGATGATATTTCGTATTAAACTGTTAATTTAAATATTATTATGACTACAATGAAATATGTTGATGACGATGATGATATTAATATGATGACGTGTTTATAATTTAGGTTTCCTATGTACTGTTTGATGACGATGGTTTATTCATTATTTAGGCTTCCTATGTATATACACTTTTTAAACTTTCGCGATCGGAATTCATTGTTTGCATGATTTACGGGTCTTAATCGCGTATATCTCTTCTTTTCTCGTGACCACGATCAGTGTAACCCGGTCGAAACGTCGAGGTAATTCCTATGTACAGTCCGTCAGCTGCAGATAAAAGGTACAACCGTTGGTTGGCCTTTTATCTGTCGCTGACTGTACTGTGGGGTGATGAGGTATGTTCATGATGTGTGTTTCCTATGGTGCCTGATGATGGTGAGTGGCGGGGGGTGTGCGGGGGCGCACCGTCAGGCGAGGTGCGAGAGGTCGTCGAGCTCGGGCGGCGGCTGCGGCCCGCTGGCGCCGCGCGCGAACACCGGCTTCGCCACCACCGACACCGGCGCCTAACGACATACATACATATTGTGTTCATTATTATCGTATTTCATTAATAAACAATTAGTAATATGTTACACTTCTGGATTTCACACTAGGCTAAACTGTTCTAGTCTAGGCGAAACAACGTTTTTGTACAAAATTAAATATTATTCAATAGTTATTTACTAACTTTCATCTTTTCTTACAAACATTGGCCTATGTCACACATTATTTAAGTTTCTTTTGTATTTTTTTTTAGATTAATAGTGAGATGGAGAAATAATCTTTTTTTCGTTCCTTTATTTTAATTCGTTCTTTTTTTGTTCAGGTATATAGGAGATTAACTTTGATGATCGACAGTTAGAAACAATAAGAACTTAAATGTATATACATTACTATTAGTGTAAAAACCGTAAAAATACTTGTGTCTGTACTACACAACCATGTATAAAAGCACACCGTATTAATATCGTTTTAGTATTGATACATGCATTATCTACTTTTGATAGATCAATACAAATGTAAATAGATAACACTATAAACAAATTTTGGTTAAAGGCTCACACACAAAGACCTACTCTATATCTATCAAATCATGTTAAAATATTTGCCCAGAAGTATAACAATATAAATCAAAATTATCAATTGTTGGCAATAAACATTTAATTCTCTTTCAAATTCTCGTGGTTGTAACCTAACCCCTCCGAAACGTGTTGACAAATCTTCATAAAAAAATGTGTATTTGAAAATACACATCTAACAATAGGTCTTAAACTACTTTAATACATCAGTGTTAAGCGTGGTTCATCTCAAAAAAATATATGGCAAAACAACGTTTACCGGGTAAGCAAATTTTTCAGTATTTATCGTATTCCTGAACTTACCATTTAGTATTAGTATATTTCACATATATTTCATATTTAAATATCTATGTATATATTGTATAGTTGTGTGTGGTCACCGACCTGGCTGACGTGCAAGGCGGGTGTGTTAGTGTGCGCCGGCGTGACGCCGACGACGACGACCTTCTGCGCCGGCGCCGCGCCGCCCGCGCCGCCGCCGCTCGCCGGCCCGCTCGTCACCACCACCGACTACGAATACATGCACTACTCTCACTACCTCAACTCGACATACACTTCACTATGTAGGTACCTACGCCTATTTACATATTAAAATTAATTAAGGTACATATTGTTACAAGTGATACTTATTAATTATCCCAACAATAACTATTTATAACAGCTTCTTGACAGTTCTTTTCAGTAGAGGGCGCATTGAGAATTGATAGTCCATTTAGTTTTGAGTATTTGGTGATTATAATATGTGATCGAATAAATCCTAAGTAATAAAGAAATTTTGAAATTTTCCCTGAGATTATAGTGTTGTGAGTAAGGTATCTAAATCCTATTAAATAAAGTACATTTGACTAACTTCTTAACCAACACTAAGTTTAGTAGCAATCATTATAATAATACATACTACCCTCGACTACATCTAACTTCAATTAAGCTCAACTACATGCAATCTAGTTGATAACTAAATATTACTTGTAGAGCATGCAGTCGTTAGATACAAGTGAGTATTACAATAATGAATGCGTGACATACCTGGCTGGTCCCGCTGCGGACGATCGTCGGCTGGGAACTATGTACCACGATGTGACCGGCGCTGCTCGCCGGTTGGGTCAGTTGCTGATGATACGTAAAAATGTATTAACAGGGGTGGTAAAAGGTCAGGCAGAGGACCTGCGGGAGTGAATGATTCGTCACCCCAATCAGTCCTCATCATACCAAAATGTCGCATAAAAACCTTCAAATATTACAAAAAATCCTGTCTTTATCACGCCTTCGGTACCGCTTCAGTGTGTTTTACACTTAAGCTTTTAGCCCACGGAATAAAAACCAAAGAAAACAAAGGAATATAGGTATTTTATCCTTATCTGATAGCATAGCATAAAGGAAATAAATTATAATACTTATACTTAGATAGATATTTGAAAATTGTTGTTCCAAATTACCTGCGGTTGTTTCTGCTGCGAGACAATGACGAACTTCTGCGGCGGCGGCGTGGAGGGCGCCGGGGACTGCGGCGCCGGCGACGAGCTTATCACCACGTTACGGGTACCCACGGTTTCTGCGAGAATATTAAAGACATTAGGAAACTGTTACTATTGACAAATTCCTAGTCAATAATTAAGGATTATGGTGGTGGCTGAAAATAAGCGTAGCTCGGAAAATACATACATACTTATACATATTTCGGTTTGCACAGGCTGAGCCATCGGCTTTTGCTTAGCCAACAAAAACATGTTAGTTTGTTTTCATGTGTCAAAAACTTTAACAAAGCATGTCAAAAAGGTAATAAGTGAATTTTTTTTTTTTAATAAAATATACTTCAATAAAAGCAATTGCACATGTATACATTATGTAAATGGTCTCTTACCGACAGTCTTGGCGACGTGATGCGGCGTGGCGGTGGCGGGCGGCGTGGCGGCGGGCACTAGCGGCGGCGTGACGGTGACGACGGCGACCGCGCCGCCGCCGCTGCCCGCCGCCGGCGACGTGCGCGCCTTGCTCACCGCCTGCTGCAGGCTCGGGCCCAGGTACCCGTACTCGCGTCTGCCACGGACATACAAACTTTATTACACTACAACTATCAACGTTGCTTTAATCCACACCAAGAAATAGTGACGACACGTCACGTATTTTCGAAAACGATAAAGATACTAAACTTCTGGTGATATTGACGCAAATGTTTTTCCAGCTGAAGGGAAAACGATAAGACATCAATTAGATATTAATAATAATTTAAAAGTTAAACAAAAATTCGAATAACTTACTTGAAAGTTGTTTTCGTACTTTACCATTTATAAGTATAAATTTTATGGACAATAAACAACGAAAATCATCAACAAATATTAAAACTTTACTTTAATTATGAGACTATCTACCATAAATAATCTTTAACTTTCTCATAGTCAGTAGACACTATTAAATTATGAAAGTCTAATCAAATTAAGTACCTAACGAAGTAGTAATGTTGGCCAAAGTTAAATAACCTCTGACATATCACGCGACGACAGTTTTACCTTCGAACAGACGGCGGCGGGCGTGCGTGCCCGGTTATGTGAAATATTTATAACATCACCTATAGATACCTAACGGAGTTCTATTTCATTGGTATAGATAGTGCGGTCTTTTTGTAGTCACGAAAATATAACTGGAATACATCGTATATGTAACTTTTATTGTAACATTGAATACTGTACAGACGTATCTTTATTAGCAACTTAAACCTGCACTACAATATCAGAAAGATTATTTTCATCACCTTATTATTGAAGAAAAAGCTTTGGATATAGTTAAGGAAACAAAATTTAAAATTAATTTGAAGTTCGAAAAAATCGATATTTGATAAGTATAAGAAAAAAATAACTAATATTGACGCTCTGACTATCTAAGTGTATTTTTTATATTTATTTATTCTTCTGTGTCTCTATCTTAATACAGTAGTAATAGTAATAGTGTAGTATAGTTATGAGACGAGTACTGACTTGTAGTCGTCGGGCAGGTCGGGCGGCTGCCGGAGCTGCCTGACGACGGGCGCGAGCACCTTGAGCAGCTGGTGCTTGAGGTTGCCGGCGGCGAGGCGGTCGGCGCCGCCCACGCCGCCCAGCGCGCCCTCCAGCCGCTCGCCCAGCCACCGCACGCGCGGCAGGATGAACACCTGCACACATACACATCGCTCTTAGATAGATACATATTCTTTACTAGCTGTGCCCCGCGGTTTTACCCGCGTGAAACCTTATCCCGTGGGAATTTTGGGATAAAAAGTATCCTATGTGTTATTCCTAGGTATGAGGAACATCTGTACCAAATTTCATTAAAATCCATTCAGTAGTTTTTGCGTGAAAGAGGAACAAACATCCATACATCCATACATACAAACTTTCGCATTTATAATATTAGTAGGATTGCATATACACACACAAGGACTTGGTCTTGTTCATAATAATCTTCCTACTTTATTATACAGGGTGAATTTTTCGAGGGGACGTGGTAGGAAAAATCCGAAACTATAAAAGAATATCGAAAATCCTGAATCTCGAGGCGAATTTCGATAAAAAACTTTAGTTCATAAGATTTTTAACAAATCAATTCCTAGCCAGGAATCTAACCAGTTGATTTCGCAAAGATAGAGAGACACCCCATTTTACTACGCCATTGTGTTGCCAATAAGAATAAAATTCTGGGCAGTAAGAATTTGGCAAACTGAGGAGAAATGCTTATTATAATAAATCTGTCACCTTGACGACCTCCGGCCCTAGTTCAGCCAGCCCCTGCACGGCGCCGTACAGCGAGGCGAGCGGCGTCTTCTCAGATTCCTTCATCGAGGCCATGGAGGGGCCCACGCCCGACTCGTTATTAGTTTGGGAAGGACATTGAAGGGCTTTTGCGAACAACCTGTGGGACAACAATTTCGCGTTAAAAGTAAGGTCATGATGTACATTGTTGTTATGAAGCTCCAAAGTTTGATTGTGTAAATTTCGCGTTGTAAACAATATTTGTTGGATTAATCCTTGCTTCATTATTTTGTTCCAAACAAATGGAAAATAGTGCACAACTGCACAGTAAGATTTGAATATGGGTGATTGATTACTATTGACATTATTTATTTACAGGATAGAAAGAAGAAACTTTGTTTTATTTGATTACTAGTGGCGCCCCGCTGTTTCACCCGCGTAGTTCCCGTTCCCGTAGGAATATGGGGATAAAATTATGCTAAAAACCTACCCACTGAATAACTCTATCTATTAAAACCGCATCAAAATCCGTTGCGTAGTTTTAAAGATCTAAGCATACATAGGGACAGAGGAAGCGACTTTGTTTTATACTATGTAGTGATACTGACTGACACATGCATACAGTACTTACCTAGTAACCCTCGTCTGTAAGTTATTAGTGGAGGTGTTGAACGTTTTACAGATCTGTGCCATGAGGCGCGCGGCGAAGTCCCGGAGCGCCCAGTGGTTGTCCATCTCGGGCCGCAGGCACAACTGGCGTGACACGATGCACGTCGACACCGACGGAATCAGCTCGTGTAACTGGAAACATGTTACGTCATCACCCATAGATTCCATATAGTCGTCCACTATTGGTCATACAAATAATTTAGTAATTTTTTAGAAGTGAAATCTTTAAGCGCTGGGATATTTCTACAAAATGATTTCGTCACTGTTATTAAGTGCGCTGGAATGACTTATTTAACAAACACTTAACCAGGACCTCCTCTCCCGAGCTCCACCTTTTTTGAATAAATGGGATGAAAAATATTACTTTATATTATACTTAAATTATATAAAGTTAAGCAAATATATTTACTCACATATTTCTCTAAGTACAATGATTGGTTATCGAGGAGAGCTTTAACCATCCTCATCAGGTAGATGAGCAGAGCTAGGTTGTTCTGTACTACATTCACTTTGACACCTTCTGATATAAATGTACACATTCTGGGCAGCATCTCATGGAGACCTGGGTCACATGCCAGGGATTGTAGCGCTTCCTGCATTATAAAAAACAATGAAATATAATAATACAATCAATGAAAACTAACTATAAAAATTGCAACTACACAATATAGATCAAAATCTCTAAGGCTAAAATTTTTTTTAAACCCTATAACTTTTAAAGTTTATATTGTTTTATATTAATTGATTTACCATTTAAGCCTTTTTATACAGTCTACAGATAATTACTGTTATGTAATTTGGACTCTACAACCTAATATTTATAAAAATAAATAAAACAAGTTCAAAATCAACATACCGCTCGCCTCCCTTCGTCACTGCCCACGCAAGCTTCAGTAATTTCTTTGTAATACAACTGTTGTTCGACACTGAGCTCGTGTGTCGCAAGTTGTTTCACATGAACAGACTCCGATGCCTTCAATCGTGCAGCTTTACCACACATTGGTTTACCTTGATTAAATAATATTGGCATTATAAACTAAAGTAATGAAGATGAAAATTGGATTAATAAAATAATTTGTAAATAATTCAATCACTATCTCAGAACATACAATGGCATCTTACCCTTCAATATTAATTACCTTTTTTTGTTTAAAAAATTCATTGTTTATCAGATATACAATTTCAAATACAACAATTTTTTATTAGAAAATTTAAGTTACCAGCAGCATCTTTACTAGCAGGTTTGCTTAGTTTTGTGATTGGGTCAACAGATTCCAATTTTTGAATTTCCTTAGACAGTGGCGGTGGATTCTCAGGCACTGTTGGTTGTACTCCGTCTACACTCAGCCAATGAGCCCTCACAGACACATCAAGAGGCACTTTTGGAGGTGGAGCTGATAGTATTTCAGAAAGGTCAACCTCTTTCTCGTCAATAAAGTGAAGTTCCCGCCCACCTCCAGATGCAAATCTGAATGGTATGGAGTCTGGTTGAATGAACCCATATTGAGGCTGAAATGTTATACTTTGTAGTAGTTACAATAACCATGAAAACACAATGAATATAGTTTAGACTTTAGAGTACAATATTGCGTAAATAGTGGTATTTACGCAATATTGTACTCTAAAGTCATCATCATGGAAAAACTAAGACATATTACAGTATGACATTACAAATTAATATTTTCAATTTAGTTCCATATTTTTATTGAAAATAATAACTTTATGTACCTCAATATTTTTAATTTTCAGAGCATGATCAATGTCTGTTATAGACAGTTTCTGTCTCTTTGAATGGTGCATGAATTTCATGGCATCTTGTACGATAACTTTTAAGCGATAAGTGACATCGTCAGAGAGTTCTTTAGCAGCATCATCACCTAAGTTAGCAATACCAACAGTCTCTGCAATAACCTTCATGGAGTCCAATGACAGAGAGGTTGAATATGTGAACTCTGGATCAGCCATGTTGATCAGCTAAAACAAATATGAATTTTGTTTATTACACTCAGCAATGTAGTCAAACATAACTATGTATAGTTATAAATCATCTGTAAACTTCATAAAAGTTTGTCCAAACGCCAAATTCTGAGTTCAAAGTGGGTTTTGGATTAAGTTGTTCCTGTAGCAACTTTTACATGTGAACAAGTAAGAAGATTTTATATGTGAATAATAAAATCTACTAGAATATTTAGTTAGTTCAATTATTAAAATTAATTAATTCTATATTGTAATAGTTTACAAATGGTTTTACAAAATTTAAATTCTGAAGCATTTTTCTGTTAGTAAGCGAAGAACCTCCAACAAATTGGATAAATTGATTGTATGTCAGACCATGTTAGGAATATTGTGAAATTAGCTGAATTTTATTAAACAATATAGCATAAAATAAATCTGAGATTCTACATTTATCAAAGTACTTACAACAAATCACAATCTATTCAAAAAAGCATAACAAGAGGTGCCTATTAATTGATTATTGAACTTATTCAATACAATTTATAATTACAACAACTTGGACATCGTAAATTACAAAACAAACAACAAATATATTTGATTTTATTTGAGCGAGCACGTCAATTTACCAAACAAATCCAAACCGAAATGATTTTGATTTGATTGACAACTTGACAAGACAAGCTGACATGACAAAAAATGACAAATAAATCACCAAAAGAGCTAATAAAAAAAAAAAAAAAAAAAAATACTACCGATCATTCACTCCATTGACATATAACATGGACGGGGCATACCTACGAAAAAAACGTGTATACCTATACTTTACTGAGAGCAAAAAATGGCGGCTAATAGTGCAGTGCCTATCGATATGTCTGAAAAATAACATCGATAATAGATTGTAAGTATGTTTACTTACTTTGATTAATTTTAAGTTTTATAAATGGGTCTTACTGTAAACGAACATATAGATAGTTTGTAAAATATAGCTTGGTCATTGTGACATACAGGGTGGCCCAAATAGAACGCTCAGTAAGGGGAAGTATAAAACTATAAGAGATACAAATATTTGTTTTTAGGAACCATGTCATCGATTTTAGTAAAAAATAGTACATTCATAGATTTAGAAAAAAAAACTATTACTCTCTTTGAGAATCGAACCCGGAAATTTTGAAAAATGTAATGTTCATTATTTTAAACTAGAAATGGATTGTGTACATCTTTAGCAGTAAGTAAATGTTACTAAGAAACATAATATCTAAATTCATTAAAATGCATTGTTTTTAAATGAAATAGTTTGGTACAAAACTCGCCAAGACATCATTGAAGTTCCTTCCCAGTTAATATCCCATTTCAACACAAATTCACCATTTCAAGATACAAAATGCAATAGTTTGTATATACGGCCGTTCGTTCTAGTTACAAATAATTAAAAATATTTTTTTTGTTCGATTCCTTTAGTGAGTTATAGTATTTTTCTAAATCTTTGAATGTAATTTTTATTTTAACTAAAATCGATGACATGGTTCCTAGGAACAAATCTTTGTATCTCTTATAGTTTTATACTTCCCCCGACTGACCGTTTTATTTGGGCCACCCTATATATCAAACTTTTATTCTTCATACTCTAGTTGCCGGGATATAAAAATGTCGATAGAAATTATCGACGTTTCGTACTATAATCGATACTGATGTAACATTTAATTGGGTTTTATTTAATTACAAATGTTAGGCATTCAATTAAACGAATATTTCAATATGAATACAGATATTTTCAAGAGCAAACCTCAAATCCATGGTTTCTTATGGTATACTACATGAGAATCTGAGAAATTGGACTTTATATACTTACTCACTATTATTTAAGATCAAATATGCACAAAATGTAAATAAAGTTTATGAAATAAAAATAAACACCAAAATTAAAACGTACTTGAATAAATTTTTAAATAACGTTTTATTTAAAATATCGATAGTTTATAGTCTGTGGTCACGATGTTTCATTGCCCATCACTAAGTAGGTCGATTAATCCTTTTGTTATAGCTAGAAAATAATATGGCGAACGGCCACGAGTAGGTATTTCAATGAGACTAAGAATGACAGATGGCTATTATAGTAACTGTCAGAAATACTGTTGTCCTTTTTCCCTTACGCAAAATTATGAAAGTTAAAAAGAGACGGCTATATTTTTATAACTTTGGCGTCGATAAGCCTCATACTTCTATAACTATTTTTTCTATAGTCAAACATGCGTTGTCCATGTTATATGTCAATGATTCACTCTTATTGGTTTGGCATATAACGTGACATTGGCAGAGTTGTAAACAGAAGCCCTAGATCCCTATAATAGAATCAAGAATTAAATTAATTTAATAAATTATATGAGAGAATCTTGGTCGTGGTGATCCTTATTCTATGAAATGAACAAATAAAATCATAGAATAAGGATCACGACCAGGATTCTCTCTGGAATAAAATAATCAATAGGTAAGGCAGTCAAATCTGTGGTAAAGCATGATGCTTGTTTGAGGATTAACTGATTGTGATTACTGACTTGATGTAATAATTATTGGAACCTTTTATTCATTATTCTATAATTCAAGATGAATTATTTTCAAAGATTCACTACAAAAGATGAGGGTAGTCCCTAAATAATGATAAAAATCTAAGAAACAAAATACGTTATAATTTGAATTTTGTAGAAATAGTTGCCATGCTTAAGCCGTACATTTTTATAATTTACTCTACAAAAATATCTACAATATTTCTTCAACATTGTAAATTCAAAACACAACTTTAAATAGGTATAACATAAGGATATAATGATATAACATTAATTTGAGTGTATATTTTTTTAACAACTTTTTTTATGAATGTTTGAATGACTGAAATCACAATGCAATGAATGAAACAAACATAGAATAAGGATCACGACCAGGATTCTCTCTGGTCTCGATTATCTTTTTTTTTTATAGAAATTAATGTTTGTTGAACTAACTATACTCTGTGGCTGGCAAGGCAACATACACTTCATTCTATTCTATGTCAATCTTGTCATGAATAGTGCGTGTGACTGGTTTTGATATTTAACAATACTAATGTTATTGTCAGGTAAATCCGAAATATACATAAAGTATTCCAGAAAATAATCTATTACTGTGCTAAGTTTCATCCAAATCCGTTTAATAGTTTTTGCGTGAAAGAATAATAAACATTACGTCCATCCATCCTCACAATCTTCCGCATTTTTTATGATAAAAATAGGATTTAAGTTGTGATGTAAAGTGGTTATATGAAAGTTAGCTTAGAACCATCACAAAATATTAATGCCAATAATACAATAAAATAATTAGTAAGTATCAAAACCAGTTAATATATAGTATGGGGGATACCAGTTAAACGACAGACTTTATAAACGGACTATATTATATTTGAATTCTGTTCAAAACAAATTACGTTAGAGTGTTAACTGGCAACACTCTTTTCTTGTCTTGTTGAATGAATTGTGGATTGAATTGAAATTCTGAAATCTGGAATGCCGATATTGCCGATTTCTGAGATTGATTGCCGAATCTTGGCCCCACGCGATTTCTTTGATTAAAGATCTTTGTTATTTACGTGACGTGTGAACAGCTTAG
Source organism: Timandra comae (assembly GCA_958496195.1). Classification (NCBI taxonomy): domain Eukaryota; kingdom Metazoa; phylum Arthropoda; class Insecta; order Lepidoptera; family Geometridae; genus Timandra; species Timandra comae. The sequence goes on from OY292356.1 coordinate 8,012,699, forward strand.
AGTATGTATAAAAATAAAAAAGACGTGGATAAATATGTGGAAAAACTTTCAGCAAAGGTTACTTCACAAGAGGTAAGGGCTTTTAGAAGGTTATTGCATTTTGTACATAATATTGCTCAACGTGGGTTAGAATACTGGTATTGAATAACGCTTTTTACTTTTGTTTACAGTTTAAAACTCGGGCATATTCAATAGCACGATTATACTTTGACGTAGGAGACTATGTTAACTGCCAAAAGTATGTCGAGCAGTACCTTACCCAAAAAGACAACAATGCTGCGGCATATAGGCTTCTAGCACAAGCTCTACAGAAGTTGGGACAAAAAGACAAAGCACTTGAACAATACGAAACATCCTTTGATATAGATCCAGCTTCAACTACCACCATACGAGATAGTAAGTATTATTGTAAAACTATGAATATGTATATGAAAATTATTGAAATTCCAACAACTTTGCATGAAATGTTTAAATTGGTATACCATTCTCATCTAACACGCACATTAGTTTCTTAAAGGGGTTGAGAATCTTTTAAATATTTCATGTACTTGTATGCAATCTATATAAAGTAGGTTATATTAATTTTGTTCTAGTCGCTATACATTACTAAGGTACCTACTGAATTATTTCATATCAAACATTTCTTGGAATTATTTTGTTTATATCAATAAGTGTTTGGTACAAAATCCTTGTACATTGGAGTCTTAAATAATGACCCATTGTTTTGTTGTTTATGCTCTGTTCTAGCAGTGTTTAAAGTGTATGCAAAATTGTGATTTAAACAAATCCTTGTGATTATTTCATTCAGGACAGTTTTTCAATAACTATTATTAAATTGGTTTATATATTTATTTCTAGTTTGTGAACTACTGCTGGATGATGACATAGACATCAAATCCGCGCGAGCCAAGTATTGGTGTGAGAAAGCTGAAGCAACTTTTCCAAAGCATCCGATCACCTTCCGCCTTCGTGAAAAACTAGTGACCATGTCAAACCCGGATCCGGAAGCACTTGTGAACCTACTTACAGCAGAATTATCGGCTAGTCCTAAAGACCCCACGCTGCATATCCGTTTATTAAAACATTACATTAATGTCAATAAAGTCAATGAAGCCTTTGACCACTGTTGCAGTGTTGAATTCAGCAAGGACAACTTTAGTAACAACTTATCTTGGTATGAGGCTTTGGATGATGTGATAAAACATTACTCGGGTCACTCTAACAATTGGCTCTATCAATTACTTACTTTGACTGTTAAAGAAAGACTGTGTTTGTTGAGCTTGACAGAAACTCATGAAATATCTAAAAATGTGGTTCAAATATGTGATCTTCTTTATGATTACGACCAAACATTGGATGGTGTGGCTAAAGCTGGCCCTGAGAACGGATTAGCTGAATTCCATGCTGGCTTGCTCCAACACCACAGAGGTCAGTTTTCTTTCCATGTTGCTACATTTATATTGAAAAAAGCTAAGAAAGACCAATTAAACTGGCGTGAAGCATCTAAACTTGCCTCTCCATTAATGCTGGTTGCTTGGCAAACAGTACCTTTGGATGTTAAAGTCAACTGGTTAAAATTAGCCCCTGAAAAACAACTTACAGCAGTTTATCGTTGGTACACCGAAGGAACATATAGATGCTCACAGTCTGGTCATTTCTTAATTATTAACTATCAAGACAAAAGTCAGTCGTTTCTAGATCAAGTTTCTCAGTCCTGTTCCGGAACTCACTGGAAAGATAAACTTTATAAAAGCATTTTTGCAAATGAATCACTTTGGTCTAAAACAAATACATCCTTTTTGATGTCAAATGCTTTTGTTGCACCCATATTGAGGCTTCCAAGAAAAATAGAAGTCATAGCCTATGATGAAGATGCCCAAAGACAGTATGGAAATTCTCTACACCATTTTGTTTGGATGTTACTTAATTATACTGATTATGCTGACTTTAAATGTTCCCTTTTTGATATGCTTAAACCAACAACAGCTAGTTCTGGCCCAGAAACATTGAATAAGTATGATATTTACGCATTCCTAATCTGTGCAACATTAACAGCTCAGCAGCAGAAAGGTAATAAGTTTTCATATGCGGCTGCCGATAAACTAAGTGTTATACCTGCAAATATTACAGATTTATTATGTACTTCATCCCAAATGAAATGGTGGGACTGTGCTTACAAGTTTAGCCAGAATGTTCTTGGTTCGGAGCTCACCGATATTCGCGTCACATTAAGCCGCGGTATTGAAGTCGTACGCTGCATTGATAACCACAGCTTAGATCCAGTACTACTGTGCACACTTGGTCGTTTGTTTAGTGAGCTAGCTAAAAAGACTACTTTGATTGAAGAGAAAATGTATTTACAAAAAAGAGCCAATCTTTACTATTCATCTGCCATACCAATTTTAGATAAATTGAAGAATAAAATGATGATTAAAATTTGCGAGAAAAGATTATTTGATTATACTCATAAGGAACTCTCCTCCAAGGAGTTAAATTCTATAATAGAAGAAAGTAAATTGTATGTCGCTGGTAACTTTTTGCAAGACAATGAATATGATAAAGCTATAGAAATGCTCACTAACGTAAAAACACCTCAAGCTTATTACCAATTAGCTCTAACATTTAAACAAATTGCATCTGAAGAGAAAAACTCTTCTGCCAGTAGCTTTTCCTCTAAACAAGCAGCATTACTTGAAAAGGCAAAGAAATATGCGTATAAGGCTTTAAATGATCTTAAAGAAACTCAATCATTTAAATCCAATCCTCTTTATTCTGATACACAAGAACTTCTTGGAGATATTGAAATTCATATAAATAAAATAGATTTAGATACATCTGATAATAATTATGTTGAATCAACAAAGTATTCCTCTGATGAAAATGAATTGTACCAAACTGATCAAATAAGAATAAAATCTAATTTATTCCGTAACGTTAGTTCAACCCCCAAAACTAAACAAAATCAAAATAACACAAACTATAGAACGGCAATTGACTCTCAAATACTAGAAATGACACGAGTAGATCAACAACATTTAGAAAGAATCGAAAGCGAAATAAAAAATTTGCAAAAAAGAGATACAATAATCAACGATTTCATGGATCAAACAAAATTATGGTTTGAAGAAAATAAAAATTTAGGAAATAAAATTATAAGTACTATTAATTCGAACATTCAAAACACAACTGATCAATTCAAGCAACTTAAAATTTCTGTAGACCAAGTAAAGGATCAAATTGATGAATGTCGAAATGAATGTAAAGATGTAGGTGATTTAAAAAAACAAATTGCTGAGTTGAAAAAAGAAGTTAACAAATTGAAAAAGTCTGAACACGCAATAGATGAGAGTGATATGTATGGCCTAGAAGAGGAATACCGTAATACTGAAAATACTCCCAACTATGCTGCTCAACTGCCATTTGCGTCTCAAATGTTGCCAAACTTTAACCAACGTCCACCATTTCCAATTCCCCCAAACCCATATCAGCTTTATAATCAGACTCTTTATAACTTATTCAATCAGTACACACAATTTCCCCAAGCATCAACAGTACCAGGAGCTTCGCAGTTATTTGATGCTGCAAGAGCTCAATTGAATTATCCTGGTGTTTATCCAACACCTGATCAAATGTATTTAGATGTAGCTCATCTCATACCGCCGACCGTACCAGCTGCGCCAACCATACCTGTGGCAACATCCGTACCAGCCGTGCCGGTAGTACCTAGTTTGCCTATAGTGTCGACATTGCCTACAGTGGCACCAATATCCGCGCCAACATTGGCTACTTCTGCAAGTACTTTTAAAACGTCAACATCTACAGATTCCTCAAAAGATGTTGCAAGATCACTACCAGTAAACGTAGTGATAACATCATCAGATCCTTTACCAACTTGTGTTTCGGCACCTGCTCCTGTTTTGAGTGTAACAATTCCCCAAAAGCATATTAAGGGAACTCCACATAACTACCAAATACAGATGCCCACCACAAGTGAACCCAAAGTTTCACCACCTGTATTTACTTTTACAATGCCTGAAAGTAAATCTAATTCGACAAATCCTACCTCTTCTATGTGGAAACAGACATTCCAAACTAACAAAGATGAAGCCTATAAGTTACAATTTCCAGTGTATGGACAAAACACTTCATCTGACAACTCCAAGACAGTTGTTGATGGTCCATTTAGTGCTTCTCCAAATACTAGTCTTAATAAGTCCAGAACATTATCTGAGAAAAGTAATACTTCTGTAGAAAACTACGACCCCTGTCCAGACTTTAAACCAATAGTACCATTACCTGCTGAAGTGAAGGTGACAACAGGAGAAGAAGATGAAACAGCCATTTTCTCTTCACGTGCTAAATTGTATCGCTTCGTTAACAAGGAATGGAAGGAAAGGGGACTTGGAGTGATGAAATTACTAAAACACAACAACACTGGCAAAGTAAGAGTTTTAATGAGACGCGAACAGGTGCACAAAATATGTGCTAACCACGTAATTACTCCTGATATGGAAATAAATCAAATGATGAATGAAACAAAAGCTTACATATGGGTAGCAAATGATTTCGCAGATGAGACATTTACATTAGAAACATTCTGTATCCGTTTCAAAACAGCTGATATAGCAAAATCATTTTACGACGCTTTTGTAAAAGCTCGTTCAGAAGCAGTTAGTCCTAATACATCATTAACAGAGTCTAAATCAAATGATAAAAAGCCGATATCAAACAACAAACAGGAGACTGTTTCATCTACCAACAAGGAAGTCGTTTCTTCTCAACCAGGTGCACCAGTAAATGAAGCACCTCAATCCCTCGTTTCAGCTCCGGGTAAAACTGTAGTTGGTGGTTTTACATTTAGTAGTACACCAATATTTAAGCCCGTTGATAATACTAATGATAAAACAGAAATAAGTAAAACTGAATCAGAAAAGCCCAAAACAAATATATTTACAGGTATTTCTTTAAAAACCAATACTACCACTCCATTCAGTGGTTTTACATTTAATACTACTAGCAATGAACCCAAAACTGAAGTAAATATTGACACAAATAAAAGTAAATTAAACACATCAGATACTGTGGAAGAATTTGAGCCAACTATAGAGTTCAAACCAGTGGTTCCCTTACCAGCTTTAATCGATCCAAAAACAGGTGAAGAAAATGAAAACATATTATTTGAACATAGGGCCAAGTTACTAAGGTTTGATTCAAGCAACAAAGAATGGAAAGAACGTGGATTAGGAAATATTAAGCTATTAGTTAATAAAGATAACAACCAGAAAGTTAGGCTGCTCATGCGACGGGAACAAATAATGAAAGTTTGTTGTAATCATTCAGTTACAAAGGAGATGACATTCCAAAAAATGCCCAATATGGATAAAGCAGTAACCTGGTGTGCCAAAGATTTCTCAGAGGGTGACTTAGTCTCTGAAACTTTCTGTTTACGTTTCAAAACGGTGCAACTTTGTAATGACTTTATGGAAGCAATTAAATCTGCCCAAAACAAAATAACAGATGAAACAAAAGCTGCAAAGGAAGAACAGAATGCTGCTAAACAAAGTAACACAGCAACTGCTGCCGGATGGGGGGACAAGTTTAAACCGAAACCAGGAAGCTGGGAGTGTCAATGTTGTTTCGTTAGGAATGAATCACAGAATGATAATTGTAGTGCCTGCAATAGCTCTAAAGATCCTACTGCTAAACCAAATACTACTGTGAAACCTACTGAACAACCTAAATTTTTATTCGGAATTCCTGCCCAGAAAGTTGAAGCCCCTGTACAAATTAAGGATTCTACTAACAAACCAGCCACAACCGGTTTCGGAGATAAATTTAAGCCAAAAGAGGGTTCATGGGAATGCAAACAATGCTTTGTAAGAAATGATGCCACTTCAGAAAATTGTTGCGCTTGCAATAGCTCTAAAGACCCTAACGCACCAAAAGACAAACCAAGTGGTGGGTTCGGCAGTGCTTCTTCTGTCAAATTCCGTTTCGGAATACCTCCTGCTTCAACAAATGAAGAACCAAAGCCTGTCCCATCAATATTCGATGGTTCAGGTGCACAAAAGTTTAGTTTTGGCATTCCTGCTAATACTCCTGCAAACACCACTGATGAAAAATCAAGTGAACAAAAATATACAGCGGTATTATTTGCTGCCCCAAAAGCAACTCAAAACGAACAGCCTTTGAACTTCAGTCAAAAAACTAATACTGACACATCTAAACCAGAGGCCAAACCAATATTACAACAGTCAGCCCAACCTGAATCTTCAAGTGTGTTGGGCACAAAAGATTCCTCTTCTTTCGGATTTGTGTTCAAACCAAGCACGGCGTCTAAGAGCCCTGCCAAGTCCCCTAGGAGTCAAGGGGATGAGAGCGATGGCGACGACTATGTGAAAGAAGAAGATTGTCATGCTCACTTTAATCCCGTGATACCAATGCCTGACAAGGTGAGTTACTATTTTATTTACCGATTTTACGTTGCTACTTTATTTCTCTATGATTTTTTACAAATATATTGTTATTTAGGTGGAAGTGATTACTGGAGAGGAGAATGAAAGCGAACTGTATGCCCATAGAGCAAGACTATACAGATTTATTTCGGTAGAATGGAAGGAACGTGGCACTGGAGTAGTTAAAATATTACGACACAACGAGACCAACAAGCTGAGGTTTGTTAAATATTTATAGATAGTATTTTATAAATTTTATCGATTTAAGACAGAATCACCATAATCATGATGCTCATTTAGTGTATAAAATTGAGGGGTTAAAAATGTCTAATTGTAGTATTAAACGTAAAAACCATTTTATATTCCGTATTATTGTGACTATGAATTTAATTTCAGCAAATAGTCTTATAAATTCTTTGTGTAACTTTGAAATATCAATTAATATATTCATATTTCATATAACCTCTGATTCTAATATTCAGAATCTGGTCCTAATATTTAATTTGATATTGCAGGGTAGTAATGCGTCGGGAACAGGTTTTGAAAATTTGCTTAAATCACGCTTTAACTCCTGATATTACATATACACCTAAGGATGAGAAGACTTGGTTGTTCTCTGCAAATGACTTCAGTGAAGGAGAACTGAACTTACAGCATTTCTGTCTAAGATTTACAAACAAAGAAATAGCTCTGCAATTCAAGGCAGCCATCGACAGTGCTTTACAAAATATATCTACCAGCACAGAACAATCAACAGTTAAAACGACTGAAAATAAAGATCAAAAAGATGACGATGTGGTGTTTGTGAGTGAAACTCATGCCTCTGCTGACGAACAGATGAAAGCCAAAGAGCTTATGTTACCAGAAAACTTCTATACCTATAAGAATAAAGATCCGTGTCAGGGCTGTCGCGGCTGCGATGACGATGATCTTAAAACGACTAAATGTCAAACTGCTCAGGCGTTAGAACCTATCGCTACATCCAGTCCAGCGTCAACAGCCGTAACTACACCTGTTAAAGCAACGACATCCACCTTCATGAGTCCAACTACGTCATTATATGGCACGCCAGGCAACTCAGAGAAAACTTTCGATAATTCGATATTCCGTACACCTTTGGGTTCCATTGGTGCCAATACCCAATCTATGACACCAACAAACAGTTCAGGTGATGCTAGTACCATCAATACCACTAACAAAGAGAATATTTTCACTCAGAAATCTAACTTATTCACTAACTTCGGTGAGCAAAAGTCGATATTTGGAACACCCCAAGGCACATCACCGTCTCTATTTGGAACATCAGAATCGCAAGCTTCAATAACTACAAAAAGTTCTGTTTTAGCTCCTCCAAAGCTGAGTACACTTAACACGTCGACTGATAAACCCGAAACAAAGCCTTTATCAAATGCGGCCAAGCCTGCTGCTAGTGAAACCGGGTCTATTTTCGCCAATCCCGCTGTTACCACCAATAAGTTCACGTTCGGCAATAGTTCAAACGACGCGACTAAAAACACGACGCAACCTGAATCAAAATCTATCTTCAGCAATAACTTCCAGGCCACTGGTAATTTGTTTACTGGCAATACTCAGGGATCAATATTTGGAACAGGTATATTCAGTAATAATAATACAAAACCTGAATCCGGATCTATATTCAGTTCTGCTCTAAATCAAAACACATCAAATGTGTTCAAATCAATATTTTCCAAACCAACGGACACTAACTCGATCTGGAGCAGTAACTCGAGTACGGACGTCAAGAGCGACAATTCTGGTCCACTCGCGAAAAAGGAAGCTGAAACTGTTAAAGAACCAGAAACGCAAGAACCACTATTTATTAAAGCGGATTTCGCTGACTTTGCTGCTTTGTCGACCAGTGAACCTGGATTCCAAAGTAATTATACATATTTAATTAATTTATAATATTTTTAACCTAACCTACCCAATATTAATTCGCGAAACGGATGCATTAAAATGTTTATTTTCCAGAAAAAACTGATTTCCAATGGGAAGGTGCCGGTCAACAGTTGTTTACATCAAAAGGAAAGCAAGATGGTGATAAGTCAAAGAACGAGAGCGGCGCAGCGGATGAGTCGGGCGCCGGCGACGAGGAGTACGACCCGCACTACGAGCCCATCGTGCCGCTGCCTGACAAAATAGTAGTCACCACGGGCGAGGAGGACGAGGTAATACATCTATCCTTCTATTAGATAGAGGTAGAAGTTTGTTTAAAGGCGCTAATATCAGTACACAAATCCAATTAGAAAAATATTCATATATTTCGTAGCCTACCCTAGTGAGGATGGCTGTAAGTTATATCATTGCGGGTAAAACTACTAAACAAAATGCTTTATTCCATATAATTTCGTTGTTATCTTCAAAGCTATTTTCTATACAATCTGATTGTTAATTTCTAACCCAGGAAAAAATATTTGCCGAGCGCTGCAAACTATTCCGTTTCGACTACAACACTAAAGAATGGAAAGAGCGCGGCGTTGGGGAAATGAAAGTATTGTATCACCCTGCAAGGAACACTTACAGGCTGCTTCTTAGACGGGAACAGGTAAATAAAATAACACTTATACGAGAAATGTTGTAAATATTTTTCAATAGTGCTTGGTAGTGACCCTGCCTGCTGTGTTGTAGGGTACAAGCTGCTCAAGGCCAACTTTGTCTTTATGAACATATCTATTTGCCTTGGTCTGGGTTCTATCTATCTTTTCTAAGATTCTTAGACTAAGAATGTATTCCGGAACCCGGATATTTATTATTATGTGTCGTTTTATGCAATGTTTTCATGTTTAGGTATTCAAAGCGGTACTAAACATGCTGATGTACACGGACCTGGAGTTGTTACCGATGAAGAACTCAGACCGCGCGTGGACGTGGGTCGGCAAGAACTACGCCGAAGTTGCCGACGGCGAACAGGAGATGTTGGCGGTGCGCTTCAAGAACGTCGAGTTGGCTAACAAGTTCCACGAACAAGTCACTCAGTGTGTCAGGGTAAATAATACATTTGACTTATTATGTAATACATATATTATTCACACAATATTCAATAGTGTAGTGATATGCTATAATCTCACTCATAGTCATAATTTTTATGACCATTTCGTTTCTTTAAAACCTTGCTCTCCTATTTTATTTTGATCGATGTTTATTGTAACTAGATTTGACAGATGTCAGTATTTACGTTGATTCTATATATTAACCTATGCAAAACGTTTTAGAAACTACAAGCATCAGCGGCTAAAGCGATCAGGGAAGAAAAGGAAGCGGCAGAGGCACAGCCGGAGATAAAGCCGTTGAGGTTGCCCAAACATTTGGCGGACAGTGCGCGCGCTGATAGCTTGATATCTGCTTCTGTGAAGACACCTCAGGGCGCGCCAGTCGCGGAGGCTGTGCCCAAACCTAACGGGGAAGCGACGCAGGCCGCCGACAACAAGCAGGTGCACTTCCAGGAGCCTGAGGAGGAACAGGAACACGAGGAGTACGACGAGGACGAGGAGTACGGACATGAATACGATGACCAGAACGACTATGATGGGTATTATAATGAGGTGAGTGCACACACAAACATATTTTATACACACTTTCCCTTCTCTCTTTCAACAAGTAAAACTAGAGAAAGTTCCCTTTCACTCTTTTACCGGTTTGGACAGGTGTTCTTTCTATATCGTATATTTCGTTTAATAATAATATTGTCATTCCTCGTTTAGTAGGTTTAAATCATAAATAACAAGTTCAATTTACGTAACTCTTGTATCACGTATAATAGGAGGATGATGAGAACGGTCCGTTCTACTCGTGCGACGGCGAGGCTGTCGTGAAGCAAGGAGTTGTTGAGACGACCTGCGCGAACGCTCACATTCAAGTGATGTTCGACCAGGAGATCTACTCGCCCAAGATCCTCGTCACCGACTCCAATACGGGTGAAATCCTCGCCGACATGCTGATACATACTGATACGGAGTTCCAGGTAATTTCGATATAAATGATTACAGCTAAATTAGTTATTTAAGAAAACGGAATAGTTCTATCTCATGTACTTAGTTTTTATGTTGTTATATTATAAGTACAGTCACGGAATGAAAAGGTTCGTCACCTTAGAGTTGGTTTTCACTTGCACTACTACTGCAAGAAACAATTATACCAACATACCAGTGTAAGAAACAGTGATGCTAACATTTAAATAAATAGAATGACGTTTGCTATCGAATAAGGTTTTGCTTGATTTTTCTATCCTTTCTTAAACACTGCCTTGTGCACGCGGCATATAAAAACCTCTTTGATACCTATTTTGCAATGATGACATTGACCGATTGACAATTGTTTAACAGAAATAATAATGGCAGGTTGAACCAACAAGACGGTTTTAGTTTATCAAAAATCTTGTTGACAAGATATTTATCCTGTCAATCAACACTGATCTGAATAATTTTGAACTCTATTATCGAGCAGTAGAACATTATTTTCCCTAATCGGAGTCTACTCTGTACTATAGTTTAAAAAGGTAATATGTTTTCGCGACACATTATACGAATCAATTTGAAAATTGACGAACCTTTTCATTCCGAGACTGTACATATGAAAATTCATCAATGTTTCTTAGAGTTAAAATAACTTGTTATTGTGCTTAAATTTGTATAAAATTGTAAAATGGATAAAATTTGTAAAATTTTATTTATTTTCTGACTTCGTTTTAGTAGAAACTAAATTAAAATTAGAAAAAGATCTGCAGAATTTGGGTTTTATCGAAGTTTACTCGATTTTTATTTATTTAACTTTATTTTATTTGTCACTTTAGATGAGCGGAGATTCATGCATGTGGACCGGCATCGACTACACGACCAATGAGCCAGTCGACAAGACGATCACCGTCAACTTCTACGACAACGACACCGCCATGCAGTTCTATGATAGTTGTGAGGTGAGTACCACATAGATTAGTTTAATTTCTTAATAAATCCCAACATATCTGTGTGATTTTGTGTCTGTCTGTTTGTCTTTTCGGCGATAAACTGAAAAACTACTTAACGGATTCTTAAAGTTTTCAATAAATTGAAGACTGATTTGTAAGAAAGGTTTGGATGTATAATTCATTAAAATTTTTATAAGATTGCACTGCTAACCAAGCGAAGCGGTAACAGTATTCACTTATTGAACATGATATATCTTGGTTTTCTATAACTTCCGTTGGCAGTCGACGAATTTCACGTTGATGGTATTTTGAAAATCGTAAACATATTGTTGCAGACGAGCAAAGCCGCCACATATTCATCAAATGATCCGGAATGTTGAACATGTGGAGTCAACAATAAATGTTAAGGGTACTATAATGTTAAATTTTAATTTGTAGAATGTAATTAAAATATTTCAATTTTTTATTAGAAAGAGGATAGATTTCACCGTTTTCGTTTTAATCAGAGATCTCAATGAAAGTTTAGGATTGTAAAAACTACTGAAAATACATAATGACTAAAAAAACATTATGTGACACTAAGTGGGCCCCTAGTATTGTTTTATAATAATTTGAGACAGCATATAAACATTTAATATTTCTTTGTTTTCCATATCAAATAATTTTGTATTTTATTGATTTGAATTATATTAATTTATTACAACAATTAAGTTTATTATGATGTTATCTTCTCCATGCGTTGACAACACAAGTTCGTAGATTTTCATATAATTATAATTAACATTAATTAATATTTTTTTGTAATTTGCAAGGAGATCTAACCAACGTGTTGTTCAATATATTAAGAATCGCTAAGCGAAGGTTGTTTCTAGATGGTACTGATTTGAGTAAGTTATATAAATGTTCCTAGTTGGTTCGGTCTTTTTCAATAAGATCATTTGATAAAGTTACGACTGACACGCAAGGCGCATTGGTCGTCCTAATCATTTAATCATGTTTTTACTTGTTCTATTTAAAGACATGTCCAATCGAAAAAAAATATTTGATAATATATCTCGAGTTCCGAAAGTCGAACGACTTGGAAACGAGTTATACTTCATTGCATTGTTATTATTTATATGCGATGAAGATTATACATTGTGCAAGCAGCACACGCAAGTCACTCGTAGCTTTATACATAATGTACATGTTCGTTAAATATATTTACATTATAACAATGAATAAATAATGGCTATTTCACGCTGAATCGGCAAATCATGATTCGGAGATAGTATATCAAGTAATTGAGTAATGTTACAGAATTTCAGATCACGAATCTTTAGCAACTTAATGTGAATTTATAGTATTTAATTTTAATAAGAAGTTTTTTTAGTTTGTATATCAACGATTATTTAATATAAAAATGAGAAAAGGATTGATTTAAAAAAATGACGTTTCTGTATTAAAATGTGTAAGTAGTAATTAACAAATTGTAATATCAAATCCTTTTCTCATTTCAAATGTGATCTTGCGACATTTTATGAGCATGTGTTTAATGAAGCAGTGAAATAAACAAAGTAAATTATAATTATTAATTGTTTTATTTGATTAAGTATATGTAAGTAGTATAATAATGGTCTTAATACTCTAAAAAAAAACAGAGATATAATTCTGCTTTCGTGTAAAAAAGAAGACGGCTCAGATCAAGGGACCTCTCCCCGCGGACGGGTGCTTGCCTGCGAGGCTGCGAGAGTACGTAGAAGGTCACCAGTAATGCAATTAAACCTTCCTAAATTTATTTCTAATTTAGACTTAAATCACTGAACCAGAAATCATCCTGGCTTCTTTGTATTGGAATACAAGTTTGCCTAATGCGATAGAGCAAGTGATTTAGGCGCTTTATTTCTAGTATGTATGAGGAACATGAGAGGTCTTCCGTGATGAGGAGTATGAGTAATTTAGTCTTTACATAGAATTAGTAAGTATAAAAACTCTTTTTCTGTATTATACGTCAGATGAATGTCTGTCTATGTGAAGTGTTTACGTTTGGAGAAAACGGCGGGTCTATATAATGTTTTTTGTTAACAATAGAGTTATGTTTATCAAATAGATACAAAAGAAATACTGCCTACACACTTTACATTTAATTATTAATCTTCTATAATGTTTACAGGTACCTGGCAAATTAATTTGACGAAGAATTCGTAGTAGAAGTTTGTGTGATATATTTTGTTAAAGATTTTTGTTTGTAGGTTTTGTAAGAATCATTTTTATATTAAGTTGTGTGTTACACATTACTCGTGAAGTTGATGGAAGTAGAGGAAGCCAAGTGGAAGTTCGAGCTGTTTTCATTAATTGTGCACCTGACGTAAGGCTTTATGGTTTCATCCTTTTACATAAGTAGTTAATTCACTTCATTGTACCATTGTTTTAATTCCGAAGGAAATTTGCGTAGGTAATAGATCTACAGTAGAAGGACCTTTTATAATCCAAGCTTCCTATTTCAGGACAGATCTCATATAGCCCTAGATAATGAAGCGACTCGCTTTGAACGAGAAGAATTGTACAAACACAGTGCATTACAAGATTGCCACAAGAAAATCGCACTTACTGTTAAAATAGTTAATAATCCAAATGTTAGTATGGATTTCAGCAACACCTTAAGAAACAATAGATATCGACTTGTGTTATCCCAGTGTATGTGTATAGGTCTCATTCACTGGTAGTAAGGACCCTCGTACACAGACAATTTTGGTCGCACACAGTTGCGGCTGCGTAGTCGCTTTCGCCCTGCGACTAGTGCCGGAGATTTTCTTTAAACTCCTACTGAATCGGCATTTGTACATGTTAAACCGCAGGGCAAAATATCTATAATCCATAAGGGCCTTTGCTGCGTTAAGCGTACGCACGCGGCGGGTACCCGCCTCGCGTGCATGTTTTAAAAGATAAATGTAGGAGCAGCGCTGCGTGCGACGGCCGACGGAGCAGGCGGGCGCAATGGCGCGGACACCCGCGGCGGGCGTCTGCGCCGTGCGCCCACCCGCGTAACGCAGCGAAGGACCTAAAAGTGTATTTAATTAATGAACAGTTTTTGTTAATGTTACAGGAAAATACGAATGATGAGTACATTCCTATTGAACACGTATTTCAAGGACCAAAACGTGTCAGAATTCTGAATCCTTACGTCCTGCGATTACGACGCGGACAACTATTCCAAGCATACAAATTACGAAAGATTGATGTATGTGATACCTTACTTTTGAATTAATTTAGATACTTAAGTAACTACTTTTTAAAGCTTTTAAAACAATTGTCCTCAACCGATAGACCTGAAATTTGCATAGGTACACTAGTAGTTACGATGACATCATTCTAAATTCAATATGGCGGAATTCTGAAGACGGTGAATTTTTTTTATGAACGGCCTTATTTTTATACATACTAGTATAGTTTTAAATCTAATTAATAGCTTAGTTTTAAATCTTTTATGTAATGGACTTTTAATACTTATATTTACATTATGACAGGTTGTAAATGGTGTCTTGGAAATAAAGCAGAAGGAATCGGTAAGATGTATGAGAATGTATTAAAACTACGTAAGGTCATCTATAAACTTACTACTGCTATTGAACCCTATAATACTCGTAGATACACTTTAATGAGACTCAAAGGTAACCAAATTCTTTTTTGACATACCTACTCTATCTTAAATTTATCGGACGGTGCCTATCACAGAATTAGGAATACTCTATGTTTACCTGTGCCTTTTTATTATCGAGTATACGAGTAAATATAACGAATTTATAAGGAAAACTTTTATGGAAAAAGTAGCTTTGTTGGTATTAGTGGAATAGTTACCTAACTTATTATTGTTTTGAGGACTATTAGAATTATTTAATATGATTCATTGTCAGCGTCGAGTCAGAAGGAGTACGACTGTAATCCCGTCGGGCATGACTGTAGTGAAAAATCGTTTGGATTCCAGAAGTATAGCATATATCTATGATAACACAACAAGAGATCGTCAAATATCCAAACACTGTGGTAAGTGATGATTTTACGAATTAATTTATCTGACATTGATCAAAAATAAAATAAAGATAAGTAAGTAAGTATGTGAAAATCACGTGAAAATGTATCAAATGCATTGTTTCCATGTTCATATTATTTTCTTTCTAATGAAACGGGCATATATGGATGATTTCAATGTTTGTTTTTTAATAAGTACTTATCTGAGTTTAGATATTCTACTAAAACAACAAAATCAACAGAATTTTAATTTATTTATTTACACATAATTATTGCTTACATACTAACTTGATTATTAATCTTCACATATTTCAGTTTTAATTTTAGGTTCTATGAATATTTCATGGGTTTTAGGTAAATTGTGAAACGCGAGTTGTTCTTCAGATTCTATTATAACAGCAAATATTTTTTTCTTTACTTGTGTTTGCATCCACGAAGGCATTTCTCGGGTACTTTTCAATACACATTCAAAGAAAGATTCTAAGGCATCAGTGTCGTGTTCGTGTGAGTGTCGAACTATATAATCACTGGTGGTGCATTCTGTGCAGCGACGCTTACTTTGATTTTCCACTTTAATATTGTCTTCAGTGGTGGACACGTCGTGATCTGAGTGCCGCATGTGATTAGCCGCCGGTTCCATTTCTATATCTTCCGTAATCCGGTATTTCATGAACGGTTCGAGGAACTGCATCGCTTTAGCGTATTTCCATGTCGTAATCTGAGCCGGTAACAATTTGTTTTGTCCTAATTTGGCTCGTTTCAAGGCTTCACGATGATTATCTCTAAGCTTTTTCCACTCCGATCTTGCAATTTTAGCTGTAACAAAAATGAAGTTCATATAAACATTTGTGGGTCGCAGTCAGCGCAGCGCAGGAATATTCGAACTTGCGGCATTCTGTTCTAATGTCTATCATTACCAAATTTTGATAGGATGTCTGATTCAACTATTATTGTTTCCGGTAGGTTTATCAATTTTTAAACTGATTCTAACTTCACAAACCGTAACGATCAACTGTTTACACATAAAACACAAACCTATGTGCTTCTCGTTCTCGTTATGAACGCTGTTATATTTGAAAGGTATTAACTTACTGTCTGTTATAAAATGATTGTTGGATTTCTTTACAACTTGGTTCCAAGCTTGATCTCTTACTGACATCTCTCTATAATCTGGGTGTTGTGGATTCCATAGGCAAGGGTAGGAGCGTACATTATCTATAAATGTTTCCATTATAATCGTATCGTGTCTCGTAAGTAAGGCAAAGGCGAACTGTATGTCGCGAGCCGCGCAATACACACAGACTGGCTTCGTGCCGCTACCTACAGTCCGCTCCTCCCTTTACAATAAAACCGGTTTATCCACTGAACCACAAACTAAACGCTGCCGCGCCGCCGCTCGCACCGACTTGGATAACAGCGTGGAACCAGTTTACAATGGAACGATTTCTGCTTTCACGAAGAATAACACGTGTATATTCACGGCGTATAGGTAGGTAGGTATGTATTATGTAGATACTTGCACTGGTGCTGCGGTACAGACTGACGGGTCAACAGCCTACACGCGAAATATCTATTTATTTAACGGGTACCTTAGTGATTTGAAGATTGATATTTCTTTACAAAAAATGTTTCAGATTTTTCATTCAAAGCTCCTTCCACTGAAAAATATCTTTCAAAACGTGATCTGCGACAAGCAGAAAACGACATGATGGACGATATCCCCGTAAATAAGAAATCACCCGACACTTCAGAAAGGAATCGAAAGAGTTATTTTAAAACTTCTGGGATTAATAAGAGACATGAAAATGGTAACTTCCAGAGGTCTCGATCAACAAAAAAACAACCTCTTTATGCGTTCAGTAACTTTAACGAACAAAATGATCAGGTTGTGCGCAGTGGAGACTTGTGGAGCACTACTCCTACAATCGAACCGTTTTCTAGATTTGGAATGACTGAATCGGAATTTCCAATCATGTATGATAATAATAAAAAATCCTACAACAACGATACTAATAAAGCTGAATATTTTAGTATGTATGACATTGAAAAACCAGACATATGGTATGATATCAGTGTTCAGCTTTTTGAGAAATTGGGTACACCTGAAGGTAAAACTGTTTGGCACGACATTACAAGGGGACAAGTTCCTAGGTAATTGTTACTGATTCATTTATTTGCATATGAATCTTCGATGAACGATACATAATGTACTTAAGTATCGTTCATCGGAGATTCTAATGTAAGTTACATTAGAATCTAATGCCCAAATGATACTTTGCGATTGTAGTGGTAATAATACTATACTTACTTATAATTATTTATCACATTAGTTTTGATTAATTTATTTCAGAGTGAATTCGCGATCTCCCGAATGGAAGAGTCCAGACATGAGCGTTCGGTTCAGTTCAACCGAATGGATGTCACGAGAGAACTTCATCTTACCCACTACACAAATGTATCTGCTAGTGAAGGAAGCTAACAAAAATGACAACGTGTATAATATCGATAATGGTGACAATACGTTTAATAATGGTACGTTTAGTTAGAAAGTGTAACCTTCATATACAGGGTTATTGGTTAAGTCGACCTATTCCCGTCAAGGGCGTGTAGTTTACATCGTTTCCGACTTATTTCACCATGAAACACCCTACCCTAAACCTAACCGTTTAAGAGATATTTCAATTTATTTGTTTTTATTAAAATCACCGGATCTTCGGTTATAAGCTTGGATATCTTCAAATGCGCATGTCTTATTATTACTATTACTTGATTGAATGAAATTGAATAAGGTGCTTTGTGACCCCAATAACCAATATTGTACCTAAAATAAATAAATAAGTAGTTGTAGACGATTAAAACTTTTAAAAAATAATAACAATCAGAAAGTTTATTCTTCTTTCAAGGATATCTAGAAAAAAATATATGGCACCTGTTTGGCAGATATGCTTAAAAATATAAATATTTATTTAACCTCCCCGGTAGCCTATAAAACTACATGTTTTGTACAAAATTTCGATAAAACCCTAGGTTTTTATAGCTCGTTGGATAGCCGATGAAACGTAGATATTTTTAGGCATATCTGCCAAACAGGTGCCATATATTTTTTTCTAGATATCCTTAAAAGAAAAATAAACTTTCTGATTGTTATTATTTTTTAAAAGTTTTAATCGTCTACAACTACTTATTTATTTATTTTAGGTACAATATTGGTTATTGTGGCCACAAAGCACCTTATTATAAACGTAAAAATCAAGTAATAGTAATAATAAGACATGCGCATTTGGAAATATCCAAGCTTATAGCCGAAGATCCGGTGATTTTTATAAAAACAAATAAATTGAAATATCTCTTAAACGGTTAGGTTTAGGGTAGGGTGTTTCATGGTGAAATCATTTGGAAACGATATAAACTACACGCCCTTGACGGGAATAGGTCGACTTAACCAATAACCCTGTATAGTTCTAACTTACATAAATATATTATGCTCTCCTTTATTTAGGAAAATATATTATTGTGCCAAAAGAGGATATTACCAAAATAGAAACTGAAAATGCTGATCTCAAAAAACGTGGTGAAAATACAACTCAATTTTCAACGGAAAAAAGTGATCTGGTAAGTCCTCGACTTTTCAGCTTATAGGTAGGTTTAGAGACTAGCTAGAGTATTACAATGTAATTTAACATTCTGTCGAATATCCGTCAAATTTACTTTTTACTAAGTTAACAAACTTAGTAAGAAGACACGACATATTCGAAGTGTGATTCGAGTAGAAAAACAGCAAATTCTAAAAAACGCTCTAGCTGGTCTATTCTCACCATAACAATCAATTTATTTACCCAGACATAATTGTTTAGTATCCTCGCGTACTGATAAGAACGTCAAGAGCATTAAACGAAAAGAAAATGAATATAAAAAGGAGTGGCAAAGATGAATTTCTAACTATTCCACACACGCGGTCATATCAGGCGATGGTCGATATAGAGGCGCGAGCAGACGAGAACGAACTCGTTATTGTAGGGTAAGTTAACAAATACCTACTTATACATCTACTGATATAAACTTTGTACACATAGCACACATTTCAATGAAAGAAATAATCTGGATTGACCTTAGTGTTACCCTATCTATAGGTTATATATATTATGCATTGATACGAAACTAAAAAAGAGGGTTTGCCCATTCAATATCTACCCAGGTGAGGTGATAAAATGAGTGTGCGGTCTTCAAGTTTCTGGGTCTCGGGTCTTTTTTAACCATTGTAAGCAAAACGTTTCTCAGTTATTATTACATAATATCCGTAACTTATTTCATGTTTATTACTATAATTCTGAATAAGATTGATTTGTTTTATAGATCATCGGGAAGAATAATGATGATTGTGTCTGACAACACTCGTCGCACGCGCACCGTGTTGAACGTGCAAGTCAGTAACACGGGACTAGCTGCGTCGAGATTCAAGTATGTATTTTGTTATGCGGGATCCTATCCTATTAGAGTAAAATCAGGGCCGAGCCGCCCCTATGTGCGAAGTGTGCGGCGCACACAGGCGCCAAGACAATAGGGGCGCCGCGGCCGCCATCGAAATTGTTTTTGTTACGAATTGATCAATTGCTACGAATCAATCAGTTGCTACGAATCGATCAATGGCTACGAATCGATCACTTGCTACAAATCGATCACTTGCTACGAATCAAGCAGTTGCTACGAATCGATCAGAGGCAACGACTCGATCACTTGCTACGTATCGATCAGTGGCTACGAATCGATCAATTGCTACGAATCGATCAGAGGCTACAAATCGATCACTTGCTACGAATCAATCAGTTGCTACGAATCGATCACTTGCTACGAATCAATCAGTTGCTACGAATCGATCAATTGCTACGAATCAATCAGTTGCTACGAATCGATAAGTGGCTACGAATCGATCACTTGCTACGAATCGTTCAGAGGCTACGAATCGATCAGTTGCTACGAATCGATCAGTGGCTACGAATCGATCACTTGCTACGAATCGATCAGAGGCTACGAATCGATCACTTGCTACGAATCGATCAGAGGCTATGAATCGATCACTTGCTACGAATCAATCAATGGCTACGAATCGATCAGTGGCTACGAATCGATCAATTGCTACGAATCGATCAGTGGCTACGAATCGATCACATGCTACGAATCAATCAGTTGCTACGAATCGATCAGTGGCTACGAATCGATCAATGACTACGAATCAATCAGTTGCTACGAATCGATCACATGCTACGAATCAATCAGTTGCTACGAATCGATCAGTGGCTACGAATCGATCAATGACTACGAATCAATCAGTTGCTACGAATTGATCAGTGGCTACAAATCGATCAGAGGCTACGAATCGATCAGTGGCTACGAATCGATAAATTGCTACGAATCAATCAGTTGCTACGAATTGATCACTTGCTACGAATCGATCAATGACTACGAATCAATCAGTTGCTACGAATTGATCACTTGCTACGAATCAATCAGTGGCTACGAATCGATCAGAAGCTACAAATCGATCAATTGCTACGAATCAATCACTTGCTACGAATCGATCAGTGGCTACGAATCGATCAGAGGCTACAAATCGATCAATTGCTACGAATCAATCAGTTGCTACGAATCGTTCAGAGGCTACGAATCGATCAATGGCTACGAATCGATCACATGCTACGAATCGATCACATGCTACGGATTGATCACTTGCTACGAATTGATCAATGACTACGAATCAATCAGTTGCTACGAATCGATCAGTGGCTACAAATCGATAAATTGCTACGAATCAATCAGTTGCTACGAATTGTTCAGAGGCTACGAATCGATCACTTGCTACGAATCAATCAGTTGCTACGAATCGATCAGTGGCTACGAATCGATCACTTGCTACGAATCAATCAGTGGCTACGAATCGATCAGAAGCTACAAATCGATCAATTGCTACGAATCAATCAGTTGCTAAGAATCATTCAGAGGCTACGAATCGATCAATGGCTACGAATCGATCACATGCTACGAATCGATCACTTGCTACGAATCGATCAATGACTACGAATCGTTCAGAGGCTACGAATCGATCAATGGCTACGAATCGATCACTTGCTACGAATCGATCAATGGCTACGAATCGATCAATGGCTACGAATCGATCACTTGCTACGAATCGATCAATGGCTACGAATCGATCAATGGCTACGAATCGATCACATGCTACGGATCGATCACAAGCTACGAATTGATCACTTGCTACGAATCGATCAATGACTACGAATCAATCAGTTGCTACGAATCGATCAGTGGCTACGAATCGATCACATGCTACGAATCGATCACATGCTACGGATCGATCACATGCTACGGATTGATCACTTGCTACGAATCGATAAATTGCTACGAATCAATCAGTTGCTACGAATCGATCACATGCTACGAATCGATCACATGCTACGAATCGATCACATGCTACGGATCGATCACATGCTACGGATTGATCATTTGCTACGAATCGATAAATTGCTACGAATCAATCAGTTGCTACGAATCGATCACATGCTACGAATCGATCACATGCTACGAATCGATCACATGCTACGGATCGATCACATGCTACGGATTGATCACTTGCTACGAATCGATCAATGACTACGAATCAATCAGTTGCTACGAATTGATCACTTGCTACGAATCAATCAGTGGCTACGAATCGATCAGAAGCTACAAATCGATCAATTGCTACGAATCAATCACTTGCTACGAATCGATCAGTGGCTACGAATCGATCAGAGGCTACAAATCGATCAATTGCTACGAATCAATCAGTTGCTACGAATCGTTCAGAGGCTACGAATCGATCAATGGCTACGAATCAATCACATGCTACGAATCGATCACATGCTACGAATCGATCACATGCTACGAATCGATCACATGCTACGGATCGATCACATGCTACGGATTGATCACTTGCTACGAATCGATCAATGACTACGAATCAATCAGTTGCTACGAATCGATCAGTGGCTACAAATCGATAAATTGCTACGAATCAATCAGTTGCTACGAATTGTTCAGAGGCTACGAATCGATCACTTGCTACGAATCGATCAATGACTACGAATCGTTCAGAGGCTACGAATCGATCAATGGCTACGAATCGATCACTTGCTACGAATCGATCAGTGGCTACGAATCGATCAATTGCTACGAATCAATCAGTTGCTACAAATCGATCAGTGGCTACGCATCAGTTGCTACGAATCGATCAATGGCTACGAATCGATCACTTGCTACGAATCGATCAATTGCTACGAATCGATCAATGACTACGAATCGTTCCGAGGCTACGAATCGATCAATGGCTACGAATCGATCACTTGCTACGAATCGATCAATGGCTACGAATCGATCAATGGCTACGAATCGATCACTTGCTACGAATCGATCAATGGCTACGAATCGATCACATGCTACGGATTAGGGTATCGAGAACCGGTATAAACATCAGAACCGGGATTTTCGGTACCAGTACTAATCAGAACCGGGATTTCCCGGGATTTTCGGTACTTTCGGGATTTTTTTCTTCTCTTTAGTTTTGGAGGTAAATATAGTCTTAAAATATTATTTATATTAAATAACACATATTGCGCATTCTGGCATAACAAGATAAGCATTGATTGCTTTAACGCATTAAAATAGCATCACTACTAAGCCTTTTAAAGCAGGAGACAGGCCAGTGCTGCGGAAACTGCAAAAGCTGTTTTACGATGTCATCTCTCCGGGAGAACTCCAAAAGCATGGAACAGAAGCGTGATGGTGCTCTACTTCAAAAAAAGGGATAAAACCCTGCTGAAGAACTATAGACCCATCTCACTTTTGGGCCATGTTTACAAGCTGTTCTCGAGGGTTGTCTCAATTCGTCTATCAAGAAGACTCGACGAATTTCAGCCCCTCGAACAGGCCAGGGTTTCGAATTTGTTTTCTCATCTCATATTTCACAGTGCCTAAAAACAATAGTTTTCAATCAGTGCGTCCTACCAATGATGACCTACGGTGCCGAGACGTGGACACTCACGTGGCTGGACCTTCAATTTAAATTCACTCAAAGAGTTCTGAAGAGGGTTATGCTCGGAGTTTCTCTGAAATATCGCATTTACAATGAAGTCATCAGACAGAGTACTAAAGTCACCGACATAGCTCAAGGAATTAGCTCTCTGAAGTGGCAGTGGGCTGACCACATCTGTAGGAGAACAGATGGTTGTTGGAGCAGAAGAGTTCTCGAGTGGACACCGCGACTCGGCAAAAGTAGTGTTGGACGTCCTGTGGCTAGATGGAGCGATGATGTGCGCAGGGTAACCGGGAGAGAGTGGATGCGAATTGCAACGTGCCGCCGACGGGCACATTGGCGCAAGTTGGGAGAAGCCTAAGTCCAGTAGTGGACGTAAACATAGCTGGCTGTTGATGATTAAAATACAGTTATAAATTCACTTTTGATAAAGTTGTACACATAAGACCTTATAATTAAACTTTCTTATTCTCTTGGTAATGTGTCTTCAAAAAGATCAATGCATCTATCGTTGCATCACCTAATCGAGATCTAATTCTGTTACAAAAAAGGCCAGCTGAGGAGTTTTTTTTTTCTGGCTCTACGCTAGTAGTTGCAATTGTGAGAAGGTGTTCGTAAGCTTTTTAAGTACCACATTTTGTCTTATGATGGAATAATGATCTACCAGGTAACTACAGATACAACATTTTAATGAGAATATGGTTTTAGCTTGAATATTTTGTATAAAAAGAATAAATGCTGTTATTAGAAGATTAAAATCAAACAAATTATTTTATAGTTAACATGATTCGTTATTTCCCGAAAATACCGAAAATCCCGGTTCTTATTCATTGAGAACCGGTTCTTTGACTACTATTAAAGAACCGGGAAATCCCGGGATTTTCGGTTCCGGGATTTCCCGGTTCTGAACCCTACTACGGATCGATCACAAGCTACGAATTGATCACTTGCTACGAATCGATCAATGACTACGAATCAATCAGTTGCTACGAATCGATCAGTGGCTACAAATCGATAAATTGCTACGAATCAATCAGTTGCTACGAATTGTTCAGAGGCTACGAATCGATCACTTGCTACGAATCAATCAGTTGCTACGAATCAATCACTTGCTACGAATCGATCACTTGCTACGAATCAATCAGTGGCTACGAATCGATCAGAAGCTACAAATCGATCAATTGCTACGAATCAATCAGTTGCTACGAATCGTTCAGAGGCTACGAATCGATCAATGGCTACGAATCGATCACATGCTACGAATCGATCACATGCTACGGATCGATCACAAGCTACGAATTGATCACTTGCTACGAATCGATCACCTGCTACGAATCGTTCAGAGGCTACGAATCGATCAATGGCTACGAATCGATCGATGGCTACGAATCGATCACTTGCTACGAATCGATCAATGGCTACGAATCGATCACATGCTACGAATCGATTATGGCTACGAATTGATCACTTGCTACGAATCTATCACTTACTCCGGTTCGATCACTTTCTACGAATCTATCACTTGCTATGTATCGAAAACTTGCTACGAATCGATCAGTGGCTGATATGCTACGAATAGTGGATTTGCTACGAATAGTGGATTTGCTACGAATAGTGTACTTGCTACGATTCGCAAACTTTTATTGCGGGTTAAGCCACAAATAAAAACACAGTAGAGTTAAATAAAACTATATTTTTTATAAAAAGTTAGTTATTTATCCACTTATAATACTTATACACTTAAAGCCCAATTATTTAACATCAATACTTTTTAATTCATTTACAAAATAAAAATAAAACTATTTTTAATTTCATTAATTTATCGACAAAATTGTATTTTTTTATTTTTTTCCGAAATTGCGACTATTTATCCCTATAACTTTTTTTTGAGCTGGTATCCAGTCAAATTTTTTGTTTGATTATAGTCTCGGATATCACCTGGTCTACTCACAGCATTTTCAGACCCCTACAAGGTCTAAATAATTTGTTATGACCACTTAACGCTAGGGAAATGAAAAATAGAAATCTTATAGGGGATCTTTCAACTCAAATAAAAAGAAAACTAATTGTAATCGAGAATTTAAAACTCATTTAAAAACTTCTCTGTTTATTCCTTATTTCAACGGTATACTACAAGTATTACAAAACCCAAAAAACTTGTTAAAAATTTTTGTGCAAAGTGGAAATGAAAGAAAAAATAATAAGATATTTTTAGAAATAAATTCCAAGTTTGGCTTAAATACGTCTCAGTATGAATAAATTTGGATTTATCTAAGGTCTTCTGAAGAATCTAAGATGCTATAGTGACTTTCTTAGGAAATAATTAGTCTTAAAACAAGTAAAATGGACTATCTCAATTACAGAAAGATATTACTTCCAAATCAAGATTTCCCGTCTCTGGCAACCGATTAAAGGGATTAGAATACGTCCAGTGGTATGGCACACGCGTCGGGTGGGATGCTATTCCATTTACAGACCACCTTGCTGCAGAATGATTTAGAATCATGAAATAAACATATCATTCACGAATCTCTTTTAGTATGTAATGGAGAATTGGAGATAGAATATTTCGCCAACAAAGTTGGCTGTGAATGGAATAGCATCCCACTAGACGCGTGTTCCACAACCCTGGACGTATTTTAATCCCTTTAATCGGTTGCCAGAGACGGGAAATCTTGATTTGGATCTTCCTGTAATTGAGATAGTCCATTTTACTTGTTTTAAGACTAATTATTTTCTAAGAAAGTCACTACAGCATCTCAGTATCTTCAGGAGACCTTAGATAAATCCACATTTATTCATACTGTGACGTATTTAAGCGAAACTTGGAATTTGTTTTTAAAAATATCTTATTATTTTTTCTTCCATTTCCACTTTGCACCTAAATTTTCAACAAGTTTTTTGGCTTTTGTAAAACTTGTAGTATACCGTTAAAATAAGGGATAAACAGAAAAGTTTTTAAATGAGTTTTAAATTCTCGATTACAATTAGTTTTCTTTTTATTTGAGTTGAAAGATCCCCTATAAGATTTCTATTTTTCATTTCCCTAGCGTTAAGTGGTCATAACAAATTATTTAGACCTTGTAGGGGTCTGAAAATGCTGTGAGTAGACCAGGTGATATCCGAGACTATAATCAAACAAAAAATTTGACTGGATACCAGCTCAAAAAAAAGTTATAGGGATAAATAGTCGCAATTTCGGAAAAAAATAAAAAAATACAATTTTGTCGATATTTTTTTTATTTTAACCACTAGGAAATTTTTAGCCAAATTGTATCTCCCAAATAGGCCCAGGAACACGCCCATTCCGTTTGGTCAACCCTCTACCAAACACCCGGTATAAATAGGACTATTTTTCTTAAATATTTACCAGAAATATTTTTTAATAAGTATATGAATCATTATTTGTTTCCAATATAAGTGCACGGCGCCTAAATAATATGTAAGTACTTACCTAAGTACCTAGGCGTGTGTGATACCTATAGATTCATTCTTAGAAATAGTACTTACTTATAGATTTGTTATCAGAGTAAAGACTCGCGATTGCGGCCCAGTCTGGCCGACGTCCGCTGAAGACACAGACAAATACTCCGAAGTGTTGATACTATTAGCGCCTAAACATACGCAAAGTATTCGTCTCAATATACTAAATGAAATACCTGCTGACGTCGCTCACTGTGCTGGTAAATAATGCCCCGTTTTAAAAACATTTAATTTAAATTCTTATACATATGTATGGAATACTTTTGAGAGATCGTCTTTTATTTCCAGTTACCCTATTGAACGATGAAGGGGAGACAGTTGCGGTACGAGACGTGAATATCAAGAAAGGGGATCGTTGCTTTTGTGTTTGGCATTGCGAATGTGTTTGTTTGAGTAAGAGTAATTCTATCATCCACTTTCAAATAAAGTAAAATGGCTACTATGGTCATGAAAATTAAGATAAAAGTTCAACGTCGATCGTAGTCGATATATCTACATACTTAGGTATTATGGTGGTATTGTAGAAAAAATCCAAATAAATAATGAAATATGACATGTTCTTCCCAGCGGATGATCCCAGTTTGCTCTGCCGTGAGATGTCTGAGGGTCGCCAAGCGGCCGCGGGGCTCTCGTCGCGGGAGAGGCCCCGTCGAGCGCGCTCCGTCTGCTACCCCGACGTCGTCACTGTCGATTTAGTAGTCACTGCTTTTGGAGTGCTCTTGGCTCTGTTATTTTTTGGTAATAAAACTTTTCATTTCACTTCACTTCTGTATTTCGTTATAAGTAAGTATACTTACTAGATTATAGACCTGTCATATCAATACATGTAAGGATTGTTATAATGTTATTCCGGCAGTGGATGACCAACGGGATGACGATGATGATGATCAAGATCCCTAACTCAACAATATTATTTTCAGGATTCATCAAAGCATGTTTGGGTTTGATATTCCGCTGCGTCGGATCGTGGGGTTTGCACAGGATCATACAAATGCCACGTAAATTGAACCAATACTACGAGAACTCACTAAAAAACTCTGAAGTAGTTTACGATGATGAAGGGTGGCCGGTACATCCTCAGACTAAGAAGCGTACCGTGCGTCTTATAAGCAAGTCGGTTGATGAATTAGTATAATAGTTATTTATGGTACAAGCGAGGTAAGTTGGTGATTACTTCCGAGGCGCTATTGAGGCCCGAGCCGTCAGGCGAGGGTCTGAAGATAGCCGAGGATAGTAATCATCAATCCACGCGTGTACCATACAACGTTTTTCAACACACTTGCGAAGAAATTATAATTTTTCAATAAATAAACAGTTTTTCTATTCGCGCGCATCCAACACAACAATGGTGATCGGCCAAAGACTAAAAAAATATAATAATTAAAAAAAAATCGAATGAATGAATGAATGGAATCGACCATCGACCTACCGAAAGTAAGGTAACATAGTTATAGTTTGTTTTTAAAATGTATGGACACGATTTTTTTTGGTACTTTTTTAAAAACAAAGCAATTTAAAAAATCAATCTATAACTCACTAGTGAATCAAGCGTGTCATTATTCAACTGTTTTTGCACAAATAAGAGCCCCTTTATGAGCAAGTGTGTTGAAAAACATATTTTACTGTCCTCTATCCATTTTTAGTTTCCAATCAACTGATAGTTAAAATAAACTTCATGAATATACTATGCGGAATTTTGTGTGTAAGAATTACTTGCCCAGTCTTTCACGAATAAAAAGTCTTAACATTTTAAATCTTTTCAAAAATCCTAATAAAGTCTCAACTCGAATAGTGATGTTATTTTAATCTTATTTCTTTTTCAGACATATCGAATTCCTTGTAAATTTGACATACTTCATAACGGCGCCTTGTATCATAGTTTACGACATTATGAAATACATTTATAGTAAAAGTTGCAAGAAAGAGAATCCTGACTATGTACACCACCACCACCACCATCACAGCATTGAAACCAATCATGACAATAAGTGTTTTAGTTCACGGGATATTCAGGTGATAACAAGACAGTCGTATTGCGGTATTGTTTATAGTTGAATATACCTTCCCTTGTTCATAGTTGGTTGGTAAATACAGGCTATTCCCATTCGTCCAGATCGGGAGAAACTGAGAATTTTTGTTGCATTATCCCTCGGGAGAAACTGGGAACAAAATAGTCCCATCTTTCCCCGAAATATTATTTTATTTATAAATCCATTTTAATGTGCATACCCATGTAGATGAGTATAAGTAAGTACTTACTTTGTCTAAGCTATACACATGCAGTGTATATTTTCATCCCGAAGTTTCTACGGAATCAGTAGTAAAATTACGTGAGTAAAATTGTGTGGCGTAGCTATTAATTTGTGACAAAGTGAAATTGTTTATAGGCCTCCAATGCGCGAAGAAGCCGTCGGCGGAGACTCACCAGATGGATGACCACTGAAGCTGAAGACCTGTCCACTCATCTATGGCAGACTGGTTTGCAAGTCCAGAACGCGAAAGTTAAGGTCTTTTAATTGACTGTAATATAATATAAGGGTCTCTCGTTAGCTCCTTGGTTATAATTATAAGTATTCAGATGTAATAAATAGCCTATAAGTGTGTAATAAATAATGTAGATATTGAAATGTTAAGTAACATAAACTGACAATAGATGCAGCCACATCATCGAGATGAATTTGGCCAAGAACGAATAGGAACTCCTCAAGCAATCGATTCAGATATGGACGAGACTGAATATGTTTTGATGCAAATGCAGAAAAGCCGAGAGTCCCTAGCTGTAAATATTTTTGACTTTTCTTCTTAAAACATTAGATTAAATTCGATTTGATGACCACAGACTGAGGGAATTTTTTTATAATATCATATTTATGATAAAGTAGAGCTAGGTGAAATATCTTACAAAGCTGGATAACTATGCAAATGTACCAATGTAATAAACAGGCATTTTCCATACTTACTTATAGGTAAGTAACTGTCTTAGCTTCGTTGGTAGGATC
This sequence comes from Timandra comae, assembly GCA_958496195.1. NCBI lineage: Eukaryota > Metazoa > Arthropoda > Insecta > Lepidoptera > Geometridae > Timandra > Timandra comae. Next base: position 8,042,651 of record OY292356.1, read on the forward strand.
AAAAAGACTACCTGTTGACCCCTCCAACTAAGCTAAATATGCTTGCTTATGTAGACGTCACTAGTGCAATGGGTGGGCATCGAACTTGCGACCTTTCGTTCGCTAGACCGTCGCCAGCCATTATTCTATAAACGCTTACTTTAACCAGTAGTAACCGCTAGGCTAGTATCATTATTATACTGAGCTTTAACAGTAATATGCACCTATTGACGTCTTATTTTCTTTGTTATTACAGAGAAATCAACGTAATGAAATGACGCCAGAGCAAGCATCTGTAAATATTGAGTAGGTAGGTATACTAACTAAGTACTTATACAAATTAATCCTTGTCAGAAATAATTGTTATTTAGTTTTAATAATGTGTCTATAATATCTATATGATACAATTTATAACGTTTATATTATTATGTGTTACTTAATACTTCTTTTATTAAAAGATTTAGTAATAAAGTCATTAGTTTAATATATTTTTGATGTTTAATTAATATCCAAGCCAAATACCTAAATTAGTTTTCGATATAGTTGCATACCCTACAATAAAATCACGTCGCGTCGATCGCTGCTCTCAAAAGGCACCATTCTACGCTAAGTAGGTAAGTAAGTATATTTCGGACCGACCACCGGCATAAGGTCATAGTCAAACTATTACTATTATGGGTTCCTTGTTAGAAATATAACCTTATAAAGACCTCACACGTACCTAATATTATTTGACTACGAACATATCAACCATACATGTATAATAGGAATAGGGACCTACACACAAACAGGGTTAAAAAAACCGTACGGTAAATGACGTATTAATGAAAAAATACAACCGTACGGCATTTACCGCAAAAATGTATGATTACTATTCTGTTAACGACTGTCATTGTCTGTCCATTGATCTGTCACTGTCAGTTTTCGAGTGAGAGATACGGAGGGGAGGCCCTCTGCCTGCAGCGAAGGTCGAGGAGTGCAGACAGACAACGGGCGGGCTGCGGGGGATTTTACTTGTTTTGCTGGTTGGTTGGCCAAAGTGAGGTGTTGCGTTGCGTGATGATAATTTTTCACTTGTGCTATCTATTAGTTTATCTTATCAGTTGAATTTTATTAATATTAAATAGATACTATTACACAACTTCAAAGGTCAAGTGAGTAATGCGCGTAGCATTAAGATCACTCTTTAGTGTAAGGAAGATCTTGCAGCCATCTAGAACTGTACAGTTAAAGCATCCATTCACGACAGGTACGTGTAAATATGTGTGCGTACCGGCACAATATTATAAATACGGAAGGACCTCGATTATTTTTTGGAGTTGTGCCAAATAGTTCATAGTAGCTAAACAAATCAACCTTGTTTCTTCAGCGTTAGTTTGGAGAGCAATGGAAGACAAGGAATCTTTGAAGAAGCGTTTGACGCCGCTGCAGTATCATGTTACACAAGAAGCTGGAACTGAAAGGCCCTTCACAGGTACTTATTTGTACATTGTATTATACTTTAGTTTAAATCAATGTATATCATTAAATAACTTTATATTATATGTTTTCACATTTCAGGATGTTACAATAAAGTGTATGATGAAGGCATGTATGTATGTGTAGTATGTAAACAAGACCTGTTCAGTTCTAAAACCAAATATGACTCTGGATGTGGCTGGCCAGCGTTCAATGACGTACTAGCCAAGGAAAAGGTCACTCTGCATAAGGATGCTAGTGCAGGTATGTTTATTTTATAATAGTTTGGGCATGACGGACTAAAATGTTACTGACTGTGATAAAATACTTCTTGATTGTGCATTTTAACTGTACCTTTAATTAAAACTTTATGCTTTACCTCAACCTGTTCTTGAGCTCATAATAACCAGACACATCAATGTCATAGGATAATAGAAAGACCTCTAAAGTTATTCTGGACAATAGAAATAATTCAAGGTCTTCAATCCTTTCCTAGTCAACAATCCTATTTCCAGTTTTGGACCACTTTAGTAACATTATTCAGAATCACTGGTCTTATAATCACATTATGTTTTAATTGAGTTCAACATTTTCACCAAAGAATATTAAGAAATTTTGACTGAATTTTTTACCACTGTTATCAATTAAATGTAAACTATGTAGTAATTTATCAGTCAAACATTTTCTTTTTAATATGTATTTTTGTGCTTGTTCTATAAGATCATTTATATGTATTCAATGGGCTAGATAAAGCTTGTGTTGCACTCATCTTACATGTGTATGTCCGCCAGTTGCCTTGAATGTTTGTTCTGTATAAGTTTACATTTGCACAATGTTACTTCCATAGATAGACACATTGACCTTATAAGCACATCGCTGTGATCACTGAACATAACCTTCCAACTTGAATAGGCACCAAATAATACAATATGTACTGTTGTGTTATACATAATAAAAGTATAGCCTAAAAACATTATTTTGTACTAAACTCTATACATTTTATGTCCAATATATTAAAAAAATATATTTTCTATGTTATTGTGTACAGACCTACTGCATTATATCACACTTAATTTTATGCATGAAGGCATGATCTAATTTCTTTTTTGGAATTCAGTTATACTAAATTATTCTAATGAGTAGTAATAATATTATTGTAATATATACTAAATTACAAAAAGTATATTTATGTTGAATTATAACATTATCGAAATGAAAAAAGAATTTAAGTATGTACCTATATACTAATTTATGTGAAAAATCCCTTTCTAATTATGTAAATAGTATAACTATGTAGTTATCTTTTTATAAGGTTTAATTGTCTCTCTAAACATAAATATGTTTGGTGTCGGTACTTGGGGTGCTAATATAAATTTTATCTTTTTTTCTGCCTCTTCCCCGTTCCTTTGAACCTATCGACACAATCCTGACACACCACAACAAACGTAAGTCGGGCTATGATTGGTATTGTATTTTTGTTGTATTTCGCTTTGACTTTAACACACTACACCATATGTTTTCAATTTGTTTCACTGTTGCATCATTTCGATATTGTGCACTACACAAACAATATGCCTAATATGGAACATCAATTATTTTGGAGGAATAATGGTATTATTCACTATTTCGCTTCAATGATCACAAACAATAATGTAACACAATACGATTATTCGCGTGGCTGTAACATTGTGCTACACATTCAACCGCTAATATCGAGGCACATCATTTCATAATATAATTTAACCATTTGGAATGCGCATGACTATTAATATGCATTTGTCCTCACCTCTCGAACCACCCTGTATTGTCCCGTCCCGCCTGCTCCTCTGGATGGCTGCCGCTGGACCGCCGCGCACCGTCGCATTGGCGCTGCCTCGTCGCGCCTCTACAAATATCCATCTCACAACGTGAATTCAAACTGGAAATCGTATTGGATGTGTTCATTAAAATTCATTAAATGGTCAACAATATGTAAATAATTGGCTTACTGGTGAATGGACTATAATGTAATAAGTTGGAGCAAATATATTACTGGTTTTAACACGACCAGGTTTGGTGCGAACCGAGGTGCGATGCTCCAAGTGCGCGGCTCACCTCGGTCATGTGTTTGATGACGGGCCAGCGCCCACCCGGAAAAGATTTTGCATTAATTCTGCTTCATTGGACTTCATACCGGCTGAAGAAAGGAAAGACTAAATCTAAATGTGTATAATAGTGCATACGATCCGAAAACCTCATACTCGTATTTATGAAACATTAATCACATTATTACTAACAATTTAAATGTGCTTTGTATTACATTATCGAAATGTCTTGAATCTTTTTTATTTATTGTATTTGAAATTAAAGGTCAAACTGGCAGCTATAATACTTACTTAATTATATGTTTTATTTAATAGTTACCAATTAAGAATGTTATCAAATAGATAGAGATGAAACATTATTTATCTAATTTATTTGCTTAAGCGATTGTGTTAACAAGTATTCCAGTACAGAGTAATTGTATAATTGTTCACGTTGATTAGTTTTTGCTGATTAATGTTTGTAATTGATAAATGCTGTAATAAAGAATTAATATATTTTGTGTACATACATAAGTCTGTTGGTTTTATTTCATAGTTAATTCATGATTAGTTAGTACTAGGTACTTGAGAGAATCTTGGTCGTGATCGTTATTCTATGACTGGGTACGTAGATTTGTACCGGAAATCAATAAAGCCATGTATCCACTAGGGGATACATGGCTTAATGCACTGTTCGAGATACCGAAAACATTAGGCTAAGAGACGATGGAACACAGACCATCACTTATATGCTATATTAAACATATTTTTAGTAGTTTTTAACCAAGTTACTACCAACGTTTTATCTGCTTAAGGCGGGTCGCCCACGAGCCCACGACCGACTTTTTGTAGAAGAAAAATAAAAAGTGTTGCTGTAGCTGTTAGCAATAGTGCAACGCACGCGTCCTATAAAATCGATACAAAAAAGCCCGACTATCAGCCATAAAAGTCGGATTTGTACATAAATAAAGGGAATAATGAAATAAAACATGTTATTCATGGTGAGTCTTTTATTAAAGTATGGTTGTATTTTATTTATATGCACAGTCGCTCATACATGGCACTGGTGTTTTACAATCGTCAAAAACATGAAAAATGTTCTAATCGAATTAAATGTCTTGTTCAGTAACTTATATAATTTACATTCATTTAATACAGTTTAACTTAAGACTACATAATTAATAGTTACTTTCTCATATAACATTCTAATGCATACTCGAAATTCATCTTCATGATCACAATGTAGTTTAATACATTTCTTATATATTTAGTTCAATAGATACTGAATAATTTCTTCAAGCTCTCTTGCGGATTTGGCTACACTTTTTACATTTCTACATTTTATTGCACAAGTTAGTTTGGTTGGTGCAGTAACACAACACTACTAAAACAGCTATGTTAATTCACATCAGTATATTCCATTCCATAAACAAAACGTTATAAAATATTTAGGCCGTAAATACTATTAAAAATTTCAAGTAATATTATCATTATTAATAGGCAATTCAAATAATATTCAATTAATATATTTACAATTATGAAAACAAACAATATTTAAAATAATAAAACCAATACTGAAATCAATACGTATAGAGTATAAAATTAATTGAATAAATACCGTAACCTCTAAACAACAGGATGTTCACGTGTAGCTATGGACTCTTAAGTTTATTTTCTTCTATAAATACAAACCGCCTCACGTTCTAAAAAAGAAACGGCGTTGACGTAGTTATTAAATAAAATAACACTGTGGTGCAAACTCCGGTATTTAGAAATTGTGGTTGTTACAATTTGAGATTCTAGTTTGGTCTCTATTGAATAAAACGATAAAAATTTAATGAATAAAATGTGGTGCACCAACCTGTGGGACTCTTGGATCTACGTACATAGCATAAATTGGTCACTTTATATTGTCAATGAGTATATCTACTCGTCTGAACTATTTATATCATATACGGCGACGGACGCCGAACGCGTTCCCGCGTCGCATCATCACAACTCTTCATAACATCACTCAATAACGACCATACTACTTTCATTCTCTTAAAGTATAAAATAAGCGAATACATAATATAAAAAATAAAACCAATATAACAGCATCTGTCGGCACAACCTAAACAATAAAAGCAGAGAGACTACTCCAAGTTACTTAAACAATAATTAAAATACTTCAATGTCTAATACAAGTACATTGATACGATTGAATGTATGCTGATATTGTACACTCACTACTATTGTCACAAACAGTTGTTGTCGTACGTTACTACAACATATCTCTATTTCATTCAACTATTGGGTTTCTTTTCTTTATTATATTTGTACCTATACACTTACAGTTTGTGCCATAATGTGGGATGATTCAATATGGTAGCATATTATTTACGATTATGTATTTTCAAATAGACTTTATAAACTTAATACTACGTAAATGCTTAATTTTTATCATTATAACAATAAAATTATATGTTATAAAATGAATAATTTAAAATTTAATACAAGCAGTTTCGAACAATAACGGTATACCAAAATGAGGCCAAAAGGAACTCAGAGCATTGAAAAACTAATGACTAACTGCTTCGCTTACACAATAACAATCTGCTTAATTAATACGATATGATAGAAGCAATAAAGCAGTTAATAAATTAACATTAATTAATTAATATTATATATGTGATGATACTGCTACTGTTTATTTTACTCTGTCAACCGAACAACTTCACAGATACTTGATAAATTAGAATGTAACTTCACACAGCTATTGCATTATTTACTACACATAAAATAGTCCTTTATAATTTCCCGGTCGATAGAGTAAAAACAGTTGACAGGTTGCATCACAAAGTCAATATTCAATCATTAAAAATATTCTCACAAAAATAATCCATTGAATAAAAATGCTTGGTAATAATACCAAAAGATCACGTAACTATTGTAAAATTATAGTTTTAATACAAAATATAATTTCACCGTACATCCGTTCCATTCATCTCCAGTCACTCTGTTATATTGAATAATCATCAATTAGTTATGAATCGGAGCAGCGCCCGATCGCGTGTGGCCGAACGGCTGCTGCGACTCGTCAGTCAGTCGTCACTGACTCGTGCTGCGCCCGCACTGACGTGTGTCCGCTCCCGTCTCTACCCCGCGCCTACGGGCTAACCATCACAGTGAGTAAGCTGATTAGGTAGATACTAACGTAACACACTACGTTACTCTAATATTTATATGTATTTTACAAATGTTGCCTAAAACTGCCAGTCTTCGTTTGCAGCTAAATATTCGTAACTTTTCATAATTCGTACCTAAATGTCTAATTACTATCTACATTCTATTCATTTCGTCTGTACATCGGGACAGTGGAGCGGCACACCTCAGTGACGGAGACATCGCTAATAGAATAAATAACATCACTACATGACACTACATGATTTATATTTAATGGACTGCTGTTCTATTATTCAATCTCTTGTAAAAATATTACGATTAAACTCTATTATAATCACTCGGCAGCCATTATACAGTTAATATATTGCTCTCTAAAGTTTCGTCACACATTTTCACATACTATACTCGTAAACGTAGAATGTTGTATCGATGGGTGTCGAACTAGATCGAGATCAGAACGTAACTGTGGGGTATATCGAGTAGCCGTTGTTTGTATGTCTACAAGTATATGAGGTGTATGTAGTGTACGCACACGGGTACACATGACGTAGGCACTGAGGGCGCTAGTGTCGCGCAGGCGCCGCGGCGGGCGCCGTCGGCCTGCGCTAATGGCCCTTGGCCGCCTCCTTCGCCGCCATGATCAGGGGGGTCAGCGACGCCAGCGGCCGGGCCATCTTTAGGAACGGATGCTGCAAAATATTACAATATTATTCGCTGATCTGCAACACTACGCCGATTAAAAAAATAATTGTAAATATTTATTGTACCTTCAACAAGTCGAGAGCGGTGGCGCGCCCTTCGACGTCCACCTCGAGGCACTGATCTAAGAAGTCCTGGAACACTGTACTCAGCTTCTCCTTGTCTTTGATGTCGGGCTTGCCGTTAGTAGCGATCAGATACAACGCCCGCAAGGGGTTCTCGTTTAGATATGGAGGCTCGCCTTCGATCATTTCTATAGCCATTATACCCAATGACCACACGTCGACCTGTAGACGAAATAGATTGTATAAGTTTTATTTATTTCAATGTGTAACTTGTAAATTAATAAAAACTATTTATTGTTACCTTTGGTCCGTATTGCTTTCTCGTAACTACTTCAGGCGCCATCCAGTACGGGGTGCCAACCATCGTCGTTCTTTTGTTCTGTTCGGGTGATATTTGCGCACAGAAACCAAAGTCAGCTGTAATATACAAAGAAAATAATATTTAGCATTATACATGATGATCCATACACTCGTATATATTTTTGTATAAGAGTAAACTTACTGAGCTTAACTTGTCCATCGAGACCTAACAATATGTTATCAGACTTGATATCTCTGTGTATGACGTGGTTGGTGTGGAGGAAGTGCAGCGCCTGGAGGACCTCTCTGCAGACGGCGGCGATCTGCCCCTCGTCCATACACGTCTCCGTCACCACGTCGGTCAGCGAACCACCGGCTAAGTATTCCATCACCACCCATAGTTCCTGATAAATACAAACACGTGGGTTAATAATATATAGGAATAGAGAAAAAGGGTAATGTTTCAGTGACTAACAACCCTTTTCGAAGTTTTACGGCGTTAGTTTCGATGAAGTCCAATAAAAAGGCTATGTACGGAATTTATTCTAGATACCATCAAGAAATTTTAGAAACTAATATTCTGGAACTTTTGTAATACCAGAGCATTACTCGACAAACACCAATCCTGTTTACTAGTAGTTGACAACAGTCAGCTACTGGATTGACATACAGTTATGCCTCAATTTAAATAGTACTGAAAAGTTATATTATTTACCTCATTGACAAGATAGCTATCTAGATAGTTGACGACGTTGTTGTGTTTGTTCTCCCGCATTACTAATATTTCATTGATAATCAGTTCTTTCTTAGGCTGTTGGCTGAGGTTCATTTGTTTAATAGCCACTTCCATACCCGTCGACGTTTCGATCGCAGTATATACAGTGCCGGAAGCTCTGTTGAAGAAAAAGTAAAAATAAATACGATTTTCTTCAAAACATGCATTATTTTTACAATAACCTTAGAAAATATTTACCCTTGTCCAATTTTTTCCATTTTGGTGTACTTCCTATTCGGATCTCCGACACTAACAATAGTTCTTAATTTTTCTAATATTTCTTCATCAGTCATTTTCTTCTTTCTTTGTTGTTGACCTGTCGCTCTTCTGGAAAATGAAAAATATAGAAATCATTTTTATATTTTACTACAAGTGGTAGGGTCTTATTGGATAATCAAAGAAATATCAGTCGTCATATGTAAGAGTCAGTTGAAATATGTCTCGTTTGTCCTCGTACTGACCCGGTGTCGACGGGCGTGGGCGTGCCGTTGGGCGGCGCGTGCGGCGCGTGGTGCGGCGCGTGCGGCGGCGTGTGCGCGCCCCCGCCGGCCGGGTTCTTGTTGCGGTCCAGCGCGCCGCCGCCGCCGCCAACCTCCGCGCGACTGCAGATCTACACATACATGGCTTCTTTATACACCATTCAGTCTCAGTTGGTTTATATTGGCTTACAATCGGACTGAGCTAACCTAACATAATTTAAATGCAAATATCAAATTAATGTCATGTCGCCCTCTAAAGGTTCTACATAAAATACTGACATTTCACCAAATCTATACTCATAAAGCCAACCACAGTCAGATATAGGAAGATTCAGAGTACAGATATTAAATAAAGATGTTTCTGTTTTAATTGCTGCAAATAAACTATTTGAACATAGTTTTTCATCACATGTGTAAATATCAGTTATCCACAAAAAAGTACAGAATTCAAGACTATTCATACTATACATCACACTGTGCATTTTGATGCATAAATATATTTATATAAGACTTATGAGTTGTTCTTATCAGCGAGTATAATCACGTTTATCTAGCAAACTTGTTTAAGTTTATAAACTCTAATTTACACACGGATATAACGTATTTTTTGCACCATTATTTTTGAAGTAAAAAGGCATCACACTTATAAAGGAATGGGATATGATTTCACTTTTTGACCGATTTCGGCCGCAACAACTTACTGGTTTATTAAATTAATTCGAGATTATTTGTAGATAGAAATTATATAGTAATTCTAATTATAAAGGTATATAATATTTACCGAATGCGTGGTGAGCGTGGGATGAGGCACGTGAGGGGGCGAACTGGGAGCCGGCACCGGCCGCGGGGGAGGCGCTTCTTCTTCTTCTATTGGTTTCGTATACTGAAATGAAAAAACATGGCTTACTTTTTGTTTAAATTTAGATAATAAGGAACGACAGGCCTCAATGTGGTGCATCAAGGAAATAAAAAAAGGAATATCGTTTCTCCTCAAATAGTTCTGGTTTTCATTATAAATCAATCAAAATTAACGAGATGCGGGAATTATATACGAGGAATAACAATGTTACTTAATCCGCGTTTACTCATTTTCGTTATTATTCTTAGGAATAATAGAAAGGAAATGCAAATATATCATTGTTATTTCTGTTTTTAATAAGTGATTTTAAGTTTGTACATGGACTTACAATACTCTTAGTGCGGTCTGGTCGAGAGGGTGGTGGCGGCGGCGGTTCCGGATGTTCTGTATCTGTTGGTGTCGACGACGATGGACTACTAGAGGATACTCGGGATACTGAAGAACCTGGGTTAAATATAAATTGTGTAATTTATGGGTAAAATCAACAAATATACCCTCTTTGAACTGCTGGCTTATACACATTGAACATCTTTGGTTCAAGGTTTAAATCTTTAATAGTATTTTAGTTTTATTTACATACTTTGAGAGTTAATTATAATAATTATAGTAAAAACTGAAGAATTGATGGTTTCCACAATATCCACACTTCTTTTCTCTTGATTCTTCAATTTCTCACAATACATTTTACCATTGGCCCAATAGTGGTGAATCACTATTGCTAAGGTATTTTACTTCACTAAGTCATTCTTTTCCCACATTTTAATATCTCGAAGGCAAATGTTTGAAACTTTTTAATAATTATTTGGTTTCTGATGTTAATAATACAAACCTGAATGTGTGGTGTGCATCTGAGCGGAAGTCATGTACTTGGAAGGTGGGGGTTGTGTGGCCGATGCATCGTACCACTTTAGGACATCAAGGACAGCTTGAGGATTGTTCTTCTGCTCCTGTTTGCTGATATTGGCTGCCATTAACAACCGCGCCCATGCTTCTGGCATTCCCTGGTTGACAAATCACAGAATTATTTAACATTTGTATTAAATAAAATCATGCATGCAATCCTCTTAGCACAGCTTTTGCGTTGACATCGATCTCGCCCACAATATTAAATGAACACAAGCAAAAATATTAACATTAAATCAATATTACTTAGTAAAATACTCTTTTTTGAAGAAAAAGCATATAACTAATTATTTTTTGTAACCATCTAAGCATCCACTTTTCATACAAATTCATATCTTACAGCAGACAGCTATAAAATGTAATATATTATTCAGTTCATTATGGTATTGTGGTATGATAATGGGTTGAGCGAATCATGTTTATTATTTTCCAAAGAAGGTTCTAGTTTGAGGTCACCAAGATAAATTAGGCAAGCAGTAGGCATATCATTACAGTATGCCTACTTTGATTATTTAATCTCGCCATACAATCGTTATTCAATAAGAAAGAGTGGAATTTTATGGGCTAATGTTTTACTATAAGTTGTAGTAGCAACGATATAGTCTGTTTGCAGTAAGATATGGTTGTTATACCTTAACTATTATAGATTCTATTGCATAACATTATTGTAAACAATAAAACATATAAGTAATGTTTTGTATGTAATGATTTGATTCGAAGTAAAGAGAGGAAGAGATATTTATATAATTAATGATGATGGAAAACATACCTACTAGTTACAATAAATATTGACTAGCATTTTACTAAACCATCACAGTAAAACTACCCATGCAATAATTCCAGGATATTTTTATTTGAAATATGAAGGTAATTCATTACTGTAATAAACACTAATAAATTGTTGATAAGTTAAGCTGTTACTTACTGTCATAGGCAGCTTGAAACAAAAGCGGTAATACATGGAACTCAATCATGTGGTTATGTACGATTACATTACTCATAATAATTGTTCTATTTGTATATATCTATATTATCATCTATTTAAACCATCAAGAATCAATGTAGTGATGGTCTACAAAATGTCTAAGTAACATGCGCCATACTGTGGCTTTTACACACATTTATATGTGATCCTGGACTATGTATACATATTATTACAGTACAATTGTACATCCACTATTATTAACATGCTATGACATAATATAACTGTTTACTTGTTCATTACAACCTACCTACCTATGGGGACTTCAATCATATTGTATAATTTAAACAAGGATTCTTATTTGATGTCTTCTTTGTTATTATTAAACAAAATAAACTTTAATTGCTCACTTAAAGTAAGTAGCTGCTTATAATTAAGCAAAGCGATAAAGCTGTTAGGCATAAAGCTGAATTTTGAACCAACTACCAATATTTCACCCTAATTGTTAAAGTTAGTGCCTACTAATATAGTCATGGTGTTACATTTATAATAATTATGAGATCTGTTAACTTTCTAATCATATTGTTAATCTATTAATCATAAACTGAATCTACGTTTAAAATATTTGTTGTTAGATATTTCAAATACCCAGTTTCATTATGTGATATAGAAAATAAAATAGTACTCACTGTGAATTCTCCTGTGACTGCATCAAATCCCACATGTACTGTGTGTTCAAAGTTAGTTGGATAGCTAATGTTTGGTTTGTCACTGTGAGCAGTACTTTTAGAGCCTTTTATTTTAGCTTTTAGAGTCTTCTTTTTCCTTTCGCCAGCATCATCAGGTTCTAAAACAATAATATTTCAAGTTAGATCATTGACTAATTTACACTCTGCAATTCATATTGGCGCAAGGATTTCATGAGAATATTTTCTATTGTTTACAAGCTCATGAATAAATTAAATGAATATGAATTCGACGATTGAAGTGATAAGATTGATGTTACCTTTCGGAAGAGGCCTCATGTCAACAGAGGCGACAGAGTCACCGCGATCCGTCGCTCGGTTGCTGGTGAGCCGCACCGGCGGCGCAGGTGGTTTATCTTCATCACTAGACATCCTTTCTTTTAAAACCTATACCCTGAAAATAGTTCTACATTAATGTTTGGAATACTTCTCATTGGTTTTTCCAACTTTTACTACACTAATTACACAGGTGACACAACTGAAAGGAGGAATACTTGGAGCGTTAAAGTGCCTCCATGTGTCATGTTTATCATGCAACCGTGAAATCTAAGGAACGATATATTAGTAGAAATTAATTCTATACTTCGTAACTCTATTATTACTCATGGACGCGCCCCGCAGTCCTACGATTGCGACAAAAAAATATACAAGAAAAACTTGATTTTTACAACACTTACTTGGCTTGAAAAGTAAGTTTTTCCGGTTATTCAGAGTTAACTCCAAAATTTCACATTTCATTAAATGTAGACATTTGGATACGCTTATTTTTCTGAAAATTTACACATTCACAAGCGAAGCGATAGATTTCTCTATGATGACTAGAGCCGCCATTACACTATGAAATAGTGACGTGCTCAGCTGTATTTGTATGATTGGATTGCTAATAACTCCACAGAGTACATAAATACCGTTTTTTTTTTTAGATTTTTAAATTCATTGCTACAAAAACATCAATGTTTCTATTCTTTCTATCAAAATGCGTAATGCAACAGCGTAAAGAAGAGCTTTGAAAAAGTAAACTCAAACTACAAAATCCCTTATATATAAAATCGTTAAACTGCGCATCATTTCTTTTTATACAAATTGCATAATTTCATCAATGTCAAGTGTCAATTAAATATCATATAAAGTCAGATGTCAGTGTCTTGTCAGGTCAGGTCAGCTGTCAGATGCTTTGCTTTGCTTGCTTTGAGTCGTGGAGTATTCTCATAAAATCTATGTATTTACCTATTTCGTAATGATTTAATTTAGTTTCATTGTAATTCGTACTAAGTTTGTGTAATAATGTTTTGTGATTAAATACTAAGCTCGTAAGAAGAACGTCAGCAGAAATAATTCATCATGGACACGTCTGGCAATTCGGTTTGTTGGCGTTACATTCATTTTATTTCCTCTACCTACATTAGTAAAGAATTTATATATTTTTTGAGACCTCTCCCTTAGGGTGAAACTTATTCTTTATTCTTTAATATCAATATAATTTCATAATATAAACTATAACAACTGAATATGTACCCTCAACTATTACTTGTATCAATTAATGCAAGTTCATTACTTTATCATGACTACACTTTTTCTTATCTACTCACTAAACAACTAGTAGAACATTTTGAATCCGAAGGCATAAGTTGACTTTAAATATCCTATTAGTTTTAAAATGAAAATCTTTTTTATAATATACATATACTCAACTTGTAATAATCTCATTATTACAGATGGAAGGTACCAAAAGGAGCCCATTTGATGATTTAACTAAGGAGGAATTAATCACCAAATGTAAGGGTTTACTTGCAATAGCACAAAAAGCAAAACTAGCCAAGACAGGTAAAGATAATAAACAAACACATTAGATGTTACTTGAAATTAATATTGTAATTCAAGAAGTTTAATAAAAATATAATGTCTGTAGTTTTTGATAGTCTAGATATATGTAATAAATTGCATTGAACAGATTAAAGAATGATTGATTAGATATAATATAGATAGATATAACTCTTTATTGCCTTCACAAATAAAACGGGTAAGTATACAAATGTGTATCTAAAATAAATAATATAACTATTTATTTCAGAGATCCAAAATGAAGTGGAGAGCTATAAACTACAGATTGAAAAATATGAAACAGAGAAGAAGAAAAGCCTTGACAGTTACAAAACTCTTCAAGAGCTTGTCGACTCTCTGACAGAACAGAAACTAAACTTTATCACAGAAGTTGATTCCGCACAGAGTAAAATAAAGTCTTTAAAAGGTCAATGCAACAACTACGAGGATGAAATTAAGAAGTACCAAGCAGACTTGATTGTGAAAGACCAACAGATTAATGAGATAACACAGAAACTGTCAGATATAGACTGTGAGGTGATATCTCTCAAAAGACAGAACGTCAGGCTCACTGAGGAAAATGAACAGCTAATAAGTCAACTGACAGAGATTGAAGCGAGAACTGCGGAGGTGAACAACATTGGATTACAACAAATGGAACAGTTGAAAATATTGGAACAGAGTGTTCATACAGGTTTGTGGATTGATAATAATTAAACTGTTTATTGTAGATAAACAAATTATGTAGAATTTACAATATTTGCATATTTCTGTTTAACTGGGTATAACCCCATTGCCAGGTATTCTGCTTCCAAACAGTAGTGCAAAAACATTACTGTGTTCTAGTTTCAAGGGCAATGTATTAATTCTTATTTTAAATCCAGATTATTTTTATCTTTATTAATAACTTTTCATTATAAATTAAACAAGAAATTAAATCTATTGGTTCAGTTAATTGTTATTTTTTATATTCCTGTATTTATAATAAATGTGCAAATATTTAATTTTAAATTAATTCCACAGATGAGGATTACAAAAATGAAATTCAGTCTCTAAACAATAAAATTGATGAACTTCAAAACAAGTTAACTGTTATGGAACAGGAGAACAATAAACAAAGTGAAGAACATCAAGCCAAGTTCAATGAAGTTAGTCAGTTATACGAGACTGAAAAATCAAAGAGGGATAAAGCATATGTGAAACTGAAGAGTTATAAAGATAAAATATTAAAATGTGCCGCATGCATAAACCAATTGAAGAACTCCCGCCACATTCTCACAAAAACCGTCCAAGAATATTCAGAAAACATTCCCAAATGGCAAAATGATATTATTAAAGCGTCAAAAGTATTAGATGATCAGCTGAAGGAATTAAATAATGAAAATGTAGTACTTAAACAAAAGATTTCCGAATTAGAAACTAAACTTAATAATGTAGCATCAGATAACAATACTGAAGTACTTACTGAACAAATAAAGGAATGGGAAAATAAGAATAAAGTATTAGTTGAAGAATTAAACAATTTAAGACAACAATATAATGACATCGCAAATAACCATGTAAAATTACAAAATGATTATGATAAAATGGTTAATAACTATAAAGAAATACATGAAATTGAAATGCCTAAACAAGTTGAGCGAAATAAAGTTCTAGAAAACCAAATTGTTGATAACAATAAAAAGATTAAGGAGTTGGTTACCAAAATTGATCATTTAACTAAAGTTAGTGATGAACTAACAAGTGAAAATCAACATCTAACGAATTCATTGAAAAATAATGATCATAACAATGAAATTTTAAACAACTTGAATTTGCAAATAAAATCATTAGAAAGTGAAAAGTCAATATTGGTGAAGGAAAAGATGACAGCTAGGGATAGTGTCACGGAATTGGAAAATAGTAACAAAATATTGACAAGTCAAGTCAGCAAATTAACAATCGATATCCAAGAACTAAAGACCCAATTAGATGCAGCAGTCAAAGAAAATACAATTTTGACAAATAAACATAAAACTCAAAAGGATGGCGAAATCAATATCTTGAAAGGTAAACTTAAAGAACAGCAAGAACAATATAATTTATTGAAGAAAGAATTTGATGACATACAAGATCTTAATAATTTATTGAAAGAAGAAGTAGAGACATTGAAATTTTCTTTGGAACAACCAAAAGATGATTCTGAGAACTTGTCAGATTTGAATGTTTCCTTGCAAGCAGACATTGTGAGGCTAGAAACAAAGTTGTCTGCTTACAAACAAGAGAATGCGTCACTTCTAGCAGAAATGAAAGAATCTCGCATCAGATTGAAGGAATTCGACGCTCTCGTAGCAGAATATGAAGAAACAAAATCAAAACTCATCAGCTACAAAAGTGAAAATTCAGAATTATTAAATGAAATGAAAGAAATCAATCAAGTTCTTAAAGAACGCGGCGAGTCTATATCGAAGCAACAGAAAGCAATCGCGGAAATGGAAAGACTTATAGAAACATTGGAGAAAGATAGAGTAGAACTGATAGATGAGAAGAAAGAAACAAATAAAAAAATACAATCACTGGAAAATGAATTGAAGAATGCAGAAATAAAATCTACTGAGAATACAGGAATTGTTGAGGAAGTCATAGCTGAAAGAGATGCAATTAAAAAACAACTAGAGGAAAAAGACGAGATAATAGCGTCGTTAAAAGAAGAAATAGAGAAAACTAAACAGCATCCATCAGGTATGAATATCAGTGAAAAATACTTAGTTATTGGTTACATTAAAATAAATGTAAAATTAATAATTTCATTGATTACAGCTGCAGCAGATCTACCAAATGAAGACATGTCTACATCAACAATATCCAAGGCAGAAGATATTTCGAGAATGAAAGACTTGGATGAAACATTTGAAGAAAAGTAAGCATTGCACACTTGTATCATGATAAATATTTGTATAATCAATGTGTCTTATACTTATGTCCCTTTACAGATACACAAAGCTGAGAATATTTGCATTGAAACTGAAAAAAAAATTGAACGAAACTACAACATTACTAGAAAATACGGAACAGGATAAAGCTAAATTAGAAAAAAAGGTTGAACATTTGATTAAAGAAAATGCTTCTAAACCAACAACACAAAACGTTAGTGTTGTAGATAAAGTGGAAGATGGTAAACAAACGGAAATAAGTGAATTGCAAGATAGAATTAATAAATTGAATAAAATTGCTGAGAAGACTGATATTGTTACTGCTGAGTTAGAAAAAGTAAAAGGTAAGCATGTGTAGATCCTAGACCTAGAGAAAACAATAAATAATGGCCATATTCTTTCAATATATTGACTCTATATTATCTGGCCATAAACAACATTAATCTAGAGTAAAAGGATACATCTTTACATATCGAAATATACTCATTACAATGAATCATAATTATAATCATTATTATATTTTTTAGCCGAATTACATACAAAGTGCCAAGAATTAGCTGCCGAAGTTGAAGCTCATAAAATAACTAAAGAGAACTTAGAAAAGGCCCGACGGGATGTTAAGAAGAAAAATGTACTGAGTCTTGAAATAGAGGACTATGAAAGGTCAATGAAAGAACTCACGGTGAAAATAGAAGAAAAGAAGAGAAAGATGGTGCAGGTAAATATTTGAAAGATAAAAATCCTCTGTGTTTTTATTAATTGGTCATTTTCTGGTTTTAAAGTCATTATATATTTTAACTAGCTCTGCGGTTATACCCGCTTTGAAAGTCAAGTGAGCTATCTAATGCATGATACTTCTAATCGGCCAGCAGTTTCCGATATTATTGCGCCTTAACCAAAAATCTCTCCTCTTCGTATTATTGGTGTTTTTAAAGCTGAGTTTAAAAAAATGAATTATTTCAGATGGAATCAACAATAGACACACAGGAAAGCACAATAACGGCAATGAAGACACAAATAAAACTATTGGAAGAGCAAATCAAGTCAGAGGAAACACAAAACAGGCTTACAAGGGAAGAATTACAGATGGTCATAGAAGAAAGTAAAAATAAAGAACATGTTATACAAGCTAAGAATGAAATTATATCTAAACTTGAGCAAGACCTAGAGGATGAAAAGAGGAAGAACGAGGAAGCAGATTTAGAAATGACTACAGTGATGAGCGAAAAAGAAAAAGTTATAATGAATTTAGCTGAAGATAAAGCGGAATTGTACAATAAAGTAAAGAGGTTGGAGTTCAAATGTGGAGAGTTGAATGAGAAACTGAAAATAGTCAATATGGAGCTGGCTGATTTGAAAACGGAGTACACTAGTTATAAGGTATGTTGATATTTCACTAATATATAGTTAGTTATGTTAATGTATTTCTTTTGTTTTAGTTCCCTTTTTAACATAATATATCTCTACTCTAGGGTATTAAAAGCTATGCATACACTCAATCATACACACACCAGATAGAGATAAACATTTGTAGATCACATAAACATTTACTTCACTCTGTAATCGAACCTGCAACTCTGTTTGGACTATGCTAAGTCCTACTACTCACACCACTAGCCATTCGAATCCTATACCGTTTGGGTTGTCAAAGATACTAAGAAATTCTTCAATTGTTTTCAGGTAAGAGCTCAAGCAGTATTACGTCAGAACCAGACCGTGGACCACAGTCAAGAGGAACAGCTCAAAGAAGAGGCAGCTGCTCTCAAGGCGCAGATAGAATCACTCACATCCAAGTTATCAACTGTCAAGTAAGGATATTTTACTTATAATTTAACTTCAGGGAACAGGAGAGGTCTAGTTGCGGAAAATCGCCCGCTTACTTATCTCGGTTGTGGTACGAACATCTTTGAGTGTCAATTAAAGTAGTTAGAGTCCTCAAACGTTTACAAAACGAAAATCTCTTAGAGTCTCTGCTCCCAAATTAGAGAGGTCTAATAGCGAAAACCTATCTATTTACGACAATATTCATACATTTTCTTACCTTAAAAATTTGTACATTAAGTTAATTAATAAGTATTTTTTTTTTTTGGAATAACAGTGAGCAATATGCAGAACAAACAGCCGAATTGGAAAATGCTCGCAGACGCGCTACAGAAGCGACGAATGAAGCTACTCGCGCGCAACAACGGACCACGCGACTACATGCCGACCTCGCGAGGCTCTCGCAGCAACTCGAGTCGGAGAGAATACAACAGAAATTACAAGTATGTACTACAAATATTTTTTGTAACTTAATATAATGTTAATGTGAGATTAGCTCACTTTTAGATAGCGTGATAATACAGGGTGTTACAATTTTTGGCATAGTCAGCTGAGTCGATTCTTGGCTAGGAGTATTGATTTATCAGAAATCTAATAACGTAGTTTTCATTTTCATCAAAATCCACCTCGAGACTCCTTTGAGATTTTTTCGATATTCGTTATCGTTTCGGATTTGGTCAACAACGCCCTGTATAATAAATAATCCATGATTACCCACATAATGTATGTAATGAACAAAAATTAAATCCGCAGATATCAACACTAACCCAATGTTGCAAGACACAAATAAGTGAACTTGAGTCGAAACTGCAAAAAGAAGCCGAGAACTTCAAAAAGCAACTAATGGCCGCTCAGGAGACCAACAATACGAAGAAAACTACCGCCACATTGGACGATTCTAATCAGAACCAGTACATGTTACCTGCGATACCTAAAGATGACAGTGACGGTGAGATGGACATCAACGTGTCGATGATTCCACGGGAAGAGGGAGAGGTATGTTAACAGGGCAATCGTTTTATAATTTAAACGATATAAAATTTATATAGACTTTTTATGTCCCTTTTGTGTCGCTACTATTTTTCGGTAGTAAAATCAAAGGAAACTGACTTTTTACCTTTATTCGGAGTCTTTGTCTGCTACAAACAAAATAGGGTTCTCACTGATGTGAATAGTCCTCTGGCATATTAATATCGTCTAAATTTCTCCTGGTCTTTTAATGCCCCTGAAAATGTTAATCAACTACAAGGAACCCTATCGCTCACATTGAGAACCTATGTGCTTAGGTAGTTAGTTTTTTAGTTACTAGTGAAATTTTGTCATAACAAATATTTCTATCAGTTCCATGTTGCCCGGTCGTAATTCACAGAAAATTTCGTACGTTGACCTGTAGCTATGTATCTCTGTCGCACCTGCGTAAATTATAATGCGCCCGATCGCCATTGCATCCGTGCGAGCGGGACGCATTATAATTTACGATGTTTCTGATTTACTGATGTATATTCTCCTGTTCCCAGGGCTCGGAGTGCGCGCCGTCGCCGCCGCCGGGCGGGTGGGCGCGCGGGCGCTCGCCGGTGCCGCTGGAGCGCCTGCTGGAGGACGGCGTGTCGGACGACGACGCCGCGCCCGACGCGCACCTCGCGCCCGAACACGAGCTCGCCGACCTCCGGCGGCGGCTGCACGCGCAGCAACAGAGGTCTGAATACCAATTGATAACGATTTTATTATTAAAAGAAACGTACGACATTATTTAATTAAATTAAAATAACAGGATGTTCGTACATACTTATTTAAGTCGAATCCCTCGGCCCTCGACTAGTTTCAGCCCCATCCGGCCTTCATCAGGAGAATGAGTGCGATGCGCCCGCGCAGAGCGAGATGCCGGCGCGGGCGCATCGCACTCATCCTCCACCACTTTTGTGTTGCCTAAAACCTGCAAATGTATCGGATATGCAGTTCTATAATTGTACGTACTAAAATAGTAACAATATCGAATATACATGTGATAAGTATAAGTTTAGATCGATTGACTGAAATTGGCATGTTTCAACACTTGTATAGTGTGACTTCACTGCATGCGCATTATGATAAATATAATATCTATCTCTTACTACCACTGTTTGGAATTCTGAAAATTAGTATTTAGACAGCATCCAGAAAAATGAAATATTTATTGTTTCTGTTATCAGGGTGAAGCACGTGACCGTATTGCTGTCGGAGTCTGAACGCGAGTGCGCCCGCATGGCGCAGCTCAGCGAGCTGTTGAAGGCCGAGCTGCGCAGAGTACGCGGCACCTCGCACAACGCACACAACGCCGAGTATATGAAAAACGTTACTCTCAAAGTACTAAATAATGCTACTTATAAAAATAGCTAAGAACCTCGGTAATTCGACGAACGTTTACTAAGCATTGTCGGACTATCGCATTTGTCCGGTTATAGCGTGCAGCATGTAGTCTATAACTATAGACAGTGATTTAAAAAAAAAACCTTTTTAACCCCCGACGCAAAAAGAGGGGTGTTATAAGTTTGACGTGTCTCTGTGTGTGTGTATACAGGGTGTAATCGTTAAGTGTGCACAGGCGATTATTCCGTAACTATTGCAGATATCAAAAAACTTTAAACTGATATCGAAAGTACTTTACCTAATGAGTAAAATTACATTAATAACTTTTTAAAAATAAAACGAGAAATATCCAAAAAAATTACATTAATCACTCCCATACATTTTATTTCTTAGTAAGTACAAAATTTTGTGTTCAAAGCATATGTTCGAAGTGACGTCCTCCTTGTGCAATACAATGACGAGCTCTATTTACAGTTTCTAAATGAACTTTCCTTAACATTTGCGGAGTAATTAAAGCAATTGCACGACGTACACGATTCTGTAACTCTTCTAGGCTGTGTACTCTCTCAGCGTACACGTGGTCTTTGACAAATCCCCATAGGAAGAAATCACAAGGCGTGAGATCCGGGGATCTGGCAGGCCAAGGGGTTGCACTATTATTGGCTATTAAGCCATTATAATTGTTTCGTAAGAAATTCATTACAACATTTGTATTATGTGCAGGTGCTCCATCTTGTTGAAAAATTATCGACCTTCTTTCATCGTCTGCAATTGGTTCTAAGAGACTTGGCATATCGTTTTGTACAAAGGAGAAATATCTCTGTCCATTTAAGGTTCCACTGTAAAAATATGGCCCAATGATCCGATCTCCAAGAATACCACACCACACATTAATTGAGAATCGCACCTGAGCTCTAACTTCAGTAGTT
Organism: Timandra comae; assembly: GCA_958496195.1. NCBI lineage: Eukaryota > Metazoa > Arthropoda > Insecta > Lepidoptera > Geometridae > Timandra > Timandra comae. The sequence continues at coordinate 8,064,893 of OY292356.1, forward strand.
AAGCGAGGATTGTCAATTGACCAATAATGCGAGTTTTTTCTATTGTAAATGCCGCAGTTTGAAACATGACTTTCATCGGTCCATAAAATTGACCTTACATTGACATAATTATTGACTAGCCAATTGCAATAGAACAGCCGACGAGCAGGATCATCATTGTGCAGCGTTTGAGTAGGTTTTATCTTAAATGCTTTGAAGTTGTGTTTTTTTAATAACTTGTGTACATAATTGTGGGACACTGGAAATGATCGGGCCACTGAACGCGTTGATTCTTGTGGATTATCTACTACGTAGTTAATAATATTGTTATCTAAGTCATTATCAAATTCCGGAGCTCTTGTTCTCGAACCTTTTTTTCTGTTAAAAGATCCATAATTTATCAAATTGTTATCCAACTTACGTAAATACGTACCAGAAGGAACTTCTCTATCTGGGTACTCTCTTCTGTAGGCGATAATGGCCGCCCTATTGTTACAATCATGTTTGTAGTACATTTTTAACATGTCCCTCTTTTCTGTATTGGAATATGCCATTTTTCAATCAATAAATGCAACAATCACGATTATTAACGCAAATTGAAAAATACAATAAATTGGCGGGAACGAGAACCCGCGATAAAGAATTTGAATTTAGAACGAACACCAAAGAGTATCTTTCTTTTTGTTTTTATTTAGTATGTTGCTTTTCAGCTAGTTCAAATCAATACAATATTGAAACAAGGTTTATTATAAATTTGAAGTGGTAAGATAATTAATCTACACGTGTATCTACTTGAAATTCATTAATACCTTCATATCGTACATAATTATAAAATGACAAGGGTAAAATGAGTAGGTACTATTCCACTTAAAATAAGGAAACTAAAACCTTTCTACTATCTCATACTAAATGTATGGGAGTGATTAATGTATTTTTTTTTTGGATATTTCTCGTTTTATTTTTAAAACGTTATTAATGTCATTTTACTCATTAGGTAAAGTACTTTCGATATCAGTTTAAAGTTTTTTGATATCTGCAATAGTTACGGAATAATCGCCTGTGCACACTTAACGATTACACCCTGTATATATCTGTCTGTGGCATCATAGCTCCCGAACGGATGAACCGATTTCAATTTAGTTTTTTTTGTATTAAAGGGGACTTACGTGCGAGTGTTATTAGACATGAAATCGGTTAACCCATTTAAAAGTTATGGGGGTTTGAAAATAATTGTGTTGGGTTTTTTTTTAATTTTTAATTTAAATAATGTTATTTACTCTGATATCCAACTCATTACAGATCCAGAGATCGCATACAAGTTACAAATTGTTCAAAGTAATGTTCGTGTGCTAACATTCAACAGCATTTTTGCGCATGGTTTATGGATATGTTATTTTTATTGCTTTTATACTTAGAAATAAGAATATCACCAAAATATAGTTCTGAATTTGATTTATATGTAAACCCTGTAATCCGTTAGAGGGGGTGCCGGTTTAGACAGGGACTGAATTACCGAGGTTCTACTGTACTATATTCGTCAAATTTTATGTGATAATCAATTTATGTTCAGTTCTTAACGCTGCCATCGGGTGATGAGCGCATCCGTCTCGTACCAGTACTTCAAAAGATACTTACATTGACTCCCGAAGAGACGCAAAAGATTCAGGCGATAGCCAAAGGTATGTTTGTCTTTGAAGATTTTACTTGAAACATAATTCGCCTGATTTAGAGCGTCCAGTTAACAGATGTTTGAACACCCATCATTCAAGAAGCATCTCTCTCGAAGAATCTCTGGCTAAAAAATATTTTATGCTAATTAACTAAATAAAAAGTTCCTTTGAATCCGGTTTTAAAAAATATTTCGTGAGAAACCATTTTTGATATTTGAAATTGTTTCAGGCTTAGATCCAAATGCAAGTAAAGGTTGGGGAAGCTACTTGCCTTGGCCCGGGGGAAGCAAATAAATGAATACATAATAATATCGTTACAACATATTGTACAGTCTCTAAGCTTATACTCTATGGCTAGAATTTAAAGTACCTCATATTGGATTAGATAGCATACAATAAAACGATCAGATTATCTGTGATTAAAATAATAAAAAAATGTTTTATACAAGAATACAATGTTTTGGCATTTATTTTAATATTTTTAAAGTTTTTAGTAAATGGTACGTCGTCGGTCGGATTTTTGTTTACAAAATTAATTATGATGTAGTTATATCTTCCGATCTTAAATAATTTCATTTTTATTTTGTATTTAATTATGATTTCAACTTAACGAAGTCATTCGCTACTATGTGATTATTTATTTATTTTATTGATTTGTTTTTTTCGTTTATCAAATTGTAAGTCCCGTAACTATAGCAGTTTTTACTACAACTTTAATTTTGGTCATAATATTGAAACTTATGAAACTGGGATTATAAATAATTTCAAATATAAGTACCCGGTACCTATCTTTACTACTTGCATCAATCAGTGATCCTTTGCTCGATAGGATCGGATGGGGATTGGCCGATACTTTTCTACATTGGCAATTGTTCGTATCAGTTACCCACTTTTCTTTCTGTTACACACACTCAAAAATTATAACGTCGTATTGTCACAAAAATGTAGGTAATAGACTCGTTAATTAGTTGTTGCAATTGTCTATCAAGTTTAATAAAAAAACTTGAATAATTAACTAAAGTAAATAATTACAAATTACGACACAATTATGTATTTCGAGATTACACACATTCCTATTCAAGTTCAAGTAATATTATTAGAGTACTTACATTATAATTTCGGCGAAAACTTGCTAATTAATAAATTACTTTTTAAGTATTATTTAAATAGTTTTAAATTGATATCACTTGTGTAATAATATCAAGGTAGGTACCAAATAAATATTAAATTTATTATACAAAATGATTGCATTAAATTAATAAATAGAGCTTGATTTCGATTATTTATAACGTATTTATGATTTCAATATTTGTAAGTATAAATAAAATTGAAACGGTAAATATACTATGCTGTTTTATTTAAGAATGTCTGTAATTTCCTTTCTGTCTACAACTTTGGTTCTATGTTATACAGGGTGGCCCAAATAGAACGGTCAGTGAGGGAAGTATAAAACTATAAGATATACAAAGATTTATTCTTAGGAACCATGTCATCGATTTTAGTAAAAATAAAAAGTGCATTCAAAGATTTATAAAAAACTATTATTCACTACGGGAATCGAACCCGGAAGTTTAAAAAAAATCATTATTTTAACTAGAAATCGATTGTGTACCTATGTCTAAAGCAGTAAATGTTACTAAAAAACATGATATCTAAAATTATTAAAATGCATTCTGCGTCTATTCTGTTTCTTCGAGGCAACCTTGCTCCAACAGAACGCATAAAAAACGAAAAAAAAAATCGGGGATATAGGGAGCCTATGGGAGCCCCCTTAAATATTTTTTTTATTTTGTTTTTAGTATTTTTTGTTTTAGCGGCAATAGAAATACATTTTCTACTGTCTAGCTATCACCGTTCTTGAGATACAGCCTGGTGGATCGAACGGATGGACGGACAGCGAAGTCTCAGTAATAGGGTCCCGTTTTTACCCTTTGGGCACGGGACCCTAAAAAACGAATTCATAGAGATATATGCTAGGATCATAATAATCGAATCATAACATTAACAGTTGTTAAGTGAAGATGAGTGGGTTCTTTTTTTTGTCTGGTCTTCTAAAGACATTACATACATGCAATGTCCAAGATCGGTATGAAATAGGTACTAAGAGCAAGCCGAGACCCCCGATGGCTCTCTTTGACTTCAGCTACCAACTTTTCTATCAAAATCATAAGTATCTACAAATAAGTCATCTGTAAAAGATTGGCACGGAACAAAGAAAGTATTTCTTTGTTTCGTGTGGGTGGGTAGTTATTTAGTAAGGATTACCATTATCAAGCTTAAAAAGTATAAGTACCTATTCTTTAAACTCATTTATTGGTCCGATTTTGTAATATCCTTCTATACAACGGTGTGTTTGTGTGAATGAGTGTGTGCGTAGTTTATGATACTACAGATACATGTTTCGAACTTAGGGGTCAGTTATTTTATAATGAGATGATGTAGTGAATGCTTAATGCTTATAACTCATTCTACTGTTTACGCTTTCCTTCATGATATCACAGAGAGAGAATCTCGTGATACATATTCCAACTTAGTATTCCAAGATGATTCCAAGCTTTCCTTTCAGCGAAGGAAGATTATAATAAAAATAATGCTAAGACATGGAATATAAAATTTAAATTAAGGCAAACAACAGAAAAGTCCACTTTCACATATGTAGTTGTCTTTGAAAAGAAAATACTGTTGACTTCCGGTTTCATTACATTTTAGAATTGATATTTCTACAATATTTAGAAATTAATTAACTCCGATAAATGTTACAATAATAAAAACTTAATTTATAATTCTTTAAATATTTAATTATAGCTTTAAGTTACAGTTTTTGGTAAAAAAAAACGTGCACGATTTTATTGATTGCGTTTCCCGGGCTAGTTGTTTAGCGCATGCGTGGGAAAATCTCTTGGAAAATTCGTGTCTGCGGTGCGGTTAGGAGGTAAGTTATTTTATTCATTTTAATTACACGCTTTTATCTATTTTGATTCATTTTATGCATACATATTCGTGTTATCCATGAATTTTGTAATACAGAAGCCCTTTTAGTATTAAATAACTCATTTTCCACCTTGATTACTTTGGCTTGGCCTACTCATGGTATTATCTAATGTTTTGCCGGCCCGACTTGAAATTACGCAATATTATTCAATTATAGACAAAGGCAGAATAAGAGACTTCTTAATGTTTAAATTAATGAATTTAGTACCTAAATATCCAATAATATCTGGCAATTTTAGCACATGTACGTGAAATCATCCGCTATGGTAGTCAATGTAATTTATGTTAACTAAATACTTATTTATATTTTCACATGAAATAATTGCTTTAGACAATTTAAAAGATACAAAATTAACCATTATAAAATAATTAATGTATTTTTCTTTTCATATTAGCGACTTGCAATATTATAAATTTTATTGCGTATCTTTGTAAATTATTAATAAACTTTCTAAATTCAAATAATTTGTCAATACAAAATGTCATTGCTTGCCAATATGAAAATTATAAGTCAAGCTAATCGTGGGCAATTTAATTTTTAGTCTGAGATATCGGTAGAATTATTTCGTTTTCAATAATAAGGTGAGTGTAATAATAATTATCGTGTTGTTATCAAGATGGCATTAGGCCTAAGATGGATGCTGATCGAAACATTCACAAGTCATGTTCGGTGCATGCAATTGGGATAGTACATAGGCATGCACGTTGTGCGACATGCGATTATTCTAAATTTGAAACATAGCATCGCAAAAGAGCAGTTCATGATAGGTTTCTATAGATGATTTCTGTATTTAGATCAGTCGTGAACTTACTCTTTGTTTTATCATTCAAACATTTGCCGAGTTGAGTGTATCATGCCAAGCTCTATTCAAGTAAGATACTCCCATTTATAGGTTGTCTAGAAGTAAATTATTAAAATATAGGTCTTAAGTAGTACTGTTTCGTTTGATACATTTATTATTTAGTGCACACCTCAAAAAAATAATATAGATTCATAAAGTGGTTACAATGAGCAGCCTTATCGCTGGTAATAGCGGTTTTATTTTAGGCAACGTAAGGGCAGAAATTATATTAGACTAGCAGCGCCCCGCGGCTTCACCCGCGTAGTTCCCGTTCCCGTGGGAATTTTGGGATAAAAAGTATCCTATGTGTTATTCTGATGTATAAGCAAGATTATTGTAAAGTTTCATTAAAATCCATTCAGTAGTTTTTGCGTGAAAGAGTAACAAACATCCATACATACAAACTTTCGCCTTTATAATATTAGTAGGATATTAGATATAATATAGGTGCTATTTCCACAGCATAAAAGTTAATACAAAGTACGTAAGTACAAAGGTAATTAAGTCGGTCTGTATTGAAAATGTTTCATACGGCATTAAAGTAAAAATGACCATCTTGTATTCAAAATTTCGCTATGATAGAGAAGAGAGACCGTCGAATAATATTCGTCTTATTATTTTCTTTACAAGTCTTATTTATCTAAGTAGCTATCTACCTAAACAGTCAATATTATGTTTGTGCACTTTTGACCTTTCGATGGCATTTACAACTGCAATTCGTTATACAGCATAATATCAACTGTGACATTAAATAGATATAGGTACCTAGACGGTTTGATAGTAAAGCAAATACGTTTCTACAATCCAAAGTTACGAGTATGAAAGTGAAAATAATAATTTGGTAAGACAGGCGCACTAGAAATATTCTATATTTGGAATAGCGGGCCCGCTGTATCGATGTCCCGGACCTCCTATGTGAGCGATGCGCACGCTCGGGAGAGCTCTCACGGAAATATTACGACCATTTCAGTTACAGACTCGATTCAGGTGCATTCGGTTCGCGTACTTTGTGCACAGTGAAGGTGAATTGATTACTATTCATACAATTAATAGAGTTTTGTATAAAATAATAGCTCGTGAAAGTAGTCGTAGTATCAAACACCGGCTCAAGTTGCGGCATTAATATTGCAGTCTGTTGCGCAACGACCCGGCCGTGGGGAGGGTTACTATTTAACTGTTAAATTATTACATTAACCGCTCAATTGTTGCAAATTGGCGTGAAATATAATTACATTCTTGAAATTAACATTCTTCACCTTCTAATGTTTTTGCGCATAATCTGTCTCTACATTTCCATTTACGCAACGCAATATCATTTCGCCAGCTGTTTAAACCATGCAAAGAATATGGGACAATTTGCTAGAATTTACTTATTCTCCACCTGTCTCATCTTATAACCCAACATTTAATGTCATTAATTATTTAAAATCTAGTTACTTAAAAATATACGAAATCAATAAACGAAGTATTTTTGGTCAATTGCGTTCTATAATTCTACCTCGGAATTGACAAACTGTGTTGTGAGAATATTGAAATAAGATTATTCAATATTTATGGGAATATGTCCAAAGCTCCAAAGTATGTAAACATGTAGTTTAATATAATGGGTCTAGTTGTTAACAGCTTAAGGGTTAAATTATTTAAACTTGATAAATCTAGCGTTGTGTTTTCCGGCCTCGTTCTCACCCATGCTCTTTTGATTTAGCGATGCTTATGAATAAAAATTTGTCCAATAGGTTTGAATAATTAACGTCGCATTCCATCGCATTTGTTCGTCAAAATGGGTAAGGAGAAGACTCACATTAACATCGTGGTGATCGGCCACGTCGACTCCGGTAAATCTACCACCACCGGACATCTAATCTACAAATGCGGCGGTATCGACAAAAGAACCATCGAGAAGTTCGAGAAGGAGGCTCAAGAAATGGGCAAGGGCTCCTTCAAATACGCTTGGGTAAGTACTTGCACCTCCTTAGGTGTAGGTAAGGGGAAACAATTGATATGGAAATTTTCTTTCAATATTCAACCTCTGTAAGTTATCGACATTATTACCCATACGACTAGGTACTTATTTACCATCAGAAATATAGGTACGACTGTTTAATAGCCCTACTACGTCATTTATTTCCTTTACCTACATCTTGATAGCTTAGGAGTGAAGTAGGTACCTGTGACACAATTTCACCTCTCTAATCCGAAATTATAGCTATACACCTTTCATTCAACATCTAAGTTAATTTGAATATAAACTTTAGGTTCTGGACAAATTAAAAGCTGAACGCGAGCGTGGTATCACCATCGATATCGCGTTGTGGAAGTTCGAGACAGCCAAGTACTATGTGACCATTATCGACGCACCCGGCCACAGGGACTTCATCAAGAACATGATCACTGGGACTTCTCAGGTAAGTTAGCCTTAGGGACTTTATAGAATTCAACAAACTTATTTTATCATTCTCTTACGGTAAAGGATAAACATTTAGGTATCCTGCACACACCTGCGAACAAATTCTAAGGTTGTGCATGAAGTCGACCAACCCGCACTTGCCAGCGTGGCTGTCTAAGACCTTATCGCCCTCATTCAGGGTAGGCTAGAGTCCCTCGGTGGGACGGGAACATTCATTAGTTGATAGTAATTAAAAATAAATCTCTTAAGCTAGGAGCAGCGCCGCACCTGACAAATGTGTGGTAAAAGGTCATGGATTTATCTGTGAGATGAACGTAATATTTACTTTGTCTAAATATTTTGACTTTGTTTTGAATTTATAAAAACTCGTTCTTGGTATGTTTATAAATGACTACCTAATGAATATGTTTAATATCCTGGTGTGAAACAAGTTTTGAATGCCTGACAAAGCTGTAACCCTGCCGTGTTGGGTGCAGGCAGGCAGATTGATTTTGTGCAAAAACAAATGTTTTCTCTGAATTCAAATATAGTACGGTACAGCCGCTTACGTTACAGGGCAACCTGTATTGCGTGGGGGTCTGATTGAGATGTGTCTTGAATAAAGAGTAACGTAATACCTAGTATGTAATAAAATGAAGCAGCGATTGATTTCTTTAACATAATTTTATTACATAATAATTTCTTTAATATATTCTACTATGCGCATAACTATCTATCTATATACTATTACTCGGATTGACCTTTTGACTGTGTGACCTTTACAATGCGACCTTGCACTTTACATTAGAGCAATTCTTATTGCTTAAATTAAAAAACATAAATATTATTATGTTTTTTAATTTAATGCATTTAAATTTTGTTATGTTCCTGTATGAAAATATAATGTTTCTCTATAGTGTAACTAATTTATTCATTTCGATATCGTAACGTCTCTCGTTGAAAATAGTATGGGCAGGACTAGTAGTTAACTGTATAGATACAAGTTACGAACTTAGTTAGGGGTCAGTTACTGTAGTGAGATGATGTAGTGAATGATTATGTTTATGTTTAAAGTCTTTTATTATTTACATAAGTAAGTATGTATGGTGTGGTGGTAGGCGGATTGCGCGGTGCTGATCGTGGCGGCGGGCACGGGCGAGTTCGAGGCGGGCATCAGTAAAAACGGGCAGACCCGCGAGCACGCGCTGCTGGCGTTCACGCTCGGGGTCAAGCAGCTGATCGTGGGCGTCAACAAGATGGACTCCACCGAGCCGCCCTACCACGAGGCGCGCTACGAGGAGATCAAGAAGGAAGTCTCCTCGTACATCAAGAAAATTGGTACTTACGCTTTTATTATCGCTCCCATCATTTTATACGACTGTACCTAGTACTGGTCTTTACCTAAGGCAATTCATAGGGTCTGGGGGTGCTAATATTCTCAAAATTAGATTCTATCTTCAGACTGCGAGAAGCAAAAAAATCACTAAAATGTTCTACACTAATTGGTTCCTTTGAATAACCCAAACTTTAGGAGTAACATAGCTGAGTTGCGTAACGATATGACTTATTTGAAGGAAACTTTTCGATCAAACTAGATAATAAGTACTTCGGTAACAACCTACACTAAGCTCAATGTCATAAACGTGCGGTACTTAGGGTACAACCCGGCGACGGTGGCGTTCGTGCCGATCTCGGGGTGGCACGGCGACAACATGCTGGAGCCCTCCGACAAGATGCCCTGGTTCAAGGGGTGGACCATCGACCGCAAGGAGGGCAAGGTCGAGGGCAAGTGTCTCATTGAGGTAAGCCACCACGTCACCACATCGCTATTACTTTGGTAATGTTTCAAACAACCTTTAGTAGGATTAACATGCGAACTCAGGACAAAAGAGACAAGAGCAAATTATTCTGAAGAATTGGTCTCATTTATAACAAACTTTCAATAATCTACTGGTTCAAATAGAAAAGCTCTGTTAGATAGCCAATTTACCTACCGAAAAACGTTTAGGCATAACGTCTCGCTATGAGAAATATCAGTGGTCAAGTGGAGCATTAGTAAGTACCTAATAATCGCGACTGAATCGCCGGGCACAGCTTGTCATTAATACATTTGTAACTTACTTCAAACTTCCACTAAGAACTAAAAAGTGTCTAAACACCTAAGACAAGCGCATTTAATGATCAAAGTACCAAGGAATTTATATAAAATGTACGTCAGGCTCTGGACGCGATCCAGCCCCCGTCGCGGCCGACGGAGAAGCCGCTGCGCCTGCCGCTGCAGGACGTGTACAAGATCGGGGGCATCGGCACCGTGCCCGTGGGCCGCGTCGAGACCGGCATCCTCAAACCAGGTACGGTAGCAAACAAGTTAGCTATTTAGCATAGCATAGAATTGCATTCAGGGAAATCCAATCTGAAAATCACAGAAGCTTCTTATATTAGATTTTGCGTTTCAGATTCGATTCATTAAGTATTTCCTAAGATTATATCCAATACTCAGTGTTATCGGGGCATATCCTATCTTATATTAGAGCGCTGCTCTTTTTCAGTATAACAGGTGCAACTTCCTTCTTCCATTTGCTTCTGTTGAAAGCAATCTCTTTCACAAACGGCACGACAGCGAGCTCATTATTTTTTTAGTCACTTGTAATATGGATATTGGTAGATATGATTGCCTTCAATTTAAGAATAGAATTGTTACAATTGTGGTTTTCGTAAGGTATGGTGGTGGTGTTCGCGCCGGCGGCCATCACCACGGAGGTGAAGTCCGTCGAGATGCACCACGAGGCGCTGCAGGAGGCCATGCCTGGAGACAACGTCGGATTCAACGTCAAGGTACACACACACTCGTTTCATAGATATTTCCATAGACGGAATTTGGGAAAATATCACAGGAATGACATTAGGCAACTATATTTATTATTACAGAACGTATCGGTGAAGGAGTTGCGTCGTGGCTACGTCGCTGGAGACTCCAAGAACGCTCCGCCTAAGGGAGCTTCTGATTTCACTGCTCAGGTATAACTGTCGATGTCGTTGTTTCAACAATAACACTATATCTTAAAAAAATACCTAAGTAAGTAATTTATAAATGTGCTGTACTTAGGTGATCGTGTTGAACCACCCGGGTCAAATCAGCAACGGGTACACTCCAGTGCTGGACTGCCACACCGCTCACATCGCGTGCAAATTCGCCGAGATCAAGGAGAAGTGCGACCGTCGTACTGGTATGTCATTTAATTCAAACTTATTGTGATAGTATGCCGTCATTTTAAACCGCGATTGAGGTAAAATGACCAAGATTGGCCGTAATAATGAACCATGGAGGTATAAAAATATGTTTCATAATGTAATGTGCAGGTAAGACTACTGAAGTGGACCCGAAGTCGATCAAGTCCGGGGACGCGGCCATCGTGATGCTGGTGCCGACCAAACCGCTGTGCGTCGAGTCGTTCCAGGAGTTCCCGCCGCTCGGGCGCTTCGCCGTGCGCGACATGCGTCAGACTGTAGCCGTCGGGGTTATTAAGGTACGTACATATGTCATCTTTCGTTTAATTGAATGCAGATAGTGCAATTGACATGAGACATATTTGACATGAGTATTTATGCGATCATTTTCATTTGCAGAGCGTTACTTTCAAAGATGTGACTACCGGCAAAATCACAAAGGCCGCCGAGAAGGCCCAAAAGAAGAAATAACTATGGGGCAGTTGTAAGGCGCCGCCGCGCCGCGCCCGCGCCCCCCCGCCGCCAACTCCCCGCCGTCGGAGCTTCTTCACCGGTCACGTCACTCTCGTCCTATACTTATGCATTTATCATACCACTATAGTCAAGTTAGTTTGTTTTAGTTACGCTTATGTCTTAAGTTTATACATTTGTGATTATTTTAGTCGTAAGTTATTTGTCAAGTTTGAGTTTCCACATTTGAAAGCTCGCTATGTTTTAATTTTTCACCGTAAGAAGTTTAGGAGGAAAGGAACGGAATGGTTTTTGAATTTTTAAACCGTTTTCCTTAACTGTCGACTGTGAAGTTAGATAACTCTCTATACATACCTTTATTGAATTTACTGTCTCAATACGAACGCATGTTACTTTATCTGTAATTGTACATTAAATGGTTAAAATGTATGTATAGAAAATATACCTACTTATTACACCTTTAATTACTCGATTATTTATTGGTAGTTGGCAATTGTTATCAAAACAGTTAAATTCGATGAAATGTAATCGCTATAAATAGCAACGTATTAACAACTACCTACTTATCCTAGTTAGTTTAATTTAAGGTTGAGATGTAGTTGCGCGTTGTAAAATGATTTATTGGTAAACATCTGAATGTAGATGGAGGTTCTAATGGTTGTAAACCGTTAGTTGTAGGTAGCAGTACGTTACGTGATGCGTTTAAAACGTTTAGAAATTGATATTACTTGCTAGTTTTGAACTCTTACGGATATATACGGTAAATAAACAAATCTACAAACAAATAATGCGATGCAATGGTTTGAATTTTCAAAATATCAAACCGTTATTTTCTCTCGAAATTGTATGCAATATTTAACATACACAGACATTGTTTTAAGCGAATGAATAACTTTGTAATCTTTTCCATATTTTTTGTAAAAACCGTCTCTTTTTAGTCCTATAATAAACGAAGAAGTTCACATGCGTCTTTTATTTATTTACATAGGTAGTGTACCTACTAAAAAGTAAAAATAATATTACTCATGCCCGAATATTCTCAACACTGTCCCCCGGGTACATAGTAGAAGTTTCTCCCACGTAATATGAAAGTCTTTACCTATTATGTACTTTCATGTTATATGAAATCTGATGAACAGGAGTTTGTTTATTACCCCCACAGGGTCCTCTAGATCTTATAGGATTCCATACCATCATCATACTTACAACATTTCTCTCCCCCGAGTACTTCCTCATGGTCCTACCGGTAGGACCACCGGGACACCCATGTTCTTAAGCTTCTACTGACTGAACATTAACCCCCTAGGCTATGGGAACCTGGTGGAATCCCTTAACTGCTTTCGAATATTCCTAAAAATGTCTTATTCAGTGTCATTCTCTACTTTACACCTTACTGTATCAAATTTCTCATGTTTTTATATGAACTAATGTGATGTGAGATACTACTGCAGAGAAAAGACCTTTAACAAGACAGTTCAATCAGGACCCTCAAGCCTGAGCGACAATAAAGAAATTGCTATTTCCTTTAACAAAATCATGAATTGAACCCGGGACCTCAGGTTTGGTAGTATACTTACACCTAGGATCTTATATAGATAGGGCTTTAGTGTCAATGTCAAATTTTAAAAAATTGACGCATTTTTCACTGTCATATCTGTCACTGTCGCACACCGGACCGCTGGCCGCACAAGTAATTTTTGTTTGTTGGCATATTTTATCGCCTCCTATTTAATGATTCCGGATTTATGGTTATCAGAGCACAAAATATTATTTTTTTACATTGAAGCTATGTTCAAAATTGTTTAGAAGACTTCCATAGTAGTGAACCGTGCTAGTGAAACATTCAACAAGCTATTGATAACGAAACACAATGACGTGTTCTTCGCCGTAAGTGAAAGTAAATATTAGTGGTAGGAGTAATACGCGTAGGCCTTCAATATCGGTTGTGTTTTCTGGGGGCTGTCTGCAGTACCTCGCGAGTCGCGGTTCCGTTCAGTTGGTTTTGTTTCCACCTACTTTGTTTACGATGTGTGGAATTTTTGCTTACATAAATCATCTAACACCAAAAACACGGCGTGAAATATTGGAATTATTAGTAAATGGCTTAAAACGCTTAGAATACCGTGGTTACGATTCGGCTGGCGTCGCCGTGGATGCCGCCGACCAGAAAGATATCGCAGTTTTGAAGCGAAAAGGCAAAGTTGCTGCCCTTGAAGAGTTACTGCAGGAGCGCAGCGTTGAGCTCTCTGTTGAAGAATGTGTGGATTCGCACTGTGGCATCGCACACACTCGCTGGGCTACCCACGGAGAGCCAAGTGCTATCAACTCGCATCCACAACGCTCCGGGGAAGACAACGCTTTTGTGGTCATTCACAATGGAATCATTACCAACTACAAGGAAGTCAAAACTTTCCTGGAAAACAAAGGCTATGTATTTGAATCCCAAACTGATACTGAAGCAATTGCCAAGTTGGTTCATCATATTTACAATCAACACAAGGATTACAGCTTCCAAGAGCTGGTTGAACAGGTGATTCTACAACTTGAGGGAGCTTTTGCCTTGTGCTTCAAGTCACGATACTTCCCTAATGAGTGTGTAGCAACTAGACGAGGAAGTCCCTTGCTTGTTGGTATCAAAACCAAACACCGCCTATCTAGCGACCATGTTCCAATTATGTACACCAATAACAAGGCTACCCGAGGTGACATACCCTCTGTCCCACGAGTCAACAGCCACGCTCACTTTGAACCTGAAGAGGAAAGAGATGTTGAATATTTCTTTGCATCTGATGCTTCTGCAGTTATTGAACATACAAACAAAGTGCTTTACTTTGAAGATGATGATGTTGCACACATTAAAGATGGTGTTCTCAGTATTCATCGCCTGTCCAGCAGCAGCAATGATCCTCATCAAAGGGAGATTTTTACTCTCAAGTTGGAACTTCAACAGATTATGAAAGGTAACTATGATTACTTCATGCAAAAAGAAATTTTTGAGCAACCTGAATCTATTGTTAACACTATGAGAGGTCGTCTGAACTTTGATGAAGGCACTGTGACCCTCGGTGGAATTAAAGATTACATCCCTGAAATTAAACGGTGCAGGAGACTGATGTTGATTGGTTGTGGTACCAGTTACCACAGTGCTGTAGCAACACGCCAGCTTCTGGAGGAATTGACCGAACTGCCAGTTATGGTGGAATTGGCTTCTGACTTTTTAGACAGGAATACACCTGTTTTCCGAGATGATGTGTGCTTTTTCATCTCTCAATCTGGAGAAACTGCTGATACTCTGATGGCGCTCCGTTATTGCAAACGCCATGGTGCTCTAATTGTGGGAATCACTAACACTGTCGGAAGTTCGATTTGTCGTGAATCGCACTGCGGGGTGCACATCAACGCCGGCCCCGAGATCGGTGTGGCTTCCACGAAAGCTTACACATCGCAATTCATTTCCCTTGTCATGTTCGCGCTAGTTATTAGCGAAGATCGCATTTCTCTTCAAAAACGCCGTGCCGATATTATTGAAGGCTTACATGAACTTGACAAAAAAGTTCGCCAAGTATTAGCATTAGATTCAGAAATCAAAGCTTTGGCTAAGAATCTTTACAACCAACGTTCATTGCTTATTATGGGACGAGGATACAATTTCGCCACTTGTCTGGAAGGCGCCCTTAAAGTAAAGGAATTGACGTACATGCACAGTGAGGGTATCATGGCGGGAGAATTAAAACACGGGCCGTTGGCTCTGATCGACAGCTCCATGCCCGTGATGATGATCGTGATGCGCGATCCAGTTTACACTAAGTGCATGAATGCACTGCAACAAGTGACAGCCCGCCAAGGTCGTCCAATCGTCGTGTGCGAAGAAGGAGATACCGAAACCATGTCTCTGGCTTCGCAGTGCCTTCAAATCCCCAGAACAGTGGACTGTCTACAAGGAATTCTGACCGTAATTCCTATGCAACTACTTGCCTATCACATAGCCGTTTTGCGTGACTGTAACGTCGACTGCCCACGCAATCTCGCCAAATCGGTTACAGTGGAGTAGTGTTATGTTATAAAGTTTTATTGCTGTGAAGGTGAAGCTCCTCGCCTCGCCCGACAATCTCATGTAAATATACAAACGGAGTTGGTTTTACTCACATTATACTTCAACCGATTGTACATAATACCTAAATATGTATTATAAGATTAGAAATGGACCAGACGAGAGATTATTCAATGTTTTGTTTTAGAATACTAAGTAGAGTGAGAGGTGTAATTGGAATGTTGAATGTACAGATCGTAACGGATGTGTTTGTAATTAAAACATTTATTTGTTTATATACTTAAATAATTTAATATATAGTTTACTTTTAACTTTATCTGTGCTAGAAACTATATTTAGCTTAAAATAATTTTATTTGATGAAACTTTATACTTTACGTTTTAGAGTTTTTAAGCTCATTGACATTCTTGACTCTCAGTTTGCGTCAAAATAGGTGCAATTTTAAGGAGTACCTTCTTGTCCGTTAACATTATACAATTTTATGCATTCCTATTTCGTAATTATTTGGTAATTACTCTATTGACATTCCAAATTGCATTTCTCAAGTTAAAATGTGTTCATCTCATTAGTAACTAGTATTACTTAATACTATAGAACCAGACTTGACATGTCCACGTCAATCAAGAATGTCTTGTTTCCGATTCAAGGTCAGACCTTTCGCTTTACCTGTTTACTATTTGATGTGGTTCTGCGACATATTCATTCCATTCTCTTTAATTTAATTATATTAGCTATACTATTATTGTCTTACGTACATCACAATATATTAATTATAACTTTACGACAAATAGTTTAATACAAAACGTACCATCACAGCTATAGTATAGTATAATATTTAATAACTCTACTTTTCTGTCAATATAGGTACCTACTTAATGTACATATTTACCAAAATAAATCAGATCAGTTTGTTACGTTAAAATATTTTTAATTATCGGGTAGCTAGTATCTTTGTGATAATATCAATTAAAGATTATCTAGGTTCCTGTTAAAATCGATAATGTCAAGCAATATCTGATATTATAGTAAGTATAGTTTAAAAACGAAATTTTTACAAGTAGGTCTTTATTGTTACATATTATTTGGCGCAGTTTAGCAAAATATTTGATACATAATTACTACAATGTTACGTACAATTAATAATCGTGTGAAATTGAAATTCGCCTCGTTTATTTTCAATTAATGATTTAGTATTAATTTACGCGACAATCATTTTGTAACATTCTTCTATCCTTGAGTACACTTGTTCTAGTGCTGTTAACACATTAATAACGTAACACTTTATTTTTTTAATGTAAGTTTATGTAATACCATCTATGATCGATGTTAAGATAACATTGAGCCATTGTCACATAAAATGTTTGTGTCTACCTGGATATACTATTCCTAATTAGTCATTTAAAATGTTTAAGTTAAATTTTGTTTTTTTTTGTCTGACATCACATGTTAAAACCTACGCCTAGATCTGTATGTTTGAGTAGCGTTATGTTATGCACTACTTATTTCAAATTTATTGTTTTGAGCAATCGGCGAAAAATATAACTTCGTAAATCTGGTTATCGAAGTTTGTAACAAAACAACAAGGAAATAAGAGATAATAATTGGAGTACTTAGTGTGTGATAAATAATTATTAATTTGTATAGTACATAGAATTATAATATAATGATTCGAATTATATATTTACTGTAAAAATAAAAATCATGTTTTATAAAAAAATTGTTCCGTAAATAATAAGTATCCGGATTCTTCTTATTCTGCTTACGTAATTATTTTATTTTTAAAGTTTGCTAAGCAAATATTTTAACTAGTCAAAATTTTACTGTATTTTTTTCGAATATAATCATTTATTGAACAATTTTACTACATATACGTATTTTATACATACAGTCACATATGGTCGTCAAAGGAAATGGTGTTTGTTTATCTGGAATAGTTAACCAATATTTGAAGAAAATTTAATGATTATTATCATTTAATTTTTTGTCTAGTTCTTTGTAACTTGTAGTACCCAACTATCATGTCAAACTTTGATGACCTATTGTTCGAATCATATAACTAGAAATGGTGCAGGAAACAAATCTAGTAGGAGAATGACACAGTTTCTGTTTCTGCAGTCGATATTATCTCTTCTAGTTATTTATATATGACTGTATTTATAAGATTTTTGTACATGTCTATAAATTACTTCTTGTTATGCGCACTTACATACTTTTAATATTATATACTTACTTACTTGTATTTAATAGGTATGATCATGTTCAATAAAATATAGAAATCATATGTTTTGTTTCAAAATTATGTTAAAAAAGAACTTGAGATTATATTTTGTATTATTGTCAATAAGGCGCATTGTTTGGTGCACAAAACGTAAATAATATTCACATTTTTATTTTATGTTTTTGTTACACTGCACTGCTACAATATTTGTGTAGCGTCTGTCCAACAGATGTATTATAGAATTTTTTATTTCTCTTCAAACTTAAAAAATATATATTGATGTTAAATATTTTATTATTAAAGTTTTATTTGAATACAATCTATCTTTTATTCAATAATTTAAGATACCCAGGATTTAAAACCGCATAAGTTAACACTTTAATATTATAAATTCATGGAGATTCATTGTCAATAGCTTCATTCACGATCACGTAACTCGTGTTACTTCAATGTGTTTACGTCGTATTTGTTAGCCTTTGTTTCACACACATTGTGTCTGTATTTCAAGAATCAGTCGTTGAAATAGGCACAATGTCTGGAATCCGAGAATATCATGTAAGAAGTATGACCTGTATGTACTGTTATCCGTCAGAAAAACTCGAGACCCAATCATATTTATTTAAGTATTTACCTTACCATCGCAAGATTCTTGAGCATAAAATTCCCTAGGGATTGAACATTTTATTGAAATTATTTTATGGATTCAGGTACCTAGATGTATTCTACGCAGAAATAGCTAAATTGCTGCAATCATTGGTGATTCCCCGATAACATTGTTCTGCTTTTGATGTGAAAAGTGCTCTATCAAATCAATCAATTACATACAATAATAGTTATTTACTAACACGTTATCAGTTAATATCATTAATCTCCGATAGTGATGATCAAAGCTTTTCTTCGTATGGGCGCTACAAATTGTACTTATGATAACAATAATACTTATTGATATCATGTACAATCACTGATATACTTAAGTATAAGTCTGTATTATTAATTATTATAACGAAAACATTTACAGGAAACTGATTACTATCTATTTCATCCGAAACGATATAAATCGTAGTGAAGGTAATATTTTAGTGATAGGTACAGTTCTGGACCTAAATATAGATTTGCACTTGAAATAAATAATTATTATGTGGTAGTAGTTAAGTAACTACTTACTTATAGCCTTGTACTGAGATAATAACATTTACTAGTTGTGACAAAAAAGTGGCGTATTTAAATGTTCTATTAGATATGTGCGAACTTACTTGATTTGTCTATCACCTATTTATTCGTACTTATACAGGGTGGTGACGACATATAAAGCGAAACCGCCGAAAGTGTCAGTTTAAAGGAGTACACATTCTTACAAACTGTGCTATTGCAAAAAACATTTAGGTACGTAACATAGTCCAGGTTAAAAGTTGAGGTAATTCCTATAGGTACAAACTACTTACGTAAGACTTAATTGAAAATTACACTGTTCTTATAGCAATCTCAAGTTCAACACACTTGCTTCCCTCTATGCCATATTCTTCACCCATATCATATTCCACTTATAACATGAAAGAAAACATTGAATTTTTTTCGAGTTGCGTATATTACCTAATAAATATACACACACAGTCATGTTAACAATACGAAAATTGTTGTTGCGTGGTGCAATTCTTTAGAGAAATTGTGCTTAGTGGGGGCGCGCGGGCGGGCGCACCGTCAGCGGCGCGCGGCGTTGGTGCTTGTTGCATTGCGCAGATAGCGTCAACTCACACGCCTCTCTCTGTTTCACAACACGACCCACTTGGCGGCCGCGCGGCATACATTCTACACCAACCCACCCTGCTAACGTGGTGTTCGACACGCAAATATCACCAAACAAACCGTACTGCATGTCAGACACTCGATTCTAAAACGATTTGAATATTTTAAATGGCGTCTACTGCTTGAGCAATAATGCACATTGTACTAATACAATTCTTCAATATGACAGATATTAGACAACTTGTCCTTGCGAATTGGTTACTTTCAAAATGATTTGCTTACGACACTAACTGCTCCATAAGTACCTACCTACTTACTATCTAATAACAATTATAAACAAAATGTTATTTTTGTCCTCATCAAAATAAATATCCGCTTGGTGTTAAGTAAATGTTTTATTGGTGTTTCTGTATATCTTAGAAGGTTTTAATGAACGTACACACAAGGAAGTGTTTTATTTAACAAACTAAACAGTTTTTTGTGACACATCGTAGTTTTATAAGGATATTTTTCATTATTTTCTTTTCTTGAATGCTAGGATTCGGCGATGGTTTGATCACCGAATCTTAGTTACAATCGGTCTAGCAAAGCGAAGTATCTACGTATTTTATACTTTATACCTACTTATTTTAAGTTTACATATGTAGGTATCTGTTAAAACTCAATTTATTACCGTTTTAGTTTACATCAAAATCCATATCGAAGCTCCTTTCAGCATTTTCACTATTCCCTATAGTTTCGGATTAGCTCTACCTAGCCCACCAGAATAATTCACCCTGTATAGCCAGGTAGTAATTATAGTTACTTATTGTTATTTTAAAAAAGCCTTTATTTTTCTTAAAACTTAATTAAAAATGGAATAAAAAACTAGACTGCCACCCACCTAATAGCGGAGCACAGTCCAAGCTACCGGTCGTTAGGACGGGAGAGTGTGGAGACAGAAACCACCTAACAATAACAATACGTGCTATCATTAAGTATTATTATTTATTCAAATCGCGTAGCAGAAGAAAAAAAGTAAAGGTAAAAGGATGTGCGGGGTCACATCAGTTCTCTGTCCCAGTCAGTGACCTCAGACCCTGGACCAGGGTTTCCCGCCTGCACACACACTTAAAGGTAGTTAGGTGGTCATGGAAACAGGTTTTGCATTGACGTCTTCTAAGTATTTAGTTAATAAAATAACGATTCGCACATATTCGCTGCCATAACAGTTCAAGTTTGTATTGAATTGAACTAATTTTATTTAGGCGTATAAGATCTAGAAGTATTCTTATCATCATTATCTATATCATTTCATTATATAAAAGGCTTTGTCCTGAATGACTGATGGATCAACGCACAGCCTAAGCCGCTGATCGTAGAGACCTGAAACTTGGAGGGTGTGTTATTTGTACTACGTAGGCGTCCGATAAGAAGGGATTTTTGAAAATTCCTCCTCTAAAGGGGTGAAAAGGGGTTGAAAAGTTTGTATGGGACAACGTGATTCCGTGGTCTGATTAAGTTCAAACTTGGCATAAATGTTCTTCAAAAAGATTTATTAAATATGTGATACTCATTTTTCTTAAAATCATCACCTAACATGATTAAAAAGGGGTAAAAAGTTATTTTGGGGTTGATTTGCGTCGAAATTGATATCAATACTCCTTTGACATGTGTTTCAATTTGTAATTTGACAGCTGAATGTCAAAATGGCGGACTAAAATAAATTGACGGAAAATGAGGCAGCGTATCAAAACTATAAGTAAATAAAAAAATACCGTATTATTATTTATTAATAGATATTTATCAATATTCTTCACCCCGCATTATAAATCTAGACATTCATTTAAATAACTATTTCAAATATCAAATCTGTAGGTGAAGTAGTTTTTTCATAAAATGTACCACCAAATTGTTGCGTTACAAGGGCTTCGCTTTGCTCGCCCTAATTAGATATTTTACTCAAAATTTGATTTCTGCTTATCATATCTTCAGACATTTTCGATCTAAAATATTACTATACGAAAATTATTATTCATGTGCGATTTATCGATTTTAGCTTTATGGTATGAAATTAGTTAAGTCGAGCAGGGTTTTTTATAACTAAATCACCCACTTATTATAGATACATAGATTCGCTAAATTACAATCCCAGTGTTAACTTGGCAGTTTAGTTTTTCGCAGAATCTAAAACACTTTCCAATATAGTAGAACGCCGGTTAACCGAATCGCCAATTATCCGAATCGGTCCTAAGTTACTATGTAATGTACCTCTATTAATTGTTGTGATTTATTGTATTTTGTATTTTCGTTAAGGCCCGCTGGAATTGCAACTTAAATATCATCATCATCATCAGCTCATACATGTCCCCACCAAAGGGGCTCGAGCCTACCCTGAATTATGGTGATTAGACCTTAGTCAACCACGCTGGCCATGTGCGGGTAGGTCGACTTCACACACAACCTTAGAATTTCTTCTCAGGTGTGTGTAGGTTTCCTCACGATGTTTTCCTTCACCGTAGGAGCGTCGAAATTAACGTACTTATGAATTCGTAAATTGAAAACACATTGGTACGTGGCGGGACTGGTGGGGTTCAAACCAGGCACCTTCCGATCGGAAGTCAACGGCCTTAACCCCTGCGCCACCGACGCTCTTACGCCAACTTAAATATAAATAAATAAAATAAAATAACTTACTCTGATCAAGATGTTTAAGTGAGCTATAGATATTGTAGCACTGTGTTTGTTAAATTCTAAAAACGATGTCACGCATAGAATAAACTATAATTATTCTATGTGTGACATCGTTTTTAGAGTTCCGTTCCCAAAGGGTAAAA
Organism: Timandra comae; assembly: GCA_958496195.1. Lineage (NCBI taxonomy): Eukaryota > Metazoa > Arthropoda > Insecta > Lepidoptera > Geometridae > Timandra > Timandra comae. Next base: position 8,087,288 of record OY292356.1, read on the forward strand.
ACGGAACCACATTACTGAGAATTTGCTGTCCGACCGTCCGTCTGTCACCAGACTATCTCAAGAACCATGGACATTGGACGTATGATATGTGAGAATGATGCATATTCAAGGTCAAGAACGGTGATAGCTAAAGCTACACTTGAAATTTTCAAAGATGACGTATTGCGACGTCTATAGCCGTTATAGGAAAAAATACATAAAATAAAATAAATATTTAAGCGGGGCTTCTTAATACAACAACCGTGTTTTTTTATCGTTTTTGGTACGGAAACCTTAGTGCGCGAGTCCAGCTATGTGCAGTCTATATGCGATAATCCGAATTTTCGATTATCCGAATCGACCCCAGTCCCAATTAATTCAGATTATCGGTTTTCTACTGAATATGTATTGTGTTATGAAACGCCGACAAGATGAAAATATGGGATGGAAGTGATAATGGGGTGGAAAGGGTAGTGGGGTGGAAGGGGTAGTGGGGTGGAAGGGGTAGTGGCGTGGAAGTGGAGTGGAAATGAGAGTGGTGTGGATGTGGGATAGGCGTTGAAGTGGTAGAGATGTGGAGGAAATGGGATTAGTGTGGATGTAGGACGGTGTGATATAGAGCGTCGGTGGCGTAGGGGTTAAGGCCTTTGACTTTCGATCGGAAGGTGCCTGTTTGGAACCCCACCACGTACCAATGTGTTTTAGATCATCATTACCAGTTCATTTAACTCCCTACCGAGGGTACAAGACCAGAAATAAGTAATGATGAGTGATGTTGAAGTAGGAGCGGTGTGGAAGATGTATTAGTGTGGAAGGGGAGTGGGGTGGAAGAGGTAGTGGCGTGGAAGTGATATTAGGGGGTCAGCATCAGCTACCTAAGGAGGGGCTAGGGCCTGTCCTGAATCATATCCAATAGAGGTATTTTAATTATGTAGACACATAAAATATTTAAGTTTACCTAATTTATATGTCACTAGCGGCACCCCGCGGTTTCACCCACGTAGTTCCCGTTCCCGTAGGAATATGGGGATAAAAACCTGCCCACTGAATCACTCTATCTATAACATTAAATTAAAAATTTAAAAAACCCCCAACAGAATTACTTTCAAACCCCTATAACTTTTAAACGGGTCAACCGATTTTCATCAAACATATCTAAGAACACTCGCACGTAAGTCCCCTTTAATACAAAAAAACTAAATTGAAATTGGTTCATCGGTTCGGGAGCTATGATGCCACAGACAGTCAGATACACACACACACACACACAGACACGTCAAACTTATAACACCCCTCTTTTTGCGTCGGGACTTAATTAAAACAAACCGCATCAAAATCCGTTGCGTAGTTTTAAAGATCTAAGCATACATAGGGACAGAGAAAGCGACTTTGTTTTATACTACACTAGCGGCCCGCCCCGGCTTCGCCAATTTCCCGGTGATTTTCCAGATTTTTTGACATAAGAACCTTCTACAGAGTATTAGAAAACCTGAAAAGAAAAAAATAGCCAAATCGGTCTAGCCGTTCTCAAGTTATAGCGTCAGGAAGGAAAACCTGACTTATTTTTATATACTTAGTGTTTATTGTTTAATTTTAATCTCGACTGCCAGACCCACATATTGATTAAAGTTATTTTATTACATCGATATTTAGCGTTAGCCCAAAATAACTATTCTTCGCGTACGAAGTCGCGGGGCAGAAGCTAGTCATTATATAAAAGGCTTTGTCCTGAATGACTGATGGATCAACGCACAGCCTAAGCCGCTGATCGTAGAGACCTGAAACTTGGAGGGTGTGTTATTTGTACTACGTAGGCGTCCGATAAGAAGGGATTTTTGAAAATTCCTCCTCTAAAGGGGTGAAAAGGGGTTGCAAAGTTTGTATGGGACAACATGATTCCTCGGTCTGATTAAGTTCAAACATGGCATAAATGTTCTTCAAAAAGATTAATTAAATATGTGATACTCATTTTTCTTAAAATCATCACCTAACATTATTAAAAAGGGGTAAAAAGTTATTTTGGGGTTGATTTGCGTCGAAATTGATATCAATACTCCTTTGACATGTGTTTAATTCAATTTGTAATTTGACAGCTGAATGTCAAAATGGCGGACTAAAAGAAAATGACGGAAAATGAGGCAGCGCATCAAAACTATATGTAAGCTATATGTAAATAAAAAAATATCGTATTTTTATTTATTAATAGATATTTATCAATATTCTTCACCCCGCATTATAAATCTAGACATTAATTTAAATAACTATTTCAAATATCAAATCTGTAGGTGAAGTAGTTTTTTCATAAAATGTACCACCAAATTGTTGCGTTACAAGGGCTTCGCTTTGCTCGCCCTAATTAGATATTTTACTCATAATTTGATTTCTGCTTATCATATCTTCAGACATTTTCGATCTAAAATATTACTATACGAAAATTATTATTCATGTGCGATTTATCGATTTTAGCTTTATGGTATGAAATTAGTTAAGTCGAGCATGGTTTTTTTTATAACTAAATCACCCACTTATTATATATACATAGATTCGCTTAATTACAATCCAGAATCTTTCCAGAATTTTTCGCAGAATCTAAATCACTTTCTAATATAGTAGAACGCCGATTAACCGAATCGCCAATTATCCGAATCCGTCCTAAGTTACTATGCAATGTACCTCTATTAATTGTTGTGATTTATTATATTTTGTATTTTCGTCAAGGCCCGCTGGGATTGCAACTTAAATATAAATAAATAAAATAATAACAAAATTATATAAATAAAATAAATAAATAAAATATAACTTACTCTGATCGAGATGTTTAAGTGAGCTATAGATATTGTAGAACTGTGTTTGTTAAACTTATTATAGTTTATTCAATGTGTGGCATCGTTTTTAGAGTTCCGTTCCCAAAGGGTAAAAACGGAAACATATTACTTCGCTGTCCGACCGTCCGTCTGTCACCAGACTATCTCAAGAACCATGGACATTAGACGTATGGTATGAGAGAATGATGCATATTCAAGGTCAAGAACGGTGATAGCTAAAGCTACACTTGAAAATTTCACAGATGAATTATTTCTATTCTATTGCCGCTATAGGAAAAAATACATAAAATAAAATAAATATTTAAGCGGGGCTTCTCAATACAACAAACGTGTTTTTTTGTCGTTTTTGGTACGGAAAAATTCGTGCGCGAGTCCAGCTATGTGCAGTCTATGTGCGATAATCCGAATCGACCCCGGTCCCAATTAATTCAGATAATCAGCATTCTACTGAATATGTATTGTGTTATGAAACGCCGACTCTTCCGAAGAAAAGATGAAAAAATGGGATGGAAGTGGTAGTGGGGTGGAAGGGGTAGTAGCGTGGAAGTGGAGTGGATGCGGGATAGGCGTTGAAGTGGTAGAGATGGGGAAATGGGATTAGTGTGGATGTAGGACGGTGAGATGTAGAGCGTCGGTGGCGTAGGGGTTAAGGCCTTTGACTTTCGATCGGAAGGTGCCTGGTTGGAAACCCACCACGTACCAATGTGTTTTAAATCATCATTACCAGTTCATTGATCTCCCTACTGAGGGTACAAGACCAGAAATAAGTAATGATGAGTGATGTGGAAGTGGGAGCGGTGTGGAAGATGTATTAGAGTGGAAGGGGAGTGGGGTGGAAGAGGTAGTGGCGTGGAAGTGATATTAGGGGGTCAGCATCAGCTACCTAAGGAGGGGCTAGGGCCTGTCCTGAATCATATCTAATAGGGGTATTTTATTATGTAGGCACATAAAATATTAAAGTTTACCCAATTTATATGTCACTAGCGGCGCCCCGCGGTTTCACCCGCGTAGTTCCCGTTCCCGTAGGAATATGGGGATAAAATGATGCTAAAAACCTTCCCACTAAATCACTCTATCTATTAAAATAAACCGCATCAAAATCGTTGCGTGGTTTCAAAGATCTAAGCATACATAGGGACATCAGGACAGAGAAAGCGACTTCGTTTTACACTACATTATGTATTGATAACGAATAATATAGGCGTGTTTATTGTTTAATTTTAATCTCGACTGCCTGACCTACATATTGATTAAAGTTATTTTATTACATCGATATTTAGCGTTAGCCCAAAATAACTATTCTACGCGCACGAAGTCGCGGGGTAGAAGCTAGTTATAAATAAGTGCATACTTACTTAAATGAGTTTACTCTGTAAGCCGGAGTGTACTTGTACATTGTAACATAACTACAATGCAATAAGTACTACTTACACTTTTACGCCTAAACCACTGAACCGATTTTGATGAAATTTCGTAGAGATAGAGATGAGAAAGGGCATGCGTCGGAGTTGAAAATTTTCATAGGTATAAGTACCTAAACTACCTACCAAGGTAGTAATAATTATAAACTTATTTAACTACCGGACAAATAACTGGTAACTTAACATATTTAAATAAATAAAAAACCGGTATCTTATGATATCGTTGTACAATAAATATTGGGTAAGTAAGTAGAATATAAATTAAGTCCAGTTAATAGTACAGTACTGAATGAGTTGAATGTTGAATTTAATGAGTTATTTCTTAGGATATTCAACAGTAGTTCTTTGCTTCACTACATAGTATAAAACAAAGTCGCTTTTTCTGTCCCTATGTCCCTATGTATGCTTAAATCTTTAAAACTACGCAACGGATTTTGATGCGGTTTTCAATAATAGATAAAGTAATTCAAGAGGAAGGTTTTTAGCATATAATTTAATTCCCACAGGATAGGGAACTACGCGGGTAAAACCGCGGGGCACAGCTATTTAAACATAATTTAAAGCATGTAAGTACTAATTTAGAGGTCTAGACTGACTGACATTGTTACTAGATGTTAGTATGACTGTGTTACTAAACTTAGTACTTATATGTATGTACCTACCTTTTATACTATACTACGAGTATACTTACTGATAGTTATTGTATTAAAGTAAGTAGTAGGTTAGGTATCTAATTAAGATTATGAAACCACCGAGATCGATTAACTTAACTTGCAACATGTTATTTTTCTTGTCTTGTCATTAAGTAACTATGTAAGTACCTGCTTACAAAAGTAAATATACTTTGATTTCAACAGTTTCTTGGGATTAGAACCTAGAAACAACTTATGTGGCTTCTATCTAGCAAAAAATAATAATTGCAAATGTTAAATTGCACAAATATTGCTTTAACAGATAATTGAAGTTCGATAGTTAAATCTAAATTAGGTAGGTACCTAAGTAATGCATATTGCAAAATGCTATTAAATTACCGTATAGGCACTTTCTTAAATAGAATAACAAGTGCAGGCAGAGTAAAACTTTTTTCATGAAAAAGAAAAAAGAGGTGGCGGTGCAATCGTCGTGTCAGTGGCCCCAAACGATCACATTCGAGGCGAAATTCCAATGGCCACCCGACGCTCTCAGAATAAGTAACAAGCGAATGATATTATGACCCACAACCACAATAGGTACCATTACCAACTATCACAGGTGCCACATACACTTATGTAGATAATTTATACTCCTATAATAGATACTTATATAAGAACGTATAGGTACCTACTTAATACCCACTTAATTAGTCAAAACGGATATATTATCCACTTAGTTTCCTTCAAGTGCCCATATAAAATCTTATCAGTTATTGTTTACTTACATAAGTATCTACTTATTTATTTTTATCTTATTAGTAAGTAAGTACTTATGTTTTTATTTATCAAATCAGTCGCGTCACGCTTTTTACCGACTTTGATGACAAAAATGTTAGTTGTTTAGAATTTTACGTGGAATTTAAGCACTAAATAGATAGGTATTTACATAAGTAAGTAAGTAGGTACTTACTTACTTATTTTTAGTCAATTATATTTACTTAGGTACTAGTACTACTAGTTTGTAGACTGGTCTTTATCTCCGCATTCCTTTAGTAAACTTCTGAATAAGGGAATGCATAATTAGCGCCAGTGAGTGCGGTGGTGCGGGCGCGTTAGCCTTGGACAGGCTTCCTGGCGGTGCAGGCGGTGTGCACCCGCCACAGTGAAGGGGCGCCGCCTTTGTTCCAACTCCAACACAAATGTTGCGAAACTGGTCTTTGACCTTTGTTACTTATTACCAATACTGACTATGTGTTTGAGATTACATTCACTGAAAGGTCTCCATTAGGTCGGGAACAAGTTTATTCAACTTATCAATTTATCTAAGTAATTCCTTTATTAGGTGTTCTTTATTAATTTATTACCAAACTAGGTGTGCAAAATCTCTGTGCAAATTCAAAAATATTTCAAACATAACTAATAAGTATAGTTGCTTAGACTTTTGAACACCTAGATACTGGTATCTTACACAAGTCCGGTATAGGTACCGGAATATTGTACTTAGAGCTATTTACTTTTCGAGTTAATTCGAATCATAAGTTCCTGAAACGTTTATCTGTTTGTGTTATTTTTGCAAAACATAACGTCTTAATCCTAATGATTAAGTACTTATAATATACTCGTATATAATGTTTATGAAAGGTTAAATTTATGTGTAAAGTTCGCTGGTGTACTTATCTATATTAAAGTTGAGGAAGTGGTGTGAGTGTGAGCCTCATTTGCCATTTTCAAATAAGTAACGAAAATTATGCACAGAGCATCCATTCGGCCGTCCAGTCAGGTTGTAGTCATGGCCACCCTACAGGCGAGGAACTTGCTCGCTCGGGCCGAGATTCTCCCTGTTCAGAGGAATTTTAACTTCACAAACGTTATCCTAAAATTAAACTAACAAATTCTTTAAAAAACATGTCATTTGAAGATGATCACCTTAACCAACCGGTTCGGTTACTTAATTGTTGTCGTGATCGAAAGTTCACTGCTTGACATTTAAATTAATAGGTAGGTAGGTACATAAAGTGCCTGTTATAAAGTATTTTGGTTTGGTGGAAATGTATGTTTAAAATATCAATTTTTACGTAAATAGAGTAATATGAGAATATTTGTGATATCTAGTCTAGGCTAAGTAGATATCTAAGTATTTGTCATAAATCACCACAAATAAAGTAGGTACCTCACTTATTGCTATTACAACGCATGCCGATCGTAACTAAGTAAATACTTAGGTAGTCTAAGGCACCTAATAATAATTTCCAAATAACTTACAATAAAACTCCAAGTTTATGTTCTGTTATTTATATGTACTAATCAAGTCAATCCTAGAAAATAACTGTAATTTTTGTATTAGGTGTCATGGAGAGATCCTTCGTCCACCCATCCTTTTTCTTTTCTCGCTGTGAAAATGCATGGAGCTGCATACCACCGCCTGCATTATACTTACTGTTTACGACATTTTACACCGTTTTGTTTCATCACTATCGTCTGAGGATCTTATGGTGCTAAAATTAAGATATCTTATCATACAAGGCTTAAGTACCAAAACTTAAAATTGTTGTCATGATCATGAACGCGGACACATTTTCAAGCATTCAATTTTACTGTTTAACAATAAGTATTAATTTTAGCAAATTGGTAAAAGTCAAGATTCAAGGTGAACAAGCAGTGGAGCCGTAACGTGGTCACTGTGGTCACTGGTCAGACTACATTTAAATTAATTGCACGTTATGAGCAGATCACTAATGTCGTTTCTGTAAGTAGCTAATAAATATTGATGATTTTCTGTTAAATAATTTGGAATAAGATTAAAATTACTTATTTAAAGTAAGTAAGTATAAAATAGTAATGTGTACATTTTAGTGTTTGACTAACGATAACCATATGAGGAGGTGGAATTGTAGAATATCCCCATCAATAATCACGAAAATGACAAACTATAAATAACAATAATTATTGAAATTACTTAGGTAAGTTTAGGTACTTACGTAAATAAAAAATAATTAAGTACTTACCTGTATATAGTTAGGTTTTGTGACGTGTTGTAGGGAATAATAACATCGGGATCATGGACATGAGTTATAGATACTTACTACTTATTTTGAATACAATTTTATAGAAAGCTACATTATTTAATTTTATAAGTGTCAAGTCAAAGGTATGCTCTTATAGCCCGTATTATCACGAGAACGGTAACTACGCGGGTGAAAACGTGAGGCGCTGCTACTATCATCTCATTACAGTAACTGACCCTCATCTAAGTTCGTGTAAATGAAGGATAAGTTAGAATATCTACAAATACTCAAGTAAGTATAAAACAAAAAAATATATAAGTACCTACAAACTCTTATTCCGTGAAAATATTTTATTATCTTTACCCAAAAATAATTTTATAATGTAGGTAAGATGATGCATGCTGGCTGAGTGCTAGTAAAGGGCAGAATCTTATCTAAGTATAGTCCGTTATACTTATTTTAGTACTTATTAGCTTAATACTATCTTCGGTTCTACAACCCTTGATGGGTCCTGGCTTGGCCTCTTCCACAATGGCCTGTCATGTGGGACGACCCCTGGCTGCCCTGCCTTTCTCCAGTAGGTTAATCTCTTAATATGTGTCTGGAGTATCGGTATACATATTATATTTCGAATCCGTGATCTATTTGGGAACTGTCAAAACTATACTCTTAAAATGGTGCACCAGTATTATTATACTCTTTGTGGTGCACGTAAAAAATGATATTTGATTCCTTGGTACGTTTTAAAAAAAAATCGGTTATCTGTGACATGTACGAAATACTTTATTGATTCCATGATGGTTGTGATCATGAAGTTGTAGGTAAAATGGAGTCCACACTTCGAATACCTACTTGAAGCATAACCTATGTATCACTATCGCGCTCTCTGTGGGCATGCTCTCTCTTTCTAACTAAGGTAACCTCTAGAAAGAGAGAGTCCACGCTAAAAATACAAAACTGTGGTGGCTTGTTATTGGCTGTTTGTTATCTAGATTATATATTTTTTTTTGTTAATAGCTGTAAGCCTCCCAAATAAAATAAATAAATAAAAAGAGAGATCGGCCCACAGAGACGTAGGTATTTGCCTCAAGCTGTTGTTCTAAGTGTGCGCTCCATTTTTACCTACAACTTCATGTTCGTGTCGTGGAGATAAGTTTAATCTGGCTGTATAACTTTGTCTTTGTCTTACTCAAACATTAAAAAAAAAGTAAACAGAATTATGAACTAGAGATGTGCCAACTCGGAAAAAACACAAATCGAGTTGACTCGAGTTGAAATCCAGCTAACTCGGATTGAATTCGAGTTCCACAACCCGAGTTATGTTAAGCTGTTAACATTTATACAGCTCTGCTTCTATCAGCCGCGTACGGTGTCTTAAGAATGACAACAGCCGTCATAAGGCGTTATCTCCACAAGAAAAGGACGGTGAATGTACATTCCATGTAAACGAAAGAGCATATTATTATTGTTTAAATTGTTACTCGCTGTGAATAGGCAGAGTAACTATAAATAATATATGTGCATCTCTTTTGTTTACACGGGATGTACATTCACCGTCCTTTTCTTGCGTTGGTGGAACAGCGCTAAACGCGGCGGAGCAGCGCTGAACACGGCGGAACAGCACTAAACGGTCTCTATAGCATTCGCATGATAAAAACACATTTATCCTCATTCTTTACTGGTTTTCCGCGAAAACTGAATAGACGCGGAAAGCTGAATGGATGCGTACGCGTCTCCATACAAAATCGTTGTTTTGTACTGACTGAATAAGTGTGCGTAGTCCTTATTGATTTGTTAGAAATTAGTCTTCGTGTGTAGAGTTGGAATATAAATTTAGTTTTTTTTAATGAAATAAAAAACATCAAATGACCGGCAATCGATAATAATACGTTAGTATATATAAGTAGTCTATGCACTAATATTAACCTAACCTAAAATCTGCAATATTTTGTGACATTCAACTCGAGCTCAAGTGAACTCGATTTTAGCACAACTCGAGTTTTATCGTAGTTATAAAGTAGAATTGACTTGACTTGACACTTGACACATCCATCCCCCACCCCATCTCTTCTGTAGTTTGAAGTTTGTTTGAACGTAAAATGGCTGCCGGCAATTGAATTGAAAGCAAAGCATCGTGTGACTTATTTTATCAGTATTTCATAATTGAGTTGTACTGCATATCAGACGTCATCCTTATTGTTATTACCGGGCAATATGTGCGCTAAGAGTGGGAAATTCAACGAGGACCTATTTGAATACATCAGGGTCAGTGAAGACGAAGATGACTCCAACGCGGTAGAAATACCCTGCGAGCTAGATGGTACTCTGTTACTATCAACTCTTGTCGCCCAGTTTCCTGGAGCTTGCGGATTGAAATATCGACACCATGAAAGCAAATCTATTAGAGGTATCCGTCTTAACGACGGCAAATTGCATCCCCCGTCGGACGTTGGTTGGGGTAAACATCTATACGTCTGTGTTTTCCCCAAGGAAAACAAACGGAAAATGGAAGACGTTTCACCCGAAAACTCAGCCGCAAAAACCAAACGTCTGGAGAAAAAGCTTACATGTTCAGATTTGATTTGTTTGGGTCTTCCTTGGAAGTCAACTGAAGAGTCTATAAAACAATATTTTGAGAAATTTGGCGAAGTTGTTATGGTACAACTTAAAAGTGACAAAAATGGATCGTTTAAAGGCTTTGGATTTATAAGGTTTGCCACCTATGCATCTCAAATGAGAGCATTAGCTCAGAGACACAATATTGATGGTCGATGGGTGGATGTGCGTATACCAAATTCAAAGGAAGGAGTGGTGCCACAAATGCCATGTAAAGTATTTGTTGGAAGATGTACAGAAGATATAACTGCAGATGACCTGCGTGAATATTTCTCAAAGTTTGGAGAAGTGACTGATGTGTTTGTGCCTCGTCCATTCAGGGCGTTTGGCTTTGTTACCTTTTTAGATCCTGAAGTAGCGCAAAGTCTGTGTGGCGAAGATCATGTTATCAAGGGAGCGTCTGTATCAGTCTCTAGTGCCGCACCAAAAGTGAAAAACAAAGTGAACCCTAACTGGAAAGATGATCCATACGGTCCCCACAGCTGGGACAGCGGCCGTCCGGGGCAGTCGGGCCCTTCCAATAATGCCGGAAACAGTAATATTGATTCTTTAAATATGCAAAATTTAGGTATTAATCCAAATGGAGGTCCACCACCAAATTTTAATTTACCTATAAGTCTTGTTGCGGCTGCTCTTAATCAAGCGGGATGGGGTGGCTTTTTAGGAGGTCCTGGCAATGGAGGACCAAATAATTGGCAAGGTCCACCACAAGGGAACGGAAAAAATTGGAACAACAATCAAAATTGGGGACAAAATGGTCCACCACCATCATGGAACCAAGGTAACCAAGGTTGGAACGGTAAAGGGGGTAACTGGAATCAAGGAAGTTGGCCAAATGGGCAATGGAATGGCAATGGGGGCACCAACAGCGGCCCCAGTGGAACCAGCGGGGGCTGGAACAACAACAAGCCCCAGACATGAGGTGAGCTGACTGCCAGCACCAAGTAAGGAAGTCTGTGTGATGATGATAGTGTAACCTAGAAAGTAAATACTTTTATGTTAAATTACCTATATAATTGAACTTTTAAATGAAACATGTAACTGAAGTGATAGGTAGTATCACACAAGGCAAGGAATGAAATATTTAAGTAGAATTTAACAGTTGTAATGTAAGTTGACCAAGGGCTCTGTGTGTATTACTGTGTTGTGGTGTGATGAGGAGCTTTTGTTTTAAATAAATAGTATGTACACTTTGAGATGGATGTTTTATTATGAGTGTGTATTATATAGCAAATATGTGTTTAATAAATCTTTGATCCGAGGATGAATATCTGGGTGGGGACTAAGGTTGGTTGAATGTTTATCTCTGGTTGTGGGTGAGATCAATTCTCATTGAAGATGAACAAGAACAGTGTAATGTCTTGACATGTACAACTGTGTGGACCACTTGTAAGACATGTTTGTGGCGGCTGCATTACTGTGCGATGAGACCAGTGTCAGTGCTGTCCTTCCATCTGGATAGCTGCGGTAAGTGGTCAGAGTGACATTGAATGATTTATTGAATCAATTATTATACCTATTTAATGAATGCAAAACATCTTTCCTTTTGTGCAGTAGCTATAATTGTTAAATGGCTTGTGTCGGTTGTCAAGAGTGGAAAATTCGGGTGTGAGTTATTGTAATGATTTTATTACAAGCTAATTTGAAAACTGACTCTTATGTTTAATAATTATTACACTATTCCAGAATATTAACATGGTTAAAATTGAGATTATTGAAATAAAACCATGAGATTATATCATGACTCTAATGAGTATTTGAAATAATATTGTACCTGAAGCTACACGGACAAGATAACGGTATGATATTTGATTACCTATTAATTATTACATCTACTGTAATTTAACTCAATCAATATATTTTGTTACATAATGAAAAGAAAGCAAGCTTTGAAAATAAAATTAAACATACTATGTTTGAAAAAACGAATATTCAACAGATCATCATCATCTTCCTGCCCTTGTCCCAGTTAAGTGGGGTCGGCACAATATGTTTTCCTCGTCTACTCTCTTCTATCACTCGTCATACTCTCATTCACTCCTTTCATATTCATATCACACACTCCATCCAACCTTTCTTTGGCCTCCCTCTACCAATGTTTCCTTGATTCATAGTTCTCCTAGCAATATGGTGTTCTGGCCTCCTCATCACATGCCCATACCATACCATCCCAATCTAACGAATACTCAACAGATGCTGAATTGATTTTAAAAATCTACACTAATTCTGGTAGTAGACAAAAAGCTAAGTTATAATATGAGCTTGGCAAGTTTTCTTAGTTGTGTTGTGTGTGTGCAGACTGCAAACTGGAAGAAAATACCATTACACTAAGGAGAACTGCATCAGCTATGTGAACTAAGTGTTTTTTGGTCTGCTTGCATAAATATTAATCTACCTACTAGGAATATTGTCATATTCCAACTTTCTTACAGATCACTTGTGTGGAGTCGCATTTTTTGTTTCTAATTTTATTTTTAATTTAAAATTATTTTCTTTTAGAGTCCAACAGCACTGGTCACGTGGGATGGTCTTACAAATGAAGATTTGAAGACACACAGTTTGTGTTGTTGTAAATGTTTGTTTTAACAACATTAAAAAGATCTTTATACTTCCTTTCGTATTATTTCTTATTACTCCTGCTTCCTCTATTAAAATAATGACATATCATAGCAGTGTGGCCACTGCCAGAACTACCAGAATAGTTTACCAAATAAGATTGCGGGTTCAATTCCCATGTATTATCTAACCACTTATGGAGTCCACGAACATTTGTTCCCTAGGTTAAGTTAGGTCAGTGTTTCACCAGTTCAAGCTATAATAAGAACCAATGAAAATCATGGTGAAGAAAACTATTCGTACGCTTGCGCACGCAGGGCAGGCCACACCGCCAGCGAGCGGGCGGGCATCGTTTCACCTCTGCATACATCGTTTCACACCGCGAGGCTAACGAAATATCCAACGATTCCAGCGAAGCTACTCGTTCACCTGCGCGCCCGCTACCATTAGTTTCAGATACAACTTTGAGAGAATCTCCTCTCTCGTGATGCATATTCAGTCACTATTTTTGCTACCACGCCAATTAGGGTCAATTTATATTAACGCAGAGTCGAAGCGAAGCGTCCAAAACTAACATATTCAACCTTAACTCCACAACGTAACGCACACATTAGTTCTGAGATATGAAAAAGAGGCGCAGCAGTCTTATAATAAGTTACTAATAAATAAAAACAAAACTTGGGGGCATTTTGAATTATATTTACTATTTGCAAATTATTTCGATCGAAATTCAACTTTGAAGAGCACCGCCATAATTGACTTATACAAACTACGCATACAATTTACAATTATAATCACAAATATAAATCACACAAGTTTGAGATCCAAAGCAGTATCATTCCACTAATTAAAATTATACATTTACGTTGGGCTCAGACTAATTATGGTACACCATATTCTCTCTTTATTACTTATATATAAAAGATATTTTGCCAAAATATATACCATTATGAGATTGATAGTTTACTTTTACGCAGAGCGACGTATCAATATTATTTATTACACGAATACAGTTAAGTATAAGATTTTCTTTTTATATCTATAACCAAACAAACCAGTACATAATTTTGTCAAACATATATCAAACAGAAATATATGTGTTACAATATACTTGATGTCTTGAAGTACTCACACAACACATTTTACAATAAAATCAATTACTCTATATATTCTTAATACATAACAATCATCATTTAAAACGAAAGAACAAGTTTTGTTTTTGATTTTCTTACAATGGCATTATCAAATATGCTGTATTTAAAAAAAACGTACTATCGTTAACTTGAAGGATGTGATGATCTGGGGGCACGGCAGTGCCCCCCGCCAAGTCGAGCGCGAAGCACACACTGCCGTACCATCCTTTACAGGAACCCTTTCGCCGCATTTTCAGGCCCCTATTTGAGAACCTTTGGATAAGCCCAGAACGCTGAAATTTTCGTCATCCAGTAAGCTATACAATCACATACTTAAAATAAAATTTCAAGTCTGTAGGTCATTTAGTTCCGAAGTTAAGCGAAAGCAAAGTTTCGTATTTTAGACAGACACTCACTCACTCACTCACTCACTCACTCACTCACTCACTCATGATCATCAAAATAGAACTAGTACTTCCCATAAACCTAGAGAGCTGAAATTTGGTACAGAGTTAGGGTTTAATGGCCACATAAAGGGAAAACTATAAAAACTAGGATAATCGAACGGGAACGGGAATTATACGGGATCGGGAACGGGAATTGTAACTCAATAACGGCTGAACTGATTTGGTTGAAAATTGGTGGAGAGGTAACTTAGAATCAGGAGAAAGACATGGAATACTTTTAATCCCGAAATTCCCACGGGATTGGGAACGGGAATTTATAACTTAAGAACGGCTGGATTGATTTGGCTGAAAATTGGTGGGAAGGTAGCTTAAAACCAGGAGAATGACATAGAATACTTTTAATCCCGAAATTCCCACGGGATTGGGAACGGGAATTTATAACTCAAGAACGGCTGGATTGATTTGGCTGAAAATTGGTGGGAAGGTAGCTTAAAACCAGGAGAATGACATAGGATACTTTTAATCCCGAAATTCCCACGGGATTGGGAACGGGATTTTATAATTCAAGAACGGCTGAATTGATTTGGCTGAAAATTTGTGGGAAGGTAGCTTAAAACCAGGAGAATGACATAGGATACTTTTAATCCCGAAATTCCCACGGGATTGGAAACGGGATTTTATAACTCAAGAACGGCTGAATTGATTTGGCTGAAAATTAGTGGGGAGGTAGCTTAAAACCAGGAGAATGACATAGGATACTTTTAATCCCGAAATTCCCACGGGATTGGAAACGGGATTTTATAACTCAAGAACGGCTGAATTGATTTGGCTGAAAATTAGTGGGGAGTAGCTTAAAACCAGGAAAAGGACTTAGGATACTTTTGATATCGAAATTCCCACGGGAATGGGAACGGGAATTTATAACTCAAGAACGGCGAAATTTATTTGGCTAAAAATTGGTGGGGAGGTAGCTTAGAACCAGGAGAACATAGAATACTTTTAATCCCGAAATTCCCACGGAACTCTAGAATGGCTGAAACGATTTGACTGACAATTTGTGGGGAGGTAGCTTAGTACCAGGCGAAGCACATAGGATACTTTTTATCCCGAATTTCCCACGGGAACGGGAACTACGCGGGTAAAACCGCGGGGCGCTGCTAGTGTAATATAATAACAAAATACTACTCTTAAAAAGAAAAAAAATTACATAAGTATAAGAAAATCTAATAAAATAAATCAATATTTATGACCACGTTTCAACAAAAAGAAATGAAATCCCATCAAAAACATTCTGTAAAAAACTAGCCAAGTCTCGATGGAGCTGCTCTAAAAAGTAATGAAATCTAGACAAAGTCGTGCCAAGTGTAAGGTTCCTTACTGCGATTTCTTTATTATTATAGTTAATGTTGTGTGACTTGGCCGTTGAACATTCTTTATAACGTTAGTGGGTACTAGTCAATTTTGATTACATATTGTTATATCTGTTGTAATTACTTATGTCTGTGTAAGCGAGATAATAGCCCATACTGGTATTGGTAATGGGCCGCTAGTGTCTCATTTTAGGCAGTTGTTTATTGTGCAACACTTGCATTCAGCATTGAATCAACGTTTTCCAAGTGGCAATTTTCCATAGTCAATAGTGTCATGGTGTCATGGAGCACCTGGTTTTGCACCCTTGTGTACCCTTCAACGGCCAAGTCACACAACATTAACTATAATAATAAAGAAATCGCAGTAAGGAACCTTACACTTGGCACGACTTTGTCTAGATTTCATTACTTTTTAGAGCAGCTCCATCGAGACTTGGCTAGTTTTTTACAGAATGTTTTTGATGGGATTATTGATTACATAAGGAGCCTACATTTCATAATCAATTCAATGTAAGAAATTCAATTTACTTTCAAAGCTTAAAAAATAATCTTTGTAGTTTTCATTATACTTCAATATCACAATCATGTTTCTTTCCTATTGTCACTTATTTATTTAGAAAAATAATAGTTAACTTGTTTAATTTGTATACATTTCTAACTTTAAATGCAATATCGAGTTACGTACTTTAACTTATCATATTCGGTGAGAAATTCAATAATAATAACTAAAATTCAATACATAATATACATAAAAACATTATTCATCATTGATAATATCATATTAAAATGTAATTTCAACAAATAACCATGTCTATTTCAAAGATTGAATTAATTTCGACTTAAAATTTAAATTGAAACCAATAATAATGAACTAATATCACTAAAACATACCAATTGTTATATCATGGTACAGTAGAGGCTGATGAAGGGAGTCTATACTTTGAGTTTCTTGGCGGGTCTGGTGAGCGCGTGGTTGATGGTCACCTGACGTTTGACGGCCACCTTCGACCGCCGCTTGTTCCACTCCGCGTCCACTTTCCGCGCCAACTCCAAATCATTCTTTTCCTGTGCTATTAACTTTTCGATTCTCAGCTGCTCTTGCAATATCTGCTTCACATCACAATTCTCCAAAGGACTAGACAAATTCTTTACAGCCAATTTTATTTTATTGTTATTAACCATCTCTCTATACTTCGGCGGACTATTAAATTTTTTTGAACTACTTCTCAAATTAGGTTTTCTATCAGAGACTGTTTTTCTTTCTTTGACTTTTGCCTTTTTGGGAGTTGTTTCATTTTCGTCTTTTGACATACTTCCCATAGATCTGGTGCGTCTCAAGTTTTTCGGCCGTGGTTTAGATATGATTTCGACTGGATTGATCTGTTTATTTCTATTAGGATTTTTTCTAACAGGTTTGGATGGCACAGCACAAGGACTAGTAGACAAGCGTTTCTTTGCTATGGATTTAGTACTACTTTCACTTTTATTCGAGTTATCCTGTAAATAATAGGAAATATGGATATTAGTAGCTTTGTATTAGAGAGTTATAATAACACTGAGAGCAATGCAAGAGGCCTACACTCAGCATTGGGTGGCAACAGGCTGAAGAAGAAGAATAACACTAACCCATCAAGTTATCTTAGTAGTACACAAATGTATAATAACATTATCTATATTCTATATTTAAAAAATACAGGAACAGTTGTCCTTTTAAATATTATGTTTCCTGATGACATCGGAAAAAGCTTACACAGGTACAGTACCGTACTGAATGATGCACACATACACACCCTAATCAATTATGATAATATTCTACGACTTACCACTTGTAATGATTTGAGTGCAATCACAAATGCTGAAGGTAGATTCTTAACAAATGATAAGTGTCGCAATCTGCAAAGGCCTTCTAAATATTGTGAGCGAGTCGGTGCCGCCGGCTCGTCCTTTGGAGATGACGGTTCGACCTGCGGCTTGTTGGCAGGCACACGGATTGGCAGACCTCTGTCGGAACTATAACTGAATAAAAAGAAAATGTATTTTAAACTAGCTGTTCGATAGCGCTCTTAATATAGGTAGATCATATAGAAATATGTATGTAGTACGATTGACTAGTGTTTTTCTACGCTACGCGTAGCATACGCACTTACACGCGCTCTAAATTTCGTGCTTATTAAAATGATTGACGTACTGTGCTTAGTGATCCACCTAGTGTCTCATTTAGGCGCAATTTTAGAAAGACACCAAATACATACTAAAAACTGTTTCAGATGGACACTTTTGGAATTCGCATTCAAAAATAGTGTCAAGTAGCGCAGGGACTAGTGGGAATATCGATAATTTAGGATGATTTTGCAAAAAAAAGGTTTTCATATTAAGTCAGCATCTCATTACCAAACATTAAACCAATTCAGTTTTTTAGTCATAAATAGGCAACAGTCACACTGCAATTTTCGCATCTGCATAGGAAGGATAAATTCAAGTAACAAAAATTAGTTCTTTTATTTTATTTAATAATTGAAACCCACATACATTATATTATTACAAATTAAGTCATATAATATTTTAACAAACTTGGGGTGCGTTTCCATTAACTCGGAGGGTGCCATTTACGAGGGGAGAAAAATCTACAAGCAATATGATTAGCCAACTCACGGTCCGCTCCACGTCAATAGAAACGCACCCTTATTATAATCTATTTACCAACACCAATTATAGGAGAACCGGACTCTCAAGTTGGGGATTAGTTATACACACACAACTTACATTAGACACAGACAGGTTAGACTAGACACAACTGTATGAAACAGCTCACCTTGTAGTACATATCTCATCAATTGGTTGAAAATAACATAATTCCTCTCTCATAGAATCAACACTGTCTGCTTCTTCTCTATCTTCAGATAAGTTTGTGAGCCGCTGTAATAAGCTCATATTCGGCAGACGCAGTGAGACAAGCAGCGATGGAACATTAGATTTTTTACGAATTTTAGAGTCAGACTCCAAAACAGTTGCATTCAATCTCTTATTTGGCATAACAGTCTTGGCTTCTTCTTTCTGGAAACAAAAATATATATCTTGAATGACTTTTGTTTCCACAAGTACATAAACTTGGTAAGCAGTGCAAGTAGTTTCTGTAACACATTGCAACTAGACTGGTATAAGTGTGAATGTTTGTTGGCTATGCAAACAGGTAGTATAGATTTTTCATCTGGAATAACACATAGAATACTTTTATTCTGACAATATTAACAGGGGCTTCTAATAATTTATAAAAATAATTTTATTTTTTTTCTCTAGTAATGAAAGAAGTATGAGGTGTTGCAAAATTTTATAAGAAACAATTTTTATACCTTTTCTTTTGTTTTCTCGCCATTTTCCTTGTTCCAAAGGCCGGGTAAATATTTGTTTTTCTTTTCAATCAAATTTTTTAATATTTTGCCATAGGTTGGCATTTCCGGTGAGTTAGCTGCATTTACTTGTACTACAGAAGCTTTTGAAGTGGAACTGTCTGTGCTGTTAGTATTGTCATCAGTCAGTATTGGACTACTGTAAGATCATAATAACTTCATCAGAAAGTCATAATCTAAATCTTATAATTTATAAATGTTAGTACATTCTGTGTTTAATATTATCTTTTCTGTGTTAATAATGCAAATAGTTATAGCCTATATTATGTTTTTTTATACCAAGCCCCATATTTTATACAAGCAAACAATATTCTATTATCTATAATCTATAGATATCTATACTATGAATAAATAATAAAATATGGTGATTACTTTTGTGGCGGTTGTATTGACTTAGATAGATAACCATCAATTTTAGTATCCTTAAGTCTACGTTTGGTATTACTCCTTAGGCTAAGTCTTCTTGGTGAGTTTGGTGGGACAGTTTGTTTTATTTGTTCCTTCTGCATTTGTTGTGCTAAAATTTCATCTCTTTGTAATGCATCTAAATATTTTTTATGTGCCTCTTCTTCTTCTTGTTGAATTTTCCTGAAAAACATGATTGTTATAACTTGATTGCAGGGATAACATTTGATAATAACAATAATAGCTTTCAGATACCAACTGTATTAATAATTCAGTCTCCTTCTGATGTTTTTGTTCGACAAGAAGGCGTTCTTCTCTCAATCTCTTCAGTTCTGTTTCATATTCAAGCCGTATTTCACCGGGAGCACTTAACCGAGGAATTGGATTTTCTACAAAAAATATGACTTATTTAGAACAGTGCTCTTGTTGTCATATTCACATTTATTAAAGTACAAACAGAGGCGGATAGATTACACATTATTATCCTACTAAAGTAACAAAAAAGGTGTATTAAATAAATAATACTGAATAAAGGTAACTTACTTTTCGGCACAAAAACATCATCGCCTTTATTTTTTGTTTTAACTTCCTCCGAAAACTTTGACTGAATATGTTTCCAAAGCTCAGCATTAACAAGAGTTCGTCGTTTTGTTGTTGTTCTCAACCAGGATCCAATTCTTAGACGACATAGAGGGCAACACAAAGAATTATTTTCTATGCTACCATTGAAACAAATATGACAAAAGTCATGGGAACAAGGTAAAGTAACTGGTTCTATTAAAATTGATTGACAAATAGAGCAAATAACATCGTGTAATTCTAATTTCTCTAATTTTAACAATTTCTTTCCCAAAGACAGCCGCTTCTTTGACTTGGCCGACATTTTTATTTACGCTATTTTTTATCTTTTCTGCCAGGCCAGGCATCTCGCCTCCCAGCATCATATGTCTGTCAAATGACAGTTCAACATCATAACAACCACGGATGATGGAAAAGTCGAGGAAGAATCGAGGACGTGATTTGGGTGTGTATAGTCTGTGCTGCGACTGATAAGTGATGGGATTTATATGAAATACTTATTTACGTTTTTACGATATATTCTAAAAACAAATTGTTTCACAACTTGCCAGAAGTCTTATATTGGCAAACTTTTACTTATTTAAGTGATCCTGAATTTAATAATAAGACATTGTATTTCTTTCCTATTCATCCGGTGGTTACAAATGTTATGAAATCTAATTTGATTAATTTTAGCGTTTTTTTGTCGCATCACTAATAATCTATTACAAACAAGAGTACCAACATTAAAAACAAAGAGAAGCCATGTTGATATTTTCTTTCTTTTTTCGTCATGTACCGACTCACATGTATTTGAGAACGAGAAAAGAAACGATCTCGAAAGAAACCACGAGAAATATGGTGGATGCACCAGGATTTTAGATGATGTTCTTTTGTTCTTCAATGTTTTAGTGAAATTAACTGATGTTATAGTGTATGCATTGAATCTTTTGTGAGAAGACGATACTGGAAATGTCTTCAATGCATTTCGTAGTTCATCCTCTGCCAGGAACTGAGGATCAGTTGATAGACAGGTAAGAATCCCGATTTCCACCTATACGACTTCATTTCGTTCATGTTGTGAAATCCAAAATGCCGAATGATCTAGTAGAAAATATACATATCATCAACACGTTTTCATCAGTTTTTAGTTGTGATTCAAGAATTGTATCAATTTATAAAATGGTCGTTGTTGTAATGATTACACCCATAGAAAAATGGAGAGATTTTCACGTAATTAGTATTTTAGTACAGCAAACTTACACAATGTCTTCCCAATGATAAATGGCTAATTATATCGATCTGTAAAATGTTAGGAGTAGACGATTATTATTATTGAGTTGAGGTCGTTTACGTAAAAAATAGATTATTATTGAGAGATACACAAACACATAATTTGTGCTAAATACTTCGTGTTTGTGCCTTGGGTGCAAGAGGTCTTAGGCTTAGGGTTATCAGTACCCAAATAGTTCATATAAGTAAACAATTTTTTAATCTCAACTTTTAGATGTTTGTTAGTGTTATGTTTGTACAGATTTCCTTTTTGCCTACTTAAATTGTTTGCAGTGCAGGAATAGTTAATTATTTATTATCATTAATTCATTTTGGTAAAAACAAAATCTATAACAAACAAATAGATTGACTCATGATTAAATATATGAATAAAGTACTTTGCAAAGATGCTGTTTCATGAAGACGTTAAGATCTGATAATATAGATCACCATTATATTGAATCCAATGGAAATCTTACCAAATTCCAAAACGATAATAATGTTTAGAAAGAAGAAATTTCAGCTTTGCTTATCCGGATGCTACACATAGTATTTCTTATAAAAGATTACACTCTTAAATATAAAAAATATGTTCATGTGTGAGTTATACAGTCAGTGTCACGTAAAATGTACCTCCCTCGGTTGGCAAAACCAAAGAGAGCATTAACAATAACACAAAAATGCTTTGTCTTAAAAAATATTAAAGACTTTGATGCATGTACCACCAAAGAAATATGCAATGGAAATGAAGAGTGTCCACTTATTTTGCATTTAATCACATGGACTGAATAGAAGTAGTCTCACTAATTCAGAACTTTTATTAAAACTAGTTTGTGCCTAAAACAAGTTCTATTAACATCAACAGTTTTTTATAAATAAACTAGTGGCGTCTTGCGGTTTCACCCACATGGTTTCCGTGCAAATATGGGGATATAATATGATTATTTAGCCTATGTTACTCAGGGTGTATGTAGCTTTCTAATGTTGAAAGAATTTTTGATATCGGTTCCATAGTTTCGGATCCTATTCATTACAAACAAACAAAATAATATCAGTATGGATGAGGAATAACAATATAATTAATCTTTGAAATTCATTCTTAAGAAGACTTATAAAGAAAGTGAATGTGGTTTAACTATACCATTGTTATTTATAAGTATTAGGGTTTCTACCCCTTTGTATTAACAAGTGTTCTGTACTTGCTCTTTACACTTGTATGTAATGCAGTAAGTTCTTAATATTGGTCATTTACTGTTATAATGTTTCTGTTAGCTTCTATCTATAGTGTAATAATAATTAACATTTACAAGTAATTAATGTGAAAATTCTAATAATGTATGTTAAAATGTTATTTCTGACTAACGGGCCTATTAAAGAGTCAGTCTTTTAGCAATCTAGTATAGTGCCAAAGCCAACACACAAGAAGCCCTTTGACATTTTTTTAAATGTTTATTATTGTGTTTTCAAATAAGAATTTGTTCATTGGGTAAACTATATATTTAAATAAGTCAGGATACATAAATGGAAAACTTTGACTACTTGAATTATATGTACCTCTTTATTAAACCAATAGTTAGTACTTTGTCAATACTCATTTTGTTGTTAATTTATAGTTAACATTAAAAAGAAAAAATATGTTTGAGTTGTAATTCCCATTTCTATGGATTTTGTTTTCAACACAAAAGTATAAAGTTAGATGTAAGAAAAGTACAGCATTTTTCACACGAAAAAAGTATGATAATAATTACTTCAGCAGTTCTTGTGATATTTAAATTTTTTCATGAATAATCATAAGAAAAAATATAAGATGTTATGATAGTAAGATTTGCACAGTAGAGTAAATGTAACTTGTCTTAGTATTATGGTGAACTTGTTATCAATACGAGAAACTAATTTCAGACTTAAAGAAGTAGCGGAGCGATGGAATCGATATGGAACGGGTCCGGGATCCTCTGCTTTGAGTGCGTTGCGAGGAGTGCGAGCTGTGGCTGCCGGACCGGCTCATATTGCTTGCCTACTTGAAGATGGCACAATATGTCGCGCTGCATTTTCTATCATTCCTGATAGATTAGACTTGAGTAAAACTGACGCTAGTAAGAATGGAGGGAATGGTGGGGGAGGTAACGGGGGAGGGGGGACGAGTGGGGGGAAACAGGGAGGGAGTGGCGGCGGCTGCGGCTCGCGTCAGCAGCCCCGCACTAGGGCGAGGATTATGAGGAACTCGATACGCGCTGCACCCAGCTCTCAAGGTAATCTAATAATCCTGCTAAGATTTATATGAGTTTCTCAGAATAATTGGCTAACATTTCAATGATCTAAATTACGTAGGGTCAACAAGCCGGGCAACTGGTGTTATAATCGGAGCTTCAGGCTCGGGACGAGTGGTATCAGTTCCAGCGCCGTTTGTTCCCGAAGATTTGGTCACACAAGCGCAAGTGGTTCTGCAGGGCAAAAGTAGGAGTCTCATAATCAGGGAATTACAGGTAATGTATTGGTTGTAGTTTGTTTTGTTTGAAAACAGAATAAGGTTTTATTAAAACATACCTAATGTATGTTTGTTGACGGTATAGCGAACCAATCTGGACGTGAACTTGGCGGTGAACAACCTGTTGTCCCGCGACGACGAGGAGGGCGAGGAGCCGGAGGGCGGCGAGGGGAGCGACGGGTACGTGCCCGAGGACCTCATCTCGCTGCTGGACGGCGGGTTCCACACGGCGCAACAGGAGCACTCGGTCATCATCGACGCGGACACCATGTTCTCTGAGGAAATCTTCGGGTACGCGGCCATCAGAAGGTATACCTGTCATGCTATGCTCCTACGCCTCTACACTCTCCGTAACTACAAACCTACGACCCAATCTCTAGCACGCTGCAAAGCTTACGCTGTTTCCGTTTACGTTCTGTGATTGGGTGTTATATGTGTTTTGTTGCATAGAATTTCCCTAGAGCTGTAGTTTTATTATTTACACAGTATGGTATTATTGTAATGTACATAAATGTAAAGTAATTTAGTTTGTAAAAGTAATTTCAGCCCAATGTTTTACACTCCTAATTAATGACGCGATGTTCCAATACTCAATACGATTTAACGTGTCAAGGGACTTTAAAACGTTCACTGATGTTTTTATGCTTTTAGTGTGTTGTTTTTTTTAGTAATTGTGTTGTAGTTTAGAGTTCAGTCGTGATACCTGGTATATAACGTGATATGTTGGTGGTATAGTCGTAGTGGTGGCGGAGGCGGCAGTAGCGGCGGGCGAGGCGGCGCCAGTCGAGAGAGCAGCAGCTCCACTCAGGAGCGAACGTCTGAGTTCAGCCGGTGGAGGGAGCGACAGTACTTCGGACCTCGCCGGTGGCTCGAGTCGGCTCTCCGCGATACATCTTGGGACAAAGAAGGCGGTAAGATTCCTACCTTTTTTGTGTTACTGCGTATTAATTACCTGTTATTTAACTGTAAGTATAATTATACTTGTTTTACTGCAGGTGAGAGTAAGAAGAAAGACTCTGCAATGGCAGCATCACCTCTATGGGTGTCTGAGGAACTGGAGTATTGGGACAGCAACATACGGTTCACACATATTGCGGCAACTTACAGCGAATTAGTCGCCATTTCTACGCAAGGACAATTGCACCAGTGGCGTTGGGCCGACGCACATCCTTACCAACGTAATGATGTAAGTAACAACTGTTATTTAGTATCGATCATCAAAGATAAGTAAGAAACATAAGTTTGTATATTTTTCAACTCGTATTTGACTTGGTTTATAGAGTTCCGGTACCGGGAACACTTACCACCCGCGCGCTAACTGGCTGGGCCTGAACCCTGGCGAGCGAGTTGTGAACATCAGCGCTGCCGGTATTCGTGTGTCCGTGCTCACTGATGCAGGACGAATTGCAACATTCCTTGATGAATCTATTGGTAATTTATCAGTTAATAATAAAGATATTAACGGTAATTAATAGCATTAAATATAATTAAATACATCATGCCGTTTTACAGCTCATGCACCAGGTGCTTCCCGTTTGGAACACCCTCTGCAAGCATTCTCGGAATTTGGATCTGATAAGCCGATATCGCTCCACGTGTGCTCGCTGTACACTGTCGCCAGGCTCGAATCTGGTGCTTTGTATTGGTGGTAAGTTAATTATTACAATTTCACGCTATTTGGTCTGCATGTGAATAACGAAATGTCAAAGAGAATCAACAATCACTAGTTTTAATATGTTTATCAAATCTAACTACCTATATTAGTTAATACTCCACTTTATAATTTCAACTTTTCTATCATTACTTTTATATTTCTAGGGGCGTATTGCCGTTAGGACAACGAGCTCGTCTATGGGAGAAGCATCGCGCTAGGTCTCGCAAACAGCGCGGCCATTCCTCGGCTGCGCCACAAGACCTGCAGGCTGGGCAAAGCGTTACTATGAAAAATGCACCTATGTACCAACCAGGTGCTATTGGTAAGCAATCCATTCATTATTTCCTACTATGTATTAATATGGTGTTTACGAAAAATTATACATGAATTACTAAACTTCGACTTGCATTTTAGGTTTCAACATGTCAACCGGAGTTCCGAAAGTTGGTATATTACAAAACGCGGCCTGGAATCTGTCGGACATGTGTCGCTTCAAATTGTTGCCGCCGCCGCAACCGGACCGGTCTGTCTCGGACAAAGATAAGAGGGATTTACAGGTACCAAGAGTATGACATGATTTAATACATCAGGTTATAAAATGATCAAAATTATAACAATATAATAATAAAATGTATCTCTTATAGAATCAATCTCCCCTGACCGTGTCGTCCGTGAAGGCGTCTTCATCTGGCAGTAACAATAAAGACTGCGGCAAAGATAGCAACAAGGACATGGCTGATCGGCTCGACATGCCGCCTCCACCGAGTCCAGCTTCATCTACATGCAGTGACACTAGCACTTCACATAGTGAGTTACCATGCACGGTCCATTCTTTAAAAATGTATAATTACTTCATGTAATAAAGGGGCAGAGGAAGTTTCGAAGTGCTTATTTTGGACCTACTAAAAAAGCTACTTGCATTAGATCATATTTTGAGAGGAAGCCCAATACAACAATTTCAATAAATTCAACGACATTTCTTAAGCAATTAATGTTATCTATCTCTCTTAACAGAACGTGCAAAACGCGTAACAGTACGAGGCGAAGAAGGATCTTCAAATGACGGATCTAAGCGCGACGAAGAAGAATGGCCGTTCAAAGAAGTCGTATTCCTAGAGGATGTGAAGAGTGTTCCTTTGGGGCGCGTTTTGAAGGTCGACGGCGCTTACGCGGCCGTGCGCTTCCCGACTGTTGGTAAAGATGGCAAGGAGATAGTGCCCTCGACAGCTGATGATTGGACAGCTTTGTTACAAGACTGTCGACTCGTCCGCAAAGATGATCTGATTGCTGTCAAGTGGGGCACGGGAGGATCGGCCGGCAGTCGGGGACCCGATTGTTTACAACGTTCACCAAGGAAAATAGCTCTACCTGCTGATGTACAAGTTGTTACTATTGCTGTAAGTTGATAATAAAACATAAGTTTACTTTCTTCCTGATTTGTCGTTGGTATAAAGTTTTCTTTCGAAAATTGACTGTTTTTATATAAAATTCTATTTGTCTTTGTTCCATAGGTGGACAGTCGTGGCGTACACGCAGTAGTACGCCGTGCTGGTGGCACGCTCGCTTACGCCGTATACGCGGTGGGGACTACCCGTCCGCTCACCGACAGTGTATTTCCAACTGATAACAGCGCTCTACTCGGACAGTCCAATGGACAAGCCATACAGCTTACTACTGCTGCTGAAGTAAGTTACATTATGCTCAAATTATCATTTGATTTTTATGTGACATTTCAATGAATTTGCTTTGCAGACATTTATCGACCATGTGTGTGTAACATATGGGACACCTTTTATCGGGAAACTTAGGATTTCAGCAAAAACGAGAATAACATGGATATAACTCATTTGAAACATGAGTTATTTCCATGTTATTATATCACATAACTTTTTCTATACTTTTATACAAGTTTTATTCACATTTACAGTAGCATAACAGTAACGAAAGTAGTATGTATAACACAAATAGTCATGAAATAGTATACTATAACCTATATCTTCCGTGGTACAGGGCAGCGAGCCAGTGGTGGTGATGTTGGACGGTAACGGCGCGATCTACCCGGTGGCGCGCGACTGCGTGGGCATGGTGCGCGAGCCGCCGCCGCTCAACCTGCCGCCCGCGCGCGCGCTCGCCGCACACGCGCTGCCGCTACAGCCGCACGGCGCGCACCACTCGCACCACACTGCGCTCAAGTCACAGGTAGCGAACAACATTATATGTATAATAGAGGACATACTATAATTATATTGATGATCCAAACGTGAGAAGAGTGATTCCCGTACTAGATATCCACAAATATTTATCTTGGTTTGAGTTTTCAGAATGCTGTTATGACAAGTATAGGCGTAGTTAGGAGTCGTTCGTTTAATAAGTGTTTCATATTGTATTGTTATAGGTTGCTCTCATAATAATGGTGCCGGAGCCGCAGTTGATGATGCCGCGCGTCCTGCGATGTGATCTTGAAGGAGTGCAACAGTTGCTGCTCCAACTGGAATCTGATACTACCAGTATGTCATTATATCATTTTATTGGCTTTATTCATAACTTTTGTAACAATTTGTAATAATAATGTTCGTTTCGTATTATTTCTTTCAGAACAAAAAATTCTATCTATTCTGCAAGAACGTTGCGACGGCAACAGAAATATACTACATGCGTGCGTTCACATGTGCGCACCGACTTCTAACAAGGAACCTGATATAGGTCAGTATAGTATCCAAATTACGAATATATCGTACATTAAAAGACTTGTAAATAAATAAAACAATATTGTTTACAGTGGAAAATTCAGCAACCCAAACTGCTGCCAGTGGCACAGGCGGTGGCGCCAGCGGTGGCGAAGAGGCTGTACCCGCCATATCTTGGCCGCCAGAGACATTCGAAACTTCAGGAGATGAAGACAGTCTTATGGGACTCACTAACAATGGGTGAGAACATGATCAATGTTTACACAGCAAAATTAGTAAATGTTAGCTGCTTTTGTTTTATACTTGTTTGAGTAATAGTAAAATTATTCAGGTTTAGATTACTTACATCACATTGCTTTATGATCGTTGAGGGAGATACAGTAAAATAATAACTTTGAACATTTTTTTTTCCAGTAAAATGTCAAATAGCGGCAACAACACCGGTGGCACAGTGAGCGCCGACCCGGCAGAGCGTCGTGGCAATGCGCTGGCAGCTTTACGTGCGCTCTGTGAGAGTGAAGCTCTACAACCCTATCTCATGCAACTGTTAACTGCCAAGTGAGTACTTGTATTATACATTTCTAGTCTCTATGAAGTTGTATAGCCTACGGATAGGGTGCGCCAAAGTTCACCTAAAATTTCAACTCCGATAATTGGAAATCCGAAAATTTTCTTCCTAACATTTTTTATCCTAACAATCGCAACTCCTAAAATCTTTGTCACTAATGTTTTAATTCCGAAACATTTGTTTTCCTATATTTTCTCAACATAACCATCGTTCATACTATTATTCAAAGTCATATCTTTTTTGTTTAGATTTATTTTTATTTATTATAATCAATATTATATACATAAATTTTTCGTAACTTTGTTTTTATATAACATGTAGGTATAACATATAACGCACGAGCCGAGCGAGCAAAACCAGAGTCCTGCTCCAATCATTCAGTCAAGTTCCAGTAGATTCGTTACTGGAACTGGTCTGGTCCTATTCCTAATTATTGGTTTAGGTTATGTTAGAACTGTGACCCCAACGCACGAGCCGAGCGAGCGTAGCGAGCGTGCCGCGGCAGCGGCCGGCGAAGTGCCAGAACCGAATTGGTCCTATAGTTATGGTTATGGTAAACTCCCAGGCCATAAGCATAACCGTAAACGAGTCGTATAATAATCATTAAAACTATAAATATCATCTTCTACCCACATATATTTTTTATTACACTTGGTAAATGTTTCTTTCTGAGCATGAGTGAAAATATTATGGTAAGTATGTTTAGGGATAAAAGCGTTATAAAAAACAGTAGGAGTTTGAATATATTTACATTAAAGATGTTATGAATTAAAATTTTCGGAAAAATGAGTGTTATGTGCATCGTCGGTAGCACTACAAATAGTATGAATTAAAACTTTAGGATGAAAAATTTTAGGAAGAATGATCATTCGGACTACAAATAGTTAGGAAAAACATTTTCGGGTAAAGAACTTTAGGTGAGCCAATATGGACCCCTACGGATAACATTCACTATATTATAAATAAAATATCATCCCACTGTAGGCCGAAAGTCTTCCTCTTCGACCCAACATTCTATCACATGCTGGTTTTATCTGGATTTTATTAAAATCAAGGATTTTCTTCCTCTTAAATGATCCCAAGTGTATAACGTCAAGGTAATGAACGTGCACGTGTGTGTCGTAGGGACGGCATGGGCCAGACGCCGCTGATGGCGGCGGTGGCGGAGCGCGCGTACCGCGCGGCGCTGGTGGTGCTGGAGGCGGTGCGCGCGTGCGACTCGGACGACGCCACGCGCGCCGCCGCCATCTTCCCGCCCAACGCGCACCCCGACCACTCGCCGCTGCTCGTGCTCTGCTGCAACGACACCTGCAGCTTCACCTGGACAGGCCAGGAGCACATCAACCAGGTACTGATGTCATCACTGAGTAAGATCTCACAGTACTAACTATGTATTTTATTGGTATATTCATCACTGTTTTAGGATATTTTCGAGTGCAAGACTTGCGGACTGACTGGATCACTCTGTTGCTGCACCGAGTGTGCTAAGGTAAGATTCAGATCTTTTGTGATGAAGTAAGCTTAAATTGTTCCCCAAGGAACCCAATATTTACGTAAACATTTATTGATTGATCCAGGTTTGCCATAAAGGACATGATTGTAAATTAAAACGAACATCCCCAACCGCGTACTGCGATTGTTGGGAGAAATGCCGCTGCAAAGCGCTCGTGGGAGGCAACTGGGCCGCCAGATGCGACCTACTAGCCAAACTCGCCAGGGATACTCAACTCGCTACACACTTCAACTCAAGGTAATAGAAGTTAGATTTATTGTGATATTGGTAATTCGCTGTTCTTACGTCGATGTGTATAATGTGTAAAATTCACTCGTAATGCATTTGTTTGTAGGGGCGAGTCGATCCTGCTGTTCTTAGTTCAAACTGTAGGACGGCAGGCGTTGGAGCAGCGTCAGTTCCGTGCGGGCGGCGGACGAGGCCGCGGGCCCAGGAAAGCGCCAGGTTCCGATGCCGAAGTCGATGCACCTGATCACGATCTCGAACCACCGCGGTTTGCTAGACGAGCACTACTGCATTTACTAGGTATTGAACATTTTAAAGCCTACTAAAATCATTACCCTTACTCCGTATATTTTCATAAGAAAGAACTAACCTAAAATGTGTTTTTCATCAGGTGACTGGCCAGCCGTAGAAGCCGCAATGATGTGCGGAGCGAACGGTGGATCTGAAGGCGACCGTCCCGGAAGCCCCACCTCACAATCTGGTACCACTCTGCTTGACAAGTTCACACACGCGCTCGTAGTCAAGTGCACTAATGAGGTCAGTATCTTTAACAAAATAGCGATTAAAATGTCGGACGATTTGTCGTCTGTGTTATGAATACTGGTTGGATGTTCTTATTACGAAACAACAATAGGAAAATAAATATGTTTGCCAGCAGTTGTTGGACACGTTACTGCACACCCTGATCCGCGAACAGCAGAATGACACGATTCCCGGCCGTGCGGAGCGCGCCCGTGAAGTAGCGCGTCGATTTGTGCGCTCCGTCGCTAGGATATTCATCATTTTCAGCATTGAAATGGCACCCGGGGCCGCCAAGAAGAAAGGGTAAGGTTTAACGAGATATGTTTATAACTGTATTTTTTTAAAGAATTGCTCAAATTAACATTTAATTTAAACTTTCAGACCTCTATCAATTACGTCTTCATTGGTCCGTTGCCGGCGCGTATTCGCCGCTTTGGTAGCGTTGGCTGTCGAAGAACTTGTAGAAGCGGCTGACGCTTTACTGGCGCCCGTACGTCTCGGCGTCGTCCGGCCCACGGCTCCTTTCCCATTGGCCACCACATACGTCGACTTAGTTAACGGAAGCGAAGATCTCTTCGGAGTAGAACCGCTTTCAACTGGACATTCACGATTGTCACATGCTCGAAGGTACTTAGATAAACAGATGTAGGCATTTACATTGTTAGTATAGTGATGCCCAAATACGACTAATATTATTTCAAAACGATAGGGAGTCAAACGTTGGCGGTGGGCGCAGTAACGCGGCCGGTGGGACCTCAATGGGCAGCTCGACATTGGTCCCGGACAGGTCATCGACGCCGGTGGCCACGGAGTACGCTGACGACGTAGCTGGAGAAGCGCTTGGTGGAGACGACGACGCATCGGAAACTGACGAACCTAATGTACCCGCTCCCGTGCCGCCGGCTGACGCTCATCATGATGATAACATGCCTGACAGGTACATTTATGGAATAGTTACCGATTTTAGATTCAGTTTAAGAAGAGTCAAGGGTTTAAAATTTTTATGTAACTGTATTTTATTCAACAGAGGTCAAGAACAACACGTGGTAGTAGAAAACGGCGGCGAGAGAGCCGAAGGAGGCGAGAGTGAGAGTGAACTAGACTTGCTCGCCGAAGTGGAGACGGAGAGCGACTCGGACGACCAAGACAACGCGGAGTCCGCGCAGCGCAGCGTCCAGACTGGCGCCACACAAGGTTCTGACGCTGGTTCGTATACTCGCCCGTAAAAATATTGACAAGTTTTCGTATTGTTAATTGCTGTTGCTTCTTTACAAAATTTATTTCATATTACAGTATTATATCGCGCTATAATATAATGTTGTGCTCAGGTATAGCATCTCTGCTGCTCTATCCGGAGGACGAGAGCGGCGACTCTACACAGCCTGAGGATGAAGACTCGGAGGCGGGCGAGACGGACGAGCAGGACGCGGAGGCCGACCCGCCGCTACAGGACGGCGAGCCTCTCGAGCGACGCGCCGCGCCGCCCGCACGACCCAACTTAGCTCCACACTCCATGCAGTGGGCTATACGGTAAGATAATACTATGTACAATGTCTATCATAAAATATAAATGTATAGTAATGAAGAGGAATGAGATTTTTACTACCGCAATAATTGACTAATTCTACTCGGCTGATGTAAGATACAAAGTGTTCACGGAAAGGATGCACATCCCTGCTGTAATGTCTTTAAGTATACTAACATTCACATTTTTTATCATTTGAGGCCCAAACTAACTAAATTACTTTGTATTTAGATCCCGCGAGACTTCGCGCGGTACTGGTGGTGGCACAAGCGGAGTGCGGCTGACTGGTGGCTCGTCACTGGTGTTCATTGACCCCGCGTCCCTTCGCCGTTCAGCAGCGGCCGCCGCGGCCGGAGCACATGACCCTCACTCATCTTCTACTACTGCTGCGTGTTTGGCGAGAGCTTTCGGTATAGAACATTATAAATATAGTAAAGAAAGCACATTAATTAACCCCTTCTTTTAGGCGGATCTTATTGTCGTATTGCAATCTTTCAGGAATAGTAATCCGTCAAATCGCGGATCTCTTGTGGGAGTACGAACGTGTTACTCTCCCATTGCCGCGCATGATGCCGCTCTCGTACAGGGAAGCGCTGCGTCTGCAGTGCTATCTGGAGAGACAACTGAAGCCCACATGGGACTGGCTTGTCACCGTTATGGATGCTACTGAAGCACAGCTCAGGTAATAAAGATATTCTGGTCCTTGGAATATTGTTTTACGCTGTGTGAAAGATTCATGTTAAAATATTCATGTTTATTTTATCGGTTGAATAGATTTGGTGCATCCTTGACCTCAAACAACGCCGGAACAACGAGCGACAGCAATCGCTCCAGCGCGCCAGCTGCGAGGCGCACTACTTCACTCACCTCGCCGGCTACTAGAATCGTTGGATTTTCAGAAGCGCCTAGAGCCAGAGATCGAGAACAAGGTAACTTATACAGTAATAATAACCAGTTAAGTGACAATAACCTAATAGCACAAAGCGTTAGCTGAACCAAAATTATAGTAAATTTTTATCTTAGTCTGGGTGTGTATGAATATGTCTGCGTTCTTTCTGCAAACAAGATATTAGTTATGTAATTAACTTAAACAGTCAGTTTCTTTATGAAACTTTACAACGATGATGTTTTATGTCGTATTATTTTGTATCAGTGGGTGTAGAAGCGGGCAGTGCTCGGCGCGAGTTCCTGGCGTACTGCCTGTCGCTGCTGCGCGCGCACAGCGCCGAGCACGCGGAGCAGCTGCCCGTGCTGGACGTGGCGGCGCTCAAACACGTCGCGTACGTGCTCGACGCGCTCGTCTACTACATGCGAGCCGCGCAGCCGCAGCCGCATCATCATCACCATCTGTGGACACAGGTTAGTATAGATCATTCACTACATCATCTCATTATAGTAACTGACTCCTAACTAAGCTCGAAGCTTGTATCTAGGGTGCATATAGATAATACCACAAGAACTAGACAAAAAAAAACGAAGTCCCTGGTTGGATTGCCATGACAGTTCTTCAACAAAAAACTCATTATTTATTTTACTTTGTCTGTACTGCCTAATATCCGAAAGAGCAAGATTAAGACTTAAATCCTAGATTTCTGATGTTATCAAAAGTTATTTAAGCTTTTCACCGAAAAATTCCCACGACGGCGGTATAAAATGAGATAACATAAAACTTAAATGTGTTATGTATTAGGACGAGAACGAAAACGAAGAAGGTGACGAAGAGATGGTGGTGGGTGGAGGTGCCGCCGCCGCCGAGTCGGACGGAGAGGGAGACGGCGCGCGCGGACGGACGCATAACTTCTTCCAACGATCGGACTCCACGCTCTGTCTCGGATGCCCGCCACCCGATCCGTTTAACAGTAAGTCTAAACTTTATTTTACACAATTCTTCAGTATCGTTATCACACTGACTCTGCGCATATGATACTACATGTATATTTTAATACATTACTTTAGGCATATACAGCCGGTTTTTGAACCAATTAAAAAAAATGGAGAAGTTTTACAATTCGTTGGAATCTTTTATGCTCGATGGTTTCCACAGTATATCATAACATAATTAATAATACATGAATCCTTTCAACAATTTCTGTTATCTTTCACCTCAGTGACGATGCAAGATGCTTTGCCACTCGCCGACCAGCCTCAGTTACTCCAACCGAACGCTCGTCGCGAAGAGTTGTTCGGCATGCCGCGACAGCCCGTCACCGTGCCCGCTACCGGCGACGCTCCTCCCGGCGTCAACAATCCGTTAGAGGGTAAGTTAATATTACTATCAACATTAGACCTTTCAGTACAAATTGAAATGACTTAATGTGTATAACCAAGTATATGCATAGTTTCTGATAATTCAGACACAGTTTATATATTAAGATAACATAGCATAATCATTCACTACATCATCTTATTATAGTAACTGATTCCTAACTAAGCTCTAGATGGTAAAGTAATTTATGTTATTAATACAAAATAGTATGTAGAATAGTAAAATTCAGTATGTTTGTTGTCACATTTCTTATGAGTTGGTATAATTGCATATTTACTTGTAGTTGTACCTCGTCGCCTGGGCCTGTCGACTCGCGGCTCCGACCGCGGGTGGTCTCCGCCCGCGCGACCTGCCTCCGCGCCACCCACACATTCGCACACTTTGACTAGAGATGAACCACAGGTATGTACATTTATACTTTCAATGTAAATAGAGACGATTTTATGTGATGTATAATTATTTTTTTGTTCTGCAGGACTTATCATGCTCCAAGGACAATGTAGAGAAAATGGACATTGACTCCGATGAATACTTATCCGACTCGGATTCGAATGAAGCGAAACAAATACCAAGGAAGAAACATCACAGGCACCCACACTCTATGTCTGTGGGCAACAGTACAATGCAAGATCCGAATACGCAACCTTCGGAGTTCCACACGTTGGTCGACACGGCTTGTTCTATTATTGAAGCGCCACATCAGCAGGCTAGCGTTCTGCCTTCACCTGGTAACTAGATACTATCTATTTTAGTAGTTAATTGATATGAAAAATTGCTAAATGGTACTTATGTGTTCTCTTTCTATGTTGTAGGTCCTAGTACATCGAACGCGGTGGCCCTAGAGCCGCGCCCGTCGACGTCCCGCAGTCCCGGGAAGACTGTCATTGTACGTGCTGTAAGTCACTCCACTTTTTTGGGGGACTTTTTCTTATCAAAATTATACCCTACCCTCAATCGGTTTTTCTGTGTATAACTGGTTTATTTTACTTTATTGATTATTTTTTCATGCATGTTCCTTTTAACATTTTGTTTCGATCTTTGATCCTGTTTTATTGATTATAATTTTGTATAATGTTTATAGCCAGTCTTTGTACATTTCAGGGAGAACTTTTAAGTGCGGCCGATCCATTAGAATCTCAAGAGATATCCGCTCATGTGACAGTTGAAACAACCGGATTGCCACCACCGTCGTTGTTGCCAACACTTACTGCACCGCCTGCACCGTAAGTATATTATTTTAATAGGTTGTACTCTACGATATTTCCACTATTAAACTTTTCTCAGCTACTATAAAGATAATCATTCTTTATATGTATTAAACAATTTCAATAACCATATCTTACTTCCTTACCAGACGAGCGTGTCCATCGCTGGGAGCATCCGTATCACACGACCTGCTACTCGGTCGTTGGAGGTTATCCCTCGACTTATTCGGTCGAGTGTTCACTGAGGACGTGGGCCTTGAACCCGGCTCTGTGGTCGCCGAGCTCGGTGGCTTCCCCGTCAAAGAAGTGAAATTCAGACGCGACATGGAGAAACTAAGAAATTCGCAGCAAAGAGATCTTACTTTACATAAGGTAAGGATTCATATACACCCAGCAACATAAGCATTAAATAATACGATAATCTAAGTACTTTACATTATCATCAGCTCATTCATACACATCCCCATCAAGGGACTGAAGTTGACCTTGAATACATAATATGATTTAGATAGTCTTACAGCTGTTTCTGAGATTCAAAACATACAAGAAAAGCTCATCCACAGTAATTAAATATTTATTTTTGTACTTAGATGGAACGAGACCGAGCTAAACTTCTACAGCAAACGTTCGCCGAATTGAACAGTGCATTCGCTGGTCAGAACAGACGCGTGCACAGTGCGCAACCGCCGCTCACAGTGAACCGCGTCAAGGTCACTTTCAGAGACGAACCGGGAGAGGGCAGCGGAGTCGCCCGATCCTTCTATACCAGTGTCGCTGAGGTTTGTAGATCTATTATCATATCTAAACATCCAAAAATTAACTTTTTTTTTACTTGAACACATTGCTTACTTTTTACATCTTTTATTATCTCTCCAGCTAGTTTTTATACTGATACTAAGCTCTTCACCACCAACATTTCCCTTTCTTCAATCCCGTGAAATTTCACTTAAATCGATCTAGCAGTTCTCGAGTTATAAATTGAGTAACTAATACGGATTTGTTGGTATGTGTACCGGATTTCATTGTTCATACAATATTTTCGTCACTGTACAGGCTTTGCTAGCCAACGAGAAGTTGCCGCCTCTAGAGCCGACGACAAGCAGCGGCAGTACTACCGCGAATACAAACGGAACTACCGGCGGCGCGCCGGGGAACGCTTCTGGAGGGGCCAGCAGTAATAGTGGACCGCGGTATGTTGTTACTTTTGATATTTTAATGATATAATATACACAAAGGAATTAAAATTGTGTTTGCAATAAAAACCTTGCGTATTTACATCTATTTTTTCACTAGAACATCCTAAAAATGCGCTAATTATTGCCTACTAGCTGCGCCTCACGGCCATTCCCGTGGGAACAGACTACATATAAACCACCTCTTAATTCAATGAATCAATCAATCTACCAAAGATCTTAGCATAAAGACATTGGAAGCAACTTCATTTTATACTATGTAAAGACTGTAAAATATCCTCAACAGTACTAGATTACATAGAACAAATGTATGTTACAGTAGCGGCGCAGGGCGCGCTCGTTCAAAAGACACTAATCGCCGTACACAAGGCAGACCCGCGCCGCGCCCGCCTTCGGCTAGAGAGCCGAGACGACTGCTCAGTGTTGACGCTCGACCTTATACACCACAGGTAATATATTAAAGTGTATATAAATATGAAAATCCATTGAATATAAATCTTAACATTTAAACTATTAGTATGTACCTCCGAACTTATTTGCTGGGGATACTCTTAAGAAAGAGTCTAAGGAATCTTAATTTCAATTATTTGCTCCTGTTACGGGTCACACCCTGTATATATTGCAATAATTAATGTCTCCTGTTATGAACCACCCCCTGTATATATTTCATTGATTTACTCTTGTCATGGCTGCACATTTTTTAGATAAGTTTATCTGAACAAAATTAAAATGTATATATGTAATGGTGTATAGGTTGCCCCTGGCGCTGACGACGCTAGTTATAGTGGCGACAGGCCTGCCGGACACAATGAACATCTCACGCTTCATCAAGCACAGCTGGGCGAACGGCTGTATCCAAGAGTAAGTGTTCTTTAAAAAATAAAACGGTTTTATAAAAAATTTCATCATATTTTCTTTTTTATTTGATGGAACTACCTTTTAATATAATTGAAATAATGTTTTTAGGTACACGCATTACATCCGACATTTGCCGGTAAAATAACTGGAATGCTACTAGAGCTCACACCCGCCCAGCTATTGGTGTTGCTCGCGAGCGAAGATGCGCTCCGACAAAAGGTGCGCGAGGCAATGGATCTCATCGTGATGCATCCTTCGGAGGCGATACTCGGTATGTAACATACATGTTACTGATCTAGATAATAGTTATTTATGGTACAAGCGAGGTAAGTTGGTGATTACTTCCGAGGCGCTATTGAGGCCCGAGCCGTCAGGCGAGGGTCTGAAGATAGCCGAGGATAGTAATCATCAATACACACGTGTACCATACAACGTTTTTCAACACATTTGCGAAGAAATTATCATTTTTCGCTAATAAATAAACAGTTTTTCTATTCGCGCGCATCCAACACAACAATGGAGATCGCCAAAGACTAAAATAATATACTTATTAAAAAAAAAATCGAATGAATGAATGAATGGAATCGACCATAGACTTACCAAAAGTAAGGCAACATAGTTGAAGTTTGTTTTTAAAATGTATGGAATCAATTTTTTTGGTGTCGAAACTTTCTTAAAAACAAAGCAATTTAAAAAAACAGTCTATAACTCACTAGTGAATAAAACGTGTCATTATTCAACTGTTTTTGCACAAATAAGAGCCCCTTTATGAGCAAGTGTGTTGAAAAAATGATTTTCATTTAGAAAGACACAAGTCCAAACTAGGTTGAGCTAACAAATAGCAAATAGAAGTGCTATAGCTTTCCTGACCTCCATTATAATACCTATAACCGTACAGATACATTTATATTTAAAAAACTGACACATCGAATAAGAATAAACATAATATTAATGAAAATGCGTGTTGTTTGATTAGACCTGGACGTGTTCTCGCTGTCGGAGCGCGGCGCGGGCGGCGCGGCGGGCGCGGGCACGTCGGGCGCGGCGCCGGCGGCGCTGGACGACGCGGCGCCGCTGTTCTACTCGCCCGGCAAGCGCGGGTACTACTCGCCGCGCCAGGGCCGCGCCACGCCCGAGAGGATCAACGCCTTCAGGAATGTCGGAAGGTACGTGTTCACTCACAAAACTTGTATTGCAACTCTTGCTTGATAATACCATGAAAATTATATTATTTCTTCGGCTTTTAGTGAGTTTCCTCTGGCTATCTATATCCTGAAATCTTGTGCTTCTTCCAGGATAATCGGTCTATGTCTCCTACAAAACGAGTTATGTCCATTGTTCCTGAACCGCCACGTGCTCAAGTACCTGCTGGGGCGGCCGGTCCGGTTCCACGACTTGGCGTTCTTCGACCCCGTCGTCTACGAGAGCCTCAGGCAGCTCGTCGTTGACGCTGAAACTGGCGACTCACACTCTCTGTTTGCCGCTCTCGATCTCAACTTTAGGTAAGTGACATTCAGCTAACCTTATATCCTAGATACAGTAGATCTAGTTAGGAGACCAATTTGAAATTTGATTGAGTGTTATACATTTTAATAAAATTTTTATTTGTTTTAGCTTGGAAATGTGCGAAGAAGAAGGAGGCGGTTGTGTTGATCTAGTTCCTGGCGGTCGAGACATAGAAGTGACTGCCCTCAATGTATATGATTACGTACGCAAATACGCGCAACATCGGATGTTACTATCACAAGAAAAGGCCCTTGAGGTTTGTCCATAAAATATTTAACTTACAACCTAACTAAAATACCATTTTATCATATCATGTATTAATAACTTAATCAACCCAACAGGCAATGCGAGTGGGTGTGCTCGATGTACTCCCTGAGAGTTCTCTAGAAGGTTTGACTGCGGAGGATCTGCGTCTACTGCTGAACGGAGTGGGCGACATCAACGTGGCGGCGCTCGTCTCCTACACGAGCTTCAACGACGAGAGCGCTCAGCCGCCCGAGAGACTCGCGCGCTTCAAGCGGTGGCTCTGGGCCATCGTCGACAAGATGACACACCTTGAACGACAGGACTTGGTAATTAATTACTAATCAAACTGTAGAAAAGTCTGAAATATTTTATTATTATTGTATGTACTAAATGTTTGCCATATCCTGCAGGTATACTTCTGGACGGGGTCCCCAGCGTTGCCGGCGTCCGAGGAAGGGTTCCAGCCCATGCCGTCGGTGACGATCCGGCCGGCGGACGACGCCCACCTGCCCACCGCGAACACGTGCATATCGCGCCTCTACATACCGCTCTATTCCTCGCGACACGTGCTCAAACACAAGCTGTTACTCGCCATCAAAACTAAGAACTTCGGTTTCGTTTAAATGCTGCCGCGCTGTGTATTATATTATGTTTTAGTTGTACGCCCAGCCATGTAAGACTGCCGCTAACTCCTATTTATATAAATCGTAGTGAAATTAGCGAGTCTTCAGATGCCATCGTTGTCTAGTTCTAATACTGTAATCTAATGTACTTGTAGTACAGAAAATCGTATATTTATGACTATAACATTTATATTGACAAATATTACATGACTGGGTTACCTTGGACTGAATAGTAATATTCAATAATTTTACCCTTTTTGGTGGAAATAATCTGTTATAGTGTTACCGCACAAGTACACATTGCATACTGTGAGTAGAAATATTATACTTGTAATAATTAAGTTAGATCTTGAAGAAGGTCTATCTACCTATATCTATATTTAAATCACGATATAACTTAGTACATGAATACCATAGCAATCAAATATCCAATATGTAATCTGATCACTTTAGGTAGAGGCTCATCTGAATATTTGCTTCATTTAGTTTCGATTTTGGTACTTCAATATAAGCGCCAATACAGAACTACTATAGTAATGAAATACTACTTTGTGTATATTTGGAGTAACTAATAAATGTATCTTATAATTAAGCAAACATTCAGTTAAGTGTTCACCTCTAGATGTAACTTCCCTGAATAAATGTAACATTCTTTCAGTTTTGGAGGCCTAATTTAAACCTTGTGCATTTGTTTGCTTTCATCTAAATACTAAATTTAATTTATTTAATTCTATTGCTCTATGGCAAGATCGGCAGCGAATTAATATCCAAGATTATTTGGAGTGTTATATTGCTTTGTTATAATATATGTAGTAAAGAATATATAAATAGTAGAGTATGATGGGTACACTACACTTGTTGGGTAAAGAGGCGCCAGGTCAGAGCAATGGGTTTTGTGATATCAAAGGAAGTATTTATCGCCTCATCTCTTAATCTAAGATTATAAATTAGATTTTTTTGATTAGTTAAATATGGTTCGTAAATAAATAAAGTCAAAATGCTTAATAAATGTGGTTTCATTTTAGCTTACACATTTTCCTGATATTAGTTTTTACTAAAAATTTGTTTGTGTCACAACACAATTTGTGTGGAATATTTACTTTCCTTATACCCTTCGAAGACGCTATCTTTTGGTTTCCCGAAACACGACACGATTTACGGGACCAAGGACCAACATTTGTGCCTCCTAATGATAGTCCCACGACTGATGCTATGAGTCCCGTGATTGATGTTAAGTCTCGTGACTGATGCTACGAGTCTCATGATTGATGCTACGTGTCCCATGACTGATGCTGAGTCCCGTGATTGATGCTACTAGTCTCGTGACTGATGCTACGAGTCTCATGATTGATGCTACGTGTCCCATGACTGATGCCGAGTCCCGTGATTGATGCTACGAGTCTCGTGACTGATGCTACGAGTCTCATGATTGATGCTACGAGTCCCATGACTGATGCTATGAGTCCCGTGACTGATGCTACGAGTCTCGTGACTGATGCTACAAGGCCCGTGATTGACGCTACGAGTCCCACGACTAAAGGGTAAGGTAAGTAAAAGGGTTACAATAAAAAAAAATGGTATTTGAAAAATAATTTTATTTTACAATGAACACACTTCAATATAAAATATACACAATCCTTACTATAATCTTAAAATTGATAAGTAAAAAATTAAATATTGACTCAAGTCTTAGAATATAATGTACACAAAACTTCAAGTACTTGTTCAGTTCATTTTATTACATTCAATAAACTTAACACTATTTATTGCTAGCAAGCATTGCCAAATACAGACAA
Source organism: Timandra comae (assembly GCA_958496195.1). NCBI lineage: Eukaryota > Metazoa > Arthropoda > Insecta > Lepidoptera > Geometridae > Timandra > Timandra comae. The sequence continues at coordinate 8,129,746 of OY292356.1, forward strand.
TCCTCAGGGTCACACCTTAACAAGTTAACAAATAGAAAACTATAAATATTTATTGTACTTTTGCCGCCATTTTGAGTTCACTAGACATTCTACTGTAAACTCCATACAAAATAGATAAATGACAAACATGTAACAAACCACTAGTGAAAGCAGTGCTCGGATAAGTGTTCCAGCACATTTCAATGAGAGCTAGAATCAAAAATCTAAATATTACAGTATAATTGTTTGACCACAACAAATAAGGTAAACTGTGGAAGTACCATGAATAAAACTGATAATGTAAACTTCTTGCGCAGACAATACCTATGAAATTTATTAGAAACATGGGCAATATGAACAGTTGTGACAATATATCAAAGTTGATACTGTAATTTGTGTTCTCATCAATCTCAGGAGACTTCTTTGAAACCTTTTTGCCACCTTTCTGAGATTTCTGTAACATAGCCTCGAATGAATTTAAAAAGTTCTCCTGCTCTTTGGTTAGTGTTTCTGGTTCCGTATTCTTTTTGTTCAACAAATGCTTTCCATCTTTTCGCATTTTGTTCCTCTTTTTATTTTCAATATTTTTAGCATCTATCTGGGGTTGTACTTGCTTTTGTACATATTTTAGACGACAATAACTTTTAAAATACTTAATGCACATTGGAATAAAAATAATCAATAGTATGACATGAATAGCCAGCAGAGTTAGGTGGAAACATTTGTTTTCAAAAAATTCTACATCTAGAAACCTATAGTTAACAGTCCATGTATGGTTGAACACTCGGCCCAGGTCAAAGCTTCCTTTAAGGTATGCTACAGGATTGCTAAACAAAAATATAGACCCTAAAAGTAATTGTACAAATCCACACACAATAAGTTGCTTAGCAGTTTCTTTAAACCCTAAGTTCACAATATAGAAGAAAAACAATGCTGGGGAATACAGTAGAATATTCATCTTCACAGACACACCTAAACTATAAAATATACTACCTAAGTACCATTTAGAATCTAAAAACAAATTGAGCGCTATGAACAAGAAGAGCACTGCAATAGGATCATTGAATAATCTTAGTACATAAATAGAATGAATTCTGTATGAAGTTAGTATTGTCAACACAAGTACATAAGGTGGAACTTTCCTACTTTTGATATAAATTCTTAAAACAAGACATAATTGCATAAGATAAATACCAATAAATATGTATTGGGCAAGTTTAATATTTTCACCTTGACTTGTTATGAAATAGAGAAATGAATAAATGTACACAAAACCTGCAGGATACACCAGGGGACCAGTATCACCGCGGAGCTTGCTGTAGTCAAATGTTCCATTCAAGAATCCTTCACATTCTTGCATGTAAGCTTTCCAGTCTATTTCAGTGTAAGGAACATGTTCCACCACAAACAGATTAATGAAAAACTCTGCCACAATCAGCAGAAAAGCTGTATACGGCAACTGTGCCGGGTTTGTGACCAATCCCTTTAGAAATGACCATGTGAACAGTTTTTTGGATTCATGAAAAAATTCTTGTATTTTATTTCGTGTCCCCATGTTGCAGACACTCAAAGTTAATGTGTGACTTGGAGCTCAAGCTGGTTCCAGTTTAGGAGGCTATTTTAATATAAAATTAAATTAGTATCTATTTTAAGAATAGGTCACCGCAAGCAGGCAAACACCGGTTCCAGATCCCAGCCAGCGGCAGCTGATGTGTCATTGTCAAATTGTTGTCAATGGTTGTCAACGTCATCAAATGCTATATGTCACTATCCTACAAGTCAGATTTCTTTAAAAGCAAAGCTTACTAAAAATGCCTTTAAGCCAAATTATATAAAAAGCTAATAAGGTAACGGGACCTATATTTGATACAAACTAATAGAAATTGTTATATATTCAAGAACACCCTGTGTCGCGGTATATTTATTGATTTGAAATTGTATAACATTACTAAGTATTAATATTATTTTTGAATAGATGAAATTAAATTATTGGATAGTAATACATTGTTTTTCATGACTTGTTTTAATTTTGATAATTACTAGGATGAGAACTTACAGACTAGGAAATCTTGCCGTGTGAAGTTCTGTTCTTTGAGAAAAAGAATATTATTATTTACTTATAGATTTTTCATGCTAAGTTATGTAGTGTGTGTACCTGCAACCTTCATTTTCGTAAACTTGTTTAATTTATGATACATGACTTTGAGCAGTTTATTAGGGTATATGATATGGAAGATAAGGTTACTACACTTGACACAAAAGTTCAAACATTGAGAAATTTGCTATGTGGGTGGCCTTCATAATATATTTACACAAAAGATAAATGTTAACTCAAAATTATAAATGTATGCCCCACTAAACTTACCTACCCGACGTATTTACTATAAATATAACTATCATTGAATAGAATTTAATAAGTTATTACCATGAATATCTATCACGGTTTGCTTGTGTCTGGATTTGTAATTATTCTTACAACATTTTGTAATTCTACAGATGTAATACGTGAGTGTCATATTTTATGAAAACGTGTCTAAGATATATTTTTTTTATTTACTTACTTATATTATTAATATTTTAGCTAAGAATGAAGTTGAAAAGAAACTTTTGTATTTTTTTACAAAATGGAGATGCGGAGACTCCAATTTACTATTGATTCTACCCCCGCTTGATATTATAACTGTAACGCCTATGAATGGAAAATACCAAGGAAAAGGTGTTAAGTGAGTAATATTGAGTAACAGACGCTACTATGCGCTATATATTCAATATTTTTTTATCCTTTTGGGTCATTGGAAAAAGTAAGCATTTTTGTTTAAGTAAATTAAGTCACTTATGTAAGCCCTTTTTTGTTTCAGTTTAGTATACTCATCCAGTGAGATGCAATTGTCTGGAATGAACAATTTCAGTGTTGTAGATCTTCGAGTGATATTAGGAAATTTTGGAATGCATGCGAGGGGATCGCTTCGGATCCCGACGCTAACAATTACTGCAGGTCACTTACATATATTTTTAGATTTTAAAATAATGATACCAAAACAATGTATTTAATCTTTAAGAGAGAAGTACTTGAAATAATGTGATACATAACTGATAGCGAGATTAATTACAATAAATAATAATAACATTACATACATACGTACACTACTAAGTACAACACACACAGGTGCTTGGCTTATACAGTGTTTTGATAGATAAGATTTTTATTTGGTTCTGTGATAAAAGTATTTACTCAAGTACTTGCTTAATCTAATCACACAACATAATACTTAAATTGTAAGATCGGAGATTAGTTACACATTTTTATCTCTTCTAAATTAAATGTAGGTAAGTACTTACTTAATGAAATATCAATTTACATTGATTTTAGATTGTTACGAAATGCATGGTAGTGCATTTCACATGTACTCATTGAATGGATCAGGGAAGTTAAGGTACGTCTGCGAAGTTCATTAATTATGTTATTATGTACCTACCTTCATTTTTATTACTAAAAATAAATATTTAGGGACTGTTTTGTTCGTTTAAAAAATTGTTCGATTTCAGCGCTACATTTCAAAATATCAGTTTATCGTTTTTGCTATTTATCGCAAGTAATGGAACTGGTTCATCTATTCGAGAATTGAAGCTGGATTTTGTCGTTGATAATGCACAGGTAAAAATAATACTTATGTACTTACATATTTAAATGTATTAAATTACACCACTTACTGTCTACTTATTAGAATATTTTTAAGAATATGCTTAGGTACATTCTGTTTATTGCAGGTAGATTTACAAAATAGCTCATGGCCTATCAACAAAGTTCTTAATAGTGAAGGGGTAAAGATTCTAGAAGGATATAGATCAGAAATACTGAGAGCTTCAGAAAATAGCATAAAAAGGAAATTCGAAAACTACCTTAAGACCGTAACCCCAACACAACTGTTGGATATGGTGTCCAGATGAAACTACTACGAAAAGCTAATAAAAATAATTAAAACCATTCAAGTATTTTGTTTAACAATCCCAGACTATATTCGCATGTGTGTGTGTATTTATTATAAGTACTGACTTATGTAAATAAATGATATGTATCACAGCACTGATGCTATAAGATTATATTTAGAAATGTCGTTGCGAAGGATATTTTTCGATTCAGTTCATTTAAGTAAGTACTTCTTCTTCTTTGCGTATCGACTCAAATTTTTGAGGACCAAAACTCGGCCAGCGATATAGCGCTATCAGTGGCCAGTAAGTACTTAACTTTGTATAATTGTACATATATTTATCTTTAAGTAAGTACCTATGTTCATCGTGTTGCGTATGTTAGACTAAATCAGATTTATACGATAACAATAAATCAAATACATTTCTGATCGTATTAATACAATCATTGGAATTAAAAAAAGCAATGTAATAATCGCTAATTATGATTGATGAATTTGATAAAAATTATAAAACGTAAGACACTATAAAATAAGAAAAACATAACATAATATGTTAAATAGTTCTGTTTCTTTGTTGTTTGCAAATTAAAAAAATAAGTATGAGACTGACGTGTTTTGTTGTTGTTACTCTTTGTAGTTTAGTGTTAGCAGATGTTAATTTGGAAGGCTTACCCACAGGTAAGGAACGGTTCATTTACTTAGTTATGTACTTACTTCTATATCGAAATAATTTAAAAAAAATAGTGATAGAGCAATAGTTACTAGTTACATAATAAATCCATAAACTTCTATCTAACAGGCATATTTATTTCACAGGGGATAAAGTATTCGGAAATGTAGGCCCTTTGGATTTGGAATTGCGCGCTGTTGGCAATGACAATGCACTCGTCACTGATGACCCCGAACTTCTTGTGGGAGTTTTGGGACGTGGTGCTATCGCAGATGCTATCCTCAATGCGTTTGAAGAACTGAGACAAATCATTATTAACACTATGGATCCTTTGGAAATTTCAAAGGCTGGACCAGCCATATTTACTGTTTCTACTGGGTAAATTAATAATTTTAATAAAAAAAATGTGTCATATCAAATTATAAATTAATTAACGATTTATCGTGTTTCGTTTCAGAACTAGAGTATCAGCAACTATATACAACTTAAGAGCTGAGGGTTTGAGGTGGTTCATTGTAGATGATATCACCGTTAGCGCTCTTCGTTTAACATTGGGAGCTCACGTTACACTGCCGTGGTTGATTGTCACTGGTACTATACATATTTTCAATAATTAGCGTTTTTTATGGTGTTACATAAAATATGTTAAATAATACATTTTTAATTTCAGGTCGTTATGATGTTGACGCAAGAGTTGCTGTTTTAATTACTCACAATGCTGGTGGTAACTTTAGGTAAATTATAATATATAGCTAAGCTACATACATAACATCCAAGTTTTTTCCCCTAGTTTACCTAATGTTGTTGTGTTTGTAGTACCTAATGTAGTTAGCAGGATCCGACGATCGCTCCAATGAACATAATCGGATGTTTTCCCTTGCAGATTATTCGCAAATCGATTTGAATGTGGAATTAACTTGAAGATGGGAACAGATTTAGGAAATGGCCATTTGGTGCTTAGAGAATTAGATGTCAAACTCCATCTAAATGACCTGAACGTAAGTAATGATTTAAAATTGAAATTACCAATTTATATTAATGAATAAATCAGTTTAGGTACTAATGAGTGGTTAAAATTAATTTCAGATTCAAGTTGACGGTATGACTGGTTCAGACTACATCAACTCCTACATCAATTACTACATTAGGAATCTTACACAAGACTTCATCCAGAACCGTATGGACGAGATCAGTGAAACAGTCAGCACAGCAATTTTCGACACAGTTAACGACTTCCTAAAACAATTCACAATCAACGATCTCATTGTTTAAGCAAGATAAATAAATAAAAGGCATCTTGAAGTGTTTAAGCAGAATCTATGAATACAAGTATTATTGTAATTGAGTACAAATAAATTGTATTTTCCAAAAATTACAATTTTATTTTCTAAGAGAAGATAAGAGATTTTAACTATTATTAAATGGTTTTACCTAAGTTATTAACCTTTTTTTTAACATATTGACGTAAGCACCTTTTTCTTACGATTATCTACCTATTAAATATACTTAATATGTGAATATAATTAATTAATAAATAAATAAAGAGATAACTAGGCAACTTTATAAATTGATGTATAAGATTATAATCAATCAGTGTTGCATACAAACTTAAACGTCTTATTAAGGGTAACTATATAAATCGAAGTTACGGGCATTTACCCTATTTGTATGTTCAAAAAATACCTACGACGGGTTTCAATAATCACTTTACTGTCATATTTTTGATAACGTCGAGCAGTCAATAACTTGCCAATGTCAATGTCAAAAAAATGACGAATTCGAGCAGGCTCGAGTCGAGACCATTGACATATAACATGGACAACGCATGTTTGACTATAGAAAAAATAGTTATAGAAGTATGAGGCTTATCGACGCCAAAGTTATAAAAATATAGCCGTCTCTTTTTAACTTTTATAATTTTGCGTAAGGGAAAAAGGACAACAGTATTTCTGACAGCTACTATAATAGCCATCTGTCATTCTTAGTCTCATTGAAATACCTACTCGTGGCCGTTCGCCATATTATTTTCTAGCTATAACAAAAGGATTAATCGACTTACTTAGTGATGGGCAATGAAACATCGTGACCACAGACTATAAACTATCGATATTTTAAATAAAACGTTATTTAAAAATTTATTCATGTACGTTTTAATTTTGGTGTTTATTTTTATTTCATATACTTTATTTACATTTTGTGCATATTTGATCTTAAATAATAGTGAGTAAGTATATAAAGTCCAATTTCCAGATTCTCATGTAGTATACCATAAGAAACCATGGATTTGAGATTTGCTCTTGAGAATATCTGTATTCATATTGAAATATTCGTTTAATAGAATGCCTAACATTTGTAATTAAATAAAACCCAATTAAATGTTACATCAGTATCGATTATAGTACGAAACGTCGATAATTTCTATCGACATTTTTATATCCCGGCAACTATAAAGAATAAAAGTTTGATATATAGGGTGGCCCAAATAAAACGGTCAGGGGGGGAAGTATAAAACTATAAGAGATACAAAGATTTGTTCTTAGGAACCATGTCATCGATTTTAGTTAAAATAAAAAATGCATTCAAAGATTTAGAAAAATACTATAACTCACTAAAGGAATCGAACCCGGAAGTTTTGAAAAAAATATTTTAAATTATTTGTAACTAGAACGAACGGCCGTATATACACAATATTGCATTTTGTATCTTGAAATGGTGAATTTGTGTTGAAATGGGATATTAACTGGGAAGGAACTTCAATGATGTCTTGGCGAGTTTTGTACCAAACTATTTCATTTAAAAACAATGCATTTTAATGAATTTAGATATTATGTTTCTTAGTAACATTTACTTACTGCTAAAGATGTACACAATCCATTTCTAGTTTAAAATAATGAACATTAAATTTTTCAAAATTTCCGGGTTCGATTCTCAAAGAGAGTAATAGTTTTTTTTTCTAAATCTATGAATGTCCTTTTTTTTTACTAAAATCGATGACATGGTTCCTAAAAACAAATATTTGTATCTCTTATAGTTTTATACTTCCCCTTACTGAGCGTTCTATTTGGGCCACCCTGTATGTCACAATGATCAAGCTATATTTTACAAACTATCTATATGTTCGTTTACAGTAAGATCTATTTATAAAACTTAAAATTAATCAAAGTAAGAAAACATACTTACAATCTATTATCGATGTTATTTTTCAGACATATCGATAGGGACTGCACTATTAGCCGCCATTTTTTGCTCTCAGTAAAGTATAGGTATACACGTTTTTTTCGTAGGTATGCCCCGTCCATGTTATATGTCAATGGTCGAGACTCGAGAGCCCGAGTGATGTGGATGGATTGGATTGTGAAAAGTAAATAAATTCTAGTTTTTATAAATCTAAACAGTAAATACTTAGGATTTTAATAATTATAGATATTAAATAATTCATGGAATATAGATAACGAAGACCTTAATCTCAAGATTTCCATATATACTATGAAATCGTAGAGATTACAGCGACCCAATCAGTAATAAATTGTTTGCTAATAAATAAATAATGGCGGGTAACTTTTGGCAAAGTTCTCATCATCAACAATGGATTCTAGACAAGCAGGATCTCATTCGAGATCGTCAACACGATCTAAGTATATTGACTGAGGAAGAGTACCAGAAAGTGTTCAATTTCTTCGCCAGCATAATCCAAGTGCTGGGAGAACAACTAAAACTTCGTCAGCAAGTGATAGCCACAGCAACTGTATATTTTAAAAGGTTTTATGCAAGGAATTCATTGAAATGCATTGATCCTCTACTTTTAGCACCTACATGTGTGTTTTTAGCTTCGAAAGTTGAAGAATTTGGTGTTATTTCAAACTCAAGGCTTATCACAACATGTCAAACTGTAATTAAGAATAAATTTAGTTACGCTTATGGGCAACAGGAGTTCCCGTACAGAACAAATCACATTCTTGAATGTGAATTTTATTTGCTGGAAAACTTGGATTGTTGTCTGATAGTATATCAACCATACAGACCACTGTTGCTCTTTGTCCAAGACATAGGGCAAGATGACCAACTACTCACATATGCTTGGAGAATAGTGAATGACTCTTTGAGGACTGATGTTAGCTTGTTATACCCACCATATCAGGTACTTAAAACATTCTAATTCTACTCTTTTAATATCAAATATTTTCCAGCACAGAATTGTGTCTTTCTTGCTTATTTTGTAGTAGACCCACTACAAAATGTGAATATTACAGTAGTAGATTTTCTTATTTGGTATGTTATAAAAACAGATTTGATGTTTCAATCATCCATTTAATCAAATAAGTCTAATGATGCCAATCATGAGCCAAGGCTTGTACTTGAGGTCATAGAATGTACATACATTGGGCAATAGTGGTGTCTATGCCCTACTCTATACACATAGGTCTTTAATGTCATCACAGAGGTCTTTCTTGGCCCTCTAACAGGTTGTTATATTCAATGTTACAGACTTTATTTTGATTTCAGATAGCAATTGGTGCTCTGCACATAGCATGTGTAATGCTCGGCAAAGAGAATCTCAAACCGTGGTTTGCCGAGTTAAATGTTGATATGGACAAGGTAATCTCTAAAAAAACATTTCAAATACAGTAATCAAGTTTAAAATATAAAACAACCATATATACAACTATGACAAAAATCCGTTTAAGTGTTTTATTTCAATCAAATATTTTTTTATTGGTTTCCAAATTGTAACTAGGTTATATGTTATTTAATTCTTGTTACAATAATGTGTATATTTTTTACAGATTCAAGAAATAGTAAGATCAATCATAAATCTGTATGAGATGTGGAAGAGTTATGATGAAAAGAAAGAAATTCAAGGACTGTTGGCTAAAATGCCAAAACCAAAGCCTGCGCCCCAAAGATAGCAAGCGAGTTGAGACAGTATTAATCTAATATGGACAATATATAATAGTCAAATGAAGTGGTTCAATTTTCAATCTGTATATTTAAGAATAACATTAAAGTGTATGCAATTATTTGTTAAGCATGTCTTTCGTCAATATTTTTATGTAATTTTATTTGATATGTTTGCCTTTTTCTGAATGTTGTATCATTTTTTAAGTTATTTGTATTTTTGTTTTTACAACACTTTTTCTTTGCTGTACTTATTGTCATTATTGAGTGAGAAGCCTTTGCTTCATAGTGTGATCTTACAGGTCGATACTTTCCTTTTAGTTTAGATAAATATTTTCACTTAATTTTCTTCCGTTTTTGTAATGTATTTACTTTAAGCACTTTTGTATTCGTAAAATCGTAATTATACTTTATTATTGATTCCTACATTTCAAAGTACAAGTAATGTAATATCCTAAATAAACTCATGGTAAACTAGAATTAGATTTGAAAATATAGAAAGACTGTCTAATGTTAATGAGTGTATTTATGAATATATTTCAATAAATAACTTTCATAATAATAAATTGTTCTTATTTTTATTGCCGTCGGATAAAACATTATTTTATTATACAGTCAATTGTTCTTTAGATTTTATTTTTATTTATTTGTAAACAACCCCATAACAATCAGTATAAATAAAAAATCTTAGTACTTGTGTAACTTTTTGAGTTTATGCAACTTTCTAAAATGATTAATGAACAACTTTTTAGGATGATTATTTAGTAGGTTTTTCGAAATTGGTTGAGATTTTCCCAAAAATATGTCTTCATAATCCGGCGAAAAAAATTTACGAAGGCGAAAGTTTAAGAATTTATTATTCCTTCATTCATGCTGAAACTGCTGAACAGATTTCGATGGTATTTAGAGTACATATACTTTATAACCTGGAGTTAGACAGAATCCTGTTATCATTAGGTTATTAAAAATGTCTATCTTTTAAAAAATGGAGTTAAGAAGAGTTTTGAAAAGGGCGATCTTTTCTATTAAATACCTACCTACTCTTATTTGAGATTAAAATGATTTCTAATTTATCAGAATGTACTATATTAGAAAGAAGATTCTTTGACAAATATGGTAAGTAATTTTTATACAAAAATCGAGTAGACAATAGCATCACTCTCGCACAACTAATTTAAATCTAAGTTTGTTCCCATAAAATGATAGTTTATTAATATAATACAAAGTGTGAATGAGAGTACAAAAACATTTTCTACATAATAGGTGAGAAGTACCTCCGATCAAACGATTTCCTGTAATAACTTCGTAAGATAATGCTTCGTATGAAACCGGTCAATAGTACATATACTTAGTATCATAGTACTTAGGTATAATGGTGTGAGTGATATTATGATTGTCAGGTATCAACGTATACATCAACAGCCGAATTAACGGCATATTGTTTAACAGAACAATCATAACAGCTCTGTCTCAACACGGTCAACAGTATGATCGCATGTAGGGTAACATATTTAGGAGATATAGTTAGGATATTCCTTTGAATATAAGTAATTATTCTCTTATTAGACGAGGAATAAGAATGGTATAGTTAATCTATGTGTTCTTTTTTCAATAAATAGCTAAACATGTGACAAAGAGAAGAACCATGGATTAAATATGTATATCGTTTTATCCCTCATTTATTAATGGGAGAAGTGTTCAAAATAATCCGAATGAAACTTGTAATCTTGTATAAAACTGTTACATGTTAGTTCTTATTCCATAAGACTCTTTTGGTCATATTATCTTACCTACAAACATGAAGTACTAACTAAAGAAAAAGTTAAGTGAAGAAATAAAAGTTCCCACAAAATCATAAAACATGGTCACCCACCAAATGTGGCATGTTACACACATGGAAACTAAAAAAAATATTACACTTCGTTTGGAGTATATAAGAATCATGAGGAGACGTATCGTCACCAGTGTCACAGCAGCCATCAGCCACCATGCCTTCAATCAAAGCAATCCTCTGCGACCTCTGCATCCTTTTGGTCACTGGAATCGTGCTCGTGCAGACGGAAGATGCATTAAGGTATTTGAATCATTTTATTAATTTGTATTTTTTTATATATTTTAATTCTGCTAACTGGGTTTTGTCTAGTAATTGGCCAGGCCAGGACTTATGTTGAGCAGGTATATATGACTGTGCGGGTAGTTGCTCATACCTTAGTTAGGTCGTTTCAGCCAGTTGATCCTAAACAGGATCCTTAAATAGGGGTCAGTAATTATTGAAAGATATTTCTATGGTAAAGCGTAGTAGTCGTACACCGTAACCTCTGATAAACATGTATTTTGTATATTTTCAGCCCCGAGGAAGGCACCAAAGGGAACTGCACATGCGGCGGGTTCCCCAAGAGCTCCATCACCCCCGACAGCCAGCCGCTAATCTCACAGAGCCCTGGACTGGAAGTGAAGTGCGACGACGAAGGGGACGTCAACTGCAAGAATCTGTGCATTGCCCTCGCTACTGCTGCCAAGGCTAAAGGACCCGAAGTGCTATGCAGCCGATTGAAGTCAGCTGATGAACTGAAGGTAACTTAAATACTTATCACATAAAAGTTGGCAGGATGATCTTGTCACTTTTGACAGCAATTGGTGGTGGGAGACTGCGAAGAATGGGGTAGTTGGAAATATTTGGGGCAGGGGATGCCTTTGCTCAGCAATGGGATAGGTTGACAAAAAACATATATGAAAGGACAAACTGTACTTAATCCGATCTGACAAAATGTTTTGCATCAAATTTTATGTGTGGTGTACCTATATAACCTATATTAAAATTATTTGACTATCTTTTCAGTTATCTGCATTCTACAAAATCTGCGACCGACCATGGACCTACGCAGACATGTCAGCCGAGGAGCCCCTTTGCTGCGAAGAATCTAAACCTAAGGTCTGTCCCTCAGCCGAGAAGGTTAATGCAACTGAAATCGACGCAAAAACTATAATGTAGAACTATTAACTGTTTAAAGATTTGACATTTGTGTATATTATTATAATCTTATTAAACGGGCAAATATTATAGTTTCATAATTATTGCTTTTTTATTCCAATAAATACCTTTTTGTTAAGATATCTAAGCACATATAGTCGAGCAGAGTGAGGCATATGCCTCAAAATAGATAATGCTTTGGCATTGGCATATCTATTTTGTAGCTATTGAAATAAGGTACAAATTAATTTAACACTAATCATGTGTAGTAGTAGTAGTCACTTTTTAGTCGAGATTAATTTTCGTTCTTATTTTAATGTGCATAAAGTCGGTAATGATTTGACTATGATTAATGTGGGCATTAGTTGGGCACGTGGGGTTGATATTATTATTATTTTAGCCTATTGTTATTTGGGATAAAATAAAAAAAAAAATATATTACTTTAAAATTATTATATATTTACAGCTTAAAATCAAGTAGTACATGAAAATTTGTACATAGAAAAACAGTCTATCTTCACTATTGGACGTTATACTCATAATATTAATAAGCTTTTGATACAATTGATATTGAGACATCATAATATTATTGTTTTAACGTAAATACATTAAAATCCGCTTTACCTCATTATATTTCTAAACAGATTATAGTTAAAACCATGAAGAAATAGATACTATACCTAAAAATGCATTAAAATGACATGTTTTATCTTTTTGAGACATTATTTATTGCTTTATTAATACTACTAAATATAGCAATATCCACTTAAAACAAAACTAAACACTAAAGTAATCAACAATATCGGTTCAAGCGATAAGAAACTTTATTGCTTTGACATTAAAGTCTAAAAGCCTGTTCAGATTCTCTTACGTATTCGCTACCGTTCGCGGCAGAGAAAACCTGGGTATGCCGTAATATTCCTGTACATACCAAAGGTAGGGAGCCCACAGCGGTCGCGAATGCCGCTCAGATCTGAATGCCTAGTGCGAGTTTTATTTTCAAAAACTTCACTTTATGATAACGCAGATTTGTATGGGATCGAATACTCCGCCAGAAGATGGCGCTGCTCGCACTAGGCACACTAAATAGACCCTTTAGACTTTATTGAATTAAATTATTTTTTTAAGACAATCAATTCCCTTTGTTTATTGTTATAGAAATTTAGCTTCACCTCTTGAGAACCGGTTGTTGAGACCTTGTGCTTTCTTGATGATGGATTTCTTCTGCGCGTCGTCGAACCGGTTCACTTGCAAGTCGACGTCGCGACTGAATGGCCGACGTTCTTTTTTATCATCATCTTTTTCGTCTTTCTGCAAAAGATTGAAAATGTTTCGTTTATGCCTTTTTTTATCAATATTTTGCTTAAACAGGTACGATAATATTATTCTGTAATATACGCGCTTTAAAAGGAAAACCAGTTGTTCCTAACCCAAATATTCTTTAGGCTAAATATCCTGTTGTAAAACAGTAAAATAACTGTAAAACACACTTAATGTAGGACAATAACATAGTTTTTTGGAAGGCTAGTTTCCCTAAAATGTTAGAATACCTTCATGCATTACTACTGGACTAAATACACTTGGAAAACATTACGGTCATGTGTTTTTCATATCTAAAACTTAAGATCTTACATGTTAAATAAATAAAAGATAAGTATAATTAAAAAATCATTTGATATACACCTTTTTCTTCTTTTTCAATTTCTTTTCGTGTATTTCCAGCAAACTTTCTTCTCTTTTATGTTTCTTTTTGTGTTTTCTGAAAAGTATAAATTGTAGTATGAACATTTAAGTATTATAAAATAACAGTGCAATATGTATTATACTCATTCAGAAAAAAAAGCTTGTAAAGTTAATTAAAACTAAAACAGAATTTTTCAAACAACTTTTAAAGAGAGCAGATTATGTACATATATGCATTATTGTGTATTTTATACTACCTGAAATCTAATTACAAACAATTAGGTTTCAGGTAGTATAAGATTCAGTTCAGTAAGAGAAATCGATCTATGTGAAATCAGTAAAAAAAATCGTAGACCCCATTTTTTATTTGACATAAGAAGTTCATTAATGATATGCAATAACAAAGAAATGTTAACAGATTCAGGAATATAAATTTAATCTTACTTAATAGCAGATTCCTGTTCCTCATCCCGATTGGCGATCTGTCGCGCTCTCGCGTCGCGTCTCATAGCCTCATCTGCGTCCACCTCCTTCGCGATACCCGCTTCTTTACGGGCTTTCTCTTCAGGGGTGTCTGTCCAACTCGATCTAATGAAAAAATATGAAAAAAAAAAAAGGTATTATTTACCAGGAAATCTAACAGGAATCGTCTGATTATGAAATCTAATTAAAAATGCATTAACAATCGTAAAACTATTGTTTATAAATAGATATTACCTGTCAGACATGTCAGGGCCAGCCTTCGCTCTAAAACTTCGCGCTTCTAATCCCAAGTATTTAGCTTTACCCTCAGGTAGTTCAAGCATCCATTGCTCACGAGATTTCACTTTCTGGCTATCAAGAGACCGCCCATCAAGCTTCTTTATTTTGATGTCTAGAGCTCGTTCTTCTAGTTTTTGGTGAGCATCTGACCATTTGCCCTCAGCACCTACTGGCAAAGGGCCGATACCAACATCTTCTTCAGAGCTATGTTCTTCTACCACTTCAACCGTTTGTTCCGCTAAAACTCGTCGCATGTCGCTTGGAATTGATGGACCTGAAATGTTAACAAAGTCAAACATAAATTTATTCAGAGACAAGGAAAATAAAACAATATTTTTGAATAACAATACCTTACCAATATTTTTGGTTTTGTTCTGTAAATGTGGAGGCAAAGCTGGACCCTCTATTTCTACCGACGCACTGCGCTTAACTCTTCTTTCTAAATGTGGCGGGAGTGCTGGTCCACACACATCAGACTTTGTGGTTGTGTCTGTTTTAGAGCGCCTCAACTTGTGTCTGAGATCTGAAGGATCATAGTCCTCTTGGGAGTCCTGTGTGTCTTCGTCTGAAGAAATCTCTCCCTCTTCACTGCTTTCTTTCTGAACCTTTTGTGTAGAACTCACTTCTGGTACCGCCACAACTTGTCCCTTTGTAGCGCCATCATTTGTTTCCTCCTGTATGTCAGTTGTGCTCGTCACCTCTACAGCACTAATAGATTCATCTTTATCTTTACTTCCCTTCGAGCTTCTCTTTCTGTGCTTCCTTTTGCGTTTCTTTTTTTTAGTTTTTTGCAATTCTTTTTCAAGATTGAGCAATTTGGCTCTAAGTCTTTCATCATCAGATGAATCAATTTCACTAGATTCTTCCAATTTATCCTTTTCTTTAACAACAGCTGGAATCATTTTGTAGTAAGAGCCAAGCTGAACCTCCTCAGATTTATCAGAGTCATGATCCACAACAATGGGACTGATACTTCTCTTTTTAACAGCTACAGCTGGTTTGTGTACTTGTGATAGACTGTTTCTATATTCAGGAGATTCTGAAACTCTTTTAGGTGTAGTTTCTTTAGATCTTCTCTCTGAAATTTTTTCTTTAGACCTAACTTCACTTCGAGATTCAGATGTAATTGGTTCAATATTACGTTTTATTTCTTCTTTTAAATCTCTCCTGTTGTCCGGTGATCTATGAGACCTAATTCTATCATCAATAGGTTTATGAGGCTTTGATATTTCGCGTTCTTTGTAAGATTGGGACCTGGACCGTTTCCTTCTATCTTTACTGCTACTTCTACCATCACGGGGTTTAGACATATGTTGAGTATCTTTGCGCCTATGTCTGTCATCTGATCGTCTCGGACTTCTGTCTCGAGAATGTCTCCTTCTACTAACTGGGGAATGTCGGGAATACCTATGTCTATCGCGGGAATATTTATCATGACCATCTCTTTCATTTCTCTTTCTATCAAATTCTCTACGAAACCTGTCATTGTCAGAATGTCTACTTCGCCCTGATGACCTAAAGGAGTCATCTCTATGTTTTGCATTATTATCTTCCTCAGGTTTCGCTTGACCTTTGAATCTACCTGTTTCAGAATCGCTGCTTGAATCATCCGACAGCATAATTGACACCTAAAAACAAAAAAGGTATAACTTAAAACAAAAGTAATAAAAAACTTATTCTATTTACAAACTACATTTATTACATAATATTATAGTTATTTTTACAACAATAAATTAAAACATTTTGGCTATTTTTTTAGCACTGTATCTGATAGATTTTAGAAATCCTGCAGTCAGTATGCCCTTCAATGATTGTCTGACACTCGATTGCCAGACAATGTCTTTAAGAATCTTACTCAATATTATGGGACAGTCTATGTCATGGGACACCGCTCGCAGCACATCCTCCATGTCATGATGAATACCACCCCTGTTCCAAAACTTCACAATTCGTTGCTGAGGTATCATAGGCAGCTGCATTAAATGGTGTAACTTAGTTTCTGGATGTAAGTCCTGGTGACATTGGGCATCTCCAGTCGGGAAGTCAACATAAGCATGGAATTGTTGTAATACTGGTTTGTACAGCTCCCTGAAGCTTGACAGTTGTGGCTGTACAATATTTTTAACCTTATTTTTGTTTTCTCCAAATGTCATTCTAAAGTCTCCAGCATAGCTTAGGTTAGAAATAGCAAAATAGAAATCATATTCAGAGAATGTCTCAGGCAGAATGAGTAAAGCTGTATGTACAGCGGAGCGCAGATTAGATTGAATAGCATTCTGTAGTTGAGAGCTGTTGGTCTGTTTAATAATTTCTACTGGCTTATGAAGTCGCCCTGCCAGATAAAGGTCATTCCAGTCTAACAAGTCGGTAATTAAGTCCTTTTGGGATACAACACCATACTTGATCATCAAATTGTCATCAATGATTGGCACCAGGGTGTTGAAATACACTTTGGCTCCCCAGTTCTCTTGAAATCTAGCAACAAAACCTTTGCCAAGATACCTCAGTGCAGAATAGTGTGAAGCATTCATCTCAATGTTGGCTCCATGCCACCGATACGAATTATCAACGCAATAAATTAAATCGATCATATTTTGCTTGTTTTGATTGCCTGCTTGTGGTTTTACAGCAGATCCGTAAGCAAAACAAAATGTAAAGTTTTGTGGAAATTTTGAGAGTATCCTATAATATAGCGGAGAGACATCTTTGGTTATAGCACCCAATGTCTTTACAGCTGCTGAAGCCATTATTTAATTGAATTATTTGTTACTGCTGACCTGTTTAGAGGTTATGTAGTTACGAAGATATTGGTTGTTTGGTTCCAAAGATGGGTTGTCAATTAACCAGAAATTGGTCTATTACAACACAAACTAATACGATTACATAAATCAATTTGTGTTGAGATTTTAGTAGAGAATTTCTTTGATTCACACTTCACAAACAAAACACCAAAACATTTTATTTATTTCTTTTCTTTCTTGGCTTGACTGACTTCTTCCTTTCTTTTCTTCCACGAAACTTTTTTTTTATCAATCAATCAATTAAGTATTTCGATCAAACATGAGATATCCACAGATAAACTATGATTATTCACATTAACGCAATAGGAAACCAAAGAGTAAATTGACGGCTTAACCTGTATATCGCTAAAACTTTATCTGTGGCTGTGGCAAGCAAGCAGGTCAAAAAAAGCAAGCAAGCAAAGTGTCATGTCACATTGTAAAAAAAACATTTCAATTAATATCGTGCATTGTCTGTCGATAAAATTGCGTTTTGTGCGTGAGCTAAAAAAATACTGAGGGTGCATGATAAAGCTTTGTTGATATTAATTTTTGGTTAACTAAACAGTGAGAATGTCGAGTGCCGACAGGATTGATTTTGAAATGGAAGTAGAAGTGGAAAGTGCATCATCAGGACCGGCGGTTGATCCTCCGAACCCTACTTCCCCGGCTCCAGCTACACCAGGCGGCAACAAAAGTGTAGTTGTTACCACCGCTACCGCTGGTTCCGTGACCGTCTCTCTTCATCCTCTAGTCATAATGAATGTGTCTGAACACTGGACCCGTCTAAGGGCTCAGGAAGGTTCTCCTCCTACAGGTAACATTTGCATCAAAAGTTTTTTAATATTGATATCACAAAATGATCCTTACTCCTTACTAATATTATAAATGGGAAAGTAACTCTGTCTGTCTGTCTATTTGTCTGTTACCTTTTCACGGCTAAACTACTGAACCGATTGACTTGAAATTTGGTACACGAGTAGCTTGTGGTCTGGGAACGGACATAGGCTATGTTTTATCCTGAAATTCCCACGGGACGCGGGTGAAACCGCGGGGCGTTGCGAGTACAACAATATAGGATAAAATTTCAATATAATCACAACCTGTAAAGCTTAGTGAGAAATCACTGATGTTAATAATTCGGTGATCAGGAATAAGTGTTATAACCATGCCTATCATAATATGTTGATGATCTCCAACCTAAGCCATGTTTGTAAAAAGCAAATATACATTACTCTGCCTGGGAATCAAAATCTGGACTTAGCTGGCTGACATACACTACTAGACCACCATGAAGCTTAAATAAATATATACTTGACCTGTCATAGTACACTTTTAGCATTTAAAGTTCCTTGTAACATAATGAAAATGAAATGTTTATTTCAGTGATTGGAGCGCTAATTGGAAAACAAAAGGGTAGAAACATTGAGGTGATGAACTCATTTGAATTAGTGTTTAGTGTTATCGATGGAGACATTATAATAGATAGGGATTATTATAACTTAAAAGAAGAACAATGTAAGTACTCATTTTTTTTAAAATATATTTTTAGAAGTTAGCTAACAACATTTTCCCTAATTCCAGCAGTTTTTTTTTACATCAGTACACAAATCAAACTTATCTATATTAGTCCTTCAATATTAACTTACCTAGTTACAGAACACTAACATGTTTTAATGATTTGAAGTCATATGGCTAGTTAGCCATATGAAATGGAATGAATTAATATACACATTACAACTCTGTTGAAAACCATTTCAAGACATTAAATACAGTCATAATTCTAATTCTTTTCAGTCAAACAAGTATTTTCTGACATGGATTTCCTCGGCTGGTATACAACTGGAGACGCACCCACAGAGAGAGATATTGCAGTACACAGACAGATTTGTGACATTAATGAATGTCCGGTGATGTTAATGTTGAACCCAGCAGGAAGGAACGGAGAGGTAAATTACCCTTACTTACCTTTTTTTATTATGAAAGAGCAAAACTAAAACCACATAAATATTTAATAGAAAATTTACATTGTTATAGTAATTGCTCTCACATATTATCTAAGAGAACAGGGGGTTATATGGCCCCCTGTTCTAACCAGTGCTGTACTGATTGTGATGTCAGTATCGTACTGGTGATGATAGTTGCTTTTGTTGAATATACCACTTCTACCTTAAGTTTTAATTATGGCTTTTTTCCTTGACGTGGCAAGAAACTATTTTTTATTTATTAGCCTTTATAAAGACACTACCATGTGTTGCCAGTTTTTTTTTTACTTTATATTTTTCATATTTCAGCAATTACCAGTTGTACTATATGAGTCAGTAATTGATGTCGTAAATGGTCGCGCTACAATGCTCTTGGCTCCTCTCACATATACACTAGCTGCCGAAGAGGCTGAAAGGATAGGAGTGGACCACGTCGCGAGGGTCTCTTCGGGAGAAGCTGCACTTAATAGTTTAGGTATGATTGTATTAGACACTTATAAAAATAGTATATTAGAAATGGGAAACCTTCAAGATCACTTATGATTTATTCAAGCAGAAAGATAAGAAAACAGACTAAAACATAATTTGGGTTGCTAACTGTTAACTCGTTTTTAGTATTTTGAATAAACATTAAAACAAGTTACATTAAATAGTATTTTAATAATAATTATGTAGAAACAAATATCATACATTAACCTATCCAGATTTTCGACTTTCCAATTACTATGTGTTAATATTTTTTTTATTTCACCTCCATTATACTCCCCAAATACTAATATTTTCTTACTCTCCAGTGGCGGAACATTTAACAGCACAGCGGTCTGCAATCAAAATGCTGGTATCTCGAGTCCGTGCAGTCTTAGCGACCGTACGGGCAATACGCGATGGCAAGCTGCCGCCGCGACCGGCGCTCCTGCGGGAGGCGCGGGCGCTCTCCAACAGACTACCATTGCTTACCTCACAGCAGTTCCGCACACATTTCTATAACGTAAGTGTGATTAGAATACTATTTTTTTATCCCCACTCCCCCATCCGACCCTACTCCCCTGTCTGACGCCACTCCCCATCCGACCACAATCCCCGTCGGACCTCACTCCCGTCCCCTAACGCCCAGTTCATATGGCTCAATATGGCATTGTAGATGTTAGGTTCCTGTTTCCTTCTAAAGATGTATCGCTATCATTAAAAATGAATGTTTATTTGTTACAGCAATGCAACGACGTAGCACTGATGACGTACTTGGGCACTATTACCAAAGGCTGCAACGCGATCAACCAATTAGTGAATAGGTTCAATGTACTCTACGACAGGCAGGGCATGGGACGACGCATGCGCGGACTGTTCTTCTAGAATATTCTATTTAGGTACTTACCATTAATTATATTTTCGATTGTAAAACTTAAATAGGACCAATCGGCTTGGTAATAGCAAGTTCGATTGTATGTTTGGTTGTATATAAAAACGATTGATGTCTAAGGAAGTATGTATCAACGTAAAATGTAAAATAAATAAATTAAAACAACAACACTTTGACGCATTTAATTTTATTTAGCATCCTTTTGTTCTAGAATAGTTTCGATTATTTAAAATTAACAAATTTTGGACACATTGAGATTCGTACTATGGAAGACTGTCAGTATAGTCTTTACACTTTGTCAAACTGTTTCGAATGTCAATCAATTGGGGTCGTTAAAAGAATATTTTAATATTGTTTTATTATAATTTTGTAGCCATAAAATAAGCGAAATACGGATAACAATTTATATTGTATTTACACGAGTGTATAATACAATTATACATCCACTAACTTTGTTAGGATAATATATTCAGATAGTAGAAAATATTGAAACATTATTATCTTAACGTTACAGTCTTACTTAGCGACGTACTAACTATAATTATGATGCAAAATATCTAATATTCAATTAAAAATCACGTACAATTCTAAATTCATCAATTCTATAACAATTAAATTATATGATTTATTAACTTACATTTATTATTATAAACTGCTAACGATATTTTGTATAAAAATATTTAAATTTAGTTATACATTATAATTAGAACGAACTATTATTGCTTTCATGTAACTAGTTATGTAGTAAAAGTTTTCTAAAAGTCCACAAACTCTTAAATAAGACACAGTTGAGTAATCACTCGATTATAAGATGATTATACATAGTAAAATTAATAGTAAATGCATTAAAATTAGTTAAAACGAAGAATAACATATATTTGGGTGTTTAAAGGGAAGCTTAAATACACTGAAACCTGACTGACTGTGACCTCGAGTTTTGTCTTTATTTAAATTGTATTATTGTAATACTTAGATTATATTGATTGCTCCATATACATAAGGGCTAAATCACACTTCAGATTGAATTTGGTATTTTAATGATCCTTTTTAATACTTTACTAGGAATTATTATAGACTATTGAATAATAGACCTTATGTTATTGATATACGGTATATTTTAATGAAGTATCAAATTATTAGTTACAAAGTTTACTCACGGACTTCAAAGAAGCCTTTTTGAATGTCCAAGAGCTTACAAAAATCTTAATATTAGATATGCGCTTACCGTAAGGTATGCGTGTAGTTTAGCCCTTAGTATATGGGATTGGTAGATCTCTTATAAATCCGTAAGGCGTACAGAGCACGCTCAATATTGAGCTTTACGCTTCGGACATAAGAGTGAGCTATGTGTCGTCAGAGGCGTACAAAGTAAGATTCAATAATGAACCTTACGTTTCGGACATAAGAGTGTCAACTATGAGAAGTCAGAGGCATATAAAGTATGTTTAATATTGAACCTTACGCCTCGGAAATAAGAGTGTGAGCTATGTGTCGTCAGGAGTCTTCTCGATGCCGATGAGTTCGTCGAATAGCGAGTGTTTGTCGGGAATGACTTGCGGCTCGTGTAACGTCTGTTGGGCGAACTTGAGCACGGCTCGCGCCAGTTGACCCACGGTCCACTTGCGGTCTACTATCACTCGGACTAGGGTGTCTAACTGTTGGATAGAACATATTTTATAGTTAGATAAAAATACAGGTTTTTGTGTTTCAAAACATAGCTAGCTTCTAATATAGACAACGCAGCAGGGTGTCAAGCTAAGTTCAAAAGGTATCGGTGAGCATCAGATTTTACAATATCAGTACTTAGACGCGAGGGCACTGCTTACTGCTTATGTTACTATGCTAGTCGTTGAAAATATAAGGCTAAACATTTGAGTCGTCTTATTTGACTGACTACTTACAGGTAAGTTAAACATTAATTCCAATATAATTTCGCCTTTAGATTACCTTGAAAAGTTGTTCATTGCCAGCCGTGTAGTATATGAGAGCGGGTAAACCGGCGACGCTAGCGGCCAGCCACTGCAGGAGTAACTTGAGCTGAGGGTGTCCTTTCTGCCGCTGGCCGCAGCCCCAGTTACCGGTCGCCACGGGACGGGACGAATTACCAGACACTATCTTGTGAGCCAGCTGACTTAGCTATAAAAATTAAGCAATTATAACCATCTTTATAGATATATAGCAACGTCTCTGTTATAAAGGATCATCATTTGTAAGTTGTTCTGTATTGTATCCTAATCAAGAAATCATAGGTTTTTCACTAATATGAACATTGAACATAGAATACAATACTGATGCGGCCGCAAATAGCCTTTGCTGCATAAAAATGGGGGAGACCCAGGGAGAGCAAAAGTCCTTCATAACAAAATACTTGGTTGATTTTGTTTTATTACAACCAAGCAAGGTAGAAAGGATGACAAATATGTTTATGAAGACACAAATGTTTGTGGCATCTGAACACTTCTCGTAGTGGTTCTTATCTTTGCCGATTTCCTCAATCTTTTATTTGTTGTCATAAAAGCAAAAGTTTGTAAGTCCATTCAATTGAATTAGTAATTATATTCGGAAAAGTAATTGTGTCTATTATTTTGTGCAAAGAGTTCTCAAAGTGGTGAATGGTGTAACAACATGCGTCGGAGAGATGTGTCGATAGAAAGCGAAGATACGTTGTTAGTTTTGTACGATTAGATTGATTAGCGACAGACGGCGGCTGACCTTCGGCTTCTTTAGCTTTATAGTGACCGGTTCACATTCGACGGTCTCTTCGATTGTTTCTACTATCATGTTTATCATCCAATTCAATTTTTTCCTTCTAGCTGTCGTGTCGGACACTTGCGCGTTGCAAGTCTCCGCAGAAGCGATCGAGTTCGTATCATCGTCGTGGGAGCTCGTCCGTGCGCACTTTACTATCTCTTCCGGTATCGATTCTTTTACTTTACGTCTCTGTCAAAACATGCCAACGTTTGAGGAGCTCCACATCACAGAAGCTGAACGTTAGGGCGCTCACAATCCGTACTGAGGTATCGTTTTAAATCGCGTCTAACATGCGAAGTGCGCTAAAGCAACTTGCATAGATTATTTACATCGTACTAGTCGAGTTTGACAGACGGAATGAAAATTAATGATGACTAAGTAGCGGAACACTTCTAGGTATATACACGTGCTTTTTTAATGCAAACGTGCGCAGTTTTCCTATAGAAATGGACCCTCGTTCGTTATGGGGTATTCAGTGTCACGAGAAGATTAAGTCAGAAAAGTGTTGGAACTCACCAGCTGCGCGGCCAGGCGGTGGCGATGGCGGGCGAGCTCGAGTGAGAGCGAGCGCGCGGCGAGCGCTATCCTCCTGTTGGCGGTGCGGTCGCGCGAGTCTCTGCCGGCGCCGTACAGCTCCGCGGCCTCGGCGGAGCTCGCCGCGCTCACGGAGCTGCCGCCGCTCGCCATCGACTCGCTCAGAGTACGTTTTAGCAGGGAACCAGCGAATCTGGGCAGGCGAGATCTTAGTTTTTAAGGAATCAAATATGGAGGGAAAAGAGCTGGCTTTTCTTTTTGACTTTTTGTGATAGTTTTGAAGAATGTTGGAAGTTATTTTTTCAGCTCAAGTAGATATGTCTCAATATTTACCTGATTACAGCTAAATCTCTAGAGTCTAGTTCCCTTGCTTTGTGTTCACCGGATTCGGCGTCCACTATCGGATCATTCAGCCATTGGCTGAATTGTTCGTACACTTCATCCAATTCCGATCTGAAATATTTAGAACTTAAGTATCATAAGTCCTAAATTTCATCATTTCTAAATTCAATTTGGCTAGATACTTACGAGTATTCGGTACTGAAACTATATTTGGAGCTGTTGCCGGTTTCCTTCCTACAGAGTGGTGGTCGTCGTCTCGGCGATGGTTCGCAGTTACTTAAAGTGTCCTTCTCAGTTAGTACAAAACCTACTGATCCACCGCGTTTTACCCTGAAACATAATATTACATTAATGATAATTAGTTTTTTAAAGTTCTAAGAAGAAATAGAAACCGCTCTTTAATTACCAACCTAATATCATTATCGTTGAGCTCAGCTCCAGATATGCTGATTCCAACAGCATAGCTCGAGCTATCAGTGGACCAGTCGCCGGTAGTGCTTGTAGTACAAGAGTTCTCGGCTTCTCTTCGTAACGCTTCTCGCAGTCTTTCAGCGAAACTCATTCGCCGTTCTTCAGTGGACAATTCTTTGGAGTATTGGAATGAATTTGGTCTGGCGCTTTCGCCTCTGCCTTCGTCTTCACTACCTGTTTTAACGAATGATATGTACATTAATAGCCTTAAGAGAGATCGCAGGGGTCAATGACATTATTAATAGTTCTAAGTTTAAAGTTGAAGGTATTGTACTTATAACGTACTATCATGTTTTATCTAGGTTTTTAATAAGTGAATACTGACCATAGTCAAAACTGTCATTGGCACTATGGAACTCGTCGTCGCTGGAGTTGCAGCTCGAATAGAGGCTGTCTTCCTGCGTGTCCAAGTCTGAGTTGGGTCCTCTCGTCACGGGAAGACATTCACCCGACGACCCGAGGACTATGAACTTCCCTCGGCGATTGTTCAACATGCCACCATCAGGAGACAGCCAACATTTACGTTTTGTTAGTTCTACACCTGTAGAATATTGGTCATTCATTACATCAATTTGGTAAAAAATTATTGTTAAATAACCAAATATATATTAATATCCTTGATGCACCACCATTTTTTGTAAGTACTTCAATTATGATCTTGCTTTATTAAGGCTTCTTTCTTATTATTTATCAGTAAAGATAATTTTATTGTGCAAATCTTTACAGTGCTTTGTTTTGTTCATACTCGTAGCAATTCAAAATAACAACATACTTACTGGGATCATTGAGATTGAGTGTAGCCGCGCAGTAGTTCTGTGGCGAGGGACTCCGGCTGTTGTTGCTGTTCAGAGTGCTACACGAGGACGCCTGCTTTATAACAACCGTCGCCTCTACTTCGGGGGGAGTGTGACTGAATGACTCTCCTGGGAAAACCAGTTCTGTTAGACACCCACACCAGGATATCTTTATTTAGAAGGATTTGTTTACATAAATTATTTGAATTATATTTTTTGCTGGGTTTCTATTTGTAATCGGCATAGTGCAGCATAAGGTACGCTTCAATATTATAAACACCTCGAAGTAATATTTCATAGGCCGTCATAAAGCAGAACTTACAGGGATTGAAGTTTGTGATAATTAAACAATTTACCCGCTCCACAATCTCTCTTATTGATATTTTAGTCGTAAGAAACCGAAAAACATGGTCTTTTCTAAAGCCATTTAAGAATCAATATCTCTCTTTTGAAAGAATTGAAAGTATTTTCAGAATCCCATCACATTTTCTTATGAAAACTCATAATATTGGTAAAAATGTTACCTATAGGAGAGAGCCGCCTCTCGTGTCTGTGCTCCTTGCTCTTCATGGGCGACTGTTGGAACGCGAGCAGGCTCTTGTTCAGCTCGCGCAGCACATTGTCCTCCTCCCACTGACTGAGCGGCAACTTGCTGTAGTCCTCCGCATCCATTAGACATACTGTTACCTGCAGGTTAAGATAAAACATAATTTGAATAAAGTTTTCGAAATAATATAAGGAAGATCGACAGAGAAGATCTATAAAAAGTTGAAAAAGCTGGTGATTTCGAAACGGCTGAACCGATTTTAAAGGGAAATAAACCCACACTAGGCGAAGAATACGTCTGTGACGTGAATGGTGGCAAAAGTATACTTACATGAAAAACATTAATTACTCAAGAACAGACATTTGTCCTAACGTCTTCGTATTAGGATAGGGCTTAGACTCGAGATATTTATGGTATTTGAGACCAATCTTAGTCAAAGAAGCATGGTTGTTCGACCACGAAGTTTGTTACAGAAATGTGACTTACTGTCTTCGGTTGATCTAATAGTTCTAGTTTGGTCTTCTGTTTCTTATCGCTTATCCTACTGAACGTCCTGACTCCCTCTACTTTGAGCACCTCGTTGTCTTCCAGAGACTCCACCGATAGCATCGCGGGGAGCAACTCCGGCATCATGAACATTGATAGGGATTCCTGTGGAGGTTTGTGATTGTGATTGGTCTTTATTTAAAAATAATGTATGTGATCATTTTTTGTACTTAGTAATTAACTGTTTAAAAAAGAAGACATTAACTGCTCAAACTGTTGGAAATATTATATCGTAGAAATATCTATACGTATCGAATATGCATAATTTGCGAATATGAATAACATCCTCAGAATCATCACATCATAGAAATCATCCATTCTGTATCCTGTACGTCTATACCTCGTATTTATACAGTATACTTAGCTAATCGTCACACTGGCTTCATAAAAATATGCAACGTCATTATTTATATATGACGTCACAACTATGTATTATATAAATGCATATGAACGTAAGTATGTAATTACCTGTGACTCCCCGTCAATGAGCGTGTCTCCCCCGAGCCTGGAGGTGGCGAAGCACACCCTGATCGCGTCATCGTTCTCGCATCGCTCGGGCCTGCCTTCGTGCCTCACCACGAGCTTACACAGCGGTAGCGTGCATTCCAGCCAGTCTTCTATCGTCAGCCATTGTTTTGACGTCATCACCTACAACAATCGTCAGAGTATTCTATACTGCTAAATTATAGTGCCATATCGGTGGCTGAGTTCTGGTCCTTAAAAATATGAGTCAACACGCAAACAAGAAGACTGCTAAATTTTGCATTATTCGAATAAGATAAGTAAGTACTTACTTATTTATTGTGGTTATAGTACTTTTTTGTTAATATAATGTAAGAATTAACACAACGTTCTAATTTTGGTAAAAATATTTTAGTGACCGACTGAAAATTCGGATTCGGCCAAAAAATTGCTAAGGCAATCAGGAGTTTTTGTTGATTCTTTGCTGTTTTCTCTTACTCATCATAATTGACATAATATCTATCATATCTAGTGAAATAATAAAAAGTAATTATTTACGTATTAATTTAAATGTGCTTTAATAAATAAAAAGTATGAGAAAATAACATATTTTATTGATTTTATTACGTCCTTGTTATCATTTGTCATAATAACTACATAATAAAGTAATTGTTATAGTAGTAAAAATATTCCATCGTTTACAAAATAATTATGGAAATTTCCAGAAAGGAAATGCAAAAGAACAGTCTAGACTAGTGAGTAATCCATAGCCATATCGCAAAATGCCAATGCCCTGCATCGTAGCCTTACTACGGCGTAGCAATGACGTCAGTTGCGCAACGTCCGCTGCAAGTACTACGAGCCGTTGAATAATCCGTATTGTTGCATGGGCTATTGTTACGTAGGTTTTTATTATGTATTTGCCTACTAAAGAATCTTATAATCTTCATACCCAATTAACTGAGTCAGAACAATGAAATTCGAAAGAATTTAATGTAAAATACAATATCAGCTAATAAACGCTGCATGGCAACTAACAGCTATAATCACCATGGTTGTACTACGTTCCGAAATTAGCAAATCCGTAGCAATGTAAAAAGTTTTTACATTCCAGGGTTTCGCATTGAGACAAAGTTATGTTTTCTTGAAAAATTAAGCTATTAATAAAGGCTATGAGTACTATTTTTAATATAAATAACATCTAAAGAATATACACACACTAGGTACACACACAATAGGTACTCGTTAAATAACATTTCTATAAATAAATAATGTCTATAAATAACTTACCTGCCGACTTATTTTGATGGACCCTTCGTTATTGTTCTTATCTAACCACTCAAAGTAATGGAGCAAACTTTTTAATTTGTTTCTTTGGGATTTTCTGAAAATGAAAGTTATATTTTGTTGTTAGTTGTTTCACTCAAGTTCATTCATATAAATAAGTACTTTGAAACAAACTTAACAAACTCATTTAAAGTGAATGTGAATGAGATAGTAATAATAAATACCTATGTCTAATCAGATTAATCACTAAGGTGACTTTGACGAAGAAACTTTAAATTCTAGTGTAGGATAAATACCCACGCATGTACCCTCTACTCCTACGTCTTTCCCAGTGATTATTATGTAAATACTAAGTACTACTAGTACTTGAAATCTAAAAACTTTCTTCACAAAAAAATATGCTATTGAATTAGAACTTCTTATTTCAAACTTTTTAATGGATACTAACCTGTGCAAATTCTTAAAAAAATGTGTAAAGTTAAAGTCTTGTAACGTGGGATGTGTTTTGAGCGTGCGTTTCGGGAAAGTAGAGAAGAAGGCGTGAGCGATCAGTGACGACACGAAGTTGTAATCCAATTCTGTTACGTCACCTGAAGGATATTCCGATAATTAAATCAACTAATACAATAACATTTACTTAATTAACCTTATTAGTACGTAAGTAATTAAAAAAATATCTAAGTACTAAATAAAACACATCCCTAGCTAGAAAATAAAAGAAAATCTTAATGTTCGAAAATTGAAAAATTCAAAGTGTGAATTAGATACTGGCTGTTATTTTATGAGTCAGTAAAGGCCAGTAATTTCATTCGAAACCAAAAAGGAGAAATATAACATCAAAGAGGTTTAGTTTTAATTCGCCATCCCCTGGAGTTGTCGAAAGGTTGACGAGTAGGCATTATTTTGTCCTCATTAAAATTAGATTAGGTGTTGTTATTACAGCTTTACGTTAGGAGTCTAGCTACTAGACAAACAAACTAAAATATTGAATTTATTTACTTTGTTGCTGTAGACTAAACATGAGTCCTTTGGGTGGTCGCCACTTCTTAAGATGCAAAGCCCTGTTCACCATAATCCTGACAGTGTTGTCTAAGAAGTGTCTCCGTTCTTCGTCATCCATTTCCTCGCTAAAGAACTCCTCGAGACCTTTCATCAGATCCGGGTCTTTGATATCGTCATCTGGATCTATGCCTATGCTGTAGAAATGAAAATTAAAATGATTTTCGCTATCGGCCTGTAAGAGTCCACTCCAGGGTATCTCTCACTGATGATATTAAATTAATACAGGGAGCAGAAATAGTCGTAATCACCACGTACACAATGTGCGTCAATCACAATCCCGAGCCATAGTAAGAAAATAGAAAAAATGCATCGCTCAATCTAGGAATCGAACGCGGGACCTTCAAAGGCTGATGGTGTACAAAACAAATAAAATAAATACTATCATTATTAACGTTCATAATTTGTTTCGTTTAATCACAGTTAATATTAAGTACTTACTTACAATTTAAACTTGGTTTACAATTTAACTTACTTGCACATGTCATGGATTTTTAGCATGCTAGCTGTGAGCTTTGCCGGTGATGAAGCAAGGAGAAGATGCTTCAGGTGCCGCTGCACCGACGTCCACCACGGCAAATCGCATGGTAACATTACGAGCGCCATTCTGTAAAATATAATCCAAGTTATACCTAACGTTTAAGTTTTATTTAGAGTTAAAATGAATACATCGCAGAATTTAATTTTAAATATCCCGCTATTTTGATTTACGTTACTTTATCAGAATTTAATAATGATATCAGAATAGTACTAACATACTACTTAAATAATGTTTTGAAAACACTAATAAACCACAATCATGGTATTGTTAATGAATAAAACAATAAATTCGATAAAACATACATGAAAACATGTTTAAATATACCACACAATATTATATTGTAACCATTAGTTCAACTAAAGAGAATGGGAACGGAACGTTTCTATTAATGTTTGACATTTACCGCACTGCAAATGTCGCTCTCGTTGGAGTTTTATCTGTGGTTAGTTGCAGTTGGTTTGTGGAATTAACTGGTAGGATGCGCGTTAAATTCAGAATTTAATTACCGAACACGAATATTCTTTATTAATTACCTAACAAGTACAAAAAGTTATACAAATTCCAAGTGTTTATACAGTTACTGTTACGTAATACCAATTATTAAGACAAGTAATACCGTAACTTGGTTACGAAACACTGCATTATTTATGAACTTTATACAAGGTATCGTTTTTAATTAATTTTTATCAATTATCAATCAGATAAAAAAGTGGCAATTGATTTCTCATATTGTTTGTATTAATTCTACTAAAATATATGAGCGAGGTCGCTTGAAGTAGCTAATAATTGAGGTTGAAATGGTTTATTGATACTCAAATAAATAAAGTTCAAAGGTCACAATATGACTGTCAAGTCTAAATTGCTAAAGGCGCTCATACTCGGGGCTCCGGCCTCAGGGAAAGGCACAATATCATCAAGAATTGTTAAAAAATACAACATTGCCCATGTGTCCAGTGGGGATAAGCTGAGAGACCACATAGAAAAGCAGACAGACTTAGGTAAACAAGTGAAAACTTTTCTAAATGAAGGCAAACTAGTTCCTGATGACGTTATGATTAAATTTATGATTACTGAGTTAAATAAAGTCATGGATAAGCCTTGGTTGTTGGATGGGTTTCCTCGAACAGTGGGTCAAGCGAATGCTTTATGGAAAGTGCAGCCCGTTGATCTGGTGATAAACTTAGTAGTCCCGTTTGAAGTTATTATTGATAGGGTGAAAAATAGATGGGTCCATTTGCCCTCGGGACGGGTGTACAATATTGGCTTTAATACCCCAAAAGTGGAGGGTAAGGATGATGTTACTGGTGAAGACTTAGTTCAGCGGCCGGATGATAAACCAGAAGCAGTAAAGAAACGACTAGAAATATATGAAAGTGTCACAAGACCTGTCATTGAATTTTATAAAGAAAAAAAGATTTTGAAAGAATTTGAAGGACGCACATCAGACGAGATATGGCCCAAAGTGACGACTTATCTAGATCCCATATTTACATAGTTTGTCACACAAAATAATCTTTTTATAAATCATTTACAATTTAGCTGTTAAGTTTTACATTTAGTTATAGGGAGTGGTGCTAGAAAAACAAATATATTAGAATAAGGATTGTTTTAGAAAATATATATTTTGTTATTTACATTTCTAGATAGATTTTTTTATAATGTGTGTTTTGAAAACTTTGTATTATGTACTTAACCATGTAATTAGAAGATATATTTTAAAAGTTATTTAGTATTGTTTTAAAAATAATTTACAAATGCACAAAATGTACAATCACACAATTATGAAACTTTATTTAGTATTTTAATAGAATAGCACAAATATATTATGTTTTAGATGAGTATCAGTATTTATATTTTGTGTTTAAGACAACCACAATCAAATATCAATAGTGCCTTAGAAGGCTTTATGTAGAAAATAACTCCATTTTTAGATGATCTTTAGAAATTTAATATGAACTTTATTAGGAAATAGATTAAAAATAATGTTTGAAATAGTTATTCCAATTCTAATTTATCTTGAGTAACTTTGTGAAGTAAGAGTTAATATCATTACCAGCCACCTAGTGTAATTGTTTATTTATAAACAGGTTTGTCGGAAAAATATGAAATTAAATAAAAAAGTTAAAACAATTGATATTGTTTTTGTTTTAAATAGATTAGAACCTCAATAAAATTTCAACTCTAATTCGGAAGTAATAGCGCTCAAAATCGCTACATAATTATGCTCGTCAATAATAAAATTACTAATCTTTGTGAGTGTAAATACGTAGTTGAAATAGTTTTTAAATAATATAAGTTAGTAGGTAATTTGTTAGGAAAACACTAGATCAAACAGAACTAAAGTAGAATAATTGATAATAATATCCATTACCTTGTAGTATAATAGCTTGCTGATTCAGCCGCTATTAACCAGAAGTACACTGTAAACTGCACAAATCACTACAGCCTCTCGGCAATCGACTTCTTTTTACGCACTTTTCTCATTGTCCACACGAGACCCGATAATTCACAGAATTTTCTCCGAATTCAAATATGTTGAATTTCTAAAAGACAGAAATAGTGTGTGAAGTGAAAACGCGGACCGGCTGGCGAGCAGACTCGAGCGCGCAAACCCACGCTATTTATAGCTGCTTTCGTGCATCGTTGCTGAAATTAGATTGTAAATAAAAAGTGTGGGCTATAAGGAGTCGTAGGCCTCATTAAATATCTTATACACAGAGATGAAACAATTAATTATCGTATTATGTATAACTTCATTATATTTTGATTAATTAAATTTTTCATGTGGCCCCAAATAATAACTATAAATCATCATTAATGACCTACTCAGATAGACGTAATTTTATTGAATACGTTAAAAGCTGTTTAATTTAATTAGAAAAAAAATAATCATTATGAAGGCATAAATATTTGGTTAGGAATACCTATTATTCAAAGTTGATCTTGTTATCGAGTGTGAGGATGTGATAACTTTTCCAATTTCCCTAACCCACACTTCTTATAGAATACAACCGGGGCCGAAAGCTTTCTTTACTCACAAAACTTTATAAAACACATTGTCACTTACAGTTCTCAATCACAACACTGGTGTCATTGAGTTTTGTGTAATGTGTTTGTATTTTGAGCGGTTTGCTCTAAATACCGTAAATATTCGGTGTCGTATAGTTTATGCGAAGGTTACTCGGATCGAGTAAATATTGCGAGAGGAGCGGCCGCGTACGAGGCGGTGGACGGCCCAGGCTGTACTGACGCCGGGCGGGCGACTTTCACTGGGGGGTGAGTACCCTTGCCCTGCCGGCTGTGGCACCCCCGCCCTCCCGAGTGACGTCACCGGCGGCCGCGTCACGACCTACGACGCCGTACGAGCCACCCAGTGCTCGATACCCGCTCCCTAATAACCTACCTACCTCGTGAAATGTCATGCAACGAGCTCCCGAAACGTTACGTAAAATGAAATATGAAAGTACCGCCGATCTGCGTCACTATCATACTGTAGGTCGTAACTATTGCTGCGCTCACTGAAAATTAAGGGGAGCTTAACTGCTCGGGGAGATTACAGTATGACGTAAATACTATTGCGAACACAATACGAATAATAATTGTGTAGGTAATATGATTGTATAATCGAGAAGGGCAGCGTCACTACATTAACTTGCACAAATGGTACTTTGATTGTCATTGTTGGATAGATTCAATATTGATATAGGTACCTACTTACTTAAGTAATACTTATTTGGTGGATAAGTTTGGGATAATTTCTAATTTAAAAATAAAATAGGTAACAAAAGTGAATAAGTAAAAAAATAAAAACAAAAGAAAATCTTAAGATAACTGTATTTTGTTTTAGTATACTCGTATGTACCTACATAACTAACTACATATAACAAGAAACTATGTATTTGGACGAACCTAAAACCTTTTATCAATCATAATAAATAGACCATGTTACGTATAAGGTATTGGTAACTTATTGATAAAGAAATAGATAAGCGATAACGTTATCAAATTGAAATTACATCTGGTTTAAATGTAACTACTGATAACCAATTTTATACCTAAGTATTTTTTATTTACAGCTTAATAACAAATATAGCCAATCACTATTCAAGTAATGCTAAACTAAGAAAAACTTGTACAATTGATACAGAGAACCGATAAACATACTTAAGTACTTAAGTATATCCTTATTTTTTTGTAAATAAATACATACAATATGTAGAACAGACCAAGAAGAGCAGACGTGTTCAAGCACACAAATATTTATCTTGAGCAGGAATTGAACCCGTAACCTTTGGCATAGCAGCTATGCCAGCAATGCCTACCAACTACACCACTTGGTCAGCATCGTTTATGTAGAGTCAGACGAAAGCTCCCTCCGACGGTTAAGCTCGATGTGATAAAATTAGTCGATAATGCGCATGCGTGAACACTCTCCCGCTCTATTAGTCCCTTTCTAAATTTTCCGCGAAAACCATTTCTATGATATTCTCTTTGCAAGATATGTTGTCCTGGTAGTTTGGGCGCCCGTGAAAGCCGTTGCCGCCCAACAAAGCGCCACTGGGCGGTATTGGGCGGAGCTGTTGTACGCCCAAGAAAATTAAGAGCAATTCAAGTTCATGGTCTTATTTTCATATGTAGGTATAACTATCGCTCTGGGTTCGTACGGGTGATATTTACCCGTGGATTTTTCAAAATTTTCTTTAACAGTTATTTTGTCCGATATTTTTGAGTGGTTATGAACACAAAGAAAAAGAGATTAGCGCAAATAGGTGCTGTTTTGAAGAACTTTACATGCGTATTTCACATTCGGCAGTTGATTTTTAATTAAGTAAGTACCTATACATCGTTTTTATTAGTAAATTAAATATCTTTGTTTGCATCTGTAAATTTTTATCTATAATAAAGTCTAAATAAAATAAATAAGGTAAGTATATTACTTCGCAAATAAAATGTGCTGAGAAAATATAGTCCCCCAACATTACTAGATTAGATACTCATATTAAGACATTATTAATAAAAATCCTTGATACATTTCTATAGAACATCGCATGAATAATCATGTAAAGATTTTATCATAAATAGAAATAATTTGTATCGTACACACTCGGGTGGAACAAATTTTGCCGTGAATTCTGTTATAGTTGGAAGTTTCGCAAGAATCCTTTGAATACGTCTATTTAGAGCACAAAATTGTTTCTAATTTTAGCGATAAACCTCCAACAAACCGCCCACGTGCCTCGAGAAGCCTCACAAAGAGCCCAAAATATTTATAGGTATCACTGGCATTGTAACTAGTCTGTTTCGGTTATGAAGCCCGAGTAATTCTGCCGAGTGACGTCATTCAGTACCGCCCCTCCGCAGATAATGTACAGTT
This sequence comes from Timandra comae, assembly GCA_958496195.1. NCBI lineage: Eukaryota > Metazoa > Arthropoda > Insecta > Lepidoptera > Geometridae > Timandra > Timandra comae. The sequence goes on from OY292356.1 coordinate 8,165,466, forward strand.
TTGTGGCTTAAGAAGTATCATATTGTTTCGATGTACTTAATGGTAATTGAGATTAACAGTATTTTTTTCGTCACATCACGCTTTTGATTTATAAGGGAAATATAAGAATAATCCCTTCGTTAAAAGTATTATGGATTGAATTAAAAGGATTTATTTATTTACTTTATCATATATTCAGCGAAAACAATTTATATAAAAAAGTATGTAAAAAATAAACATACTTACAATAAATTACTTGTTTAATAAATTGCTATTTAAAGATTTATAGTAGCAGTTAGTAGTAAGCTAGTCATGTTTATCAGTTAGTTTTTACCCAGAATTACTGTATGATTTTCAACTATTCATATTTTAATGCGGCAACTAAAATACCGAATTAATCAATTTAAACGTTTTAAATTACTCACTAACTGCAATAAACAATGCATAAACCATTCAAGTATTTAAATGGCTCATATTATTAGCGTAATTACTACCGTATCTACATCGAGATAAACGCTGTACAAAGCCTCTTTAAAACGTCTCATTGAGAAACATTTCAAAGGCTCTTAGAGCTATTTTGAAGATATCTTACAGCTTCCTGGTTTCCTGGTAAATCCGACCTCTAGAGCGGACACGTTTCCCTTTGAGAGACGGTGGCGTACCTACTTGTAAAGGTCACAGAAAATGCCAAGCGATTTGGCACGAACACAAAACGCACTGTACTACTTTATCGCATGTGAATATGACTCTTGTTATACTGCAGTTTAGGTTTTGAAAGATGTAGATTATATTAGTATGTACGTACATTTATTTATTTATTTATACATATTGATATAACAGTAATTTTTCAAGTTAGAAATGAAGTTTTTGGTAAATGTTATCATATTCGTAGAGTATGTAAGGAAACATACCAAATACAAAATTTTTGCAAAGATTTTTTAATGATTCGTTTAGACTCTGTATTGTTATCAAATTAAAAATAAGTAAGTAGTTTTATAAACTTAGAAATAAATCAACTTTAAATACAAACTTATACCATTTCGTACCACCCTAGAGCTGAGAACAACCCCTAAGCGTGCACCCCTGTAAGCAGTCAGCGCCAAGTTGTGACCCTTTGTACCAGGCGACCATACGACAATAGGAGATCGATCTACCCCTTACAGCACTCACACATACACCCACATTACATTGTGAAGTTGGTGAGTGTACTTACTCATAATAACGAGGGGTAAACTTTTCAAGTAACGAACGGATACCATAATGATAAGATTAGATATCGATTTCATATTTGGAACTGAAATTGATATTAAAAATAAACTTGACTAGATAGTATGTAATAACTTGGTTTAATTAGTTAATAATAATGCATAATTGTAATATTATGTTGATAAACTAATTTTAAATGTTTATTTTAAAGTAGTAAAACATATCTACATACATAAAGTTTATTATATAAATATAATGACAAGATCAATATTTACCCGAAATAAAGTTGTTTTTGGTATCACATTTTGTTATTCACGAAAACAACAACATTTTAAATCTAAGTAAACAGTTTTGTTTGTATAATCTTTGAATAATAAATTCGGAAACATAAAAGCTTACTCGAGTCCGTACCGAACAGTCAACATCGCTAATCGATTAGTTTATTTTAAACAAATTTATTATTCTAGTCACGTCCGAAGTATTTAATTAAGAAAATACCAGTTCGGGTATCAAACAACATTAATTACAAACAAAACAGTGCTGTTCTTAAAAGCTTATTGGATTAAAACGTCGACCGCCCACGTTTATAAGGCTTCTTTTACACGTGTTTTAATTACGGCTGTCTTTACCAGTGCCATTTTAATTAAAACAACCTTTAGTTTTTGTTTAGAATATCTTCATATTACTTTCAAATTTTATTTTTTATTAAAAACATATTAACTATCGTATGTGAATAAATATATTCCATCACTATCAATTCAATAGTAAGAATAAATACAGTTATCATAAATCAACATGTTCCCGTACGGTTATCGCGTGACGGGTGTAGTGCGTGTGACGTCATCCCCCACCACCCTCCGGGCCCTCTCCCTATGGATAGTCGGGAAAACTATTCCACCTACTCGCTTTGCTGTCCTCCTACTACATAACACTACTTTCGCGGGGCGCCTGCATAGTTGGTCGCGCGTCTAGTGTCGACGTGGCGTCGTTTCCCTCCTCTAGTTTCATGGCAGCCTGGTAGTTTCGTAGCTTTGACGTGACGTCAGCGTCACTACGTGTGAGGGTTGATTTTCTCGTAGTCTTGGAAACGAGGGCGTCGTTGCTACGAACGCGGTCTAAGGATTAAAAACAACCTGCCGTAGCTCGTAGCCCGTAGCGTTGCTACACGAAATAAAATTTGTATACGTACTTAGTTAATTTAAAATGATATACTTACGTACTTAGTTTTCTGTTTAAATACAAGTATAATGTGTCATAATTGTATTTAAATTAATATTTATATTAACAATTTAATAAACTACTTACTACTCTCGTAGAAATAATGCAAAATTGACGTTGAATTTAACAACAATCGTTAATAGACCAGTTACAATAAAGTTGATTATTTATTGATTATGTAAATAATTGTTAAAAGTTAAAATTCATAAGTAAACCATAGTATAATCGTATCAATTTGTACTTCGGATAAAAATACAAAATGCAATAAATCACACAAAGTATTTCATTTCTTACTCAATTGAGTTTCACAAAAATAAAAACAAGAATTCAATAAATATTCCTGTCAAAACTCAATTGCGAAATGGGAAACACGCTTTAGAAACACGAATGTTTTGTTAGATCTCCTACTTATTCCTTAGCTCCTAGTGGTAATAACCTCGCAAAACGCCGTAGAGGCGCTCGTAGCACGATTTTCGCAAATTTTCACGTAACTACAAACTTTCATATTTTTTCTTTTTATTCAGGAAAACTATTTTGTAAAATCCTTTACAGGTTTCTATTTTTGTAGTACACACATACTCGTAAAATCACAGCTGACGTTAAATTCACTATATTTTAATGAATGATTTCGTTTTATTTGTGATTTTGTTGATAGGATTAAGTATGTACTTTTGGTTTCAATTATTCATACTTTTTATTTATAAACTATGTATATTTGATATCGCGATTTATTGATTTAATTAATGTTTCCTTCATGTTTGTTTTAAACAAAAAAAAATTGGCTCATGGCTTTCAATATTTTATCTAAGTATACAAATATATATTTTTTTTTTATTTCTTAAGTAAAATATGTTTATTGTAGGTAGGTACTTGTTAAATTAAATAACTATTTGCATTCAACATCTAACACTTAAACTTTGTACCGAAAAATAATACAAACGTGTGGAAATCCTGCGGCTTAGGATAACCCTTATAAAACCAATCTAGGTCTTATGTCACCTCTTGCATGAAGTCCGTGTTTAAATTATCTGAAATACAAGACCCGTATGAGAATAATTAAAAAGGTTATTTACTTCATTATTCCGGTATGTTTATAAGTGTAGTTATTGATTATTTTTTTCAATAATGCATTTAAACAGTCAAAATAATAATACTTTACAAAATGTTTCTTAAAGTTTTAAAACAAAGGTTGCAAAAATCTTGTAAAGTAAAATGTTGTAACCAGTAATGCATTTCGTAGCAAGTATTGTAGCTTTTCGTAGCACCGGATGCGTAGCAAAGGTTCTACCGAGCGCTACGAAATTTGTAGAAGCAATCTCTTCTCATTTCTAATGTCCTGGTACAAATAACCTCCATCGCAACCATAAGATGTCGCTTTGGAACGAGACCTTTACGTTTTAATTTCCATCCATATGGATAAGGAAAGGACGTATTATTTTCAAATATTTTTTTTATGAACGTTAAATCAATATCAATGTAGGATATTAAAAAAATATAGATAGATTATAAATTTAATTACTATTGTTAACGGATAAAAGTTTTTCAAGTGTTTCTATAATTGTGAATAAGAAATAAGTATAATCGTTACTAAACATTGTGCATATTTTATTTGCAAAATACCTACAGCATTTCTAAAATTAATACATCTAAGTATACCCAATATCATTTTACAAATAGTTGTTCTAAACTTTTTATAGTCTCACAAATAAGTGTAATGCGATCAGTTATTTATTGCAACATTATACTCGTACAAGTTCAAAACAACTTAAAATAATAAACTAACGAAGTAATATAATACAGAGTCGTATAAAAATGTCTAGACTTAGTTCGGTTCAACGCATTTGCTCCCCTATTGTTTTATACATTGATATTTAGTTGTATTTATGTGACTGCCTACGTCACAGCTGGGTCAACAAACCTATACCAGAGCTCTATAGTCATATCTATGTGATTTAATACCCTGCACACATCCAATGGGAGCGATCGATGCACCCTAATGACGTCAGAGGAGAGTATTGATTTTCGCACCCCACTTTCTGTCGTTTATGCTATCCTAGCACCAAAGTATGCCGGGGAAAGTATTGACAGTGGAAAACTTGAGGCTCTATTTGGATAAGAATTTTCAGATTAATAATGACAGTAGGTATTTACGTATTTAAAGTACTTATATGACTTAATGTAGTGAGATATGATGTAAACTATAATTTTACACTGGTAATGACATGCTTACTTATTCTAATATCTGATTAAGAAACATAAGCATGCACGTCACGTTTATGATGATGAACAGTCGCCATGTTGATAAGTTTATTAAGGAAGTATCCCGTGTAGGTAACTAGTAAATTAGGTACTAACAGTGTGGTAGTGACAGTCGAGCCGAGCGCGGTTCATTTGTGCGCTCCTCCACGTTTTAGCGGGTCATCGCATTCACTCCGTTTACCGGATTAAAGTGTAAACCATCTCCTACCGTACATGTTTGCCTGGTGCTCGTGAACCGAGTAGATCCGTAAATTTATCCGTTTTATCCGGGTTATCCTGGTTAATCCAATGGCTTATTTTATTCTGGTTTTATCTGCGTTAGTAGCGCAATGTTTTGGACAGAACAATTACTATTTTGAAAACCACAAGTACTGCGATGATTTGTCACCTTATTATGGGGATATCAACTTGGAGCAGATATCAGGTGTGTGGTACGGAGTTGAAAAAATACCTCATACAAGAGGAGATTACAGAATAGAGCACACACCACAGGAGTGTTTTTATATTGATATCAAGGAATTATACATACAGGTACGTTACTTTTACTTTCTTTTTAATACTTTTGATATCTTTTATTTGTTTTCACTATTTCATAGTGAACTGCTTTTTCTATATGTCATATATTATATATATTATGTTTGTTTATTCATTACTTATTTATTTTCAAGGGTAGGTCTAGTTCGCAAGAGATTACTTTATTTGAGGCTAAACTAAAAAATATAACCTCTTATAAAACTTTCTGTTGGAAATTGACTTTTTTGGGTTGACGGCTACGTAGTATGTAAAGGATAAGTAGATACATACTCGTACCTGTGTGGTAATGATATTCATAACAGGATACGAGGTGAATCATGTCAATTAGCAGGTTAATCGCGTTAGAGATGCGGGTCCCTCGGCAATGTGACATCTCGCGTCCACTGAGACACTGTTAATTACCACTCACCTCATCTAATAGAGATAAATTAAGAGTAAAATGATAGCTCTTATATTCCTCGTGATAAGTGCGTCATCTAGCTTAGCAGTCAAAGTGCATTATTGTCAAAACTTAAACCCAACTCACGATTTTGACGAAGATGCTTTACTAGGCATGTGGTACGTCCACGAATATATTTATCATCGGGACAATGAAACAAAAACTGAATACAATCCGTACTGTCCTATTGTTCAACTTAGGAAGTTTGAGGACTATGTACACGGTGGACTTATTATGCGTAATTTAGTGAGTATATTATGAAGTGTTAACGAATAAGGACGCCTAGACCTATCTAGATAGATACTAAGTGGTGTAGTTGGTAGTGACCCTGCCTGTTATGTTAAAGGTCACCGGTTTTTGTATCCGTTGTCTAGTATCAACAGACAGTACAAGCTTTGCTTAGTTTGGGACTAGATGGCGATGTTTTGTTATAGGTCCAGAAAATATACTATATTTTTCGTCATGTATGAATTTATTAATAAAAAAATATTCATTTAGCACAGATATTATACCTCTATACGTGTTCAATAATTCAAAAATATTCTCTTTCAGCCTACACCTCCAACGCCGTACCCGCCGCTGACCAATTCTCCGTACATCAACCGTCAGTACGGTATCGACGAGCAGTACCGCATCAGGCACTTTGTGCTGGAGTGGCACGAGGGCATGTGGCAAGACGACTACCACATCAAGGTCAACACCTCGCACAAGGGGTTCTGGCCTACAGATGTACCGGATGGATGTAAGTGTTAACTATTTGTTATGGGTTAATCCAGTAAATAACTTGGGAATAGTACTAAGATTACACGTACTAGCGCGCCGTACCCGCGGTTTCACCCGCGTATTTCCCGTTCCCGTGGGAATTTCGGGATAAAAAGTATCCTATGTTCTTTCGCGGACCATAAGCTACCCCTGTACCAAATTTCAAGTAAATCGGTTCAGTAGTTTAGCCGTGAAAAGGTAACAGACAGACAGACAGAGTTACTTTCGCATTTATAATAAGTATTAGTTAGGATTAGGATTCGAAGCAAAATTGACACAACTGACTTTTGTTATTATTGCTGAGAATATGAGACATGTTCTTATGACAGAAAAAAGAGAGAAATTAAGTATTTGCATCTAACGAGACGATTCTGTGTTTATATTAGAACCTGGGGAAAACAAACCTCTCGTTCAATACATTAGAACGCAGACGTTACATAAACAACACGCCTTTGTACATTTTAGGAATTACTTTACGGACTAGTGAATCTAATACACTCATTACGGGTAGTTAGAGCCCTCAAAAGCCTAACCAAAAAATATCGTAGCACGTGTAAATGGGAGAACCCAAATGAGAGAGGTGTAATTGCGGTCTAATTGCCTACTTACGTGTGTACCTGTACTTAGTTTCAATCTTTACTAACCACTCTTTACTCTCATTGGTAATTTGAACACTGGAATGGCTTAGTTCCCATTATTTTTTTTACGATTTATTCGAAACTAGCGCCCCGTTTTACCCACTTGAATCTCAATCCACTGGGAATGTCGGAATAAAAACTATCCTATGTTATTACTACTAGTTATAGAGAACATCTAACAAATTTAATCTAAATCAGTGCAGTCGTTTTTGCGTGAAAGAGTAACAAAGATCCAAACTTTCGCAATTATAATATTAGTAGGATACTTAAATAAAAATTATCCTTATTTCAGCTGTAGACAACATGTACAGATTCTTCGGAGGTGTGATTCAAGTTTTGAAAGTAGCTAACAACCATTTGGTGCTGAACTTCTGCATGAGGCTGCCTCATTCGAAGTTGTTTAGCGTCGTCCTTTCGAGAAACGAGAACCAGCTGACCACTGAGGACTTGGCCAGCATACACAACGTGTTCACAATGAAACATCTTTCTACATCAGCCTTGAAGAGAGTCTGCGAGAGTTCTGCTGACTCAGCCAAACTTTCTACTCTATTATTTTTCGTAATAACTTATTCTATTTGGAGATCCAATTAATGTACAATGATTAAATTAAATATTATTGATATTGTTTCTCAATTACTTATGTAATAGTGCCTTATATTTATACCTTTAATACTAGTAAGATATATAAATTATATATTTTTATACGAGTATGTTTAAATTTTAGAAAGTGACTGTTGTAATAAAATACTTATACTATGTAAGTATTAATTTATCTATGAAATAAATATTCCAATGTATTTTATTGTTTTAATTAATATGGGTGCACTATCCTCTACTAAAAATGATATTCAATTCTAAAGACGACCTCGATGGCAGAGTGGTGGTAAGGTTGCGGGTTCGATTCCCGTGCGGGGTGAATATTTGAATGAACCACAAATGTTTATGCAAATAAAGATTATAATATAGAATTTTGAAAAACTTAGTAAATTATAGTACCTACTTATCTAATATTTGTTGGCAAAGGTAAATGATAGAGTCATCATCATCAACTTAAGTAATGTTGCTCTTGTCGGTGTAGCATGTGGAACTCCCTCCATCTGCCCCTATCCGATGCAGCCTCCTTCACCTCCTTATACGACACGACACCGACCTTATCTGCTTTATCTGGCTCATGTAAGTTATTCTTGGCTTAAAATGATAGAGTATGTAATGAAAAAGTTTAAAAATCAGAAACACTATGAATGTATATTTTTTTTGGACAGTAGTATTTCATTTTATTCATAGTAAGAGTGTTGATAGTATAATAAAACCGTAGAAATCTCTATTATTTTACAATAAACATAATGCGAGTATGTGTAAAACCTGATTATTGTACATTTAAGTGAGTAGTTTTCTACTACTTTGAATGCACTTGATTAATAAATAAACTCGACCTTTCTTTTAAACTTGTACTAGTAATTCTCCAGTCTCTAGTGGTTGAGCTGTCGATGTTTCCATATAAAATAGTTACATGCAATCAATAGTGCATAACAATAGCAATGATCTGTGTATTCTAAACGCCTTTACATAATGCAGTTGTGTAGTAATTGTTATTAAAAACAATTGTCCTGAATCATGTGTTATTTCGACATGCACTAGCTCGTAACAAGACAATTTGCTAATTGAGTTCATTGCGACTGCGACCGACGCCTTGCTCTATAAAGAAGTCATTCTATTCGGAATCATGTTCGTGATCTCCACCTGTTTATTTCTCATTGCCGTAGTCTCAGTGCAAGGATTTTGCGGCAGTAGTATTAAATGGTCCCATAATTTGGACATAGAGGACGTCTATGGGTTGTGGTATGGAGTCGGATACGCGCAACACACCCCCGACATGACGAACAAGCCGAACGAAGTGGGGTGCGTGACGCTGTTCATTATGGATGCCACTACAGAGAATCATGATGATTGGTTCGATTGGTCCGTAAGTAATTTTATGTTTATTTGATTGTTGTTAACTAATAGACGCTAATTTTGTTGGTTATCTATTTGTTAGTGAGTTTATTTTAATAAAAGTTGGTTTTGAAGTCAGTTAATGTTTAATTAAATACCTATTTACCGGCCTTCTACTCGTATTAGTTGGGATTGGTAGTTTTAATTGAGTGTTATCACTTTTTATTTGTTTTTACAATTTTCTCAAACTTATTCCGGTTTTCGTGATATTAATATTAAGTACTTATAAATAAGTACCTATTAAGAGATGAATGAAAATAAAAAAAACAAAAATATAGAAAATACATTGAAGTAATTACTAAGTAATATAAGTACTCTATTTGTTTGCAGATAATTAAAAAAAACTACAACAATCAAAACTGGCGATCAGACAAAAGTAATCCTTGGTCTGATTCGTCTATGGCTGGGTCTTGGTTAAACGTGAGATTGAGAAGAAGGGTTAAAAGGAATTACGAGTACGAAGAGAGACAACTGAGGGTCCTGTGGGATGAAGACGGAGAGAGTCTGGAACAGACTTATACGTATACTGCCAGTGAACCCGGGCTTTGGGTTGCAGAGAAGAGGAGGCCGATAGAGAAAGCGATGTCGGAAAAAGGCGTTGGTATGTATCTTTATATATTTAATATAATTATATTTTATGACATAAGTAATATTTTATTTTCATAGGTAGACAAAATGATGTTGATTTTTTATTTTATAATTCCCAAGGGATTTGTTCAAATTGGATTTAAGGAGAATGCCTAGTTTTATTGTTATGCTAGGTTCATGAATCGGTTACCTAATGATTTTCACAAAAACTGTGAGGATTTCTTCGATCTTAAATGAAATTAATTGAATCAAATATCCATGTAGGTATGTATCTATTACTAAAAAATCCTACTAATATTATAAAGGCGAAAGTTTGTATGTATGGATGTTTGTTACTCTTTCACGCAAAAACTACTGAATGGATTTTAATGAAACTTTACAATAATCTTGCTTATACATCAGAATAACACATAGGATACTTTTTATCCCAAAATTCCCACGGGAACGGGAACTACGCGGGTGAAGCCGCGGGGCGCTGCTAGTATTTAATATTTTCAGAAATATGGTACCCTGACGACCCACCTCGCCATCCCCAAGTGATACGCATCATAAAACTGGAACCTGACATTCTGATCCTCAACCACTGCTCCGACCTCGGCGATAGAGGCATCTTCTCCCTCATCCTGAAAAGGTCACCCAAAAAGATACAAAGGATGGAGTGGTACGACTATCAGAGGTTGTTCTTCAACTTCGACCTACCACACATACAACGGTACTTTGCGATCTGTGCCGGCTGTACTGCAAAATGCTCAGTATTTGTTATAGTGGTTTGTTTGTTTATGTTGTTTAAATTGTTCTAAATTTTAATTATTTTATTAAATGTTTAACAAAAAGAAAACGTGTTTTATTAAATTACCACTACATAATAAAAATGCGAATGTCTATTTTAAGGAGGTGGCTAAAGGTCGATTATGAATTCGATCTCTGCATCTAGCATACAGACAAGAACAGCTGTCCTCATATCATTAATCAATTGGTACTTATTCGATACTTTATATCTTTGTCTACGTAATCTTAGATTAAAATCTATTCATAAAACTAAACTAGAATAGTCCGAATACAAATTAATTTGACAAGAGTCCACTATAGTATTAAAGTTCTATAGACATTCAGATAGGTAGCGAACGTTATGAGCGCTATTTATTGGATGGACCCTATATTCGATTTATCTAGAATAGATAAGTCTAATTTAAAAGAATTTTCTAAAAAATACTTACCTTACATACATCTTTTGAACCCTATTATCGATAGAATAGGGTTCCAATTCTAATATTCGATCAGAATTTTTCTTTATCTAGGACACTGATGTAGGCACACAAGTACTTACAACAAACGAATCGTAACCTTAAAAATAAATTGTCTGTCAATAATTATTGTCCTATTAAAGTCTGCAGTCTGCGTGGGTTCTACAATTTTATTATTATACACATTTCTCTTCAACATTTTATACATATATTTAATACAAATATGTACAAGCTTTTACTAAGAAGGCGTTCAAAGGTCTTAGAAATGTAGGAGTAGCGTTTCGTATTTGTAATAATATCTAAACATTGACATTTTAACAATAAACCCACTTATTTGTAAGAAAATAGTGTGGGCGATGTTTGTTATAAAAATGGAGAATATTGGACAGATAAATATTATTTTATTTTATTTTATTTATTAGTTACTTTCAGAATAAAGGTTATGCTCTTTCGTCTAAAAGTTCAATGTTACGACTTCTTCTTCTGAACCTTTACCCCATGTCTAATCGGGGTTCGTTTTTTTACCAGATCCACATCGAGCTACTGCCATTCTAGACTACAAACGCAGTCGGCAATACGTCGTTTCATTTTTACTATTTATTTTCAATAAATAACATGAACGTAAAAGTATGTTATTTTTACGTTTAATTACATCGTAACTAAGTACATATTCAACTATTACGAAATTGTTGCCATATATGCCTTACTGTATTAGTTTTAGAGGAAAATTATCATTCAAACTACCAAGAACATCATATTTTTTCTTTAATACGTAACAGACAAGCATTAAACACCATCACTAGGTACTAGGTACCCTATATCCTACTAATCAAGTGACTGTACAAGTAGTTGCACGAGTTGACTCAGAAATTGGTATTACGTCCTCGTTAGGAACTCCTGTTGTTGACAGCGAACTAACTATTAATTACTTCTTAAATTGTTTGTGAAGAAGGATGTGGTACAGTGCCCTCCGACCCCTGAGTAACAGGACACAGGGTCAGATGGATGGTCTTCTAGACAGGAACACCGTTTAATAACAAATTGTTCTAATTAGGACATTTAAATAATGGCGTTATTAGTTTTAACTAGTGCTACGTGGTTTTAGGAATAAAAAATAGATAAAATATGTATGAACGTAAGTACCCAGTAGGTAGATTTTCAGCTATTATGACTCTCTAGGTACTTATTGCGCGTTGCAACATTTTTTTGATATACTTATGAGAGTTCTAATGCCCGTGACGATAATCGATGATCTTAATACGACAATGAAATCGTCAACATAACAACCTAATAATTAAGTTACCTAATAAAACTAAGATTAATGTTGTAGTTTTAAAAGTACTTAAGTATATAAGTAATATTTGATACATAATTATACTACTGATATCTCCGGAAACATCCTTTGTTGTGACTATTTATGAAGTAAAATATGACATGTGTACTTCGAGGAAGTCCCGGGCGGGGGCAGACCCTTTATCTATCTGTCTGACTCCGCTAATCTTAAAAACTATTGAACAGATTTTTATGTAGGTACGTGTTTTAGTATGTAGTGCCTTTACGTAAAGCCGTCGGTCCCGGTTATCGTAAGTACTAACATCTTCGACAGTCGTTACGGGTAGTTAGAGCCCTCAAAAGTGTAACATTTGGTTTTATCAAAAAATGTCGTATAGCCCCCTGGGTTGTGAAGGTCCGATGGCAATCGCTTCAAGTAAAATACTGACTTTCCGCCAAATCTGGTTAAACTGAAAACCGACCCCAAATAGACATGGGACACTGGTTCGGAAAAGAGTAGTAGTAACTAGCTTGCTAGATATGATGTTTTTATGTATGTAAGTAAGGTATAAGATAGTCTTCTACAATGTAGGCGTTACAGAAAAAATACCGACATAAATTAACGTTAGTTATTTTTGTATATTTACTTATCTCTTAATTAATACTTAGATCATATTTAGTTTAGTATTCGATTACCAATTAATTATAATGAGAGACTCCCACAATGTCTGGCCTTATTTGTTTTTCTTAATAGTATTTTTATTTTCTTTGGATCATGTATCGAAAAATAGTACCTACTAGTTTTCTATATTCTATATGCTACTGTTTATCTTTAGGGTACCGATTTTGATGTAGTTTCTATATATTACCCCTTTTAGACGTTGCTCTAATGAGCAATGATCCTAAATAAAAAAAAAACATCATAGCCAATTTATAATGGCTGTTGCTAGGCGACCGCTAGAATAGATGATTAATATAACGTTATTCGATCGCTAGTCGAATGAATAAGATTATATTAGTCGTCCGCAAACTTTTTCATTTCAAATATGAATTTAATATCTGGACATCTAGACACTTCGATTTATAATAGACACCTATTAGATACACTTCTTCATTATAGACGCTATTAGTTATTCCTCTATTCACTTACATCAATGAGCACTAATAACCTGATATCATACCTTTATTTATATCATTTATATACTTTATTTAATATGCCTGTTGCATGCACATTCTTATTTAACCCAAAGGTAACCTTGTCTATCATGATCATTGTTAGTTTTAATAAATAAATAAGTACTTAGATTCTATTTATATAAGACCACTTTATTTATAAACATCATTCATTTGTTTTTCCATAAACCGTTTCATGGTGGATTTGTGATAATAACTGAAAATTTTCATCTACTGCTTTATTTGCGTTGTATTTTTAGTCTGGTTCAGCACTAAACCAGGTTTTACTATCAATTTTGAATACTGTCAAAGTGACAGATTTGACTGACAAGTGTCAAATGCTTAAACCAGGTTTTGTTAAACCGGACTAAAAATGCAACGCAAATAGGGCAGCTTAGGTTTTAAAAAGAAGATAGAAGCTATCTTCCATCTAAGTATTATCTATATAAGTATGTACATAGTTAATATTCGCACTAATTACATGCATAATACGAGTAGAGTCAAATTGAACGTCTTATAAAATGCGTAGCCAAAGCGCCACAGCCAAAAAGGTGGCGTAGCAGTAAAATACGATAAGTGCAAATGTTGCATATTTTACTTTTATATTATTCTATATTCTTTTGTTTAAAAATATCAATGCAGCTGGTTATTTTTTGTTATTCAACGAAAATTTCAACAAGATATAGAATATGAGAAAACATACAATGCATGTAGGTAGGCCAATAGTCGCAATATACACATATTTTTATACTAGTTTTACCCGCCAGTAATAGTTAGTGGTATATGTGAGTTAGTTTGCAACAACTGTAAATACAAAAATAACTATAAGTACATAAGAAACGTCAAAAGAGGCCGATTTTGAAAATCGGCAAAACAAGATGAAAATACACTTAGTGAAACAAAATACATGTATTAATTCCAAATTTACAATTTGCAAGTTACATCGTTTTTTGTAGGGACCTCCTGGTTCAATTATTCTTAATTAGTTTACTTCCCACTCTCATAGCGCACCGTGAGCAGTCACACATTACAGCCCGCAAGCACAATATCACGCGACGACAACAAATTACGAAACACGAAGAAATGTATCGAACTATCGCATTTTTGGCAATATTATGTTCCGTGGAAAGCGCCAGCTATCAGCGCTACGGGGAATCGTCGACGCGCTATCCCGACTATCAGAGTTATTCCACTATTACGAACCTGAACCAATATCCGTACAAAACTGGCACATACGGAAGCGATATTGGCAATTTTCCCGAAGCGACGCGTTATCCGAACTACAGCCCTGGTTACGGCTCTTACTCGACCGCTGGTTATGGCACTTACTCGACCCCTGGGTACAACTACAACACTTACAGTACTCAGAGACCTGACACTTACTACAACCAGGGTTCGTACAACACTCCCACTTATGGGGATTCTTACGGGAGAGGGTATAGTTCTTACGAGATGCCCTTCATGAGGGATATAAGAGATTACTGCGTGAATAGGTCCCCGCAGAAGGGTATCTGGGTGGATAACCTGATGGGGATGTGGTACGGAGTGGAGTTCATCCAGCACTTGGCGGGAGACTCGAGGGTTGATTACGCGAGGTCGTGTATCGTGGTGCATATCTCTGAGCCCAATGACAGGGTAAGTTTGTATTATTTTTACATTTCCTTACTTACGAAATAAGTATTTCTATTTTCTATAATAGACTAGACAGGTAGAACTGAAGGTTTTTTTTTACGTGGAGATTTATTTTTTCCGAAATCGGACTTATTTTATCGCTTGACAATACTCAATAATGAAGAGCGTTTATTTGCTTGGATTTTGGTCAGTCGTTACGAATACCAATTTTGCATAGTAGTAATGTTGTGTGTATACATAAGTTTATATTCCGATTTTCTTGCTGAAAAGTCGTTAACTGCCGCGGGGTAGAGCTAGTTCGTGAAGCGATAAAACTAAGTTTTTTAAGACCTCAAACACAAAACAAAACATATTTTTATCTTTGTGGTTACTTTATTGCGGTTTTCCTCGCGTTAAGATGGGTAGGTATTGTAAAAAAATAACTAAGTAAGTATGTACATATAAGGTTTAGAACGGTTTTCTTCTATACTTATGAGACTAAAAAAGTAAGTAGATAGATATTTAAAACTGAAATTAAATTTTCAATTAATGTTCTATATTATATTGTAATTAACATTCTATTACAATAAGTATATAATTATTATAAGTCAATGAAAATGAATGTTGTAAAGGAAAAAATTAACTTCTAATAAGCATTTAAAACCGCGGGAAACAGCTAGTTGGTAATAAATATTGTTTATCATTGTTTATGTGTCGATTCGGTTCGAAAGTTAAGTTACTTAGTAAGTATTAGATAAGTTATTAAGCATTATCTATTATATTTCATTACATTTAATTATATGTAATTGAAAGTGAAAGTTTAAGATAAGTAGTTACATATAAATATATACTAGTACTATAAACTTAAGTATAGTGTGTTCATGTAACAATTTGACTTATCTAATATATAAAATTCTCGTGTCACAGTTTTCGTTGCCATACTCCTCCGAAACGGCTTGACCGATTCTCATGAAATTTTGTGAGCATATTCAGTAGGTCTGAGAATCGGCCAACATCTATTTTTCATCCCGAAATTCCCACGGGAACGGGAACGGGAACTACGCGTGTGAAACCGCGGGGCGCAGCTAGTTTATTTATAGAATCATTCTTGGTGACATTAATTATTCGATACTTACCACCTTTTAGCTGGGTAATTACTAGCAATATCAAAGTCTAGGGTGTTACCAGACCAATTGATCGATGGTAGAATGGAATAGTCGACGTCGATCGATAGTTTCTACCAGACCAGTCGATCAACATCGATCGACGTCGATCGATGCCGTCGATCGATGATCGTTCGATTGGTCTGGTATCACCCTAACATTTGACTTTGATAGGGCTCTAATTGCCCGTAACATTTGTTGAGTAGGTACCTATGATAGATAGTATGGCAACCTACGAAGGCATAATATTATACAATAACATCTTGTAAACTACTATCGTTATATAGGCTTATTTACTCTTGTGTGTAACCGACTCCATAATAGGTACAATAGGTAATTGAAACAAACATTTATTGTAAATAAATTGCGTTAAAATGGGTAAATAATCTATTACGGTAACGAATATCTTTATATTATTACTTATCTACTAGCAGCGCACCGCGGCTTTGCCCGCGTAGTTCCCGCTCCCGTGAGAATGCGAATCTTAAATCACTCTAATAAAAAAAACCGCATCAAAATCCATTGCATAGTTTTAAAGATTTAAGTCACTGTTGCTGTCTGTCTGTCCCTATGTATACATATATCATATAATGTAATTACTAGAAACCTGAAGAATTTCTTGATGATATTTTTTGTGCACTTTCACATTTAAATCGGATTCTATTCCTTTAATGTCAGCCGCGGGTAAAAGCTATAGGCCATTTTTAATCCCAGTATGCCCACGGGAAAGAGAACTACGTGGGTGAAACCGCGGGGCGCTGCTAGTGTAATTATATAGGGACAGACAAATAGCGACATTGACTTTACTTTATACTAGGTAGTGTTTTGTTTAATGTTTTGCTATTATTCAATTAGTACTCAAAATTATTTTGTTAAATATAGGGTACAGGAAGCGTATTTTCAAAGACTTGTGGTTTGTTTTCAATCAAATTATAGGATTTTATTCAGCAAATTTTTCTAAATAGTAGAGTATCTATACTTACATCCATGTGGCGTTAAAAATTGTTGACCCAGTACAGTCATGCAAAATTACAGGTGGTTCTAAGTACTTAATTAAAACTAGCTGTGACGATAGTCTGTAAATTGTGCAGCAGATGAACATAGCGAAAGGGACACTATAAAAGTTAAGATAAATAATTTAAAAGTTTATGCCTGATATGACTAAGTTAAAAATTTAAAAACTATACCCTAACACTTTTTCTTTCCTTTTCATTTCAATTTATGTTATGTTATTTACTTACATCATGTTTAAAAAATGAAAAACTAGTTAATATCTAATTTCTGTTTTTTATGTAATTTTAGTTTTATTTCATAACTATTTTGATTACTTAACAGTTTTCCTCGTGTTTACCTACATTTTTTATTTTTATAATAATACTATTGATTTTCATAATAATTACATAAATAAATAATACTAAACATCAACAAATACCTACCTGTATAGCATTCTTGGATTCTGTTGGAACTAATAAGCGTGGGGTCAACGTCGATAACATCATACTCTATGAGTCAGGCGTACGCGTCGCTTACTGTCAGTCGACGGCCGACTTTGAAAAGCACGATATTTACACGCGCACGCGCATCCAAACGAAAAACACTTCGGTCATAAATAATAATTATAACTAAAATCAAAAATAAAATGTCAAACCATATGTGAAATGTCAAACGTTAAAAATAATTAATTTTAAATTCGAAAATGGAATTTCACGCGATGTTTTTTTTTATTGTGTTCATTTGTCTCGCGAGCCTAGGTTCCAGTGAATTCCCGGTTTCCAATTCTAATTTTACCGATCAGTCTAATATGACGGTGACTTGTGTTCAAGAACATGTTTATGATACCCTGGATATCAGAGAGGTGCTCGGCAAGTGGTATGCACTTGAAGTGTACATGCATTTGAGTAACGAAGGCGTGAATTGGTATAAGACATGTCCAATAATCACTATGTGGGTATCACGGGAATTTCCGAGGACTACTTTTGGGGTAGGTTGCCTTAGTCTATACTAATATTATAAAGAAGTAAAGTTTGTGTGTTTGTTAAATTGTAAGGGGTAATCTCGGTATCTACTGAACCGATTTAAAAAATTCTTTCACTCATGAAAAGGTATTTTATCAGTGCGTGACATAGACTATTTTATCCCCGTAATCACACGGGATCGGGAACTACGCGGGTGAAACCGCGGGGCGCTGCTAGTACTCTATATTTGTACCAATATACTTATGTAAAAACACTAACATAACATAATAATCATCACTCTATCATCCTGTATAGCAACTGACCCTTTTCTATCTATTATTGTTAACATAATTTACTTTGTAAATAAAATTCGGCAAACAGCAGAGTAGTCAGGTCGAACTACCAAAGGGTAAGACACTGAACAAAGGATTGCGGCTTCAATTCCCGTAAAAGGTAAACAATTATATAAAGTGTGTGTGAATAGTTTCAGTTATAACCTAGTTACAGGAAATAAACCTAGTTCAGTTGCTATAATAAGATGATAAAGTAATCGATATTATTGAAAAATATAAACCCGTGTAAAATGTATAACTAACAAAACATAACCTCATATTATAACTCTACACCCAATAGATAATATCAAATACGTAATCTTTCTTTTTGAAGTTCAATAACAAGAATATAGTTTAAAAATAAACATAAATATTCAGTGAACGTAGGTACGTACGTTGTAACAGAAACAGTTTAGATATTGTGTTGTGTAATTTGTTCAATTGAGCAAACTTTATTCTCGTCTATTCTTGCATTTAACTGTAAGAGTCCTTGGGTTGTTTTCTTTACTGTTTATCGTCAAACGTTTATGGATTATGATATTTGAATATTATATTTGTGTTTCGGTATAGTGTTAAAATATAACAAAAACAAGTGGTTGAAAACTTAGAACAGTTGTAAATAGCTTTTAGCATACATACTTTTAAATCTTTTGGAATTCCTTTATCCTCATTATATAAGTACATGATGCGATATTATACCAAGAAAATGCGAATATTATTTAGTTAATAATCTGAACCTTTGACCCGACTACGGCGAATCAAAAGATATATTTTTTGCGTAGTATAAAGTCATTTTCTATCGTCTCGCAGTTACTAAGTACAACGTTTTTCATCGATACTTTGAGAGAAAGAGAGCAATTCAAAAGTTATATAGCCTTACCAATAAAAAATACCCACTGTGTATATTCTTGATATAACGAATTATTAATATGCTTCACACTCGTTTTATCAAGAATATACACAGTGGGTATTTTTTATTAGTAAGGCTGATAGTATATAACACGATTGAAACTACGGGAAAAAATTAGTACGTCGCATATTATAAAATATTTCTCATCACCTTTTAATTACGTGTTTGAACTGTCTAAATTGGATCATACATACACACAAATTGTGCGACAAGTTCTCATAATTTAGCGTTCCGTAGGGTCTCCCGTCCCACCGCCGGGTTCCGTTGCCAATACCATCCTGATTGCGTTGCCAATACCGACCTCAATGCGTTATCCGGTATACTGAAATACTCGATACGAACATAAATAGAATTCTAAGAAAGATGCTCCGTAACTTATTATCTATCGGTTAAGTATTTGAAATAACAGGAAAATGGTCAAGATTATTAAATTTATCGGAACTTGTTAAAAGCTACAATGTCGTTATTACATTATTATTTTTATTTAAAGTGCGGTTAAAGATATCTTGCAAAATTATGACAGTTTTTGCACCAAATTTGTTGCACCTTGACATAAGGAATAACAAAGAAATATGGTTTAAGCTTAAAAAATAAATTGTTCTTCAAAAAGTACACACCATAAACATCTGTGTCATGGAAATTCAATAGCTTCACGCTTGGTTGGTTAAAATTAAGAATCGTATTTGTATCTGAGTCATATGTTCGACAATAGCCCAATTAATACAACTCTTGAGCGCTAGTTCATTCCGCATCGATGCAGTTAAGTTGACATAGTTTGGTGCATTGAAAACGAACTTTGAACTTGTAATAAAACCTTATAATTAAGCTCCTAGGACCTTTGAACCTCATTAAGTATTCTCGCTATTGTAATCTGTCAAAATCACACTAATTGGTATTATTAGTGAATGCGTCAGATCATCTCAGTGACTCCCACGTCGTGACGCATCTCTGGTAGATTTTGGGGTCACCTGGGTGATCTTTCAATCAGTAACTTTAAAAGGTCATGTTAGTTTAATTTAACAAATGTTTTTAAAATGAACTTTGTCATATGGAGATGTGTAATATATGTACTTTTCAAATTATACCAACTGGTAAAGATTACTATTACCACGCCATTATCAAAATGTTGGTTGCGAATTTGAGTCTCACGTGAGATATTTTATTGTGATTCAAAAATGTTTACGATCTTTTAACGGGTTTTAAGCGTGTAAATCGATGAGGTGCTGCTAGTTCATAATATTGTCGTCACAACCCTGTATATTTTGTATTTTTTATTCAAAAGCACCATAATAAAGGACATTTTCATATAATTTCAGCCATCAACGGAGCACCAGTTGTATCACGTGCAGCACATCAACGCCAAGTTCCGCCAGGAGTACCGCCACTTGAGACTGCTCTGGGACGAGGCCGGGCAGACCATAGAGTACACACTCTACTTCAGAAACGACTCCGTTGGATACTGGCAGGTGTTCGACGGACAAAATGGTAAGGTTTATGGAAATTACTAAACTTTTTGCTATAATTAGGTAGTTATTTTAATAGGTACATATGACCGCTAATAGGCCGGGCTAGTTTGAAATTAGTCACCGTGATGATGTAAAGCTAAATATCATACTCAAATTGACTAACTAAGTATATACTTACTTAGTTAGGTACTTTTCTTCAAGTTAAGAAACCGATGTAGTGTAATTGTACACTCGTAAGTGAGCAGTTTTTCGCAATTCTTGTACATGCTGTTATTTTTTCTACCTCCATAATCACTGTCAATATTAGCAATGTAAGTACGACTAATGGTTATCGTGCTTAAAAAGTACAAATACTTGATCCCTTCCAAATTAATTAATCTGTCAATTATAATTATTACAGGAACTGTACCAAGAAGATCAACGTATCAAGAGTTCAGCGGCTCGGTTCAAGTTCTGAAAGCTGTCAACGATCACTTGGTTCTCAACTTCTGTCAAGAGGCTGCCAACGGGAAACCAGCACAACTGTTCTCTGTACTGTTCTCCCGAGAACCAGGACGTTTGCCACACTGGGAAATCAACTCGATTCACAATCTACTGCAGAATAAGAAATTGTCGGTAGCGTCTAGAAGAATGGTCTGTGGAAATAACGCGGCTAGATCTGTTTACAGTATTGTTTTATCGGTAATTCTTGTAATGCTCACACACGTTTACAATTAATTTCAAGAAATTAAGAACCTTTTTAACTACAAATACCTAGCTACTAAGTTATAAAACTACACCACGACTACACGAGTAGTTCATGCTCCGTCCTTGTATTCCGAAATGACAATTATTTTTTTGTCGACATAACTACGACCATTGATATAATGTTACTTGTCCTCATTTGACCTTATTTCAATGTAAATAATCTATTGTGGTGCAGATTTCGGTACAAAAGATTTAGATACTTTGTTCTTTAAATATTTGTTATGTTATGATTATGAAATAGTAGACGTTTGTATTTCGTCAGTTGTTTGCTGTTTGAAATGTTTTAAATTATTTGTGACTGACCTAGATGTTAAAATATATTGATCATCATTCACGCTGCATACTCATGCTGTTGGGACTTGACTTATCCTTAATGTGAAGGTCTTGATTAACATTAAATGATCCCAGTGGTTGGACGTCGCGATGTTCTTATTAATTGTAAGAAATATACGTGTAGCGTATGTGTAAATGTTGAAACAGTAATTGTGTGTGAGTTAGAGCATCAATGTTCTTTTAATTGTGATGCTATATTTTTATTTAAAACCATATGAAAATCCAAAGATTTTTGCAAAACTTTTCAATTTATTTCGTATTTTCAGTTGACTATTTTATTTAACTTAAAAAATGTTATGTGAAATGTTAAAAGCAATCGAATATTAATTACTTATCATAGTTTTATAATTTATAAATAGTGCATTTAGATGACTACTTAATTAGGGTGACAAATTTACATCGAGCTGTGCTGCGCTGGGTTGAGCTGTGCTATGTTTGGTTAACTCGCTCGCCATATATTTGAATGAAGATACAATCAAAGCATGCTGTGCTACGCTGGGTAAAGCTGCGCTCTGTTTAAAAACGCAGTAGTCTCGAGCGAGGTGCGCTGTGCTATGTTTTTCAAATATGGAGCACGCCCTCACGTCTCTTTCACTCTCGTACTCCCATCTCCCTCGCACTAGGGTGTCCATTGACATTATTAAAAGTAAAACTAACTCGTGACCCGCGATTTTGCTCGCTATATTCTTGATACCATAAGAATTTGTGGATGAAAATTTTTGGCTGTATACCTTCGTATTTAAATCGAATTCTGTTCACAATTCATGGGTTTCAGAGTATAAAAAGGTCCAGTTTTTTAATTTGTCAAGACACACAGAAATAAACCTGTACCGACAAAAAAATAAACATCATTTTTGGTGCTTATTATATTATACTTATTGTACATAATCTTCAGTGCGTTTCCATAAAGTTTTAGTAAAAACTTGTTATTTAGATATTACAAACAAACTGCACCAGATTAGTTTGTATAGATATTTTATAGACAGTATAAACGTCAGTCTCTTTTCTCGTTTTTACAGATTTATTTTGACTTAGTTAATTTTCTAAAAAGTTCTTATACCTTTGTGGTTATAAAAAAGTTTTGTTTTGTTATAAAATGATAGATAAAAAATTATAATTATAAATTGTAAATATGTATTGAAGATTTCGTTTATTGTAAATTATTTTTTACTTTTTAGTGCAGAAGTCGGTTTCTTATTTTTTTAAATTGACTTTATTTAAACCATCGTTTTACTACAAAACTTCTTTACAACCAAAAATATATAAGATTTTTTAGAAATTAAACAAAGTCAAAATAAAAAATAAAAAATTTTTGACGTTTATACAGAAACGTAGCTTCAGAAACACAGCACAGCACGCACAGCGCAGCATAGCTCGATGTTGATTGTTAAAAAAACCTAGCTTCAGAAACATAGCACAGCTCAACCCAGTACAGCGCAGCACAGCTCGATGTAGATTTGTCACCCTTAGGTATTTTTATTATTTATTAAATAAAGTTTTATGCGAAGCCTCACAACTGTTATACATATAATATTATATATTTAATTATTTACACCAAAGAGTATTTAATAGGTATATTGTTACATTATTTCTGATAGTATTTGTCTGATCAATTGTTATGTAACGATATTTTGAATAAAGATTTAAAAATATTTTTAATTATGAAGTTTTATTTACATAAGCATGTTTAGATAAACTGCCTATAATACCTATAATGATTATAAATTACCAACACATATTTGGTACTACGGGTATTCTTTCTCATGGTGAGAAGGAACACCCCCTCTTAGTTAATCTTTTGTTCTGCAGAAAGATTTGATAGATAGTTTATCGAGGAGAGAAACTGCAACGTACAAAATAAATAATTATTTTAGATAAGCATTTGACCTTGAGCCTTTCCACCAGAGCTATAAGTATTATGCTACATTGTCATGGATGCGTTTGATATCCACTAATTAAATTCATTCAACTCAATTAAATATATTCGTTATATTCATTCTTCCAAGAATAGTTATTTATGGTACAAGCGAGGTAATCATCAATACACGCGTGTACCATACAACGTTTTTCAACACATTTGCGAAGAAATTATCATTTTTCGCTAATAAATAAACAGTTTTTCTATTCGCGCGCATCCAACACAACAATGGTGATCGGCCAAAGACTAAAAGATTCATCAAATAAAGTGTTTTCGTTTGTCACAGTAACGATAAACCAAGTCACCTTTGCATTAATAAAGAAATTTGCCATTTTCCTAATAAAGGGATTTTTGACATTTGAACCACTAACATTAAAGTTCGAAAAAAAGACTGAAATAACAGTTTTCTTTAAAATTTTATTGGGTAACTTAAACAATTAATAATCCGTGTTTCTACCGCGAACACTAACAACACAAGAACATCGGTTTGGCATACTCAAAATGAGTTCATCCAAATCACGCTGTGGAATGGCCGCCCATGTTCGTTGCAACAACAAAAAAAGGTCTTCTTGCGACTGGATACCCTCCATATTCGGCAGAGCTCTTCTCTGTAGCATATCCCATGCATGCTCAATCGGGTTCAAGTCTGGCGACTGAGCAGGCCAGGGCAGGACATTGATGTTAGCTGCGGCGAGAGTCTGTCTTACAACTCTTGCGGTGTGCGGTCGTGCATTATCATGCATTAACTGAAATAAGGGACCGATTTGCACTTGTAGAGGAACGATGACGTCTGATACAATCGTCTCAGCATAAATTTGAGCGTTGAGGTTGCCTCTGATCCAAATCAACTCAGTTCTTCCGCCGATCCAAATACCCGCCCATACCATGATGGTTCCACCACTATAAGGATGGACTTCCTGGCAGGATTTTAATCGCTGTTGGCGTCCAGGGGTTCTCCAGTGTCGTATACGTCTTGTATCCGGTCTCATACCAAAACGAGACTCATCAGAAAAGCACACGAAACGCCATTGTTCTTCTGCCCAATTTCTGTGTTCAAGAGCCCATTGATATCGAATCCTACGATTGTGCATTGCTATAGGTGGTACCCGTAGCGGTCTTCGGGAATGAAGGTTCACTTCATGCAAGCGGTTTCTGACTGTTTGGTCGCTAATTAAGTTCCCTGAAGAGTGATGAAGCCGCACGGCTAACATCATGGCGGTTATTGTTGGAGCTCTTCGAGTTAAGATTTGAATGTATCGGTCTTGTCTCCGTGTGGTGCAGCGATACCGTCCTCCATGGCGCTCAGCCACGGTACCAGTGCTTCGGTAACGTGTCCAAAGTCGACTGATAACACTCTGACTTGTATTCAGAGCTAAAGCCACAGTACGTTGCCGGGAACCAGCTTCTATCATTCCCACGGCTCTGAGCATTTCTTCCCTGCTTAAATGACGTCGCCGCTCCATAATAACGTTGGTTTTAATCAGTAGTAGGGAAACAGTAGCACTAATAATGTCTTCAATGCGTTGTATGTTTTTATAGGGAAAATATTGACAGCTGATTTTCATCTTTTACTCGAATTTGATTCACAGTTCCTGATTCAAATTATGAAATGCACCAAAAAGGATCCATATAAATTTATAAAATCATAAATTTATTACAAAGCCACATCTCAATCTCAAGAAATCCGCATAAAAATGCTTGATCCCTAGACACTTTTGATGTGTGTAGTTATTTATGGTACAAGCGAGGTAAGTTGGTGATTACTTCCGAGGCGCTATTGAGGCCCGAGCCGTCAGGCGAGGGTCTGAAGATAGCCGAGAATAGTAATCATCAATACACGCGTGTACCATACAACGTTTTTCAACACATTTGCGAAGAAATTATCATTTTTCGCTAATAAATAAACAGTTTTTCTATTCGCGCGCATCCAACACAACAATGGTGATCGGCCAAAGACTATTCAGAGTCAGGTCAGAGTCAGGTCAGAGTCAGGTCAGAGTCAGGTCAGAGTCAGGTCAGAGTCAGGTCAGAGTCAGGTCAGAGTCAGGTCAGAGTCAGGTCAGAGTCAGGTCAGAGTCAGGTCAGAGTCAGGTCAGAGTCAGGTCAGAGTCAGGTCAGAGTCAGGTCAGAGTCAGGTCAGAGTCAGGTCAGAGTCAGGTCAGAGTCAGGTCAGAGTCAGGTCAGAGTCAGGTCAGAGTCAGGTCAGAGTCAGGTCAGAGTCAGGTCAGAGTCAGGTCAGAGTCAGGTCAGAGTCAGGTCAGAGTCAGGTCAGAGTCAGGTCAGAGTCAGGTCAGAGTCAGGTCAGAGTCAGGTCAGAGTCAGGTCAGAGTCAGGTCAGAGTCAGGTCAGAGTCAGGTCAGAGTCAGGTCAGAGTCAGGTCAGAGTCAGGTCAGAGTCAGGTCAGAGTCAGGTCAGAGTCAGGTCAGAGTCAGGTCAGAGTCAGGTCAGAGTCAGGTCAGAGTCAGGTCAGAGTCAGGTCAGAGTCAGGTCAGAGTCAGGTCAGAGTCAGGTCAGAGTCAGGTCAGAGTCAGGTCAGAGTCAGGTCAGAGTCAGGTCAGAGTCAGGTCAGAGTCAGGTCAGAGTCAGGTCAGAGTCAGGTCAGAGTCAGGTCAGAGTCAGGTCAGAGTCAGGTCAGAGTCAGGTCAGAGTCAGGTCAGAGTCAGGTCAGAGTCAGGTCAGAGTCAGGTCAGAGTCAGGTCAGAGTCAGGTCAGAGTCAGGTCAGAGTCAGGTCAGAGTCAGGTCAGAGTCAGGTCAGAGTCAGGTCAGAGTCAGGTCAGAGTCAGGTCAGAGTCAGGTCAGAGTCAGGTCAGAGTCAGGTCAGAGTCAGGTCAGAGTCAGGTCAGAGTCAGGTCAGAGTCAGGTCAGAGTCAGGTCAGAGTCAGGTCAGAGTCAGGTCAGAGTCAGGTCAGAGTCAGGTCAGAGTCAGGTCAGAGTCAGGTCAGAGTCAGGTCAGAGTCAGGTCAGAGTCAGGTCAGAGTCAGGTCAGAGTCAGGTCAGAGTCAGGTCAGAGTCAGGTCAGAGTCAGGTCAGAGTCAGGTCAGAGTCAGGTCAGAGTCAGGTCAGAGTCAGGTCAGAGTCAGGTCAGAGTCAGGTCAGAGTCAGGTCAGAGTCAGGTCAGAGTCAGGTCAGAGTCAGGTCAGAGTCAGGTCAGAGTCAGGTCAGAGTCAGGTCAGAGTCAGGTCAGAGTCAGGTCAGAGTCAGGTCAGAGTCAGGTCAGAGTCAGGTCAGAGTCAGGTCAGAGTCAGGTCAGAGTCAGGTCAGAGTCAGGTCAGAGTCAGGTCAGAGTCAGGTCAGAGTCAGGTCAGAGTCAGGTCAGAGTCAGGTCAGAGTCAGGTCAGAGTCAGGTCAGAGTCAGGTCAGAGTCAGGTCAGAGTCAGGTCAGAGTCAGGTCAGAGTCAGGTCAGAGTCAGGTCAGAGTCAGGTCAGAGTCAGGTCAGAGTCAGGTCAGAGTCAGGTCAGAGTCAGGTCAGAGTCAGGTCAGAGTCAGGTCAGAGTCAGGTCAGAGTCAGGTCAGAGTCAGGTCAGAGTCAGGTCAGAGTCAGGTCAGAGTCAGGTCAGAGTCAGGTCAGAGTCAGGTCAGAGTCAGGTCAGAGTCAGGTCAGAGTCAGGTCAGAGTCAGGTCAGAGTCAGGTCAGAGTCAGGTCAGAGTCAGGTCAGAGTCAGGTCAGAGTCAGGTCAGAGTCAGGTCAGAGTCAGGTCAGAGTCAGGTCAGAGTCAGGTCAGAGTCAGGTCAGAGTCAGGTCAGAGTCAGGTCAGAGTCAGGTCAGAGTCAGGTCAGAGTCAGGTCAGAGTCAGGTCAGAGTCAGGTCAGAGTCAGGTCAGAGTCAGGTCAGAGTCAGGTCAGAGTCAGGTCAGAGTCAGGTCAGAGTCAGGTCAGAGTCAGGTCAGAGTCAGGTCAGAGTCAGGTCAGAGTCAGGTCAGAGTCAGGTCAGAGTCAGGTCAGAGTCAGGTCAGAGTCAGGTCAGAGTCAGGTCAGAGTCAGGTCGGAGTCAGGTCGGAGTCAGGTCAGAGTCAGGTCAGAGTCAGGTCAGAGTCAGGTCAGAGTCAGGTCAGGGTCAGGGTCAGGGTCAGGTCAGAGACACAAAAGTGTTAAGGTACAAGAGAAGCGAAGACGGAGTCAGGGTCAGAGTCAAAAGAAGGGTCAGAATCAGGGTCAGGTTCAGAAGGCAAACAATAGAATACACATTTGGTATTTTAACATGCAAAATGGAGAATACTATTATAACCAATTGGAGTGCTCTGAACCAATTTATTTGGCTTTGGAACCTCCAAGTGACCATGAAAGCCATGGAACCGAATGCTGATGTTGATGTATTTATACACACCACATAGGATCGGATTCTTTGCTTGACAACAACTTGATAACATCGCCTTACTGAAGAAAGTTAAATAATAGTTTTATTTATGTTTTCTTTTTAAATTATAATGACCTTTCCAAGAAAGATGGTTGTTAACGACTAGACTAAGTTACGTTAACTTATAAAAATATAGACTTATAAATAATAACAAATATATCTGACAATGGGTACAGTCACCTGCAATATTATGACATAAAAATTTCTTTTTTATATCTTTTTTATATCTTTATCTTACTTAACTATTATATAACGTCAAAAATCATATTTTTTTAAAACGGGATTTAATAAAAGAATCCTAATATTATAAAGCTGAATGTTTGTGAGTGTGGATGTTTGTTCCTCTTTCACGCAAAAACTACTGAATGGATTTCGATGAAATTTGGTACAGATGTTCCTCATACCTAGGAATAACACATAGGACTTTTATCCCAAATTTCCCACGGGATAAGGTTCCACGCGGGTAAAACCGCGGGGCACAGCTAGTATGAAATATATTGAAATGGATTTATATAATTGTACGCGACTGTACCTTAGATGTTTATCTAACTAATAAATATTGCGTTTTGTATACATATATTATCACGTTTGTAATTTAATATATTATATGGAATGGGTGGTCTGTCGGACACTCATCACTAGCGAGTTACTAGAGAAACACGCGTTTATTATTCACTATGAAGAGCTTAATAATCTTGGTGCTGTGTTCTATCTTCATTTCGTGTACAAAGGTGGAACATCATAAAATCATCAATGTTAGAGGAAAACCTCATAAAGCGGTTACATTCGCGAACGGAATAGATCGGCCTTATCAACTGTCATACTGCACTCGCAAGCACAAAATATATTTCAGCTACAACATAGGACTTGAACACGAAGACAGATTTGAAATTGGATATATAACGCAGGGGAAGAAAATACCCACGATTATATCTGGAATAAGTAACGGTTTCTGTACAACCATTAACGAAGACGATAATGTAGTCTACTTCGGGGGAAGCGACGGTATCTACCGACAATGTATGGACCATTTAAATATAGTCGAGCATGTGCTGAGCGGCTACAACATTTGGGACATATTCTACAAGGACAACAGTGTTTATTTCATAACTTATCCGGACCAGCGTCTTCATGTGATGAAGGGAAATAGTTCGAAGCTGCTAAGTAACATTGAAGAAAATGTATACAGTTTTGTTATCGATGGAGAGAACGATATATTTATGCACACCACAAAAGGTATTTATGGAATTCTGAATGGCACAACAGAACGTATTTTGTACGAGGGCCCGTATATTTATCGAGGTATTGAAGTAGATAGGAATGGTATTGCTCATTTTTGCGGACAAAATGGAGTCTATGTAGCTAATAAGACGAACCGTACATTAGAAGAAATAGTTCAGATTAAGAATTTGTTCGGGATCACCTTTGACGGTAACAACAACATAATATATTCAAATCCCCACGAAATAGTTACCTTGTTACCCGTGGACTGACATAAGTTTTATTACCTATTGGAGTAAAACAGACCTTACTTGTTCACAAAAAACCTTTGGTAAATGGCGGCAATAGCTAGCAAGTATGCATACACTGAAGGTACATTACATATTAACATTGCGAAACTATTATACGAAAACAAGCAAGGTCTGAGACTCATGGGTTCTTCTGAGGTTTTCCTGAGGTCCATAAGGTATAAACACTTATTACCTTAAATAACATTAAGTTAAAGAACAATGAAGATGTTTGTATGAAAGCTGGCGTAGTTAGTTTTTTCAAGTTTAACTATGTCAGCGTTCATATATCTGAAATTAATTAATATGTAAGTATTGTTTATAAACTTAATTTGTTTTTTAAATCCTTAATTTTACGACAATTTGTTAAGTATGCACAATAAGGTTTGTTTACTAAGTTTTAAGTGCCTATGTATTGTTAATCTACGTGTAACCCAAGTAATAGTTATTTAATTAATATGTCAAATGAAAATAATTATTTTTAGTATCTATTGTTCTTTTTAAAACTTGCCAAACTTTACAATTTTTAATTTCTTGCTTAGATATTAAATCTAGTGACTATACATTTCTTAATAAAGTTACTAAAAGTTATTTTATGATTTTAGTTCCTCCTAAAACCCGTGGTTGTTTCACAGTTTTAACAAACTGAGTACCAGGCTAGCATAAAACCGAGTAAGTTATAAAAAGGGTACAATACAATACTCCCCTTATCGACTGAGTGCGGGGGTGAGTGAGGGTGACGTATCTGACCACCCTCCGTGATTTCCCCGACCACAGTTTTAGGGTAGCCAATCAAGGGGCTACTAGTGATGTAAATTTATTTATCAATGGGACCATGATTTTTATTTTGTGGATTATAATTTTTATTTAACGATATTTTTATCAGCTTACTTAATATGTACCCGTAACATAATAATTAGGACTGACTTGTGATTACAAATATGTACCCAGAATTATACAATTTAAATCATTTGATTTAAGTATTAGGATACGTTAGAATTATTAGCTTATACTTACCTAATAGTTATTAAAAAAGAAATAAGTACCGATAAAAAAAAGTATCCATCAAATATTAGGAGTGAATGGAATTGTATTTTAATATGAATACCGAATTTTTGTGTATGATTGTACGCAAATAATAGATAAAAAATTGCCAATGCCAGTACTATCAGTTTGTAACTCGATCTCTTGGGGCGTCATGTGCGCCTGGTATCGTGGTCGGTAAACGCATTGTTGTCACAAGCTGACGATGTGCCATCGTCACTGGGTGAAACTTAACAATCGAAACTACAATATTAGTTTTTATTATACAATAAAAGATAAAAACGTAATTGTTAAGTTTAAATTAGATATTTTAATAAAACTTTAATTATTTTATATTATTACGTATATTTTATGTCAAATCTATAACCATAGCGCACCAGCGTTGATAAAAGTCGAGTTTTCCTATAAATCGATACCTCCTTTACAGTCATGAGTTCCTGGTACAGTTGTTTTCAAAATTGCTCGTGGAAAACCGCAACAGAACCATTATTATTATTCCTACCCTTGAAAGAAAAATAAGAAAACATCCAAAGATTTCTTTCAGTGGACACTGGTCAAGGTTTTTTGCAAAAAATTACCATGACAACGTCGCGAAATCGTCAGCAGAGGTCGTTACAACTAGGATAACATGAAGTCGAGGAAATGGATTGGGGTACAATTTGGAGGGAAATCAATCCACGTTTACGCCCCCATTCTATACGGGGAAAATTGATTTGTTTGTGTGAGTTACCCGGGTTTGCAAACTGGGTAGGAATTTAGTGCTCTCTCTTTTCCATCAATGGAAAGTCTGCAATATATGCTAGTGTGCCATGAAATGTGATTTGCAAAAATATTATAGGGATGAGAAGCGCCCCACAGGGAGACATAGTTTGTCTCTGTCATGTACGGTTAACAGTTGCAGAGTGAGAGAGATACAGCATTTTACTAACTTATTTCGCGAGTGTTCGTTGCGTGAGGAAAATTTTAAATAGGTGTGTGTGTGTGTGTGTAGTGTACCCTCTGTTAGAAACTTTGTGGTGTGAGGGTAACGTGAATCCCGCGGGAGTGTGTCAGGAATTCCGAATCGCCTCTATATTATGGTCGCCTGGTAATCTGCGCGATTCGGAAAATATTTTTGCTATTACATTTTGTCAGGGGCTCGAGGGAAATTTAGTCGACTTGTTAGAGGAGAAATAAAGAAACGTATCAATTCTTAATTGAGTATTTACTTAAATAATAATCTATAGATAAAACAATTTACATTTAAATTAAGTTTTCTAAATAAAATTAAACTTCACAAGCACCCGTCGATGACATTGTTATTGTGCCTGGAACGTATGTAACGCCATCTCTGCATTCGCAACTTTCCTGAGAAACATAAAAAGTTATTTTGAATACATTGATGTACTTTGAAGTACTTATAAATATTCCAAATAGTTATAACACTCATTAGTGTTATCAAAGACTATTATAATAACGGAAAATGTTTAGGAAAGTCTTCTTTTACGATACAGTTTTATTATAAGAGCTGCTGTTACCATGAAGGCTGCCCAAAGGCTAAAGTCATTTGGGTTTACGACTATCTAATCTACGAAGTTTACTGTACTTTGCTATTAAAACCCGTCAATTTAATGCCTATATTATTAATACTAAAACACTGTTTCTATTTCAAACATATTTTATACTTACAAATATATTCTCAATCGAATCACAAGTGTAACTTTGTTCATAGAAGTGAACCTTTTCAATATTGTGTTTTATCATCTCATCCGTGGTCCTCCTTACGTCATCACATGTCATCACGTTGGGCACCAAACCTTTTTTGTTCTTCTTCACCTTCAAATAGTCCGTGTTCACATTATCCATCACAGCTGGACTTCCAAATATAGCCTCTTCTAAATACGCACAAAACTTATCGTCACCCGGTTCTCTTTCCTTATTATTGTTATTAATCGTAATATTCTCAGTCTTTTTGACTCCTTCTAAATAGTTCTGGTACAAATTGCCGTTTTCGTTGCACTTTTCATTGGATTTTCTCCGTATTTTTCTTATTTTGACGTAAATGTTGGTTAAGTATTGGAACTTGAGGATGTAAACGATTGTGTCGGCTACGCTGGCTGAACCACTTTTGTTGCTTCTGTTGTGTAATAGGCAAAAACTTTTTTGTGGTGATGTGGACCCGTAGCCGTTACCTGTACAATTTTCAATAGTTTTGAGAACTTATTTCGATTTATAAAAACATTATTTTTTATTTAATCTTCCTTTTTTGGCACAAAACAAAACTGTTAATCACAAATCATGGAGTATTGGTTAATAAGGGCTGCGAGAGTGCAATAACTGTCGTTGAAAATTTCGTTTTCATTGATAACAATAAAAAGACAACTGCAAAACGACTTTATTTCAAGTTAATAAGGTTTATAATTAAATATTATTATATAGTTAAACCACAAACCTTGTTTATAAACACAGATACACGGTGTTAGTAAAGGCGACGAGTCCCGTGGTAGCGGCGCACTGCGCGTCCCGCAGAAATGGCTGGAGTTCCACGTGGTGTCCGTGTAGGGGATAGAGTCGGATCCAGACTCGTATTGTTCCACGAACTTGGAGGATTCGCGGAGTGAGAAGAATGTTAGTGTTACTATTGCCTGTGAATAAAGAGAAAAGCTAGTGAAAATGATTCATTCATTCATCGTGTGAGTAGGTATTTTGAAATCCCTTTTGACTAGTATTTATTTGGTACCTAGGTATATAGAATTAGACCAAAAATAGCCCAATTTAACACCACCTAGAACTTAATTCCCGTTAAAATATCACGATATCTTACTCGTCGAGATCGCCACGAAATTGCTCAATTGTTATAAGAAACGGGACCAACTACTTGTATAGTTCTTACCATAGTAAAACAAGCAGCAGCGCAGAGCGTGGCGCACAGCGGGAACCCGTACTGCTGAGTGAGGGCGCCGCCCAGGGCCGGGCCCAGCACCTCGCCCAGCGAGTAGCAGCACGACCACACGCCCGCCACCGCGCTGTATGTGGCCAGCGCCTCGGGGCAACCGCCTTCGTAACTATACAACATGTAGGAACGGTTGTAGTAATTATAAGGTATTTCAAAAGATATAATAGTTGGTAGCACAGTTGGTTAGAGCAGCACCACGGTTCAGCATAGTCGTGTGTTCACAACCCAGTTTAGATAACACATTACAAATGTACAGTCAGCGTCAGAGAAAAGGTAATGTTACTTTGTATGCCAAACAAGGGTACTTTAAAATCCAAATAATTCATATAAGTATGTAATTAACTAATAATTTAAAGAAACTCTCACTCACATTGAACTAGTCAGTACTCCTTGAAACGTTGGTAATAATGTTAGCGCGACGGACACTCCCAGTATCGATAACGCCACTAAATCTAGCCACAGGTCTCTGTAAATAAATATAAACGAGGAACTGTTAAATAAGGTCACATAATATTATAACCATTTAGCAGCGAACGTTCTATTGAGAGGATAATCCAGGGGATAGGGAATCTCGGAATATCATAAGAAAATCGTTCAAGAGAGATTTTTTAGCGAGATTTCTTTCTTTAGAGGGATTAGGAAGTTCCTCGTTTTGTGATTAAAACTTTCTTAAGGAACTATTATAAATACTTTTAATATTCTTACTTTGTCAGACCAGGAATGAATGGGCACGGCCCTAATAACAGAAGTCCAACAGTAGAGAGAAACAGTCCCCAAACCATCATACACCAGTGGTTTTGAACTCTGTAATAATCGAAGTAAATTACATTTTCCATAAAAATAAAAACAAGTCGGTGAAAGACATCAACGCGCTCACTTAACTAGTATCTTAAAACAAATATTTTTCTAGTAAATATATTTAAATTTTAGATAAATATACATTCAGAATATATATTCACGTCAGCTGGAATTTGAATTCAGTTTAGGTTAGACAATTGGATGTTGTTACCATAGGTATTACCAAAGGATGCTGTAAAAGCTAATCTTGCTTTCAAGATTTTTAAGAGCTGCGTTGTATTGTATGTCACTGCGTCTATAAGGCATTTGTATAATTTATGAATGTTTTAAAGTTAATAAACTCACCTATCTGCAACCCATCCCCAAATAGGACTGAATATCCCGTAGAGACTTGAAAACAGTAGGAAAATGAGTCCTATTTGTTGAGTAGAGAGGTCAAATTGCCTTAAATGTGGCTCCAGGGTCGGATCGAGGAAAGCCCAGGTGTTCGAAACGATCACTATCACCAAACCAGTGATAATTATTGAAGGGATCTTGAAAAGTTTCACTATGGATGCTGGTTTTGATCCAGATGTGTATTCTGTTGAAAAATATTTTATAATTAATATGTATTACGTAGGGTTACAATACAAAGAAGTAAGTACTTAAATATACGTGTTTGAGTAAGAAATATAAGTGCTATAATTATATAAATATAAATTACCTTCGCAATCAGTGAGCAAAAAGAAGTTTATGGGAACTGTCAAGACCATCACAACTCCAAGACTGTAAAACGGTAGGCCGAATCCCCCGATCTACCTGAAACATAATAATTGGTTCCGAATTCATTTATATATACTAACTTAAGTATGTGAATGAGTGTGTGCGTAGTTTCTGATACCCTAGATACAAGTTTCGAACTTAGTTAGGGGTCAGTTACTATAATGAGATGGTGTAATTAATGATTTTGTTATGTTATATATATGTGTATGTATATGTTAATTCAGATTTCTAGTTTTTTACCTAAGTATCCTTTGAACCTTTGATACCTATTTGATTTACAAGCTAAATCTTTTGGCCTACAAAACCGCTAGGCTTGTGTTTTATGAGTATCACCAAGCTATATGAAACACCCATTTCGCATTTTCATCATTCGTGGACACAAGATGAAGGTGAAAATTACAGTCGCACTCAAGAGACGTTTAACGAATACTTAAACTAATGTGCCACAATATTTATGTGCCGGCGGCCAAAATTGGAAGCTACTATTGTCATTTGGATACGTTTTCAATACACTGACAACCAAAAGATGCGATTACAGCGACACTGTCACCGGCACAGACATATTTTGGCCCATTACTTTAAGTATTCGTTAAACGTCTCTGAGTGCGGCTGTTAGGAAACTTCAAACCAACATACAATATCGTATCTTAGAACCAATTTGACTTCGCGATACATACCGAGTAGAGTATGCCGCCGATAGCGGGTCCCACAGACATACCCAGGCCCACAAACGTCTCCAGTATGCCCAACACTGAGCCGATGTTATCAGGGAAGGCGTTCACAACGAAGACATAGCTAGCCGTCGAATACGCGCTGGCCCCGAGAGCTTCCAACCCTCGCACCACGAAGCATAGCACAGTGAAGGGTATCGTATCTTCTATTAATACTAAAGTCCTGAAATTATACATCAAGAACCAAACAGTTTAATTTAAATGATTTTCAACTTTTGTATTTAAAAGGAAAAATATTGATTTTACTTCATTCGTTTCTTATAATCAGGCGTAAAAAAACATTTAAAAACCAATGATTGTCAAAGTTTTATTGATTTGTTATGATTTACGACTTTAAACATAAATTAAAACAGCGACAAAATCCGTTTAGTTGAAGTACTTAAGTAATTTTATTTCCATTTTCAAGGTTATTTAAATGCTTTATACACATGCCTTTATTTACCTGCACAATGATAGCAGGATAAATAGCCCTCATGAAGGTATATAATAATACAGAAGTATTCTAGGTAATATACTGATCAATTCTTCTAACAATAGACTCGTAAATTGATTTAGTATTTTTAATTTATTCGTGAGAAATAATGAAATAAATATTTGAGCTGTTGTTGTTTAGATAAATCTCAGTGATAAGTTCTTTTTATTTTTTTTAAATATATGTGCCATCATTATCGTATTCGCTGGTAAAGATTTCGATAGCGATGAACTTAAAAAATACATTAAAGAAATCCAAAACCCTACGGAAACCCTAGTGTGAAGTATGTAGGTACTATAAAATATAAATAGGAATACCTTGAATCTGAAAATAATACCCTGAAAATAGTAATAGACTTTGAGATAAAGCGAATATAACGTACTTGTACCTATTCTTATTACAATGTCTCATTTCATCTATTTTAGGGTAGGTACTTAATTAATAGATACGACATACTAATATTGCAGTAAAGTAGCTCCAAAACCAAAATGAAGTGTAAAAATTAAAATTGTAAAGTTATTTTTGGTGGTCTTGAACTACGTTCACTGAATTTTAATTTCAAATTTAATTAAAACAAACCATTGATGCATGATTTTACTCATATCGCTTTTACAAACATACGATCCATAGTCCACGTTGTGAAATCATATTGTTTTATCTGACTTAAGTAATTCAATGTTAAACTAAGATTAACATCATTTAGTTTAATCTAAACTAACTTACCCAAATAATACATTGCATGCCCCAGCGATGAACATCCCAGATGTGAACATGAATTTAGCACCCACCACTGGTAACTGAAGACAAACAGAGCGTTTTAAAAGATAATATGACCTTCACAGAATGGTTTTATTTAAAAAGTTTTCACTCAAAAATCTCTATTCCATTTTTTTTGGAAAGTGCCAAATAAAATAACGCTTTATAATAACACAATCTTAGATTCATTACACATAGTAAGCGTCCGAAGACCTCAAATAAAATACGCTTTGCGTTTACGCATTACATTACATTATCGAATATGGTATTTATACCATATTCGGTCGAGGATCGAACCTGAAACCTCTTGCAATCAAAATAAATAAATAAAACACATTTGGAACCGCTCAGACATTCTAATATGTACTTAGAAATGTAGGATAACATAAACCAATATTAGATGTTCAATCTGTTAATTGAAATAGGTACTTAATGTATGAAGTATTAATTTACAGTTTAATACTTACGAATTTCCCAAAAATCGGTGACGTTAGAAACATGACGACAGCGTAGAAACTGAATACCATTCCGCACATTGTGTCTGAGAGTCCCTTGGCTGTGGCTTCTTTCGGGAAGAAGGGAGCCATTATGCTCATGGAACAGAAGCTGATGAAATCTACTAGAGCCAGGGAGGCCAGTGTGAGCCGCTGTCGACTGCTGAGGAGGCGAACTGCTCCAGGGTGCAATCGGGTCTGAGTTCGCACTAGACTGATCATGATAAATATTAATTCGTATGATTTTTTTATAGTACTAATGACGCTATGGTACATTCTACTAGCTTACTTATTAATTAAATATCATACGGTGAAAATCTTTACAAAGTATTTGTAAATAGGTAATACTACAAACTTATAGGATACTTAT
Organism: Timandra comae; assembly: GCA_958496195.1. Classification (NCBI taxonomy): domain Eukaryota; kingdom Metazoa; phylum Arthropoda; class Insecta; order Lepidoptera; family Geometridae; genus Timandra; species Timandra comae. The sequence goes on from OY292356.1 coordinate 8,203,431, forward strand.
TTATACTAATTTATTAAACAATAGTAACAATCTACTTACTTACTCTTATATTATTACATTAATAATGTTATTTGATATAGATTGTTACTATTGTTATAAAAATAAGAACATAATTAACATGTTAAAAATAAGTTAATTTATGAAAAAGATAGTCATACTCATTCTTTTTTATTGTTAAGTATTCTAAAATATTCTATTTGGTACAGTAATCTATATCTAATAATTATGTCTAGTTATATTTAGTTAGACTAGACAGGTGTAGGTAAATACAATCATAGTATAAATACGTGTTATCTTCACTATCAGTTTACCTTATTTAATTGATACATATTACACGTAGCTATTAATTAATAAGTTTTCACGGACATATTTCCTTTAGACTAAAAATTAACTTACCGTTCCCTTAGTATCCTTATTTCTGAGCTGACATCATCGGGAGGTCCTTCAGACCAGGATCTGGTTCTGCGAAGTCTCCCCGAGTCCGGTAACGACCGCCTGCCGCCCCACGTGGCTGCTAGATCACCAGCCTGCGTCGAGGTCTTCATCATTTTACTATCAAACACTATTGTTTCCGACGATTTTTTCTCTTGGTTACTCGTCGTTGCACAATTTGACTCGTGTAATAATTGTGAGTTTTCGTCGACATCGTCACTATTCATCACGAGAATTTACTAGATTAATAATAGTTTATTTTATAAACAAATGGTATCGGTGCGTGTCAACAACCCGACGCGGTGGGTGTAGAAGTGCTGTGTGAGCGCACCTAGCGCTCGTATCGATATTGATATCTTATCGAGTGCAAATAAAAATTTCCTGTAGGTACTTGTTGCACAGAATGTTAACTGCGGCCGGTAATCAAGGAGGGTATTTGGATAGTTTATTTAACCGTATCAGTTACTATTTAAGTAGTGGGAAGTTTCCGTATCAATAGAATCAACACTTCCAGAATTTTGTTGATAAGTAACTTTACTTGTTGTTTGGAACGAATTAGATAATTTTAATGAATTGAAACAAAGTGATATTTTATACTTACTTAATATACTTAAGTAAATATCTGTTCATATTTTAAATATTATAAATAATATAAATTACTGGATACATTATTCATATTGTAAGCCATATGTGCTCCATTACTAGGCACATGCCTCCCCTTTCCTCCAGAGAAGGAGGGATGAATTGGATAAATAATGGAAACAAATCTCGAAAAGTAGCAATCCGGATGGAGAGACCTTTGTCCTGCAGTATGGCATACATTATATTTTATAAAATATGCTTTACATAACTTGTAAATAAAATGTAGGCCAACAAAGAAAAAATCATGCTCTTTTATAGCTACTTAAAAAACTAGAAACGTTAGGTTTGAGAGAACAAACTGTAATACCATCACCACGTACGTATTAGGTTTGTAAAGATTGTGACTTTCGTACTCAGAGAATTAGATTTTTAATGAAGTATTTGAATTTGAGTTAAATACGTTTTTTTACTAGTTACTCGTTATAAAGAGTTGTATCAGGGGGAAAGGAATTCATTTTGATGAGATGTAAATAAACTACCAGTCTCACTATTTTATTATGAGCAATTAGTTCTGCTAAATGCTACTAATAAAATAGTAATTATCCATAACAAACGCTTTTTCACTTGACGATACCGAGTAAAGTGTAAGTGAGCCTGTAAGATCGCACTGTGGTCAAAAAGGACGTCTCACACTGATGATATTAGTGAAGTATCAAATAAAAAATAAACATTGATTTCCAAGGATACATTTTATTATAAATAGCAGAACAATACAGAAAATAATTTCTTTACATTTTTTATGAATATAAAAATAAATTCAATCCACAAATACTTCCGTTTTACAGCAGTAACTCAATTGTTTATTCAATTTTAAAAAGCTTTATTTGTTTCACAACACTCAGTTATATAAAACGACTATTTGTCACATAAAGGTGTTCGTACATACCTCACATAATGAGATCTAACCTCATCTGTCCACCAGCATTAAAAACAGACCTTATGCATATGACATACGGTATATTTTACGTTTTCATACTGCCGAGACGAGGTGATATATGTACGACGACCATAACGTTATTCCTACGGTCGATATAATCATTTATTACATTATCTAATAACATTAATCATGAATTCATTTACAACATTATTTACATTGTAACTTTAACAACGTACTTTTAGTACGATTGTATAAACAAACAATATATGTTTGTATGTATATAGAGTAGCACGGAGTCACGAGATGTAATTGTACATTGAATATTAAGGTATAAGTTGGTAGCCGACTGCAGATAGCAGCAGCAGACCACACGTCGCCGCCTAACGTCATCATGACACTTCGCCGTCTGTTGCTCGGCGACGCGAAGCTAGCTTCATGTCGCCCACTACGAATGTAATTTCATAGAAATACATACAAAGCAGTAGTGGAGCGGCGACGTGTGGTTTGCTGCTGCTGTTTGCAGTCGGCTACCAACTTATACCTTTAAAAATACATGTCATGATAGGAGACTAGACGGAACATTATCAATACGAGTAGGCCTTATAACATGAGCTACCTTTCTCAAGGGTTTCCATACATTTCTGGGGTCATGATGGCTTTTAGCACAAAGTTTTTAAGTTCGTATTATTGAAGAAAATCAATATACATTAAGAACAAAATATTAAACTTAATATTTTCTATGTACAAGCTATATTTGACACCTGTCAGTGTCACAATAGACGTCTAATGAATGATATGTGTGTGTTTGTAATGTGTTTGCTTTCAAGCTCAAACAACTGAACTTTTGGAAATTTGGCACATATATATTGATCTATATTCTACAACATCTATATACATATCGTATTTGCTTGCAGCTGTAAGCTTAATTAACAATTCCAACAAGAGTTTTTATTCATATTTCGAATATGATTCTTAAAACTTATTTTTCCGTCACGCGTCAGTTTTACTATCAGTCATTAGTCAGTGGTTTGACAGGTATGTCAAAGACTCAATTTATAGAGCCACAATCTTTTCTGTGCCGGTGACAGCGTCGCTGTAATCGCATCTTTTGGTTGTCAGTCTATTGAAAATGTATCCAAATGACAATAGGAGCTTCCAATTTTGGCCGCCGGCACAGAAAAGATTGTGGCTCTATACATCCGAACCATAATAATGGTTCGGATGTATAGAGCCACAATCTTTTCTGTGCCGGCGGCCAAAATTGGATGCGATAGCCTGGCAATAGCCAGGATATGTATACAGGAAGTTGTACTGTTCCCAGTTTATCATTTAAACGTCTATTGTGGCGATGTTTACTCATTCAATTATTACTTTAGTGCCTGAATAATTAAATTGCAGTACTTAAATATATTTTATTTTTTATCATAATTTAAATATTATTTATTTTTTATATTTAATATGTATTACAACTACTCAATTAGACACATATTCTTTACTTATTAAAATTACATGATTTAATGTCCTTATTTTATTAGCTCATTTATTCATGTATTTTTTAAGAAATGTTATTGTAGTTAATATTTACTCTCTTATTAATACCAAAAAATAACAACGTTCAACTTTATTCGTCTTGATCCTTGCATGTTCAAGTATTTTGTTCTTATTGTTACATTACAGTGCTGCTTCATTTTACCGTCGCCATTACTATGATTATTTCAGTATCTGCACGATCTAACTGCAGAGAAAAGGCCTCTCACCTATGTGTTGATAATTTATGTACAATGCAGACTAACGACAAAATGACTACAATTCAAGACCATTGCATGTTGGTGATCTCAAAGCCAAGCCATGTTTGGATAGCAAACATGCATCTGATGCATCGCTTTTCTCGGGAATCGTACCCGCGACCTCCAGATTGACAAGATCGCCAGAGATACAGTTTTTTTTATAGTTAAGGTTCTCCTTCACCGGGAGCATTCGCGTGTAATGTAACGTTACTGATTTGAGCATTACATCAGTGAAGGAGGACTGAGCATTACAATGCGCATCTTGTAATTTATTAATTGTAATTTGTATTTATTACACGCGAATGCTCGTTAGTCAGGGAGGTATTATTGTAATGTAATGCTCAATGACGAATCTGCACAAAACTTGGACATTCAATGTACATAAAATTGTATTTATTCTCACGCAAATATTGTCGGCTACTTATTAATACATAAAAAGGAGATATATTTCACTGATTTCAGTTCGTCATACACTTTGTTCTTAAACTAATAGGTGTCGTAGAATGTGTATCATAACCTTAGTTGTTCGAGTTCCTTCAGTAAGACTTGTTCGTTCTCAATCTTCGCCAGTTGATTCAGTTCTAACTGCTTCCCTGATGCTTTCTGCTGCTTCAACTTTTCTATATCGCTTAGTTTCTGTTGACAATATAGAACATAATATGAAATCCTAATTAATATAACATAACATAATCATTCACTACATCATCTTATTATAGTAACTGACCCCTAACTAAGTCCGTAACCTGTATCTAGGGTATCAGAAACTACGCACACACACAACCAGACCGAGACAAACATTTGTGGTGCACACAAATATTCACCCCGCGCGGAAATCGAACCCGCAACCTTACGGATGGCAGTCCGACATGGTGACCACTCTGACATCTAGGTCCTCAAAAAATAATTAAATCTAAAATCTTTAAATTAAATCCTAATTTATAAAAAAAAAACATTTAAATTACGACTACCTGTCGCTTTATATAATTTAGAAACCATTATACAACAATTAATATAAATAGACACTATATTGCTAGACATATAATTTCAAATTGAAAACGTCAGTTTTCATTGAACTAGCAATAAAAATAATAAGACAAGGCACACAAGGTTGACTGAATAACTGAATATACTATGAATCATTGCATTCAATTGCGAGTTTCAATTTGATGAGGTTTAAATTGAAATAAAATACATATTTAAATGCAGTATTTCTCGTCTTTAAGAGGAATCTGTCCAGCCTTAACTTAATCTGGTGGTTTTGTCATATCAACTAGGGCTTACGTGTTTTTGCGTGTCAGTTCTCACTTGCCATTCAAGTATAAAATTTGGTAGCTTTGCGTTGCATGTAATGTTTGTAATAATGCCGACGGCTTACTCGCGCGGCAAAATCTGCCTACATCGCAATAACTCTTAGGTAGGGACCGATGTTAAGACAACAAAGTATATCCTACTAATATTATAAATAAAAGTTTGATGTTTGTGAGTTTAGATGTTTGTTACTCTTTCACGCAAAAACTACTGTATCGATTTGGATGAAATTCGGTACAGATGTTCCTTATAACTAGGAATAACACATAGAATACTTTTTATCCCGAATTTCCCACAGGATTTGGACTTACGCAGGTAAAACCGCGGGGTACAGCTAGTCCCTAATAATATGTTACCTTATTAATATTCTTGATCTTCTTATCCTTGTCGGGATCTCCCGTGGACACGAAGGCGGGCCGTGCCTGTGTGGGCGGCGCGGGCGATGCGTCCCCCTCCACGCGCTCCTCTGCCTTGCGCGCCTTGCGAGCTTCTCGCTTCTCCTTCTGCTTTAGGGCTTGTTTCGATGGCGCTGCTGGATTAATGAAGCAATTCAATGAAATGAAATGACCGACTTCTTAGATAATGGAAACTTTTAGTAGTATGATGCGATATGATATTAGGATAAGTATAAAATGTAACCCCATAAAAACTATGTCATCGAATTTGGTTCTATAGCAAAAAATTATCACTGAACTTGTTGTGTCAAAAAATATTTTTAATAGGCCATTTTCTTATATCAACAATAAATTATGAAATTATATTACTTGGATAGTTTTCATCACGGAAAATGCAAATATAAAGTTATTTTCCCATGAAAACCTAAGGTTAATTTTATTTTTCAAAATTAAAATTGAGGTTTCATTATCTGTATGTCACGTGATTGAAAACGCCGACCGCCATGATGTGACGTCAATTTCACTAAAGCAATGATACCGAGCTATGTAGTAAAAATAACCTCAAAGTCTCGTTTACATAGTAAAAAAGAGAGTAATATCGTAATTTAAATAAAAATCAATAAAAAAAGCTTATGTACTTACGTCAAAGTGATCCTCACAAAGATATAAATGAGATTTCTTAGAATATTTTACAGGATCTCGTCCCGCGAGTTCCAACCAAACATTTCTCATAGAAACGTCGGTCGGCACATTAATAAATAACTTTTCTGGAGTCTTCAACGTAGAATTTTTACAATTCAACGCTACACACCAACGATATGGGCTATAAAAACTCATTTTTACTTGAAATTAAATTATATTAAATCACTACAAGAGTACAAGACAAACTGGCATTTTGACATTTCTTCATTTTAGTTTATATGACGTCAGTCGCCGCCACCATCATGGCGGTCGGTGTTTTGGCGCGTATATTTTAAGTCAAATTTTTGATATATTTTTTTTAACATTTAGCAGGTATATTTTGCAGAAATAAAAATAATCCTTGATTATCTGATATATATGAGCATTTTAAAAAATATTTGAAAAAATAGGAGAATAGCCTATTTGCAAAATTAGCAGATAAATTCAAATTTTCAATATTGCTTGATTTAAACAAGATGAATATCATTATGTATGTGGATAACGTTAATTATTAGATAGATTCTCACAATTTTCCAATCAAAATAAACAACAGTACTTACCAGAAGGTGTTTCTCCAGGCTTATGAGGTTTCTCATGCTCATGCAACGTGAATGTCGATGGTTTATTCCTTGCTCCGGGCGGTCGGTACGCCGCCATCGGTTTAGGTGTGGAGTCTTCGATCGGTTTTGGCGCAGTCTTAGATAGCTCCGACTTGGGGTACGTGCCGGGCTGCCACGCGATAGCTAACAGGTTCTCCTTCTCTTGACATACACGTTTGTGCATCAGCGCGCCTGTGTAGTGCCAGATTTTGTAGCTGTAACAATTAATGATAATAAAAACCTAAAAACCTAGTGGGGGAAATTGTGTGATAATATAAACCTAAATTAATATCTTGTGAAGGAAAACATCATGAGGAAACCTACATACTCTGAATAAATTCTAAGGTGGTGTGTAAATTAGACCAACTTGCACTTGGTCAGCATGGTTGACTCAGCACAGATAGGTAAACCTAATTCAGTGATAGTCTCAAACCTATGCAAAATTAGGATTTGTATAGCAAACAGCACAAAGAGAAAGCTATAAATATCTATAAAGGTGGATTAGTTACCCATTCGACACCGTAAGCCTGGGGTAAGTAGTAGCAGTGAGGAAGGTCTCCCCGCGCGGGTCCCAGTGCAGCAGCGTGGTGTCGGGCGCGGCGCACGCGCCGAGCTTGCGGAACCCGCGCATGTCCCACACGTCCACCTGCCCCGACGCGATGTTACCGAACCCCGCTAGCAGCACATGTGTGGGGGGGTTAAGGAACATCATGTATGGTATTGCTTAATTAGTCACTCTATCATCTCCTTAAATTCCTTAAAGCAACTGACTCTTAACTAAGCCTGTCTGGAGTATCAGAAACGTGCGTAGTTTAAAATATGAAAATATATGCCAATTTGCATCTCTCAATACAAAAAAAAATACTATTGCAACTGATCCTAACTAAACTAGGTTTAGGTTTATCACCTGTGTCTAGGGTATCAGAAACTACGCACATACGTTAATTTATACAAACCTAGACCGAGACAAACATTTGTGGTATGTAATCTGATCACAAAATGTTTATCACGCACGGGAATCCAACCCACAAGCCCTTGACGAATAAAGACGCAAATGTAACAATTTTGAAGCGATATGTTTGAAAGAAATCGAGAATGATTTCATTTATTTCAGGAGTTTAAAAAACCCGTGTGACACACGACACTTGTCTCATACATAAGCATGTCTGATTTAAATAAAGATATCTTTTATTTTATTTAAATACCAAGCATCCAAGTTTATTAACTAAATGTTTGTTATATTGAAAAGGATATAATTCCCTTCTGGTGGGAAGTAGATGGAGTTCCACGCGCCTGTTCCAAATTCGAACAACGGATCGCATTTCGCGTTGAACACTGTTGCTTTGGCGGGCGCGTGACCGTACACTGCTACCCACTCATTCCAATTGCCGGGGTTCCAGGAGATCGCGTGGATTGGTCCTTCCTTACCTAGGATTAAGGTTGAGAATTTAATGATTATGTTATCAAGTTTTAAAATTAAACTATATGGTCGTTACTAAACAAATCTAAATATATATAACTCAAAAGGTGACTGACTGACATAGTGATCTATCAACGCACAGCCCCAAACCACTGGACGGATCGGGTTGGAATTTGGCATGCAGGTAGATGACGTAGGCATATGCTAAGAAAGGATTTTGATTAATTCTACCCCCAAGGGGAGTAAAAGGGAGAAAAACCCAAATTCTGCCGGAAATCATTTTTCTACGGGGACGAAGTCGCGGGCAAAAGCTAGTCATAACATAAGATCGCATAATTTACTTCATAACATATTTTTAAATCTTATTTTAAGATATACAGAAGCAATAAAATTAATTGTCTTTTCGCAATGCTATCATAGTATCATCTATATTTGTTATTACTACCAAAATAGGATATTTAAACAGTCGCAGATACACCATATTATGTATGTATGTTACTCACTAAAGGCCATATTTCCTGCAGTCCCCTTCACATCTCCATAAGATAGAGATTGCTTACCATAGTATGAACCACCAGTTTTGTCCACCTGAACAACAAACATACAAATAAATTAGATTGTTATATAGAGATTTTTATTTTAGGAGGTCCTAAATGTGTTGATAAGTTGACCTTGTAAGTTAGAACTTTTCCACAATATGACCATTCCACTTTGAGTATGCTGCAAGCATGGTGTAATATTTTTGGTTAAACTTACTTATACACTTTTAAAAGTTATCACATTGGTCTTCTCTTATGTCCTATTTAGTTATAATGTTGGTGTGTGTGTGAATGAGTGTTTGCATAGTTTCTAAAACCCTAGATACAAGCTTCGAGCTTATTTAGCGGTCAGTTACTATAATGAGATTATGTAGTGATTGATTATGTTATGTTAATGATTAGAACCAAAACTTAATTTACAACTTTAAGGGCCGATTTTTCGATCGTCAGATAACTTTTATTCGATGAATAAAATTGACGTTTGACAGTTTTTGTATGAAATATCTGTCAAAATTTCAAAGTTATTCTCGGATAAAGATATCTGGAGATGGAAAAATCAGGCCTAAAAGTAAGAAATATACTTTATTCAAAATATAACTTACATCAGTCTGAGTCATTGCAAACACATTAGTTCCCCTTCTATTCCAGTAAAATGTACATTTATCAGCTTGGAAAGATGATCTGCTGACGACTGCTTTGTTAATGTCAAAGTCTGGGTATGTAATGATACGCCAGAACGATGGTTGGCCTTGTTTGCCTGCAAATTAATATACGAGTATGTACTTATTGTGATGATCAACAATTTCTAGAAGATTATTTCAAAGGGTATTTGTTCTTTTGGTACAAAAGTGAAGGAAAGGATACACTTAATGTACTCAAACAACTTGAAAAAACCATATTTAGTTATTAAATGTGCTCCGCTGTTTTGACTTTAAAAATATGTAGTGGAAATTTTAAGATTTAAAATACTCTTATGTACCTAAAAACTGGATCAACTTGTGTGAATTTTAGTATAGGTACATGTTTCTTACAACCAGCCTGCCTAGCATGACTGTGCGTGGTAAATGATATAGACACCACGAAATAATATCGATTTCGCGAGCATGACCAAATGAATATGGCGTAGTACGATTTGATAAAATTAAATATGGCGGATATATTTATTATATTTTGACAGTTGGATGCCAATAAATAGCTATATCGATTTTGCAAGCATGACCAAATGTTATAAAATTAATCAAGTGGTAAAATTAATTATGGCGGGCATTTTTATCAAATTTTGACAGTTGGATGTCAATAAATCGCTGTATCTATCGCGTTTTCGAAGTCATGCTAGCCTAGCAGGAACAGCATATAGCACCATTTCACGTAAAATTAAACTTGAAACCTAAATTAAGAGATTAAAATTGCAAAGCTACTAGATTGTACTATAACACTGTTATAATAATATTTACCCAAAGTAAAAACAGAGACGTAATAATTTGGGGCAGCACTCGGCGACACACTGAATGATTTCAGTTTATCGGCACTGAACTGTTTAGTGAACCTGTCCAGCTGTCCGTCCTCATACACTAGCACTCTGTTGTTTGCTTGAATCAGGAACAACTTCTCATCAGACGACCATTTTGGTTCCCTGTTTATAAAAAAATATGTTATTTTCTATATGAAGTCTTTTCAAGTTATTTGAATAAGGGCCTATTTCACCATCTTCAAGTAACGTCTGAGTACCTAGTCACACATGTTTTGTCTTTGTCACTTGATATAAAGAAAGAGACAAAACTAACTTTACTTGGTGAGTAACATTACTTGAAGGTCATGAAATAGGCTTTAATATAACAGAACTTTGGGTAGTTTTAATGCAGGATTTCAATCCTTGATTATTATTATTTTCAGTTAAATACAATAGAATGTTTTGTATTAAAACAAAGTATATGGCTGTATCTAAAAAATACCTGTTCTAATATTAAAAAAATATTGTTGTATTAAATAAAAGTATTGTAATAAAAACTCACCATCCCATCTGATTCTTCTGTGTAAAGGAGCCAACTAATTCCCCAGAAAATGACTTGTAAACATGAAGATTTGGTTTCCCCTAGAAAAAAAAAACTTATATTTCTTGAATGAGAAGGCAGAAAGTAAGTTGGCTTGGTCATCGAAAGCCTGGCCATTGCACTACTACTGGAACCACCATTCACAGAATTATTCTTAGCTTAGTTGGAGGGATTGAAAAGACTTGACAAAACTGTGCTATGTTAAGTTAACTTTTAATGTTTTAGATAAGTACATATAGATTTAAGGTGAATGTGAGCATCCACACAAACCTAAATAAGTTTATAGGATGTAATAATTAATTACTTTGTATTATTCAGTGTTGTCCAATAAATAAATAAAATAATAAAAAAGTACATTACCTGTGGATTCTCCTTAGTCATCAAAAACATTTCCCAGACTGTGAAATAGTTGTCCAGCGGTGAGAAGAACATGTCTTTGATGTTGCCATCTATCTTAGCTGTGACTGACCAGTCATCACACCTTACTATTTCGGCTCTGAAATACCAATTATAAAAAAAATAATAGGTAGTAATAATATCCTAACTAATATTATAAATGCGAATGTAACTCGGTCTGTCTGTTACCTTTTCATGGCTAAACTACTGAACCGATTGACTTGAAATTTGGTACAGGGGTAGCTTATGGTCCGGGAAAGAACATAGGCTACGCTTTATCCCGAAATTCCCACGGGATCGGGAACTACGCGGGTGAAACCGCGGGGCACAGCTAGTAATAAATAATTTATTGTATGACACAGTGGCGTAGCGTAGTGGGGGCGGCAGGGGCGGCCCGCCCCGGGCGGCACATTTTAGCGGGGCGGCAAAATTTCACAATAAATAATAAAAATATTTGAACCATTTCATATTTTTAACGCAACTACAAAGGACCGATTGAAAAGAGCATGGAATTTTTCATTACTTATTCTGTAACGGATTCGGGGAATCCCCTTTCTTTGAATGATATTTTGTAGCGACTGCTGGCAACACCGTCTACGACTTGCGGGGATTCCCCGTATTTTATTTATTGCTTGGATTTTATGGCTAACAAAACAACAGCGAGAATGACTGACGATTCAAACAAAGTTTTATTGATGTCTCGTATCGTAATTTACGAAATGTGTGATGCTATAGACATTGATGGTGCAATTAAAGACTTTGCTCTTAAAAAAAGTAGACGTATAAATTTACTTTGACGTTTACTTTTTTTAAGAGCAAAGTCTTTTATTATAATAGTATAGTTCTAGTTTTTATTAAAAATTTATTTGCGTTTTATATTCAATTCTCCAATTATTTAATTTTGTCAATCTGACGATCGACAGCTGTACCTAATCTGCGGTGATAGGTATTGTACAGTCGAGCTCACATCAAGCTATACACTCGCAGTTCAAGTTTCGAGCTTATGCGTTTGTTAATAAGAATGGTGCAAAGTCCAAAGTGTATAGGTTGACGCGTTCTTGAGTGTACCTGTTATAAAAATGTATCAATGTATAATAAAGATGATTGTAAAACTTAGATAAACTTTTTTATTTAAATGTATGTTATGTAATGTATAGTATACATTAAATTGAAATATCTAAATAAGAGGGCGGCAAAATTGTCTTCCGCCCCGGGCGGCCGACACCCACGCTACGCCGCTGGTATGACATAAACTTTATAATTTGAGAGTTTGATACAAAAGTTTTATATAAACATTAGCAGAATTTGTATCAACATTAGGTACCAGTATCAATCACTCTGATGAGGTTCATATAGGAAGAGAACTGACCCTTAACTAGGTTCATTAACTGTATCTAGGGCTAGGGTATCAGAACTATGCCTACCTATACTGTATACTTATGCACACACTCATTGGTACACATATCGTAAAAAGGAGAAATTATTTAAATAAACATACTTTTTATCGGTCCGGTAAGCAAGATAAGACCCTTTGGGACTGAATATGATGCTGCGTATATTAGCGGTAGTTTCATCTCGAAAAGATTTTTCTGCAAACGGAGCGTTGAATTCTACCAAAAAAATATTTTTATTGGTCAAACCTGTAAAACAGCAAAGAAAAATTATTAAATAACCTAATTTGATAACATATTTTCCGAAAATATTATATGAAAAATACTTCACCAGCAATATGCGGAGTGCCCATTTTGATTTAGATCATATAAATTTATACAGTAACTATGAAATAGTTATGATAGTACAATATACGCAGAGAAATTTCGATACGCACGCATTTAACCACTAAAATATTGCACTTTTCTCTTCCTTCATCAATCAATTTTACAAAACGAAAATTGCAATTTGCAACCTTTCCTTCCTTTCTGTCAATGTCATATATTTCACTCATGTTACTCGTTCGTCAATGTCAAAAGTCCTTGCAATGGGCATGTTCAGCCAACGGAAGTCCTGTTTTAATAGCATCTCTTTGAATAAGACAAATAAAATATAATGTCACATTTCTGTCTGTCTGTTTGACAACTTTGATGATGACATTTAATTCAAAATGGCGGAATGATTACCTTTGCGATTTGTCGAGCTCGATAGATTGAATTGAATTCGAAACGAAATTAGAAAAATAGATTTATTTTTACAAAATAATTTATTGTTCAATGTTTAGCACTACCCATCAACTACGGAAAAGGACACCAGAAAATGGCACAGACCGTGAGAATTTTCTGTCTCTACTAGTCGATGAATATCTGCATTCTTCTTCATACGGTGAATATTTTAAATTAATTTACATCCGAGTATAATACAGTTATAAATAAGTCATTTTTTCATACGGATCAATTGTTATCGAATTAGCGAAATATTCTAATCATGGACCTATTAAAACTAAAAACTCATTATTTTCAGATTCTAAATGCCAAGTTCTAGCTAATTTGGCCAATTTCGCTTACGACCCCATAAACTACGGTTACATCAGGGATGTAGGGGTGTTGGATATATTCCTACACGTCGTACGAAAGGAACTTGATCAAAAACTTTTGCATTTTGCTGTAGCGGGTTTGTGTAATTTGTGTTTAGGTGAGTACAATCTATTTATTTTGAATTTTGTCCTATCATTTATGTCTTTTAAGATAATTAATGCTCCGAAATAAAACAATAAATCTAGAAATATCAGAAACTTACAAATAAATGTGCACAGTACTCTTTGAGGCCCATAAAATGCAATCATGCACTCTGCAATCATTATTATTTACTGATTACTTTCTTCTCAAAATTTTCAGATCCTGTCAATGCCGAATACATCATTACTAACTTGGGATTTGCTCCATTGAAAATATTACTGAAGTTGGACAATTCTGATATAATTGCTGATACGATCACTACACTCCTTTACCTCTACAACGATACAACAGCCTCAGAAATAAAAACACCAGAAGTGTTTGAATTTATGAAACAAGCACAAAAATCTGAAGACAAAAAAGTAGCAAACTTATCTACAATATTCTTGCAAGATGTCTTCAAAACAAATGAAATACCTTAAATGATTTAAAAGAAGATTGGAACACATAAAATGAGCAAAATGTTGTCAAACCGATTCCCTTACTTTGTGGTAAACAATAAAAACTATCAGAAAATATGTAAAATTCATACTACATCATTTAGTAGTACAGCTTTTAAAGCTGGCGATAAAAATCGTATCCAGAAAACTTTGACTCAGAAAGACTTGGATGCATTTTCTAATTTGACCAGTGATCATAATTATTTACATCAGAATAATGGGAATAAGAGACCAATTGTACATGGAGCGTTACTCAATGGGCTAGTTGCAGGTCTTATTGGTACTCATTTACCCGGCCCAGGAACTGTTCTCGTCTCACAAACAATGAAGTTCCCAAACAAATGCTTTGTTGGAGAGAAACTAACAATAAGTGTAGAACTTGTGGACGTAAGAAAAATATTAAAAGTGAAATTCTTCTGCATCGTCGAAGAAGAAAAGAAGGTTGTTTTCGAAGGGGAGGCTAAACTCGTCTTAGCCAAAGACTGCTAATTTATTTAATAATTTATTTCTAAGTATAAATTAGTTTTAAGAAAGCATTTTAATACAAAGTTTTATCTTAAAATAGATAACTTATTAAAATATTATGTCGTCTGTCACAGTGTGCCAATTGAAAAATGAGATTCAATATAATTATAGTACAACTTAGTATTATGGATAGTTCTAATGTCATATTTAAAAAGGATTATGTGTATTATAGTTGCTTTATTATGCCCTAATTAACTTGTCTTTGTTCTTTAACTCTCATTGGTTAATTTTTGTAAATTATGCTGTATATTTTGGAAAAGCATTGGAATCTATTTCGTTTTTAGTTTAGTTATTTTTATAACTTTTCTCGAATATCTGGTAATTTTATCTAAGCCATCAAAATGAGGCAAATTATAAAGCCATGGACGTAAATTTTGCATGTTACAAAGCCTCCATGGTCCTTATTTAAGTATATAAAAAAACCTGGTGAAACTATAAAAAAATAATATAAAATTTTACTTCTCATGAAATATGAAGAGTCATTTCTTTATTTTTAATGGTGCAGCATACATAGTAAATATGTGAAATGCAATATTGTTAATGTTAAGACTGATAATCTCTAGAATGTTCCAAACTTTACATACAAATGATCAGACCTCGAATCTTTTAACTATTTGCAACAAAAAAGAAACATGATTAAATAAATGAAATGTCATGCATTACATTTTTGAAAAAAATATAATTCATTTTTATAATAAACTTATTTGTAAAAAGCGACTTTGTTAAATGAAATTGATATTTTTTCGATCTATGATAAATTGATAAATTGCTATAAAATATGTCATTGTAATTTTATGATTTATCTAGTTATAATGATAAGTTTTTAAAGGCAATATTCAATTTGGCTTCAATGTTAGCGCTATGCTTGCTTTGCAGCAAGATATTGTATTTTGTAAAAAAAAAGAAAAATATTTTGGTAGTGTATTTAATTATGTAAAAAGATTATTTTTTGTATAGATCAGGGTCTGAGAATAATACTGACTGAGTATACCTAACTACATTGTATCATCCAAATAAAAATAATAAAGAATATCCACTCAAACGCCCAGAAAAATACAAAAATATACCGAAAAATCACTACGAAGTCGCTCAAAAAATGTATATGAAGTTTTATGTTGATTTTATTTTAATTATTTTGTTTTTTTCACTGCCTCTACAACCCAGTGCCCATGTAAAGAAAGTCAAGGGAGTATTGTAATAATATTTGATTAGTTTCAAAATCAGTTTGTATTAAAATTAATTAATTTGTTGCTTTGTTGATTATGTTTGTTATAAACTTTTGTTTTTATTATGTCATATTAAATGTGATTTTAAATTTATTTCTTCTTTTTTTATTTTTTTTTATTATATTACGTATTTTATAAGTATTCTTAAATATTTACGTATTTTATACTGTATTTTCGGCGAACCTTTTTGCCGGCTTGCTATCATAATTCAGTGAAGTTTTTCTTATTTGGATCGATATTTGGAACATATTTGCCTTCTATGAATTTTATAACAAGTTTTTCTAATAATATTTACAATAGCAGAAGTTTTCAATTTGAGTATAATCATAATTTTGAAGTGGTTTTAACATTTTTTATTCTAATAATATGCAATTTTTATACCAATTGAATATTTTTAATATTATTACATTGTTAAGGGTTTATATTATTATTAAAACTGTCTTTTTCGCTTTACTACGGGAAAAATTTAAGAGAGTAATTTGTATCAGAAAATGTATTTATGAGAGTAATCGGTTTTTTGATGTATGTATGATAAAAGTTTCTATAAATTGTAGTTTTTTTATTAACTTTCTAAAGCTTTTTAGACTTTAAATACCTATTTATTGTAGTGAAGAGTAATAACTAGTGTTAGATCTTTGAAATTTTATTAATTAGTAGATCGCTAGTTAGCTTTTTCTAGTGTTTTAAGAGAATAGAGATGTCTTTTGGAGGCTGTGAAAATTAAAGTAATTCTAAATTGGTTTGATTCCATCCTTAAGTGTAGTACAGCCCCGGTTTCGTTGAGTTTTGGTCAAATTGACATGTGCTATGATATCTATTTATTGTAATTATATTTGAGATTAATATGAGAAAATAATAAAATTATTATATCTTAGAAAATATTTGTTTTTATAGGCCCTTTAGATTTTAAATAACAGTATTTTATCACTAGTATGTAACTTCATAGTTATTAACCGTGTTAGCATTAGTATTTTGTTTTACAATCTAAGATCGCGAGTTGCGGGTTCGATTCCCGTACAAGGCAAATACTAAATATTATCGTAACGACTATCGATACCTTATCGAAGCCACGTTGACGATGTGTATGTACCTACCTACCACATTAAGTACTTCCCTCAACAGCATTATTCCATTGCTTATTTAACCCACTTTAGAATCTTAAACTCAAAAATCCTTTCTTAGCGTTAATTTACGTTAATAAGGAATTCTTGAATCTCACGTTTCAAGACCTAAATATGCGTTGGCGTTCATTCAGCGTAATAAGGTACTCAGACAGTAAGAAACTCCAATATCAACGATGTACCCCTACTTATCTATAATAGTGCAACATACCGACATTATAAGGAATTTTATCTCAAGAAAAATGCAAAAAATCTTATAATGATCATGAATACTAGATGTTACTCAGGCACGTATTGATACTGAATTCTCTATGTTATTATTTCACGTAAGAATTTGAGACTAATGCTTATCGTAGCACGTTTTCAAGAGATTCATAGATTAGGAGTTAAAAAGCTGAGCAAGCAGTATTAGATGTATCATTTGGCATACTTATAAAGACGTTCGGAAAGACGGTCAAGTTCATTATAAGTATTGAGGTGATAGTGCGGTGATCGGTGATTGAACCACGAGTGGTGTAAGAGTTACGTTTCTGGGTGAGTGTCTCATTAATTTTATGGCGATATTGATTAGGTATTAAAGTTATTAGTAGTTCATTAAGATGATTTGTTTGTTAGTGAAGTTGTGCCTATGTTAATCTTAGGCAACTGACATGAATACTAGCTAATTGCGTGAGATAGGTACGTAAACATCCTTTGATTAGGTACTTAAATCATCAAATCCATTTTGGTATTGAGTATGGATCAAGACCTTACTTCGAAAAGCGAAATTTCTACTAAAGTAGTGGTTCCTATCCATAAATTTATTTCTAAGTTGTGGTCAATATGAGCGATTATAGAAACTCGCGTATAATTCGTATTTACTTAGGTACTTTTATTTACTTATTGAAATT
Organism: Timandra comae; assembly: GCA_958496195.1. Lineage (NCBI taxonomy): Eukaryota > Metazoa > Arthropoda > Insecta > Lepidoptera > Geometridae > Timandra > Timandra comae. The sequence goes on from OY292356.1 coordinate 8,221,426, forward strand.
CTGCTGACATTCTCAATAACTGTTTATTATTAATTTCCCTAGGTATTAAACATTCGGAACAAAATGGTTAAAGTCCAAGTAAGATTGCTGATCGTCGCGTGTTTACTTCTTTCTGCTGTTGAAGCGAGTCGTCGGAAGTTGAAACGTGAAGAGAAGTATCAATCGGAAGAAGTGGATTTGGACTCTGATTACGAAGATGTAAGTCAATCTAATTCTAGTTTAATGACAGTTGCAGACCAAGAGCAAAGCTACGTTAAGTTCTTGGTCTGGAACCGGCATAAGGATTGCTCAAATTTCAGTGGTTAAAAAGTGTCTAAGTAGGTACTTCTTGTATAAAAATGATCTATTATTTTCAACACAAGTAACTAACTACAAAGAGTACAAAGTAATGATGTACGCAGTTTAAAGTTCATGCACCTATATTATAAAGTAAATAAACAAAACAAAAGAATGTGTGTCACAACACAAGTCATAAATGAAACAAAATGAGATTTGTTTGAATTGCGAAATAAAATCAGACTTATCAAACTTATTTTAATCATCTTTTAAGGTTGAACCGTGTCAATGTGGAGTGTTCATGTCCCAACAAGTGGGAATAAAGGAGGGAAGAAGAGGCAGACCGAGGGGACCCCCTCAGGGAGAGCCAGTGGTCACTTACGATACTGATGAGCCAAGTTTGCCGTGCGGGTTTGGAGGCACCAAGCACTGTATCAGCAAATGTCTTGATGTGGTAAGTAAAATATAAGAACGTGTAGTCTAAAGAAATCTTAATTTCTAATCGAGCAAACACGCAGCGGTAGACTCAAACGCAAGTGCAAATACCAGTAGAATATCGATGTGACCTTTTAACTAACTAAACTATAGTTATACGCTAGTACTCATTATTATACTGTGCTATTTAGTTGTCGCTCCATGTATAATACTAACATTCGTCAAATCTGAGTAATACAAAAATTTTCAGATTAGACATGGGAAATTGGGAAGTAAGGAGCTTATGTTAGGAAGATGAATACATTCAACGACTCTTAACCATCTAAGTATATGTACAATAAATCGTATTATATTTTTAATTTGATAGATATTGAAGTATCTACCAAAAGCGGGTCCCGTGATTTGCGGCGCTGTAGAGCGAGATGTCCATCGAGAGAAGGCGTTCCTCTTCATCAGGAACTGCGGCGGAGAGTGGACTCCTACCAGCTTCTCGGCGGGCAAAGAGTTCTGTTGTACCGACGGACAGCATCACAAATGTTAGAATAAGTAATTACTTACTTAGTATTAGATAGATTTTAGTAAGTACTTATAAGTATTTTGTTTTAAATAAATTATGTTCTAGTCTCTGTTTAGATGTTGTTTTATTTGTAAAAACTGGGTGACTAAAGCTCGCTTTACAAAAAAATAAAAAAAAATGTACAAGCTTTACAGCAGGGATGTTCCCTACGACCCCCTACATTTTTGGGCTTGGCTGATTGCTCGCTAATGTGGGGGTCGGGAGGGGGGCTGGGAGATGCGAGAAGAGGCGCTATAGACGCCATATCGACCCATCCCAAGCCCTGGTACATACAGGCCCTGGTGAGAGAGCCCTACGTAACCACCGTGAGACCTCCCGTTCTTGACTCACGGTGGTATGCAGCTCTATGCATTTTAGCAGCGTTAAAAACAATGGCATGTTCCCTACTTCACGTAAATAATATGTGATTCGGATATTATCATCTTTGATACTTTAATACTAATTTAAAGAC